>JASVEL010012618.1:0-618177 GCA_032618575.1 Nicotiana noctiflora
TATCATAACACAGTACCAACAAGTCGGACTAAGCCATAGTCCCCAATCACAATCGACCCCGCACTCACAATAGAGTACGTGTCTCGCCGCTATACAGCGTCACAAAGTGGTATACCGGGGTTTCGAACCCGCTGGTCATCACCCACATCCATTACTCACCTCAATACGGCGCGACGACTACTCCGCGATGCTCTTGCCACAAGAATCAAGCTTCGCACACGTAGAATCTGATCAAATATAGTAAATACACATCAAATTAGACCAATGGAATGATACCCAGTCAAAACAACTCAATTTACATCAAAATTCCCAAAGTTGCCAAAACTCGACTTTCGGTACGCTTCTCAAAAAATTACGAAAGTCACATATTCGGAACCCTCATCTCGATACGAGTCCGTACATATCAAAAACTCCCAAATCGGACCACAAATGACCCTTCAAATCCTAAATTTTTGTTTTGAAAAGTTTACAAATTTTCTCCAATTTCTTCCATTTGATTCACTAATACTTGATGAAAAATAACCATGGAATCATTGAATATAATCACTTTTGGATATAGAACACTTATCCCCATCCATATGGTGAAAATCGCTTCGAAAATCGCTTCAATCCGAGCTCCCTAGCTCCGAAAATGAAGAAACATCTCGGACTGCCCCAAATTATATGTCCAGCGATTTTCGCATCTGCGGTTACTGTTCACCGCAGGTGCGATTTCACTGTTTATCGCTTCTGCGGTACTGTTCATTCCAGAAGCGGAAAATCACTGTTCACTCGCTTCTGCGGGTACTATTCATCGCAGAAGCGAAAATACCAGATTTGCCCCAGAAAATTGCAGCAGCTTTTTATTTCACTAAAAATGCTATAACTCAATCATACGAACTCGGAATTTGACGATTCTTTTTCCTATGGCTCCATAATTTTGATACGGATCGAGTGGTTCAAACAAAACTGAATTTGGATCTCATTTGCTCAGTGCAACATCAATTTCGCTCGTTAAACAATTAACTCATGTTTCGCGTCAAAAACCCAATCGCGACTTGATGAAATTAAACCAAAATTTCCGGATCAGTCCTATAATTCATTATTTAAATTCTCAAAGTCTCGAAATCAAATTTGGATCTCTAGAACTAAAAATAGACCTTTGGATCATTATATTTATGCTCAAAACTGCAAAAATCTTCCAAAAATGACCTGTTGGGCATCCGAATTTATCCCGAAGCCTCCGGGACCTCAACCAAGAGTACTAACACCTCTTATAACATCATTCAAACTTGTTCCAATCTTCAAAACTCTATCGTTAACATCAAAATCGTCCCTTTTCAACAAATTCAAGCTTAAGTTTAACTTTAATTTCATTCGATCAAAAACCCGACCAAACGATGTCCGAATGACTTGAAAATTTGCAAGCATATCCAAAATCACCTAACGGAGCTACTGCAACTGTCAGAATTCCATTCCGACTCCCGGATCAAAATCTCACCTACCGTTCGGATTTTGCCAAAATTCAACCTTAGCCAATTCAAGCCTATTTCTACACCGGACCTCCAAATTCAATTCCGATTGCTCCTCTAAGTCATAAATCACTTCCCGGAACTAACCAAATTATCAAAATCTGATTTCGAGACCTCTAACCAAATAGTCAACTCCAGGTTGACTTTCCATATTCAAGTTTCCTTCAAAAAGGCTATACGCCTCATTTTCGATCCAATTCACTCCTAACTCACCCGGTAGACTCTAACACTGATATAAAAGCATAAAACATGTAATTACAATATAACGGGGTGGTAATTCCCGTGACGACGGGCCGGGTCATCACATTCTCCCCAACTTAAACAAACGCTCGTCCTCGAGCGGACCCAAAGTTGTACTAGAAGCAACCCAATAGCTTAATGACCTTACCAAGCATATATTCGGGTGATCACACGTCACCCTATCTCTCATAAGCCTGAAAACATCATATAGCTGAAATCTCATAGACCATCTGAACCATAAGCCACATTGCACTTTCCGAAATCATATACCAATTGCTAATCCCATGCCTATACTCAGGATACACTAGAATCCAGTGCAATAACTCACACTCACCACTCCGGGTGAGATCATATGATGTATCAAACAACCCAATCACTCGAGACAATAGTCTCTAATCACAATAATTTCCCACGATAACGAAATACCAACTGAAAAACCTTTTTCATTAGATAGAGTCTTTTTGTTCCAACACCTTCATATCATGCCCACGGCAACCGAACACGCGATATATCGAACCCATCTCTCAGGTCAACCATTCATGAATCCATTTCACTTTTAACCGATACCACAACAGATTTCGGACCCAAATCTCGGTATTACCTTTCTAACCCACTGAAATCACATATGCCCGCTCTCCATAATGACTCAAATGATCATTTCGATTATAACACACGCACTGGTGATATGTCACCTCGATACCGGCCTAAGCCACGACGAGCACAACACAGGCTCTAATAGAGACATCCAAACATACTCAAATCATGACAACTGTCTTCAACAAGAGAGATGTAATTCAATTCCTTTGTGCCATCATAACATAGAACTGAGATCGCATCTCGCATTACAGAAATAAAGTACATGACCCCTTCTCGAAAGGTCATAACATCACGTGGCCTTGCCACGATTCATGATTCTATCCAAACACTATTACTCATGAAGCACCTCAATTTACCAAGCTCAAAACGATCAGCCACGCACATATTTAGGTCTGAACCCAAGCAATCAACCTCACCCATGGTGAAACAATTAACGTATGTTATCAAATCCTGAAAGAACACAACTGATGTGCCACTCACCAAGCGATACTCAATACAGACTCTTCCTCAGAAGCCAGGAGGTATTGTATACTAGGTAACATATAACTAACTTTATTTTCACATTACACTGTTGCGGCGTGCAACCCGCTCCAATGACATACCCGTGGCGGCGTGCCACCCGATCCAGATACCATACTTGTGGCGGCGTGCCACCCGATCCAAATAACCCATGGCGGCGTGCCACCCGATCCACGCATAAATCTCACAAAAGGAAATGCACATCGAGTCAAATTGCTCATTACAGTAAACATATATAGCCTCAAGCTCTGCCACAAGAAACGCATCCGACAAAGTTCCCCAATACCGGAACTGAATCAATAGTAGAAACCTCTGTACTGATATCCGCCACGAAGGCCCAACTGACAAAGCAATACCCACAACCGTCCGCTGGTCCTGAGATACAACTACTCCGCTAGAGCATACTCTGATGCACTCTGCTACGCAATTTGTGCCATTCCATCATAGTTCATATCACATTAGTCTAGACAACCTGACCCATGATAACCAGTCAGCAATCAAGTATCAAAATTTGAATTCGTCATATCAAGTTAAGAGAGAGCCGCTAGGGCTTCCGATTTCCAATAATCACAAAACGGTGCCGATACACACGATATACAACCACTACATAGGCGGACTAACGAGAACTTCAAGTCTCCAACACATATATAACACATGAATCACCATGCCTGATTCCGTACTCCACCGTACGAATACATAACGCACATCAAGCGTCCATTCATACCACGAAAGCCATTCAGAGATTTCACTATGCCATCAACGACTCAATTATTACAGTCGATCCAACAGGAGAATACTACCATACCACTAGATATTATCAGTTTACATTACTTTGCCCTTTTGGACCATATTCCCTGCCAATTCACTAGAATAGCTGTAGCATTTTCCTTAATCACCAGAAAGATCGATTCTTATATCACCTGCAGCTGCCCGCACTGCTCAATAATTTTAATGACTCCCCATAAATTATGAACTGATCTCAAAACCTTGAATATGCCGTTATCAACTTTCCATAACACATCGCATATACCATACCACACTAAGATAACATGGAAATTCATATTCCTTTCCTACGCCGCAAACATCGACGCACTCAACTAGTCAAGGACTTTCATGATCCCATATAGAGAAAACTCATTACACATTCCAAGCTTTGCATACCAACAGGAGAAATACACTCATTTTCAAACCACGATAAAATACATCATAAATTCTTTATGAATAATATAGATCTATTTCATCAATTACATGTCTGCTTGTTGTTTAATCTTCTTAGTAAATCTTGTGCATATTTTTTTTTGATGAAGTAAATAGAATTCATTAAAAGCATCCGGCGGATGCAAGCAAAAGATTACAATTAAGAGAGATGGTGTCTGCTAATATACACAAAAAAGCTATTCTATCACTAAGGAGCATATACAATTTTTAGAACAGAACTAGTTACAGGTGCCTGATTTAGCCAACTAAACAAATTCGATAAGCATTTTGCTTTGACTACATGGATCGGAGTTGAGATCCCATCAAAACACTTACGGTTCCTTTCCTTCCAGATGCACCAAAAGATAGCAGCAGGTACCATTACCCAATTTTTTTTGATGGATTTACCAACTCTCCATGAATACCAACATTCATATGCTTACTTGATGCTGTTAGGCTCGACCCAGGCTAGTCCAAAAAATAGAGAGGAACATGTTCCAAATATCACATGCTAAAGGACAATGCAAAAAGAGATGGCTAACACTTTCAGAATCCAAATTGCATATGTAGCACCTATTCACCATTGGTATACTCCTTCTGCTGAGGTTGTCTTGAGTGAGGCATGCTTCATTTAAGGCAACCCAACTGAAACAAATCACTTTAGGAGGCAGTTTTGTTTTCCAAATTAGTTTCCATGGCAAATTGTTTATCAGATCATTGTTGGAGCATATGTGTGCATATGCTTTCTTCACTGTAAATTTCCCGTCCCCCCATTCCAGTTTGTCCTTCAGCTGGGGTTTGACAGCAATATGTGCCAGTTTGGCCAGCAATTCCATTAGGTCATCAATCTCCCAATCTTGAAAATGTGAGGGTCCCAAGAGCTGTTCTGCCAACATTGTTCTACAGTGGATTTTTGATCTACTGCCAGTAGTTATAAATTTGAAAATTCATCTTTTAGTGCCATTGTTCCCATAAACTGGATATGTGTTTCCATAGGCCTGTACCATGAGGTGGTCTGCTATGTCTTGTGCACCAGTTATTCCTCACACCATGTTTAGCATTAATCACCGATTTCCACAAACTAGGAAATTATACCTCCAATGCCATTTCATTAGCATACTCTTATTATGTAATGCCAAATCTTTAACACCCAATCCTCCCTTCACCTTTGGTAAAATAACCTTTGGCTATTTAACCAAATGAAATTTGTGACTTTGATTGTTGCCTTCCTATAAGAAGTTTCTTTTGATTTGATCTAGCCTCTTTTTCACTTTAACTGGAATTGGAAATAATGACATGAAGTAGGTAGGAATACTGTCCAACACACTGTTAATAAGCATTAATCTACCCCCCATAAAGAGGTACTGCATTTTCGAGGACCATTCTTTTCTCAAACTTCTCAATAACCCCACTCCAGATTCCTTGTGATTTGTATGATGCTCCCAATGGTAGGCCTAGGTATGTAGCTGTCTCCGACATGGACCCGGTGAAATTGAATTCTCCGTGAAGATGCGGAGTACAGTCTACAAGAAGTTGGCAGAGCTTTAGCCATTAGGCCACATCTATCTATCCTAAATAGTAGCCCTTTTCTTGTTCGTTCTTCGAATGATGCTAGCGGAGACTAATTCCTTCCGGCTAATGAAGATAGCCCTAATTTGATTATTTCCTAATAATTGCTGCCTCACAAGCCACATTAATTGGTTGACCAACACTATCTCGACCTTGAACTACCAGAGCATTATAAATATTTATAAATATTCGGCATCTTGCCCGGGAAAGGCTACATGGGGAAGGATCCCGCACCACAACAGATTATATCAGGTAGCTCCTCCAGACCAAGAGCATCATTGACATGAAAAATTGTGCTTTTTGACATGTTCATTTGTAAAACCTGATATGACTTCAAAAATCATAAGTGTGAGATTCAGGTACATTACTTGTGACCTCTTAGCCCCACAAAATATGAGAGTGTCATCTGCATAAAGAAGATGTGAGACTGAGACCGAGTTATGTGCATCATTCCCCACCCTAATCCTTCTATCCACCGTAGCTGATTTGCTTTGTCAATCATTTTGCTGAGCCCCTCCATAGCTAGGATAAACAAAAATAGAGAGAGAGGATCACCTTGTCTGAGACCTTTCTGAGGAGAAAAGAAACCAAAAGGCCCACCATTCATCAAAATAGAGTATTTATCTGTGGTAATACTAAATTTGATCCACCTAATCCAAACTTCTCCAAACCCATTTTATGACCCATTTAGTTGATCGAAAGCTTTTTCAATATCCAATTTGAACAGAAGACCAGGAAGATTTGCCTGCCTTGATTTCAACTTCCAATCTAGAACCTCATTGGCTAACAATGCTGCATCGGTGATCTGTCTTGATTTTATGAAAGTATTCTGGTGTCCTGATACCAACTTTCCTATCACACCCTTCAACCTTTCTGCTAGTATTTTGGAAACAATTTTGTAGACACTTCCAGTTAGACTGATTGGTCTATAATCTCTCAGTTCCACAACCCCTTTCTTTTTAGGGATTAGGGCTATGAATGATGCATCACTTGATCTTACCATTTGTCCGGTTCGGTGGAAATGTTGGTTAGCACTCATAAGGTCATGTTTGATCACGTCCCATGTTTTTTGATAGAATTCCATAGTATACCCGTTCGGACCTAGAGCTTTGTCCGGAGCACTTCCAGTGATTGCTTTCCAGTACCTCAAACACCTCAAAAGGTCTTTCCAGCCACTTTTTTTCCTCCTCCGTGATTGATGCTACATCATCCAGTCTTGCTGTTGGCCTCCAAGTCTCATTTTCTATGTACAGTTGATGGTAAAAGCCTAGGATTTCACTCTTGATTAAGTCTTTATCTTCAATAATTTTACTGCCCACTTTCAACCAGTCAATGCAATTTGATCTTCTGTTAGAGTTTGCAACTTTGTGGAAGAATTTGGTGTTCCTATTGCCCTCATTGAGCTATAGGCACCTAGACTTTTGCCTCATCCTCCTGCTTTGGCTATTTGTTGCATCTCTTGTTGCAACCTTGAGAATTTTTGTTTCTCTTCCTAGGATTGGGGTCTCCTTCAGTGATCTGTTGTAGCGTGAATAGGTCCTCCAAAATTTTGTTCTTTTTTGCATCTAGCTTCCCCAGTTGCTCCCTATTCCAAGTAGTAATATTTTTCTTGAGAATCTTCAATTTCTGAGTGAAAATGAAGTCTGGATTGCCATTTACTATATAGCTTTGCCACCATGCCTTCACTCTATCCAAGAATCCATCAATGCCTAGCCACATGCTTTCAAATTTAAAGTACGACGGATTAGTGCCCAATCTCCACTTTCCAGTAGGATGGGAATGTGGTCAGAAATGACCTTTGGAAGAGCAAGTTGCTTGACATTATTGAAAGTGTCATTCCACTCAGAGGAGATAAAAAATGTCTATTCTTGAGGCTTGGATGCTTTCCTCCCCTCTAGACCATGTGAAATGCGCCAGTTGGAGTGGTAAATCTACTAAGCATAAGTCATTGATTACATCTTAGAATTCCTTCATTGCCCTGGATCTTCTCACACAATTGTGTCTTTCACTTTCAAACCTACAAACATTGAAGTCACCACCAATTACCCATTGAACATCCTAGATTCCTCTAACAGCCCCAAGTTCATGCCAAAGGATTTCTCTCTCCAGATTAGTGTGCGGCCCATATACTCATGTGAAGCCCCATCGGAAGTTCATTGAAGAGTTATCAAATAAGCATAGGATAGAGTAAGACCCTTGTTGAGCTTCAATGCAATTCCATTGTCTCTTGTTCCACAATATTATTATCCCGCCTCTCATACCACTAGCCTTGAGTTCTGCCCATCCAACCCATCTAGAGCCCCAAATGTGTCTTGAAAGTTGCTCATTCCATTCATCAATTTTTGTTTCTTGTAAGCAAAGTATATCTGGTTTCCATTTTCCTGTTAAGGGTTTTCACAATATCCCTATTCTATTGGTCATTTAAACCCTTGATGTTCCAACTTATTATTTTGACTTTCATCCAGAAAAGGAATGGTATTTCTTTCTCCTTGCCTTCTCCTTCCCCCGTCATAATTCACTAGACACACCAATCTTTTAGTTTTATTCTCCCCTTTCTTTTTTGATATTTTCTCCCCATCTGTTAGTTTCCCCTTCTTTGTTTGCAGTTGATGTTGTCTCCTCTCTTCCATTCTTAGAATCATTCCCCGTAATTCATGTTCAAACCCAATTGCATTAGCCCCAAATGCCTTGCATGCCTTCCCCAATACTAACTTGGTCCACTTGGATGTTTCTACAACTCTAGGATTTTCCTCCATCTAGTCTCCATAATCGTACCAGGGAAGAGAAAGATAGTTGTTGATAGTGTGTGCAGAGTTCTCTGAGTCTGAATCACTTACCGGTGGTGGATGTAGCTCTGGAATCTGTCTTGACATGCGTAATAGAGGAAGTCTGCTCTGAATTAGAGTCCGCTTCATCGTCTGCTTCAATAGGTTGCTCCATCGTGGCTTCAGTTGGAAGAGGCTCAATATTCCGATGCCCGAAATAGTATTAGAAGGGGCTATTGTTATTGGGCCTTTAGCTCTCCAGTATTGCTTGTGTTGTCCCCTATTCCTTTTTCCCCTTTTAATTTCTTTTGGTTCTGGGCCTGTAAAATAATATATCTGATCCATAGCCTTTGTGCCCGAAGGCCTAGCTGATACTGTCTCCTGTTTCTTTTTATTTTGCTGGGTCTGATTGGGTCCAACACTAGTTTCTTGGGCTTTTTTTAAATTTGAAATTAGTCTGCTTCCCACGTGAGAAACCACGTGCGTATCTGCTGAAGCGACAGCTGTAGGGATTGAATAATTTGAGGAACATCGCTGCAACTCCTTCGGAATAACCTTTCCGGTAAATTTCTCATCGACAATTTGTGTGCACTCATCTGGTAATATGTTGATTTTGAAGTGCCAATCTTATATCTCCACTACCATTGTTGCCGTAATTTCCAATAAAGAAGGTTTAACACAGATTCTTGCCCATAAAATGTTGGATTTTTCCTTAGTATCGACATCAATTCCCATAAAACCGCCACAAAGATCACCGATGGATCGGAAAGTGCTTTCTGTGTAAAATATTTTGGTATGAATGTTTTTTCAGTTTAAGCTTTACTTATGGACTTTGAGATTCTATGGCAGGCTTCATCATCAGTGGCCAATATAGATGAGTGGAAATGGAAACTTAGCCTGCTGCAGCGTAATGAAAAGGACCAAGAGGTTGTATCCAGAGATAAGAGGGATAGAAGAGACTATGAGCAGATATGCAACCTTGCCAAAAGGATGGGTCTCTATAGGTAGGAAAGAGTATTTTTGGTGATTTCTCCCACATAGTTTGTTATCATGTGTTTGTGCTTTATTGATCACTTCTTTTTGCATCTTGCAGTGAAATTTATGGAAAAGTTATAGTGGTGAGCAAGGTTCCTCTTCCAAATTACAGACCCGATCTTGATGATAAGCGGCCTCAAAGAGAGGTATGAGTAGTCTCCTACCGTACAATTATTTCTCTCTGTTGCATTTTGGTAAGGGTTTAAAATATTCATGCAGTAAAAATTTGAGCAATGAACTTTAAAGTTGGCATAAATGGATGTGGTTTTAATTTTGTGTTAAGCAAAAGAATAAACTTGAGAGATAACAGTTTAGAAATGGCATTGAGGTGTAGTTATCTGCATGTGTCCTCGCCAGATTTCTTATGGTTCAACAGATACTCTAAATTTGTTCTTTAATTTAGAAGGCAGAACTTAAATGTTTGACTGGCCTTGATGCAGGTAGTAATCCCACTAAGTTTGCAAAGGAGAGTAGAAGGCTTGCTTCAGGAGCATATTGATAGAACACAACTCATTAGTGGAAAAGCTGAAAACATCTTAGATGGAACTAACTCCGCTGATATGGTTGAAGATGCGAACTTGGATGAAAATCCAGATTCATTCTTAGATGGCTCTGTCATGGAGAAGGTTCTTCAGAGGCGGAGCTTGCGCATGTGTAATATGCAGAGGGCTTGGCAGGTATCATTCCGCGTTCTTTTTTTTCTTCTTTTAATTATGTTTCTTTATATTTGTGGAAAACATTCTCGTTTCCAAATGCATCTCTCACTCTCTGCTCGTGACCTTAAACTAAAGATAAGGGATGTTGGCTTGCAATAGTGAGCACTGGGAAAGATATAAAGAACAATGCTTAGAAAAGTGTGGGCATATCATCAGTTGTACGCATATTAATTTCAGTCTCTGACCTTTGAAGTCATCTTTCCTGATTCATCCTCAGTTTATTGTGACATGTTGCAACTTTTGATAGATTTATCACTGTCCTCCCTCCTATAGATCATATTTTACCTTTATCCATGCTAACATGTTCTTGGTCAATCCATGTCAATGTGCCAATGCACGGGTTCCATAGATTTGTTTGCTTTTACATTTCTTAATGGTTTAGTTTATCCTTCTTGTTGATTCAAACGGCCTAATTTTATGCTTCTCAATTCTCATAGTTGTAAGAGATCTTCTATCATTGTTTTGTGAAAGTGTGTGACCATCTCATCTAAAAGTTGAAGTTGTTAAAGAGAACATTATTTTATTGTTCAATTATACCTTCAACACGCCTCCTCACGTATGAGTCTTAAATCTTTTTTATGCGCCAAGTCCGTTGAAATTATTTTTTTGACAATCGGTGGCGGTGAGACTCGAATTCAGGACAGTCGGACAACTCAATAACGGTCTCTTTTTCCTCCCTGACATGGCTGGTGATTGGGCAACTATAATTTTAACACAGGTTATGATACCAAGTAGAAGTGTGTGACTATTTCATCTAAAAGCTTATGCTGTTACCAAATGTTGGGCCGCCATGTTATATTGTTCTCACTTCAGATGTCCGGAGTGTGAGGGAATCGGTTGAGGGAATGGATTGGTATCTCTTTATATGGTATCTGGTATCGGACAATCCTCATCTCATGAGCTAAGTTTTGGGGCTAGTTAGGTCCAAGGTCCATCTTCTTTATACATTTTATTTTTAAGATAGTTAGAATGAATTTAGAAGGGATAAAGACTCGAGGTTCGTCTGCCTTAGAAAATACATAATTTAAGCAGTATATGCTGAAATTGAACTTGGCTTTTCATAAGAAACTATTAATTTTTGTTGTTATATGTTATTGTGCATATTTTAGTGTCTATAATTTCATATTGATCTGTTATTTCTTAACTTTTTTAAGTAGCTGGAATTGTTTGGGAATTCGTATCACTCTGGACTAATTAGATTCCAGTGTACTTTGGTTTTTTATTTTATAAATCAATTGGTTGTCTAGTTTGACAAATCTTTGTATCTATTACCTTTGCGTCCATTTTATGTGACAGTGCTAAGATAAGATCAGGTAGTTAATTTTCTGGTATATCATACTTGTACTTATTGAAACTATTAGTGATCATCTAAGCTAAGTGACATCAGGCACCTGACAGTTAGCTTGAGATTACAAAGGACACCGACACATGCAGGACAACTATTTCAAGCCCCAGTGTGGCTGCACATTTCTTCATCTTGTATCATTTTGACAATCTAATATGAAATAAGCAAGCAACTCTGCTTCTTTAGCTGATCTCTTAACCAAATTTGGGACTAGATAGCAAGTCTAAGGACTCCTGAACCAAGAAGAAATATTGATGCTTAGAGTGATTTGATAAATCTCCATATGGCTTGCAACAGTTAGCATTCTATATTACTGAGGTGAATGTAGAGAATTTAGTTGCACTGGGAGCGTTTTATCTAATCACAACCTCTTCTTTAAGATGCTAACTTTGTATGTTCAACTCATTGTTTCGTCCTCTTTTTTTCCCTTCTCCCACATCAACGAACTTTGTTGGATACATATTCCATGTGTAAGTTTTTGTTGGATTTTTGTTTTTGCACAGGAATCTCCTGATGGCGACAAAATGCTCGAATTCCGGAAATCTCTTCCTACATTTAAGGAAAAAGAAAGGTTGCTCCAAGCAATTGCACGTAATCAGGTCATACTCTGATGAACTTGTGATTCTTTCTATGGTGATTGCATATGGCAGATATGTTGCCCGATTCGGTGCCCTTCTTTATTCTTGATAATATGGCACTAATGCTTTATCATGATAGATGCGATCGCGCTTGCGATTTAAATGCTTTTGAAGGTTCTCTTGCATTTCATAATCATTTTTGATTTTTTGAACTAAAGGACTTCATTCAAAATATGTATACGCTTTTTCTCTCCTATTTGCACAGTCAAGAGACTCAAGACCCTTAGTAACTATATGATTTGCTTAAGCACTGCAAACAGGTAACCCATATCTTTTAACTGGCTTTGGTCCTCTAGTATATGGAGTATATGGAGGATGTCCAGGGAGCAGACTAGGATGTATTGCTGTTCGTAGCGCGTAAACCTATTTTAGCATTGGGATAAAAAGAGAAGATAGCATAGTGTAGTAACTATTATACGTGTAGGGATTCTAGAAGTTTGTGAATTGCAGAGTAGAAACTTAAGGAACTGAGAATTGATTGTGACATGTTAAAATTGATTTATGTCAACTATTTTTTTTATTTTATTATTACAACAGGTGGTTGTAATTTCTGGCGAGACGGGATGTGGTAAGACCACTCAACTGCCACAGTACATTCTAGAGTCAGAAATAGAATCTGGTCGTGGTGCATTTTGTAGCATAATTTGTACACAGCCTCGAAGAATATCTGCTTTGGCGGTTGCAGAAAGAGTGGCTACGGAGAGGGGAGAACCTCTTGGTGACTCAGTATGCTACAATTCCTCTTTGCACTGATTTTTTTTCTATCTTTGGGTTATGCTTTCACCGGATGAGATGTTATTACAATATATTTTGGAAACTTCTTTATTTTAGTTGCTGTTCTTCACAGACTATTTTTGGTAGGTGGGGTACAAGGTACGATTAGAAGGGGTGAAGGGAAAAATACACATTTACTATTTTGCACGAGTGGTATTTTGCTTCGTCGTCTTCTCAGTGACCGCAATCTTGACGGTATAACCCATGTTTCCGTTGATGAGATTCATGAGCGAGGCATGAATGAAGGTACATGAATTAGCAATTTGGTCTTTGGTTTTGGTTTTCTTATGAAAGTATTTTCAATGCCTTGACTTTTTACTTCTCATTTTTTATCAGACTTCCTGTTGATTGTGTTGAAGGATCTTCTTCCACGACGCCCAGATTTGAGATTGATTTTGATGAGTGCTACTCTTAATGCTGAATTATTTTCCAGTTACTTTGGAGGGGCACCAATGATTCATATCCCGGTAAGCTGCAACTTGGATCCCACTTTGTTGTATACATTTTATTGGTGTTTGTGCTCTAGATTATTATTTTCCGGTTACTTTGGAGGGGCACCAATGATTCATATCCCGGTAAGCTGCAACTTGGATCCCACTTTGTTGAACTTATACATTTTATTGGTGTTTGTGCTCTAGATTACACTGCCCAATACTTTATGTTTCACCTGCATGTTCCATTTGCAGAATTTCTCAATCCAGATTTGAGAAGAATGAGCTTCCCAATTTTATGCCTTTAGAAGGGTGCGTAAATGCACGATGTTTGTCCATTGTTTTTTAATTCACAGTATTAACAGAATATATTTATATAATTTACCGAGATTTATGTTTCATTTTGTTGCTTTGTCATGTAATATTATACTATCAATTAAGGGCATAATATGTTCACTTTTTGTTCCAGAATAACTGTTAATCTTTCTATGATTGTTTTGTTAAACCAGGGTTTATGCTTATTTGACACAGTATGTTAACATTTTGGCTGATTGTATTTTGTATGATCTAGGGCTTCACATATCCTGTAAGAGCACATTTTCTGGAAGATTTGCTGGAAATAACAGGGTATAAGTTGACTTCGTTCAACCAAATTGATGATTATGGTCAGGAGAAGATGTGGAAAACACAAAAACAGTTGGCACCCCGCAAAAAGAAAAATCAGATAACTGCTCTTGTTGAGATTGTTATTCTATTTGCAGTTGTGTCTATACATAAGATGATGTACTTTCTTATTTGCTAGTTATACATTTTCTATTTTAGACAATTTTTGTTAGGTTTCAGCTTCTTTCTTCATAATATTTTCACAACTCTGTTCCTATATTCTTATTTCCAATGCTCGTTTCCTTATTGTCCTTTTATTTTCTTTTGATGTCCTTCTCTAGCTATGAACATCTAAGATGGAGAAAGTTCATGATATTCCTTGATCTCGAATTTGGAAATTATGAAGACAGAGTGACTCAACCGAAGCTGATCTTGTTAATTGTAAATCAGATGTTCCCTGTAGGCTGTAGATCATCAAACAATATCATAAATTAGGATGGAAATTATATGCTCCTTATATGGTAGAACGCGAAGGCTTTGAGGGAAGCTAATACCATTCCCTAGACCGTTAAAACAGAATTGTGAAAAGTAACTTCACAGAATTGCTCTGCCGCCTGTTCTCCATTACTTCTGTACCCATTCACTCAATTGTGCTCTCTGCTAAATGTCAATTTAGAGGGGATGAGCGCTCCCCTGTTAATATGGATGAGAATTCACCTTTTGGATTCTGGTTAGAAGAGAACCTTTTGGAGTTTACTTATCAAAGTTAAAAAAGGTCTCTTGGATTTTTCTGGTTCTTCCATATGTAGAGGCAAATATTTGATTCATCTAAAGAAAGCCCTTTTTTCACACCCATTTCACTCCCAAATGATCAATTTAAGTTTAAAGCTTCAAACATCTCAAGTCCAAGGTGCACTTTTTCCTTTCTTCCTAGAAGGGGGACAGGAAACAATTCATTTTGGCTAATTACTATATGCATAATATTTTTCATTTTCATTAGGAACCAGCATAATTTCTCAAGAAATTGCTCTTGTTTAATGCCAACGTATTAGATTTCCCTGATAGCATAATGTGGGTGTTTAGATGTGTTTGCATGGCATTTTTTCAAAAGGCAACATACTTTATCAATAAGATAAAGTGACCCTTATCACAAAGATTATGCTAAGAGATTACAGAAAGTTACAAGACCCCAAAAAGAGCAAACACATAGTCTCGTGGTAGTTACAAGGCCCCAATGATGTCCACGATGGACTCTACATCTTCTACAAGGGCTTCTTTACACCAAAATTGAAACAAAAAATATACCGTTCATCTTGATCATCTATGCAGAGCTAAAATCAATCTTCAAAGCATCTAGAGTTCCTTTCCCTCCATATCGTCCACTAAATACAAGCTGGACAATGCTCCACCATTTCTTCTGCCTCAGTTGGATACCTGGATCATTCTAGCATGCTATCATTTCTGCAGTTGTCCTGGGTACTGTCCAGTTTAATCCTTTCATACTCATGAATAAATACCACAACTTGCTGGTCACTTCACAATGTATAAAAAGGTGGCTATTTGTTCATTGTCACACAAAAAACATTTAGAGCATAGTTGCATTCCTTTCCTTATCAAACTATCATGGGTTAGAACAACCTCTTTAACCACTAGCCAACAAAAGCATGCCACTTTAAAAGGTATCTTGACCTTCAGATGTGCTTCCTGTTCCACGACCCATTGTGTGGTTGTCCATAGCAATTTTAAAAACTATAAGCTGACTTCACAGTATAAATTCCTCTTCTTTCTCTTTCCCATACTATTCTGTCCTCTTCCTCTACAACCCCATTGAAGCTATCCAGCAATTTGAAGAATTCAGTCACTCTAATAACCTCCCAGTTGTTGAGGAACCTTCTGAATGTCACATTCCAACCCTGCAAGCTCATGTAACATTCCGACCCTGCAAGCTTATGTCTTAGCCGCAGTAGCTTGAGGTTGTTGCACTATGTTGAAAATGTCTGAAAGAGTTTCTTCAGAGGTCTATTGCCAACCCAGTCATCAATCCAAAAAGAAGTTTTGGTGCCATTACCAAATGTAATTCTCATATTACTGAACAAATCTGACCATAGTATCTTATAGACTTCCAAACACTTACCCATAAGCACCAGAAACACTACTTGTACACCACAACCCATGTTGCTTTTGTCATTATTCACCACCTTGAAACCTCTTATCCGCACCTCATGATTTGCCTTCTTGGTCATACTATTCAACCCTTTCATTGCACTTATAAAAGGGTAAGGAGAAAGAGGGTCTCCTTGCCTTAACCCTCTCTCTGAAGAAAAGAACCCCTCTGGAGAGCCGTTAACCAAGATAGAGAAGTTAACATTGCTGATAATAAACCTATCCACATGATCCATTTATTTCCAAAACCCAAGTTTTCGGAGGATAATCCCGATTGATGTGATCATATGCGTTTTCAGTGTCCAGTTTGCCCAGGAATTCTCCCTTTAATTTTAGAATCCACATACTTATTTGCTATTGAAGGAGCATCCATGATCTGCCTGCCTTTGATGAAGGCCATTTGTTGAGTGTCAACCAACTTGTGAATCACTACTTCAGTCTTTCTGCCAGGATCTTTGATATGATCTTATATACACTACCTATAAGACTTACAGGTCTGTAATCCTTCAAGTCTACAGCCCCAACCTTCTTAGGAATTAAAGCTACATAAGTAGCAGTAGAACTTTCTTGATAAATTCTTCTGAATGAAAATTTTGAAAATGCAAATATCTTCTTTGATCACATCCCAACACTGGATAAAGAAACCCATGATGTACCCATTTGGATCCGAGGCTTTGTCTGCAGTATAGGCCTTTAAACCCCCAATGATTTCTTCCTTTTCAAACTCCCTATGCAACTATTTTTCCTATGTCTCACTGATTCTGGGACAGTTAGGGCAGTTGAACTCTCCCTCCAAGCTTCGGATTCAGCATACATGGATTGATGGAAAGCTAAAATCTCACCCTTAAAAGCATTCATGTCCTCAACCTGTGTCCCACTGATGTTAAGCTTATCAATGTTATTAAACTTTCTATGAGCATTAGCAATCCTCTGAAAATGCTTGGTATTTATACCCCCCTGCTTTAACCATTGGACTCTTAGTTTTTGTCTCCAAGGTAGTTCCTCATTTTTAGCGATCTCCTCCAGCTCCATTTTTAAGACTAGCCTTTTGCAATAGTTCATCTTATGAGAGAGGGGCGATAGTGGGGTTTTATGAGAATTTATACAAAGAGGAAGTTAGTTAGAGGCTGACTTTGGGGAGAATAGAGTTCAACCAGATAGTATCAGGTCTCAAAATAAACCTCGGCAAGTGTGAGATTTTCCAGGTGGGTGAGGTTGCTAACATTGATGCTTTTGTTTTATGTTCTCAGATGTAAGGTGGGCTCCCTTCCCACTACTTACCTGGGTCTCCCATTGAGCGTCTAGGTGATGTATTAGTATTTATGACTGGTTGGGAAGATATTAGTTGCTTAAGAGATCAACTTAAAGCCCATCATCTCTTGGGAGACCCAAATAGAGTCTTGTTGCTCACTTGTCATGGTTCTGTGGCAACCTCTGAGCAGGTAAGACTGCTTATCTCTCCCTACTTTGATGCATCTTTGTCTTTTGTAGCTTGCAGTTGTTTCCCTTTTTCTTTGAATGTACTACCCCATATCCCCTCCATTTTCATAATGTTGACACATGTATCTATTGTTACTAGGATCTGTTCTGTTGAGGTGTCACCTTTTCAGGCGGCACAAGAGAAGTAGAAGTTTTACAAAGTACAATAAAGTTACATATGACTCACTTTTTTTTCACTTGGTTGTCAATTTTCCTCCATTGTTCCTTGAGCCAAGGTTTCCGTACACACTACTCCCTAGACCCCATTTATGGGAATACACTAGGTTTGTTGTTTTTGTTTGTTGGTTGTCAATTTTTCCTTTCCTCTTTCCCAGAAACTCAAAGAGAAACTCATTGCCTCCTCATTTTCCCTATAATGTTAAATGACAACACATTTTGACAGACTTGATAATTTTTTCGAGCAAAAGTACAGTTCATTTTATTCATACCATAGCGCTAAGTACTTTCTCTGCATGAAGATGTTCTTACATGGGCTTTCTTTGCTACACTCGCGATAATCCTGTCAATTCAAAGGCCAATATATTATTAACTTTTGTCTTGGTCGGGAGTCTGGCTTCATGGATGCTCTGCTGACATCTATTGAAGAAGTAGTGCGCTATACAGCATACTGATTCATTGTTCACAACGGGAGGCATACATTTGACATGGCGATTAGCCCACTTAATATTTTTTGATAAGTCTGGCCCACTCAATTTAGTAGATTTGTTAAATGTAAAGTAAAAGTTTCTTTATGTATTGCAGGCATCTTAATTGATCCTCTTGTAGGTCTCTATAATTAGAATTTCTTTTTCAATAAAAAGCCAAAAAGCTTTTCAATAACCTCTGAATCCCCCACCCAAAAGAAAAAAGAACCACCTTCATTTATGCACTTCAGTACACAGAAAGGATTTATGTTTGAAGAAATATAAGGGCGTTATTCTGGAATAGGCCTGCTGCCTTGCACCTCAAGGAGGCTGAGGAAATTTGTCTGTCCTAATCAGCGAGTATACATGGATGATGGTTATAAATGGAAGTTGCATTTTCATCTTTCTTGTTTTAGAAGGAAATTCTTCTACTAATTGCAATGCGATATCTATGCTTTACACTTTTACTCTCAGTTCAGATGTATTCTTACTAGAAGTGTACTTTCCTTGTCCTTGGCCGTAATGTTCTGACAAACTGAGATTGTAATCTGCAGAAACTCATATTTGAGAAGGCACCTCAGAATGTACGTAAAATAGTACTTGCAACAAACATGGCCGAGGCAAGTATTACTATAAATGATGTAGTCTTTGTAGTGGACTGTGGAAAAGCGAAGGAGACAACCTATGACGCGCTAAATAATACTCCATGTTTATTATCTTCATGGATTTCACAAGCCTCTGCCCGACAAGTAAGTTCCTTGAATAAAAAACTTCGTTCTTACTCAGCCTAAGCCTAAACTTTCCATATGATAATTCTTTTTTCCTTTTACCTTGTTTTCGAACAAAATTCTAGATCCGTCTTTAACTCAAATACTATAGGAATAATTCTTTTCCTTCTAAGTAACATGAGCCAGTTCTGTTCTTAGATGGTACGTAAAAAAACATGATAATATTTTGTTTTTGAATTGCTTTTTATGACTTTCTTGGTAGCTTAATATGCTGTTAAAATTTATTTTCTAGTTTGGTCCCTTGCAGTAAAAAGTGTAGGAACCAAGTTGATCACACGGAATTGTTGCTTATTCCGCTACAGTTGGAATAAACTGGATTATGGCGCCTTGCATTTCTGCTTATAAACAAACAAAAAGGTCCTTGCACTTCTATTTGGTTAGAATTAATCCAATGGAAAGCAAACATAATCAGTTCTTTAACTCCTCTTTCACATCTCCAGTTATGAATGAAGAGGAGGAGAAATGACATAACTATCCCTGCATTTGAAATGTAATATAAGTTCTTGTAGGATGAGGATTGGTGAACAAACTGGTTTCCTTCGCTCCTCCTTTTGACTTACCAGGTGAAAATCCAGCACAACATATTTCTCCATCCATGAAGACTAGCTCCTTCCCCTCTTAAACCAAAGGTGAGCATTAGCAAATACCTGAAACATTAGCAAATACCGGAAGTGTCAGAACATGTTAACTGAGCCCGATGATGAGCTGAACCGTGTACACTTTTTTTCTGCTTGTTTTGTAAACCTTTGCAGTTTGCACACATGAGGGAGACTTTCTTAAATTTAAAAAGTCACATACTATCTGAGATCAGTTTTCCTGTGTTTACATCAAATGTTGTTGTTGAAAAGGTGAAATATGCCTTTTAATACACCTTATGAGCTACACTGGAATTTGATTATTTGACAAAATACTAGGTGGTACATTGCTTGGAAGTAACATCTCTTCAATTCATTTTGCTATATCTGATGATAAAAATGTAAATTCTTCTCAGTGTTATTCGAGTCGAATTTTGATGATATGTTGGATGTTTTCATGTTTGTTTATGGAACTATGTCTCGTGCTTTGCAGAGAAGGGGCAGGGCTGGCCGTGTGCAACCAGGCGAGTGTTACCACTTATATCCACGATGTGATTATGTCACGACCTCAAATCCGGTCGTGATGGCGCCCAGCACATTGCTAAGCCAACCTGATCAATCAATATCAACAACGGAGCTAGAAGCTCTCTTTAACCCATTTAAGCATTTCAAAATATGAAATAATAGTAATACTTATACCAACAACGGGGAAACCAAGTCCCAAAATATACTAACTCCCATAGACCGAAGGGTCAAGAGTCATGAGCCTCTACTGAACGTAAGTGTATAAAGGTTTACAAAAATACCAAGTGCGGAAAGAAATGTTAATACAAAATCAAAAGACAGTAGGAAGGAATATGAGGTCCTGCGGACTCTGCAGCTACCTCGTATATCCCACAGATGTCACCTCGCACAGCTACTGGATCACTGCTGAGAGGTACCTGGATCTGCACACAAGGTGCAGGGAGTAAAATGAGTACTGCCAGACTCGGTGGTAATAAACAAGGGTAAGACAGCGCAGATAAGAAATCCGCAATAAAGCACTATGTAAAGCTATAATCAGCTACCCTGTCATAGAATCAATATTCAATGTACCTGTTCCAACAAATACCAATAAATAGCATAACAGCTAGCATATGTAGCTAAATGCAATGCAATGCATGATATGACCGCTACGGCGCGTAGCCCGACTCCAATTTTGGGTACCCGTGCTCACTGTGGGGGTTCAGACTCCGGAGGGGCTCCTACAGCCCAAGCACATCTCATAGAGATTTATTGCGGCGTACAGTCCGATCCAACATATATCTCGCTGCGGCGCACAGCCCGATCCACTACTAGTCAGCTAATATGCAGATACAGCCTCGCAGGCTCAAAAGTAGTTTTTGAAAACTCTTTTTATCATTTTTCAGTTGGAAAACGGTAATATCAAGTTCCAGAGATTGGAATTAGCATAATAACAAAAATAGCTGCGGACTAGTAGTAAACTAGCATGTCTATATGATAAGACAATGATAACGATCCTCGCGGGATCCAATAACTGGCTCACGACCCACAAGCATACTCAACCGCCCAAGAAGGGGGTTCGACGGCTCGAGAATAGCCAATAATACATCTCGAGAATAGCCAATAATACAGTATCAACAGGTCGGACTAATATATAGTCTCCAGTTCATGATCGACCCCGCACTCTCAAGAGTGTGCGTGTCTCGCCGCTATACAGTATCACAAAGTGGTATACCGGGGTTTCGAACCCGCCGGTCATCACCCACATCTATTACTCACCTCAATACGGCGCGACGACTATTCCGCGATGCCCTTGCCACGAGCATCAATCTCCGCACGCGTAGAATCTGATCAAATACAGTAGAAATACAACAAATTAGGCCAATGGGACGACACCCAATCAATACAACTCAATTTACATCAAAATTCCCAAAGTTGTCAAAACCCGACTTTCGGTACGCTTGTCGAAAAATTACAAAAGTCACATATTCGGAACCCCCATCTCGATACGAGTCTAAGCATATCAATTTTACCAAATTCGGACTCCATTTGGCCATTCAAAACCTTGATTTTCTAAAGTTCAAGCCTAGGGCTAAATCCTCCATAAATTACCCCAAATTCCTCCATTTTCATGATATAATTGCATAATATTACCAATACTAATCATAGTTTAAGTCCATAGTTGATTACCCGATGATTTCCCTTGAATTTCTCTTCAAAATCGCCCAAATCGCCTCTAAAGCCGAGACCCAAATGTGTGAAATGTTTCTGAAATTTTTCTAACTTCGAATACACTTAACTCACAGCGATTTTCACTTCTGCGGATAAAATTCCGCTCCTACGAGTCCGTAACCGCGACCAGAGGGTCGCTTCAGCGGTTCCAGGCCTAGCCGGCCAATTCCGCTTCTGCGAGAAAAAGACCGCTTATGCGCGTCCGCTTCTGCGATTGAACCTCCGCTTCTGCGAAAACACCCGCTTCTGCGCACCAGATTCCGCTCCTGCGGACTCGCCCAGGCGGTCAAGAACCCGCTTCTGCGGACTTCCCCCTTTTTCCTCAAGTCCGCTTCTGCGGTCACCCACTCGCACCAGCGACGTCGCTTCAGCGGAAAGGATTCCGCTTCTGCGATGCCACTCGCTCCTGCGCCCCCATTTCCGCAGGAGCGAAAACCACAGAACCAGAACACAAGTCTGCAATTTTCCACATTTTTCTCCCGTTTAACCATCCGAAAACACCCCGAGGCCCCCGGGACCCCAACGAAAACCACCAACATACCCCAAAACACGATACGAACTTGTTCAAATCATAACAACACCATCCTAAACATTAAAATCACCAATTACACACGGATTCAAGCCTAAATTCCTTCAAACATTCCAAATTACACAATCAATCAAAAACCCGATCAAACAACGTCCGAATGACCTGAAATTTTGCAGGCACATCCAAAATCACCTAACGGAGCTACTCTGCAACTGTCGGAATTCCATTCCGACTCCCGAATCAAAATCTCACCTACCGTTCGGATTTCGCCAAAATTCAACCTTAGCCAATTCAAGCCTATTTCTACACCGGGCCTCCAAATTCAATTCCGATCGCTCCCCTAAATCACAAATCACCTCCCGGAACTAACCGAATCATTAGAATCCGATTCCGAGCCCTTTAGCTAAATAGTCAACTCCGGGTTGACTTTCCTTATTCAAGTTTCCTTCACAAAGGCTATATGCCTCATTTCCAATCCCAACCACTCCTAACTCACCCGATAGACTCTAACACTGATATAAAATCATAAAACATGTATTTACAACATAACGGGGTGGTAATTCTCGTGACGACGGGCCGGGTCGTCACATTCTCCCCTCTTAAGCAAACGCTCGTCCTCGAGCGGGTCAAGAAACATACCTTGAAGTCTCAAACAAGTGAGGATATCTGCTCTGCATCTCCCGGTCGATCTCCCAAATGGCCTCCTCCACGGGTCGACCTCTCCACTGAACCTTAACTGATGCAATCTCCTTAGACCTCAATCTTCTCACCTGCCGTCCCAAAATGGCAATAGGCTCCACATCATAGGATAGATCACCATCAAGCTCGATGGTACTGAAGTCTAATACATGAGACGGATCTCCAATGTACTTCCGGAGCATAGACACATGGAATACCGGATGAACGCTGGATAAGCCGGGCGGCAAGGCCAACTCATATGCCACCTCTCCAACTCTCCTAAGTATCTCAAAAGGACCAATGTACCTAGGACTCAACTTTCCTTTCTTCCCAAACCTCATGACACCCTTCATAGGTGAAATCTTCAACAATACTCTGTCACCAACCATGAAAGACAACTCTCGAACTCTACGGTCCGCATAACTCTTCTGACGAGACTGTGCTGTACGAAGCCTCTCCTGGATCAACTTTGCTCTATCCGGAGCATCCTGGACTAACTCAGTCCCTATCAATCTAACCTCACCAGGCTCAAACCATCCCACGGGGGATCTACACCGCCTGCCATACAATGCCTCATACGGGGCCATCTGAATACTCGACTGATAACCTGTTGTTGTAGGCAAACTCAGCAAGTGGTAGGAACTCATCCCACGAACCACAAATATCAATCACACAAGCTCGCAACATATCCTCCAAGATCTGAATAGTGCGCTCAGACTGTCCGTCTGTCTGGGGGTGAAATGCCTGTACTCAACTCAACCCGTGTACCCATCTCTCGCTGAAATGCTCTCCAAAACTGAGAAGTGAACTAAGTACCCCTGTCGGATATGATAGACATTGGGACCCCATGCAACCGAACAATCTCTCGAATAAAGATCGCTGCCAACCGCTCCGATGAGTAGGTAGTACTAACCGGAATGAAGTGAGCTGACTTGGTCAGCCTATCCACAATCACCCAAACAGAATCAAACTTCCTTGCTGTCCGAGGGAGTTCAGTAACAAAGTCCATAGTGATCCTCTCCCACTTCCACTCAGGAATATCAATGCGCTGAAATACACCACCGGGCCTCTGATGCTCGTACTTAACCTGCTGACAGTTGAGGCACCGTGCTACATGTCTAATAATGTCCATCTTCATCTTTCTCCACCAATAATGCTGTTTCAAATCTTGATACATCTTCGCGGCTCCTGGATGGATAGAATACCGCGAGCTATGGGCCACCTCCAGAATCAACTCACGAAGGCCATCAACATTGGGCACGCATATCCGGCCCCGCATCCTCAATACGCCGTCACTATCAATGGTGACATCTCTAGCATCATCATGCTGAACTCTGTCCCTCAGGACAGCCAAATGTGGATCATCATACTGGCGCTCACGAATACGATCATATAGAGACGACCGAGATACAACACAAGCCAATACCCTGCTGGGCTCCGAAATATCTAACCTCACTAGCCGATTGGCTAGCACTTGAACATCATAAGCAAATGGCCTCTCCTCAGCTGGAATATATGCCAAGCTCCCCATACTGACCGCCTTCCGGCTCAAAGCATCGGCCACCACGTTGGCCTTACCCGGATGATATAATATAGTAATGTCATAATCCTTCAACAACTCAAGCCATCTCCGTTGTCTCAAATTAAGGTCTTTCTGTTTGAACAAGTGCTGGAGACTACGATGGTCGGTATACACCTCACAAGACACACCGTACAAATAGTGCCTCCAAATCTTCAATGCATGAACAATGGCGGCTAGCTCCAAGTCATGAACAGGATAGTTCTTCTCTTGCGGCTTCAACTGCCGAGAAGCATAAGCAATTACCTTTCCTTCCTGCATTAATACACAACCTATCCCCACTCTCAAGGCATCACAATAAACGGTATATGAACCCGAAGCTGATGGCAATACTAACACTGAAGCTGTGGTCAAAGCTGTCTTGAGCTTCTGAAAGCTCCCCTCGCACTCATCTGACCACACGAATGGTGCACCCTTCTGGGTCAATTTAGTCAATGCAGAAGCAATGGATGAAAATCCCTGAACAAACCGGCGATAATACCCCGCCAAGCCAAGAAAACTCCCGATCTCTATAGCTGAGGACGGTCTAGGCCAACTCTGCACCGCCTCTATCTTTTTCTGATCAACCTGAATACCATCACGAGACACCACATGTCCCATAAATGCCACGGACTCGAGCCAAAACTCGCACTTGGAGAATTTAGCATATAGCTTCTCCTCCCTCAATCTCTGCAACACAATACTCAAATGCTGAGCATGCTCCTCCCGACTACGGGAGTAGACTAGAATGTCATCAATGAACACAATCACAAATGAATCCAAATAAGGCCCGAACACACTGTTCATCAGATGCATAAATGCTGCCGGGGCGTTGGTCAGCCCAAACGACATCACAAGAAACTCATAATGACCATATCGGGTCCCGAATGCAGTCTTCATAATATCCGAGTCCCTGATCTTCAGCTGATGATAGCCTGAACGAAGATCGATCTTAGAAAACACCCTCGCACCCTGTAACTGATCAAACAAATCATCTATGCGCGGTAGAGGGTACTTATTCTTCACTGTCACTTTGTTCAATTGTCGATAATCAATACACATTCGCATGGAACCATCTTTCTTATTAACAAATAATACCGGCGCACCCCACGGAGACACACTAGGGCGGATGAAACCCTTATCCAGAAGTTCTTGAAGCTGCTCTTTTAGTTCCTTCAACTCAGCTGGTGTCATCCGATAAGGAGGAATGGATATGGGCTGAGTGCCCGGCACCAAGTCAATGCCAAAATCAATATCCCGGTCCGGCGGCATGCCCGGCAGGTCTGAGGGGAATACATCTGGAAAGTCCCTCACAACAGGTACAGAATCAATGCTAGGAGACTCAACTCCCACATCTCTCACAAAAGCTAAGTACGATAAACACCCTTTTTCAACCATTTTCTGAGCCTTTAAGAACGAAATAACACGGCTAGGGACGAAATCGGTCGAACCCCGCCACTCAATCCGAGAAATACCAGGAATGGCCAACGTAACTGTCTTAGCATGACAGTCCAATATAGCATGGTACGGAGACAACCAGTCCATACCCAATATAACATCAAAGTCCACCATACCCAACAATAACAAATCGGCCTGGGTCTCCAGACCCCCAATAGATATAACACAGGATCTATAGACATGATCTACAACAATCGTATCACCCACGGGGGTGGATACATGAACAGGTAAATCAAGACTACTACGAGTCGCACCCAAATGATGTGCAAAATAAGAGGACACGTATGAATATGTGGATCCCGGATCAAATAGAACAGAGGCATCTCTGTGACAGACAGAAATGATACCTGTAATCAGTGCATCGGAGGCAACTGCATCACGCCTGTCAGGAAGTGCATAGAACTGTGGCTGGCCTCCACCGGATCTCTCCTCGCCCATGGGGCAACCACGAGAAGACTGACCTCCACCTCTACTAGACTGAGATGGTGCTGAAGATGAGGGGCTGATCCCTCTGCTGAGTCCTGCCCCTATATAGTCGAGGGCACTGTCTCCTCATGTGGCCAATCTCACCACACTCATAACATGCACCTGGTACTGGAGAAGTAGGTGTTGCACTCTGGGCTGGGAGGGCACTAAGTGATGACTGACCCTGCTGAAACCCCCGTCGACCACGACCATAAGAACCTCTGCTCTGTTCAGGGCGGCCTGAATGAGAAGGTCTAGATGAGCGACCTCTGCTCTGCTGGGAATGCCCTCTAGATGGAGCACCACTGAAACTGCCAAAACCACGACGTCTTTTGGCCTCCCACTCCTCCCTCTCTCGGTGACGATCCGCCTTAATAGAGCGTGCCATATCAACAACCTGCTCAAAAGATGATGACAGAACTCGCTCTCTGGTCATAAGAGTGCGGATAGAGTAGTTGAGGCCATCAATGAACCTCCTGATCCTCTCCCTATCAGTAGGGATCATCCACGTAGCATGCCTAGCCAACTGTGTGAATCTAAGCTCATACTGAGTCACAGACATGTCGCCCTAAACCAACCATTCGAACTGGCGACGTAGCTCGTTGCGACGAGACTAAGGTACATATTTCTCTAGAAAGAGAGTAGAGAATTGCTGCCATGTGAGAGGTGCTGCTCTTGCAGGCCTACGCCTCTCAAACTCCTCCCACCAATCAAATGCGGGACCAGTGAACTGAAATGTAGTAAATGAAACTCCGCCGGACTCAAGAATACCAGCCGTACGCAACATCTTCTGACACTTATCCAAGAAACCCTGGGCATCCACGCCCTCGGCGCCACTAAAATGGGGTGGCTGAAGTCTACCAAATCTCTCAAGACGACGCTGCTCGTCATCGGGCATAACCTCAACCATATGCTCTGGAGCTGGAGCTGGTGTCGCTGGAGGAATAACCGGTGCAACCACCGAGCGGGGACCACCTCCGGTGTCCGAAGTCCCCGAACAACCGGGTCGGTGTGCGAGCTGCAGGGTCCGCCGACCACCCCCGACCGAGAAGTCGCTACGGTAGGCGGTAGCCGAAACTACCTCGAGCCAAACCGGAACACACCGATAATATTTGAGCAAGAGTCTCCGAAGACCGAGAATAGCAATAGATATAGTCCGGCCCCGAACCGGGGCTGCCGGAGCATCAACCACCGGGGGTTGCTCCTGAACCGGTACAACAGGCGGGTCAGCTAGACCGCCTCCGCCGCCCTACCTCTACCTCTAGCACGACCGCGCCCACGACCTCTAACAGTGGCAATGGAGGTCGTCCACCTCGTCCCGATGCTCGCGTTCTCGCCATCTGCGAGAGAATAGAATATAGAAGTTCAGTTCTCAGAACAACAAGATCGCACGACGGAGTTCAAGAAAAGTGAAGTTTTCCTAAAGGTTCGCAGCCTCCCGAGGATAAGTACAGGCGTCCCCGTACCGATCCACAAGACTCTACTAACCGGCTCAAGACTCATGAGGCCTAGTAAACCTAGGCTCTGATACCAACTTGTCACGACCCCAAATCCGGTCGTGATGGCGCCCAACACATTGCTAAGCCAGCCTGATCAATCAATATCAACAACGGAGCTAGAAGCTCTCTTTAACCCATTTAAGCATTTCAAAATATGAAATAATAGTAATACTTATACCAACAACGGGGAAACCAAGTCCCAAAATATACTAACTCCCATAGACCGAAGGGTCAAGAGTCATGAGCCTCTACTGAACATGAGTGTATAAAGGTTTACAAGATACCAAGTGCGGAAAGAAATATCAATACAGAATCAAAGACAGTAAGAAGGAATATCGGGTCCTGCGGACTCGCCAGCTACCTCGAATATTGTCACGACCCGGATTTTCCCCCAACATCGGGATTGTGATGGCGCCTACTCGTGGTAGCTAGGCAAGCCACTGTATTCATACTATCCTGTTTTTAACACAATTTCAATTAAATAAATGCGGAATACTTTATCGAAATAGAAGTAACTAATTACAATATGAAAATCATACTGAAATCATCTACCCAAGACGTGGAGTCACCAACTCACGAACTACTATGGAATACTACACATAAAAGTCTGAAGGAAATATAACATAATTCTGTTTGTCTCGGAACAAAGAGACTACAGCTAATAACATAATAAAGAGAGAGACGCCGGGCCTGCGGACGTCTGCAAGCTACCTCGGTCTCAAATATGATCAACTCCCACGCAATCGATTTACTGCTGCTGTTGCTCCTGATCGTAACCTGGACCTGTGCAAGTCAGCTAATATGCAGATACAGCCTCGCAGGCTCAAAAGTAGTTTTTGAAAACTCTTTTATCATATTTCAGTTGGAAAACAGTAATATCAAGTTCCAGAGATTGGAATTAGCATAATAACATAAATAGCTACGGACTAGTAGTAAACTAGCATGTCTATATGATAAGACAATGATAACGATCCTCGCGGGATCCAATAACCTGGCTCACGGCCCACAAGCATACTCAACCGCCCAAGAAGGGGGTTCAACGGCTCGAGAATAGCCAATAATACAGCTCGAGAATAGCCAATAATACAGTATCAACAGGTCGGACTAATATATAGTCTCCAGTTCATGATTGACCCCGCACTCTCAAGAGTGTACGTGTCTCGCCGCTATACAGCGTCACAAAGTGGTATACCGGGGTTTCGAACCCGCCGGTCATCACCCACATCTATTACTCACCTCAATACGGCGCGGCGACTACTCCGCAATGCCCTTGCCACGAGAATCAAGCTCCGCACGCGTAGAATCCGATCAAATACAGTAGAAATACAACAAATTAGGCCAATGGGACGACACCCAATCAATACAACTCAATTTACATCAAAATTCCCAAAGTTGTCAAAACCCGACTTTCGGTACGCTTGTCGAAAAATTACAAAAGTCACATATTCGGAACCCCCATCTCGATACGAGTCTAAGCATATCAATTTTACCAAATTCGGACTCCATTTGGCCATTCAAAACCTTGATTTTCTAAAGTTCAAGCCTAGGGCTAAATCCTCCATAAATTACCCCAAATTCCTCCATTTTCATGATATAATTGCATAATATTACCAATACTAATCATAGTTTAAGTCCATAGTTGATTACCTCATGATTTCCCTTGAATTTCTCTTCAAAATCGCCCAAATCGCCTCTAAAGCCGAGAGCCAAATGTGTGAAATGTTTCTGAAATTTTTCTAACTTCGAATACACTTAACTCACAGCGATTTTCACTTCTGCGGATAAAATTCCGCTCCTACGAGTCCGTAACCGCGACCAGAGGGTCGCTTCAGCGGTTCCAGGCCTAGCCGGCCAATTCCGCTTCTGCGAGAAAAAGACCGCTTATGCGCGTCCGCTTCTGCGGATATTAGTCCGCTTCTGCGGAGTGATCCGCTTCTGCGACAAGAGTCCGCTCCTGCGGACTCGCCTATGCGATCAACTATTCGCTTGTGCGGACTCCTCCATCACGCCTTTATCCCACTTCTGCGATCGCCCTCTCGCACCAGCGAAGCCGCCCCTGCGGGCCAGGCTCCGCTTCAGCAGTCGCCTCCGCTTCGCGCCTTCTTGTCCGCTCTTGCGGACTCGCTCCTGCGCTCCCTTTTCCGCAGGAACGAAAATAACAGAACCAGAACACAAGTCTGCAATTTTCCACATTTTTCTCCCGTTTAACCATCCGAAAACACCCCGAGGCCCCCGGGACCCCAACGAAAACCACCAACATACCCCAAAACACGATCCGAACTTGTTCAAATCATAACAACACCATCCTAAACATTAAAATCACCAATTACACACGGATTCAAGCCTAAATTCCTTCAAACATTCCGAATTACACAATCAATCAAAAACCCGACCAAACAACGTCCGAATAACCTGAAATTTTGCAGGCACATCCAAAATCACCTAACGGAGCTGCTGCAACCTGTCGGAATTCCATTCCGACTCCCGGATCAAAATCTCACCTACCGTTCGGATTTCGCCAAAATTCAACCTTAGCCAATTCAAGCCTATTTCTACACCGGGCCTCCAAATTCAATTCCGATCGCTCCCCTAAATCACAAATCACCTCCCGAAACTAACCGAATCATCAGAATCCGATTCCGAGCCCTCTAGCTAAATAGTCAACTCCGGGTTGACTTTCCATATTCAAGTTTCCTTCACAAAGGCTATATGTCTCATTTCCAATCCCAACCACTCCTAACTCACCCGATAGACTCTAAAACTGATATAAAATCATAAAACATGTATTTACAACACAACGGGGTGGTAATTCCCATGACGATATCCACGATGTGTTTATGAAGCTTTTGCTGAATATCAACTACCTGAACTCCTGAGAACTCCTTTAAATTCTCTTTGCTTGCAAATAAAGAGTTTGCAGGTTGGAAGTATTGCTGAATTCTTATCAGCTGCTCTTCAGCCGCCAGAACCATTGGCTGTAAGTGGTTTTTCTTTATGCTAATTTCTATGTTTCTTATGTTCTTTTTTGGGTCAGTAATAACTTTCACCTTTTTAACCACAACAATAATACCTAAGCCTCTTGACGTGTGCATATTTTGTATATACCGAGTTATCAAACCAAAACCAAAAATTTTAGTATTGATATTCGGTATTTCAGTATTTCGTGTGATATTTGGTTTAAGTATTTAAAAAATTCGGTTTTTGGTATTTGCCGGAAAAAAGAAAGGAAAAATAAAAAAATCGAGAACGTACCAAAACACATACTTGCACAATGCACATGTATTAGATTATATCATAAATAAAAAAGGCCCAAGATTTTACTAATTTTATCCTTGTTTTTATTTTAACCTTTCCCACCTTTATCTTTACCTACTTAACTAGTTAACTTTCAAGCTTTCCCACCTTTAGGCTTTAAAATTAAGAATCAACAGTTTCAGTTTTCAAAGTTCAAGCCTTTCTACTTCAGAGTTGATGGACCTCTCTTGCTGCACCTTGAAGAAATTGTTCCATTCACTTTCAATCCTACATGATCATGCAAACCTCTAACTCACTCTCTAGAAGGGTGGTTGAAGAGGAAAAATATTCTTGTGTGCCTTATCCTAGATGGTTGCGATGAGGGTGTTTTTCTATCTCTTGGGACTCGTGCGACTTTCCAAGCTTCGACTTGTGTTAGTCATCTCCGGCAATATCTGAGCTTTCGAAACTAATTTCTTGATCCTTTTATACACTCTTGTATCTTAATTCCTTCCTTTCCTTTCCCGTATCTGCTAATCTTGCGTCTAAGTTTCTTTTCTAGCAGAGTTTTTAGTTTCTGTTTTTGTCTTTTCAGTTACCCATAATCCTTACTTGGTTTTACTGAACTACATTCACTGTGTAACTTAAGCCTAGTTTACAGCGACAGGGGAAGTGGATGTGGAGAAGTTTTAACAAAGTAATATGGGTAGAAATCTTATTCTCGTTGCTGGGCTAAAGTCCTTCGAGATTCCGGAAAATGGTGATGAATGGTATGAAGTGGTGGAAAGACGTAAGAGCTTTATCAACAGATTGACTCTTGATAGATATAGTATTCTGGAGTTATGTCGATACATTCAAAAAGGGAGAATATGTAGAAGATGGGAGAACTAGAGACAACTATATTCCTATCATTTTTTCTTAAACTTCAACAACATGGGCAGGTTCACCAGGGTGGTGGCAGTAAATCCCAGAAGTTGGGGAGAATGTTGGATTAGCTGATTATGCCGAAAAGATTACAAGGTTTGTGGAAAAAGTGAAGTCTATAAGGGTGGAAGTAGAAAAGAGTAATAGAGGTGAGAGCTATGTTTCAGATGGCTCGAATAAACGATTGGCATAAAGATAGAATCATTGTGGTTGATGATAGCAGTCTAAAAGCCAATCAGTTCTGTATTGATAAATCGTAGGTCAAAAGCAGAGTGGGATATTTGCAGAGATGCTTATTGGGCTCTTTTTGACAAGAGGGGTTGCTCTGATGGTAAGCAACCCCCACTTCCAACCGAGAGTTTGTGAGTTCGAGTCTCCCCAAGAGCAAGGTGGGAAGTTCTTGGAGGGAAGGATGCCGGGGTCTATTTGGAAACAACCTCTCTACCCCAGGGTAGGGGTAAGGTCTGCGTACACACTACCCTCCCCAGACCCCACTAAATGGGATTATACTGGGTTGCTGTTGTTGTTGTTCTTATTGGGCTCTTTCATAAAAAACAATTTTAAAGCACCCTGCTGCAATAATGGGCAACCAAGAGTTGGAAAATTTCGGCTGGGATTTTAGTTATGGAAATTAGTGTGAATGTTTCTTGATCGAATTCCCATCAAGAACAGAAGCTGAGAGAATTAAGATGAGGACATGAAGGTTCAATGATGAGGAGACTTATCTAGAACGGTGGTCTCCTGTTTCTGTTTGTTACCGACATAATTTTAAGTCAAACCATATATGGTTAAAGCTAATGGGATTTCCTAGCCATGTTTGGTTGAAAAGCATTTTTAAAATCATCGGAGATTGCTTTGGAGGGTTTGTGGATGTTGATGAGGACACTAAGTATAAACATTATTGGAGATGGGCAAGAACTTGTGTTAATTTTGCTGGTATTGGTTTTCTGGCGACGATGGAGCTTATAGTAGATGACTTAGTGTTTAAGGTACCGTTGTGGGTGGAAACGCCTTCCTGGGTGGAAGAGGCTGATCGGAATCAGGTTGGGGCTCATCGGAATATGGAGCCTTGCCAGACAGTTACACAGAAGATGAAGAATCCTTATGGTGGGACTGAAGAGTCACCGTCCCTTACCGATGCAACATTTAATGATACACGTGTTAAGAATACGTTAATGAGGGTTCAAATTCTGATCCTAATCCTGGTTCTTTACATTTGTTAAAAGGTAAGGGAAAGGTAGATTATGTTTTAGGAATTGGGCCAAGAGCTGAACCCTTTGGGCCCAAAATTAATCATAAACAGATGGGCAATGCAAAAGGCCTATTTAATAATAAATTTGGTGCTGGAGAAAAAAGAATTGGGGGGGGGGGGATGGTAATTAGGTTTATAGTCGTAAACCTATGATCCATGTATGATGGCCCAACTATCGCATAATTTCAGGGAGCCAGAGACATATAACCCCTTCAATCCTTTGTGTGCAGAGGTCGAAACAATTCAGAGTAAAGATCTAACTGGGAAAGAATGGAAGATTATCGTGAAATCAATATTCCAAGCATAATTACTAAAAGATTGATAGAGGGTTCTGAAGGAACCTAGCAATTGAAGGGGGAGAAGATATTGTAGACTATTCCATCAAGGAAGATATAGTAAACGAGTCAGAGAGGGACGTGGACATCTTGGTAAGGGGTACTCAGCTAATGATCTCGATGAGTTGCCACAAGATTATCGACTCCAAGCTACTAGTAAAGGATCGAACCATAGGAACAAATCTAGAGGGGCTATCACCTTCTTTGGCCAGATCTTCCAATCTTTTCACGACTACAGTTCACTACGCCCGCTCCTAGGGGTGTGCATTCGATTTATCGATTCGATTTTGACCCTTATCGATTATCGATTTGTAAATATGCTTATCATTATCATTTCAATAAGGTTCCGAATTTTTCGATTTCAATTTATCAATTTTGGGGCTTATCGATTCGGTTATCGATCACACCAATAAGATAATTTGCGGGATTCCACGGAAAGTATATCGCTATAAACACGCCTAACTAATATGGACCAAAAGAAGCTAAAATAAGACGAACACCGTTTATAACATAAAAATTATGTCAACAAGCACATGCAACGAAACTAAAGTAAGGGATCAAATGTATGCCACCCTCACTCCAACGGTATTAAAAAAATAAAAATACGTCATCACGGCTAATTTTATTTTTCATTAATTTGAAATTTATTCCCTTGAGCTTTAAATATGATCATTCCTTAAATGTGGTAGATGAAATAATAGGGTTAGAGACTTAGGGTAAAGGAAAGGGTATTATAGAATAAGGGTAAAAAAAAATTAATTTTTTTTAGTATTTTTTATAGGTTTATCGATAAACCGATAACCGAAGAGAAAAAAATCGAAATCGAAATCGATAACTCAATAAGGAAAATTTCGGGATTGAAATTGATAAATCGATAAACCGATATCGATAAACCGATGACAAATAATCGATTCAATTTATCGATAAACCGATTCGAATGCACACCCCTACCTGCTACTTTAAAAGGTGGCGACTTGAAAGCTTACCTTATTATTGGAGAAAGGTTTGGAACCCTAACCAATGTTTTGGATTTGAAGACATGAGGGTTTTCTAAAACTCTCCTCTCATTACTTATGGATAAAGCTCTTAAGCTTACGCTTTTAGGAACGGAAAGTTCTTCCCATTCTAAATAAGAATGAGAGTCTTTCAACTAGATGTGCTCCTTTGGTTGAGTTTGAGAGAGAGAGAGCGCGTGAGATAGTTGGTCTAATAACTAGTCCAACTTCCTTGCATGAAGATGAGTTACAAGCAGCCCAAGAGATTTTAATATTGCAAATTTGAACATGCAGGATTGATTAAACCAAATTGAATCTTCCAACTCGGTTAAACGACATATGGTAAAAATCAATAAACAACTGGGAGTGAACTCAATCAAGATAGAAGAAAGATTGCTTGAGTTATTACTACGAATTGAAGATGGCAGGCCAAAGAAATCTACTTGTTTTTCTACGAATAGAATCGTCTCTCCTGGTAAGAAGTTTGAGAGAGAAAAGAAATTGTTGGAGTTTGGGATTAAATTTAAAGGGGAGTCCAGTTCTGGTGAGGATATTGGTGGTAGACGTAAGGGTAGGAGGGCTCTATCTATTTTCCAAGAAGCGAAGAATTATTTGCTGGAATGTGAGGGGTATGAACGATAGTGGTAAAAGAAGACCGGTAGATTTGCCATTGTATGTTTGTGTGAAACAAAAATAAGTGGCCAGAGTTAGAAAGATATAATGTAAGTTGGGGGTCTAGGTGGAGTGAATGGGTGGAGTTGGAGGCTCAGGGGTAATAGTGGGGAATAGTATTGTACTAAGACAAAAGGAGATGGAGGGGACAAATATGTGGACCATCACTATGTAACTATATCTTTGGGAGAGGAATTTTTTTTGTTTTTAGTGCACATTCACAGGGGTTTATGCACCTTGTGTCAGAAAGTTGAGGAGAGATTTGTTGAAGGAGTTGGCTGCAATTTATGGTTTAACCTCACAACCTTTGGTTGAGCGGACGACCCTAGAGGGATGGATCCTTATCCACATGCTGCACAGATAACTCACGTGCTATAATAACTCACCCCGCATGGACCGGTCACGTGCTGTCAAACCAGTCCATTTAACAGAAAGCATATGTGAGAATACGAACAACAGATATCAAATCACATACTCATGGATTGAGGAAAATAGCATGCTATGGTGTGTGCATGTGCGAAGTAATATAACTTCAACTCATATTAAGGCGGGTACGCCATACAATAACGAGTATCATGCTCAAACAAGAAATAAAAACCTACACATGATCTTTAGCATGATTCAAGAAGTTCACGTAGTCATACATATTATTAAACATGAATCATAGAAAGCACACAGTCCAAACAAGGCATACTAGAAGCCTAAAGTCTAATTTAGTCGAAATCACACATAACACCCGCATATACTCTCATGACCTTGCATATACGTCGCTTTTCACACTTTCCCAATTAGACAAATAAGGTCACATCCTAAGGGTTATTCCTTCGCAACAAGATTAGGCAAGATAGTTACCTCAAAGGAGCAAAAATGGCAAAATACATAACTTACCCCCTGAACTATGAACCAAATCCCCGTTACACACTTTTTATGGACAAAAATTATTTTACATACTGAACCTTTTAAAAGTGTGTCTAAGACACACTATTTTTTTCTTGACCAGTTTGCCAAATTATGTGTGATATCACGCACCAACTAAGTCTTGACACGTGTCATAACTCAAGAAAAAAATAAAATACTCATTTCCACCCTAATTAATATCTTTTCTTCAAAAAATAAAAATAATCAAAAGACCCCCCTCCCCAACCCATCTCTCATCTTTCCCTACCCTACTCATAGTCAACTTCTCCATTAAAATTTGTTCCTCCGTTAGAATCCACTGGGATAATCTCTCCAAATCACATGTCCTCCATTTCCTCCATCATCTTCTCATTTCACACCCAATTGCTGGCCAACTCCTCTGCCACAACTATTAGCCACCAAACAACTCGATTCCAGATAATCAGTTAATCGGATGTGGAGGAAACTAGCGGAAGAATGGTCAGATCTTTGCTAGATATGCAGAATTTTGACAAGAAACGGAGCTTCTCTATCATTTTTTATTTAATTTTTGTGTCTATTCTTCTCACTTTATTGTTTCATCTGAATATTGGTCGAAAAATTAAAGACTCCGGTGACCTATAGTTTTGATGTCATTTGTTTGTTTCACGGTTGCCTTACCATCGAAGCTCCGGCAATTGTTATCAACTGAAATCTTCAATATAATACTTTGCTTACATCTCCAACTTGAATAAATTCATTCTTTAACAATCTACCAATTATTAATTTGCGGACAAATTAGTGTAATATTATATGTATCAATCATAATTAATGTGGTATAAATAGGAGAAGGTAAGGAATATTAAGAATAAACGTCATCTAAATGACTCTAAAATTTTTAAAAAATAAATAAGGCTGGATATGTGGAATTTAGATAATGGTTCAGACCCAAAAGATTTAACTCCACTCGCCTCTTTTATGTATAAAACACGCGACTGCCAACTGTTAAAAGTAGTGTGTATTTGACACACTTTTAAAAGGTTGTCGTGATCGATAGGTGTGTAATAGGGATTTGGGTGCAAGTTTAATGGGTAAATTATGTATTTTGCCGAGCAAAAATCAATGCTCCAAGAACGCCTTCACTCGCAAATCGGCCTCCTAACGGCCCGAATCTAGTAAAAATACAACTCAATAACATCAAACAAGCCAAAGGAATCAATTTCAAAAAATAAAGCTTGAATCTTCACTCAATTTCCAAAAAGTCAACAAAACCAGAGTCAAGGAGTAAACCCCGACTACTCATAACCCCAGGTGTTCAAATATGTGATTAAATTTAAAAATCAAGTCTAAATCGACCCTCAAATCCCTGAAATTCATTCTTTTTAGATCTTGATAAAACCCTTATTTACATTGCCCATTACCGAGCTCCAAAACTTAAAATAATGAAAAATGAGCTAACCCTAAAAAATATAACATTCTACCAGTGATATTGCATCTGCGACAATGAGTCTCACATCTGCGAACCCGCTTCTGCGAGCTACTTCCCTTCGCTCTTTCCTCGCACCTGAGCCACACTTGCCGCATCTGCAGTAACGTAAGTGCGAACATACTTGCGTAGGTGCGCATAGCACTGGCCAAATCCCCCCTCATAGGTGCGTGCACAATCCTCGCAGGCTCGCCACGCATCTGCCTAACAAGGTCCGCACATGCAGACTGCCAACTCTAGTCCTGCTCCTCGCATCTGCGAACTCGTACTTGCGAACTCGTACCTGCGATCCCTCTTTGGTAAATGCAGCCAACCTCCCAACCACATAAACTTCACAAATGCGGTTCAGCCACCGCACAGGCGACTTCGCTCCTGCGCTCAACCTTCCGCGGGTGCGATGCACCAGAACCAAAACTGCCAAATGACACCAAAATGCTGCGGAATCATTCCGAAACACACCTGAGCCCCGTCCAATCATATCGACAAATCATAAAACTTTATCCAAACTTGTCCAAAGGCTTAAAATACCACAACTAAAATCAAAATCAACAATCCAAGATCAAAATGTTCTTAACTTTCAAACTCTTCGACTTCGCCAAACATGTTCGAATCATGCCTAAAGATTTCGAATTCCAACAAAATTTTGGACACAAGTCCCAATCAACTAAATAAATCTAGCCACAGTCCCGGAACACCATATCTCGATAACATCAAAGTCAACTATCGGTCAAACCTACCAATTTTCCAATCCTTATTGTTGGTAAATGTAAGATTTAGAGCCCGTTTGGACATAAGAAAATTTCCCTTTATTCAAAAAAATGAAAACAATTTTCATTTTTTTTTCAAAATCAGTGTTTGTTCATAAAATTTTCACTTGAAGATGGATTTTGGAACAACAACAACAACAACAACTACCCACAGTCCCACAAAGTGGGATCCGGGGAGGGTAATATGTAGACGGGCCTTACCCCTACCCGAAAGGGTAGAGAGGCTATCTCCAATCGACCATCGGCTCAGGGAAGGACAGGAAAAACAAAAACAAAAGAGCATTAGTAACTCCAGCAGAAATCACATAAATAATTATCTAAACATAAGGACCATAAATAAAATGACATCCAATAATATCAAACAATAACTACCATAAATAACTACCATAAGGAGGACACACTTCAATACACAAGTCATCTATGGAGAGCCCTACCAATCCCCACCCAACCCCGAGATAGGAGTACGAAAAATTCTAGAAGTCCCTATCTACAACCGTGATACTAGACCTCCAGACTTTCCTATCAAGGGCCATGTCCTCGGTAATCTGCATTCTAGCCATGTCCTGCCTAATCACCTCTCCCCAATACCTCTTAGGCCTCCCTCTGCCCTGCCTCACGCCGACCACTGCCAACCGCTCACAACTCCTCACCGGGGCATCAGGGCTTCTCCTGTGCATATGCCCGAACCACCTGAGCCTCGGTTCTCGCATCTTCTCATTCACTGGGGCCACCCACACCTCCTCTCAAATAACTTCATTCTTAATCTTATCTAACTAGGTGAGCCCGCACATCCACCTGAGCATCCTCATCTCAGCAACCTTCACTCTCCGAACATGAGAGTTCTTCACCGGCCAACACTCCACCCCATACATCATGGAAGGTCTAACCACAACTCTATAAAACTTCCTCTTGAGTTTCTCTGGCACTTTCTTGTCATACAGGACTCCTGAAGCAAGCCTCCACTTCATCCACCCCGCACCTATCCCCCTGAATCACCGACCCAAAATATCTGAAACTGTCCCTCTTGCCAATGACCTGAGATCCAATTTTCACGTCCCTGCCAACTTCGCTGGGCTCGACGCTAAACTTGCACTCCAGGTATTCTGTCTTAGACCTGCTTATTTTGAAACCCTTAGACTCGAGAGGCTGGCCTCTCGTTAACACCGACCCTCGTCTCGTCTATCAAGACTATGTCATCTGCAAATAGCATACACCAAGGCACATCCCCTTGAATATGTCGGGTTAGAGCATCCATTACCAAGGCAAACAAGAGAGGGCTAAGCGCCGATCCTTGGTGGAGCCCCATAACCACCGGGAAATGGTCTGAGTCGCCACCCACCGCCCTGAAAATCTAAAGAACTCCAAAATGCTGTTTTTGAAAAATTTCACTCAAATCAATCAGAAAACTTCAAAACAACCAAAAATTATGTTCATGTCCAAACACAACTTTACATTTCAAATACCATTTTCACTTGAAAATTTTTTTTCAACCTATTTTGGAATTTTACAATTCTTATGTCCAAACGCCCATTTATTGTTGTAAGACAGCAAAAGCTGAGAGAGTTCACCCAAAAAGGCTATGCGCATCACAAAAAATGTAATGAAAAGATAAAATCCAGCATAGCATCTGGCTCTAACAAATTTGTTGCTGCCATGTTGCACCAAAAATTAAGCAAGAATATACAATTGTGTTTAAGCTTGAGAACCGATGCATTCTTGTCTTAAACAATTCTAGCGTTTCTCTCGTTCCTAATAATCCAGCCAATGGTAGGAGAAATCAACAACAACAACAACAATCCAGTAAAATCCCACAAGTGGGGTTTGGGGAGGGTGTAATGAACGCACACCTTACCCCAGCCCCGAATGAGTAGAGAGGCTGTTCCAAATAGCAATGAGAGGTTTTGGGATTCCTTTCCTGCACCAAGAAAACAGGAATTCCAAAAAGGTTCTAGGCATGCACCATTTGATACCTAGGATGTTGAAAACCGGATTCCAGGGATGACGGGAAACTTTGCAATGAAGGAAGGGGTGATGAGCATCTTTCTCATTTTCTTTGCAGAGGACGCATCAGTTACACAACTTGAAGCCTCTCTTCTACAAGTTGTCTGAGGTGAGACGCTTGCCTTTTGCCACTATCCAAGTGAAACATTTCACTTTTTATGGGATCTTGTTCCTCCAAATTGTTTTCCAAGACTAGAAAATGGGATAAGCTAAAGAGCTAGAGAAAGAATAGTAGCAGCTTTTCACAGAGAAGACACCTTTGGAAAGCAAGTTCCATTTTAAGTGATCCGGGGTTAGAGCCAAAGGGTGGGAGATTATAGAGAAGTTGAAGCATCATAGTATAACTATCAATTTCCGGATCATTAAAGTTCCTTCTGAATGGATGCACCTGTCTAGATTATGCCTGAGCTCGAGAATAGTAGCATCAGGAAGAGTGGTGCAAGTGTAGAGGGTCGGGATTGAATTTCAAACGGGTATGGCCCAACCAAGAGTCTTGCCAAAACCTAATCTTTCTTCCATTCCTTACATGCAGTGTAGCATGTTTCCTAGATGTGTCCGTCTAAGATGATATATTCTTCCATAAACTTAGGCCAACAGGAGGTAAGGGTGTTTTAGTTGACCAAGGACTAGCCAGACCATACTTGACACTGCCTAGGTTCCTCCAAAGATCATGTTCTTATGTATTAAACCTCCATAACCATTTGCGCAATGGACTTTTGGTATGTGCCCTCAAAGTTTTAACTCCAAGGCCCCCGCTTGCTTGCAAAGTGTAACAGTTTCCCACTTAAGAAGGTTGAAGGATTTTTTCTCCTTATTTCCCTGCCAACGAAAATCCCTTCGAAGCTGATCAACCTTTTTAGAAATAGAAGAGGGCAAGGGAAAGAGGGCCATGGTGTAAGTAGCCAAAGCATCCAACACACCGTTAATTAGAGCTATTTTACCTCCCAATGAAAGATATTGTCTTTTCCAATTGGAAAGTTTATTTTTCTAGTATTCCATCCAAAATAGAGATAGAAGAAGACTTAACACCAAGAGGGAGGCCAAGATAAGTAGTAGGCAAGGTTCCAATATTGCATCCCAAAAAGTCGGTGAGCATAAGGATTTTTGGAACATCATTCGCGGGAAACAGATTACTCTTAGAAAAATTAATACATAGCCCCGAGGTCACCTCAAATGCATTAAGAATGACTCTTAAAGAAAGAATCAGAGAGACGGAGGCCTCGCAATAAATAAGAGTATCATCTCCAAATATAATGAGAGAGGCCCAATTGCATAGAATCTCTAATAGCAGGTGAGAACCCTATTAGCCTTCTTTGTTGTACCGCTATGCTGAGCATGACTCTAAGTTCTTCTTTGACCCAGATGAAAACGAATGGAGAAAGAGAATCCCCTTTGCCTTCAACCTTTGTGAGAAGGAAATAAACCTTGCGATGGAGAAACGTACAGATGATATACAGAAAGAAATCCAATTTATCCACTTTTGGCCGAAGCCCATATCCTTCAATAAAGAAAGGAGAAACTTCGAGTTGACATAATCAAAAGTTTTCTCATTGTGCTTGCAAAGTAGACCTGGCTTGTCTTGTTTTAATCTAGAATCAAGACATTCATTAGCAATAAGGGAAGCATTAATGATTTGTCGGCCTTTAATGAAAGCCATCTCATGAGAGGAGACCAATGCCCCAATAATCTTCTTTAGCCTTCCTGCTGGAAGTCTTGTAGAAACTACCCACAAGGCTAATGGGTCTAAAATAGCTCACTTCTTTTGCTCCTATGTTTTTTGGAATAACAACAATGAAAGTGGCATTCGATCTTCTAACAAAATATTCATGTTCTTGGAAGGGATTCAAAGCATTTAGGAGATCAGTTTTGACGACTTCCCAGCATATCTAAAAGAAGCCCATAGTGAAGCCATCCATTCCCGGGGCTTTATCCCATACACAATCTTTAATCACGCAAAACACTTCAGGATGTTTGCATTGGACCAAGTTGGTCTCGGCCCCTCTCGTTCACTATAGAGGGAGTAGTGATAAGAAAGTATCTTGTTTATGATAGTTCCTCACAACCTTCTAGGAACCTCCAACTCCAAATCGAACATATGCTTTAGTCCAAGAGCACCATACGAATCTATTGGAACCATCAAATCACCAAGACCGTCTACTCAAAAGTCAAACCTTGGTCAACTCTAGCAACTTAAGCTTCCAAAATGAGACTAAGCGTCCCAAATCTATCTCAAGCCTTTCCGAAGATAAATTAACCCTCCCCTCAAGTCACAAAATAACAAACATACAAGACGTATCAATTAGGGGAACGAGGTTCAAATACACAAACGACTGGTCGAGTCGTTATAATTTTTTAGCACGTGATGCTTAAACCTACTTTTATTCCGCTAAGCCTAGCCCAACTTCTTTGGGATTGAGGTGTGGTTGTTGCTTGGTTTCATTCAGCTAAGCCAAACGATATATGAGGTTGATAAAGGTGTTAAGTTGACAACAGACAGGAGAAAAGGAAAGGAGCTTTGGATAAGTTTCTTGGAACACACAACAACATGCTTCATCAAATATAATTGAAGACTTTGTTAGGCTTTTAAAAGTTCTCTATTATCCAATATTCAACAAGTTATATAACTGGAGCTTGCTGAATTTGGTTTTGTCGGTTTACTGATAACTTTTTTTTTAACGTATCTCGTGTAAGCAAAATGAGCAGGCGTGAAGGTTGATTAGTTTTAACATGCAAATCCTGTATTGTTTCTGAACATTAAATGTGGACTTGAACATGATTTTCACCGAACTTGGTCTTGTGAATATTGGACCTTAATAGGCTTATAAGTTCATATGATACACATGTCGTCTGACTTTAGAGGGTTGCTCTCTTAGTTTTCCACCTATCATAGAAGTTGTTATTTCCATGTATTTGTCATGACCCGGATTTCCCACCATCGGGAGTCATGATGGCGCCTACTAGTGGAAGCTAGGCAAGCCAAATATTACTTACATTTTCATTAGTTACCGAACTCTTATTAAGACTTTAAAATAAAACATATAAATTATAGCGGAATAATTAAATTTAGCGGAAGACTTAGTCAATCTTATCAAATATGATAAAGAAACTCAAACATGATACACTACCCAAGACTGGTGTCACAATACTCACGAACTTCTAAGAATAATACACACAATGGTCTGAAAGAAATATAAGTTATCTATCTCGAATACATGAGATAACAGAATGAAAAAGATAGATAGAAGAGACAACGAGTCCTGCGGACGCCTGCAAGGCTACCTCGTAGTCTCAGTAGTCGGAATATCCACAATCGCTACTGCCGTTGCTGCTGTCCGTAACCTGTATCTGCGCAAAAAAAGCGCAGATTGTAGTATCAGCAGTACCGACCCCATGTGCTGGTAAGTGCCTCGCATATCCCAGTGAAATAGTGACGAGACTAAGGCCGGTCACCCACATAAACCTGTACAATTGCAATATATATACATATACAAAACATTTATAAGGAAAGACTCTGTTCTGAAATAACAGTCAATAACTCATAATATCCAGAGTAATCTAGTCAAATGGATAAATGTTACTTTCATGTCTAAATACCTTTTTCATTTCATATCTCGTGGTAGGCGTACCACCCGCTCCCAATTGTATCGATAAGTTATATCTTGTGGTAGGCGTACCACCCGCTCCCAATTGTATCAATAATTTATACCTTGTGGTAGGCGTACCACCCGCTCCCAATTATATCAATAGTCTACCGGCAACTATGGCCAATGCCAAGATTAAAATCATTTTGTGGTCGGCGTGCCACACGATCCCAGTTCTTATCATATAAGTGGTCAGCGCGCCACACGATCCCATTTCATAAATATGTATATATATATATATATATTACCGGCATTTAACCAATAATCTCTGCATCAACAATATTTATAATTACCGGTTTTGAACCAATAATTGATAATAATTCAACAATTTATCTCCATTACCGGTGTGACACCAATTTCAACTTTTACAACATTCTGCCCGGAATAGTGAATTTCGACCCCGGGCCCACATGGTCTGAACTCGGGGTTCGGACCAAAATCCGGTTACCCATCCCCCCACGAGTTCAAGTATATGATTTGTTTCAAAATCGGACCTCAATTTGAGGTCCAATTACCCAATTCATGAAAAACCCTGTATTCTACCAAAAACAAGAAATTGTACCATGAAAACCTTTGATTTTTATTGAAAAACATGTTTAATGTTGTTAGGAATTGAAAGAATTAAGTAAAAAGGGACTTACAATTGCTTTGAAGAAGAGGGAGTTCGTGAAAAATCACTAATGGGTGTTTTTGGGTTGTGAAATGTGAAAAATGAAGCTGGAAATCGTGATTTACAGGTCTTTGTGTTCGCATTTGCGAACATGGGTTCACAATTGTGAACCCCGACCAATTTCTGGAGTTTGAAACATAAGCTAAGGATGGAAAGTTTGCATTTGCGAACTTTTGTTCGCATTTGCGAAGCCAAGGCAAATTCTGGGGAGTTCGCATTTGCGAACATTTGTTCGCATTTGCGAACAAGGCTGGATCAAGGGCCTTCACATTTGCGACATTTTTGTCGCATTTGCGAAGCTAGGCCTTTTACTGAAGGCCTCACATTTGCGAGGTATTGTTCGCATTTGCGAACCCTTTCACTCCCCTGCCATCTTCGCATTTGCGAAGATTGGTTCGCAATTGCGAACCAAGGCCAGCCTGGGGACATCTCGCAATTGCGAGAAAGTCTTCGCAATTGCGAAGCCAACAACTGGGTGAAAAACCAGCAGTGTTAAAAATTCAGAAATTGATCCAACGGTCCATCAAATCTTTACCCGAGCCCCCCGGGCTCCAAACCAAACATGTACACAACAGCAAAAACTCATTACAAACTTGTTCGTGCGATCGCATCGCCAATATCACATCGTTTTCATCAAATCAAGCCTCAAGTTCATGATTTTCATACTTTTGGTTTTCAAAACTATTAAACTTGGAACTCAAGGTCCAAAACATATCAAACGACATCCGAATGTCACCAAACTTTGCATAAAGCACATATATAATATTTAAGACTTGTACCGGGCGTCGGAACCAAAATACGAGCCCGATACCAAGGTCAATTAATTCATTTTCCTTTAACAACTACATCAAAAACAATTTCACAGAAAAATTCATAACTTGGGCTCTAGGCCTCAGAATTCGACTCTGAACGCATGTCCAAGTCCCATATTCTCCTACGAACCTTCCGGGACCATCCGTTCTCGGGTCCGGGTCCGTTTACCAAAAATATTGACCGAAGTCAACCATATCAATATTAATATCATTTTTCTCCAAATTTCTCATAGAATTCATATTTTCTATCACAAAAACTTTCCGGCTACATGCCCGGATCATGCACGTAAATCGAGGCAATATAGAATGAGGTTTTCAAGGCCTCAGAAGCTCGAAATGATTAATAAAATAAGTGATGACCCTTTGCAATGTGCCCAAGATCACCGCACGTAAAACAAGCCCTCGGCTGCTGAAAATAGCAAAGTGGTGGTGCACTGATAGGCTGCTGATCAGAGTAGCGTGGCTGAGAATTACGATCACCAGAAGCATCGTGAGAAACCTGAAGAGCTGACTGATAAGGCCTAGGAGGATGGCCTCTGTCATGAGAATCTCTACCTCCAGACGAGGTACCACTGAATCTACCTGAATTACGAGATCTCTTATCTGATCCATGTCTTGCTCCCTGTGATAGAGCCATCTCGATCCAGCGGTCTGCATTAGCCGCCTCCTGAAAAGTGATTTCAGTTCCTGCCTCCAAAGCCATCTGTAGTCGAATTGGTTGATTCAAGCCATCAATAAACCTTCGCACCCTTTCCCGATCTGTGGGAAGTATGATAATGGCATGACGAGCTAGGTCCACGAACCTAGTCTCGTACTGTGTGACAGACATAGAACACTGATGAAGACGCTCAAATTACCTGCGCAGAGCCTCCCGCTGAGTTGCTGGAAGGAACTTTTCCAAGAACAGTTCTGCAAATTGCCCCCAAGTCAACGATGATGATCCCGCTGGCCTGGATAGACTGTAATCCCTCCACCAAGTCTTGGTAGAACCAGATAACCGAAAAGTAGCAAAGTCCACACCATTAGTCTCTACAATGCCCATAGTACGGAGAACCTCGTGGCAGCTGTATAGGAAATCCTGTGGATCCTATGAAGGAGTGCCACTGAATGTGGTAGTGAACAGCTTGGTAAACCTGTCCAATCTCCATAACGCGTCAGCGGACATAGCTGCACCATCATTAGACGGTATCACAATAACAGGCTGAGCTACCTCAACTGGCTGAATCACAGGAACCTGAGCCTGGGGAATTACTGGTTCCGGAGTGCGCGTAGCAGGAGTCTGATTACCTCCCCCAGCCTGAGAAGTGGCTGGTGCTACTGGTAATAAACCTGCTCTAGTGATATTGTCCATAAAACCTGCTATCCGGACCAAAGCATCCTGAAGATCCGGTGAAAACATAACCCCTCCTGGGACCTGAGCTGGGCCTACTGGAGCTGCTGGGACTGGAACCTCCTCCTCGATATGAGCCTGAGGTTCTGCCACTTGGGCCGCTGCTCGGGGCTGAGCTCTGCCCCTACCTTGGCCTCTAGGACTACCTCGACCTCGGCCTCTACCCCTAGCGGGAGCTGCCGTTGCTGGGACCTCGGGCTGCTAGTCAGTAGATGAGGATGCACGTGTTCTTACCATCTGCGGAAGAACAAAGTAGAAGTTCAATTAACATTTGAAAGATCAAGTCGCACGACTGGAAATAATAAAGGGAATATTTTCCTAACTCTATAGCCTCTGGGGGATAAATACAGACGTCTCCGTACCGATCCCTCAGACTCTACTAAGGTTGTTCGTGAGTTGTGAGACCTGTGCAACCTAGTGCTCTGATACCAACTTGTCACGAACCGGATTTCCCACCATCGGGAGTCATGATGGCGCCTACTAGTGGAAGCTAGGCAAGCCAAATATTACTTACATTTCCATTAGTTACCAAACTCTTATTAAGACTTTAAAATAAAACATATAAATTACAGCGGAATAATTAAACTTAGCGGAAGACTTAGTCAATCTTATCAAATATGATAAAGAAACTCAAACATGATACACTACCCAAGACTGGTGTCACAATACTCACGAACTTCTAAGAATAATACACACAATGGTCTGAAAGAAATATAAGTTGTTTATCTCGAATACATGAGATAACAAAATTAAAAAGATAGATAGAAGAGACAACGGGTCCTGCGGACGCCTGCAAGGCTACCTCGTAGTCTCAGTAGTCGGAATATCCACAATCTCTATTGCCGTTGTTGCTATCCATAACCTGTATCTGCGCAAAAAGAGCGCAGAGTGTAGTATCAGCACAACCGACCCCATGTGCTGGTAAGTGCCTGGCCTATCCCAGCGAAATAGTGACGAGACTAAGGCCAGTCACCCACATAAACCTGTACAGTTGCAATATATATACATATACAAAACATTTATAAGGAAAGACTATGTTCTGATATAACAGTCAATAACTCATAATATCCAGAGTAATCTAGTCAACAGGATAAATCTTACTTTCATGTCTAAATTCCTTTTTCATTTCATATCCCGTGGTAGGCGTACCACCCGCTCCCAACTGTAACAGAAAATTTTATCTTGTGGTAGGCGTACCACCCGCTCCCAATTGTATCGATAAGTTATATCTTGTGGTAGGCGTACCACCCACTCCCAATTGTATCGATAATTTATACCTTGTGGTAGGCGTACCACCCGCTCCCAATTATATCAATAGGCTACCGGCAACTATGGCCAATGCCAAGATTAAAATCACTTTGTGGTCGGCGTGCTACACGATCCCAGTTCTTATCATATAAGTGGTTCGGCGCGCCACACGATCCCATTTCATAAATATATATATATATATATATATATATATATATATATATACAGTTGCAATATATATATATATATATATATATATATATATATATTACCGGCATTTAACCAATAATCTCTGCATCAACAATATTTATAATTACCGGTTTTGAACCAATAATTGATAATAATTCAACAATTTATCTCCATTACCGGTGTGACACCAATAACTCTTAATCAACAATTCATACTTAACTAAATTCCTATTCCTTCAAGCTAGGATATAACAAACACTTACCTCAAATGTTTACGAACAATTCAATCTGTGGCAATGCCTTTTCCTTTCAAATTCGGCTCCAATCCAATCGTATCTATACACAATTGATTTAATATCATCAATACTACTCAACAAACTAATTCATAAGGCCAATTTCAACTTTTACAACATTCTGCCCTGAATAGTGAATTTCGACCCCGGGCCCACATGGTCGGAACTCGGGGTTTGGACCAAAATCCGGTTACCCATCCCCCCACGAGTTCAAGTATATGATTTGTTTCAAAATCGGACCTCAATTCGAGGTCCAATTACCAATTCATGAAAAACCCTATATTCTACCAAAAACAAGAAATTGTACCATGAAAACCTTTGATTTTTATTGAAAAACATGTTTAATGTTGTTAGGAATTGAAAGAATTAAGTAGAAAGTGACTTACAATTGCTTTGAAGAAGAGGGAGTTCGTGAAAAATCGCCAATGGGTGTTTTTGGGTTGTGAAATGTGAAAAATGAAGCTGGAAATCGTGACTTACAGGTCTCTGTGTTCGCATTTGCGAACATTTGTTCGCATTTGCGAACAAGGCTGGATCAAGGGCCTTCGCATTTGCGACATTTTTGTCGCATTTGCGAAGCTAGGCCTTTTACTGAAGGCCTCGCATTTTCTAGGTATTGTTCGCATTTGTGAACCCTTTCACTCCCCTGCCATCTTCGCATTTGCGAAGATTGGTTCGCAATTGCAAACCAAGGCCAGCCTGGGGACATCTCGCAATTGCGAAGCCAACAGCTGGGTGAAAAACCAGCAGTGTTACAAATTCAGAAATTGATCCAATGGTCCATCAAATCTTTACCCGAGCCCCCCGGGCTCCAAACCAAACATGTACACAACATCAAAAACTCATTACAAACTTGTTCGTGCGATCACAACGCCAATATCACATCGTTTTCATCAAATCAAGCCTCAAGTTCATGATTTTCATACTTTTGGTTTTCAAAACTTTCAAACTTGGAACTCAAGGTCCGAAACATATCAAACGACATCCGAATGTCACCAAACTTTGCAGAAAGCACATATATAATATTTAAGACTTGTACCGGGCGTCGGAACCAAAATACGAGCCCGATACCAAGGTCAATTAATTCATTTTCCTTTAACAACTACATCAAAAACAATTTCACAGAAAAATTCATAACTTGGGCTCTAGGCCTCAGAATTCGACTCCGGACGCATGTCCAAGTCCCATATTTTCCTACGAACCTTCCGGGACCATCCGTTCTCGGGTCCGGGTCCGTTTACCAAAAATGTTGACCGAAGTCAACCATATCAATATTAATATCATTTTTCTCCAAATTTCTCATAGAATTCATATTTTCTATCACAAAAACTTTCCGGCTACATGCCCGGATCATGCACATAAATTGAGGCAATATAGAATGAGGTTTTCAAGGCCTCAGAAGCTCGAAATGATTAATAAAATAAGTGATGACCCTTTGGGTCGTCACAGTATTGCATGTGCAAAATGCTATTCAGTTTTTGAAGATGATTGGTGCATTAGATGAAAATGAGTATCTTACACATCTAGGTATGTGGATTTTTATGAGTGAAGAGAGTGATCTGCTTCTTGAAAATGTTATTTTTTTCTATTAATACACACACACAATAAAGTGTGTGTGTGTGTATTTTATGACTTCTATTATGAGGTTTATAAGTTATATCTTCACCCTTTCTTCCCAATCAGGAAAGTTTTTGGCAATTCTCCCTGTGGATCCCAAGCTTGGGAAAATGCTCATTATGGGTGCTATTTTCCATTGCTTTGATCCTGTTTTGTCTATAGTGGCTGGTCTTAATGTGCGGGATCCATTTCTATTGCCGCAAGACAAAAAGGATGTAAGTGGAAAGCAATTGCACCATTAGCCTCCCTCACCCCCCCCCTTTTAAATTCATTTACTACTAGTTGGTATCATTCTGCTCTCAATTTGTTATTCATTCTTTCTTTTCTTTAGTTTCATGTCCTTAGCTTTTCGACCACTTCCAAGATTGTGCATGCCCGCTTCTATCTCATGTTTGCTCAATGATTAGTTATTCCACTTTGCTATTTACATCTTGACGGAAATAACCAAAAGTAGTAAGAGGGAGCTATATTAAAAAAGGAATAGTTCTACTTTGTAATATTCCAAGATGTATTTCTTATTAGGCAAAACAGCCTCCTAGCCACTTAAATTTGTATATTGCCAACCCGGTAGACGAACTTAGGAATTTCCCAGTTTAGCACATCTACTTTATAGAATAAGGACTAATCCGTCTGAGCGTGTTCCTCAATGCTATGACGAAAATGATATGGCATATGCTTAACCTTTTATAATTTGATATGTGTAAATTTGTAGGTCCCACTTTTTTTAATTCCAATTTATCAAAATATTTACTTAATATTTTTCTCTCTTTTCCTCTAGTACTACTGAAACCAGCAAGAAACTCATAAACTGGCAAAAAACTCAAGTTGGTCGGAGAATTCACTATTAATGTCTCTGGCCGGCAATGAATAGTTCGCTCTCCATGTTTGCCTACTCATTTTGTTAATTTCTAGTCACCATCTCCACACAAACACCTTATTCCATTTTATTGCAGCTACCTCATACACCGTCTCTGTCGAAACATTCTTCTTGCCAAGCCCATTGGCATAGAGCAAACAAATCAGAAATGGCATTTCAACCCAGCCGATAATCTTTTCTTAAAAAAAAAAGAGAATAAAGGAGCAATGACCATATCAGAAAGCTTCTAATAGTGACCTCAGCCGCCTGATGTGAGCAACAACAATAACAACAACCTGGTAAAATTTCACAAGTGGGGTTTGGTAAGGGTAGACTGACTTTTTTCCGAAAGACTCTCGGCTCGAGAAATGAAAATAAAAAATAGACAATAGATCAGTGACAACTACAGAAGCTAGAAAAATAATATTAGCATAGTAAGAAGCAAAAAAATAGATGGAAAAGCAATAACAATAACCAATAATAATACCATAGAAAATAGTGTGGAAACTACATAAATCACTAACAACCCAAGGCGAAATATTATCAACCTAGCTCTGCCCACCCACGATACAATGTAGGATGCCTCCTAAGCTACAATCCTTATGTGAAGAACATACTCCAAAACGATTTACCCCAAACACTTAATATGAAGAAGAGAGCCTTCTTTTTCATCAGAACTTTATCACAAAATCAACCATCACTATCAGAGTAATGACTAGATCGAAGAAATTGATGTGATTTTCTTCTACCAAAATTCGACTAGTAGGTTTCCTTCTCTCTAGATTCTTATATTCATTTTAAAAAAAGAAGAAGCTCTAACTATCAATATTGTCTTCTCAAACAAGTTGGACATTTTATTAGAATTGTTGAGGAGTCACTAGCGTCATAAGATTCTAGAAACACACTACCTCTCAGAGAATTCACCAAAACATTAATGAGCATTTTTCCATTTTTTGCAGTCCATTTGTCCATCATAATGGAACAACCATAAATTTTCCATTGCGCCTTATGCTCCTCGATAATCTTGTCTGTCTTCTCCACCCCATTTTTTAGACAAGGAACTCTTACTTCGTGATAGGTAGGGGGCTTCATTCCTGGGCCATATTGGCCTACGGCCTCAATGAATTCACCAAAACTATCGGTGTTGTTAGATACTTGTGTGTAAATAGTCCTAGTCCTATATATAGTTGGAGTAGATAATGTCCTAATCCCATATGTAGGAGTATAATATGTCCTAATCCTATATGTAGTAGGAGTAAAATATGTATTATATATAGGGCTCATTGTATCATTGTTAAAACATCAATAATATATTTTTCTCCCGTGCTTTCTCACATGGTATCAGAGCTTCAGTGAGAAAATTATCGTTGTGTGTCATTCCAGCGACATCCGAGAAGAAAGATCTCATCGCCGTGCAATTTTCCGGCAACTTCGTCTTGTTCCCAGAGTTCATCACTGCTACTCTGGTACTGTGCATATACTAGTACCACCATCCGGTCTGAAACCCTTGTGCGACCAAACCCCGAAAACTCCAATTCACCGTGCGTCTTTCCAGTTGATGACTCAAGATTTATTTGCGTTCATCGATAAATGTTCGTGAACATTTCAATTTCATAAAGAATAACTAGGCTGAAAATAGGTACATGTCTATGTGTTAAAAACTCCTTGTAGACCAATATCAGAGACTCTACCTCTTCTGGTAAGACCCAATTGCCTAACCAAGTAATAATATCATAAAGAATTCATATATTTCATTTCTCTTTTTTTCTAAGTTGCAGATGTCCATCCTAAATCGCCACTATTTATAAGTGTGAAGTCTCATGAAATAAAAAGTAAAAATTGTATGTCAGGTATAAGTGGCACATGAAGGTGGTAACTAAAATGATACTTACCGTAGAAGATACTGCAAACATTCTTCCGAAGCATGCAATATAAACTTCGAAAAGAATCCTGCCATGCTAGCTGCCTTTCGCTTAAAAAGTCCAGTTGCCCTAGGATTAAAAGTAAAAATTCTACAATCAGGAGGAAAGATAGCAAGCAAAAGGTAGGACTATACAGAAGAATCCAGCAAATACCTCCCGTTGAAGCAGACAATGTTAAAGCTGATATAACTGAAGGCGGTAGAGGAGACTGCGGATACATCCAGGAATGCAATGACCAATGATTAGCTGCATGGGAAACAAAATTCATCTCAGGAAAGTAGGTCATCTTTTGACTCGTGGAACAATTCAAAGATGTAAACCTTGCCACCACATTGCTGGTGCCACAATTGATCAATCTATGAAACCTACAGATTATACGAGACACAATTAACCTTAAAAACACAACACCAAGGAACACAATTCAAAGTAAAAATGTTATGTACACCTCTCACTTGTTAAGTGGTTATGCCACTAGTTAAGTGACATGCCATCAAGTATTACTTTAGCATGTGATAACTTAAGAGAACTTGTAATTCTCAGGAAAGAAATTGTATACATCAGATACTGTATTATAAACCTAAAACACTTGGAGCGATATCATAAACAAGCTCTGTAACTCCACGTCCAAGCAGGACTGCAGGTATTTCAAAACATCTTGCCTTGTTGGTGGTAAAATAAACTTCCAGAGACACAAATTCTTTCAGGCTAAAACCAAGAGAAAACAGATTCCTTATAAGTTGTAACATGAGCTCAACATTTCATGAGTTCAACTAAGGAATGCAATGCATATGGACAGTTTTTTCAACAAATAAATGTAGACATGCGTCTATATTAAAATGACTCATTATATAACAAAATCAATCATGCCATCACTCACCAGTTGATGGAAGATGCAGACACAACTCGTATATTAATTTTCATCGTCAGATCCAACGGGATCCTCTTACATGGGACATGGAGTTCTGAGGAGAAAATTTTTGACCTTGAACCACCATCTGGTTCAGAGGATTCAGCAGGTTTAGCAGAAGCAACTTGATGATCATGGGTAGCCAGTCCTCTTAAGGCTTTATCCTATCAATAGAAGATAAATGGTTAATCTTAGCTTTATCCAAGTATAAAGAGCTGTGAAAAAAAAGTATATAGAGCAATTTAAGAGGATAGATGCTGGCAATAGTAAGTACCATATCGATAGTAGACAAGCCATGTGCATCTACACTACCCAGTGACAGCTTAGTGACGCTGCGGAAGGTATTTTCATTGCACCTTTGACTTGTTCTACAAGTTTTGGTTGCACAATCTTTTCCACTTACAGTTGAAGCAAGAAAGGCTTCCGGGCTTTTCATGACAATATATGAAAAAATCATTAAATGAGAAGAAAGAAGATACAACAGACAATACATTCCTACAAATTTTTTGTACTATTCTACATAATTACCATTTCAATTGCTGTTGATTCTCAGCAGGAAATGCTGAAGGCACAGAAGATTTTTTAATACTACCACTTTGCTCTTCTGGAAAACTTTCCTGCCAGAAAGAAGAAATAAAGATACATAATTAGTGAGGGAAAACACAAAAAGAAGCCGGTCGAAGCATTTGCTGAATTACATAGATTCCAAATAAAAGTACCGCGACAATAAGTAAACTAACCTTGACATTTTCTTTCCTCGAAATCAAATTTAGCTTGATGCTGTTTTTTCTGACAGGAAATAGCTCGTCCACACTAGTATCAATATATTTTGGGTTCTTCGATACATCAGATCTCTTGGGCCCCGGGAAAACACTATTGCTTTCAAACAAGTGGATGGACTTTGTTAGTTGCACTTAAAAAGTTATAAGAGAAATGGAAACAAAAATTACCTCATAGAGCCACCAATTGGGGTTGATGATTCCTCCACAAGTTGCATAGTATTCTTTCTCTTCAATTGCTCTCCCTGTCATATTTAGTGTCAAAGGCAAAATTGAAGAAAAGCGCCAAGGTTTACTATATCTACAAAGATGCAATTTAAATTTTCCTAGTCACATTTCATGACTATCCATACTAACTTTCTTATATTATTCTTAATCACCAACATATTCATTTATATCGCTTCCTTAACAAATAAAATTCACTTGGCAATTATATTTACTGCCTAGTGTGCACTCTTCAAGACAAAGCATATGGGCGATGAGGCACACGCCTTAACATCCTTGTGCCCACACCAATGTGCCGTATAAGCAAAGCCACCATGGGCCAATGCTGCATCCTTCAGAGCTAAGCATGGCCCCAGCGAGCTTTTACTATAATAGTCATTCACATATGTTGAAAGCCAATACGCACCTCCATATATACCCCATGTATTAACAAATAAAAGAACTTTGAAAAGGCAATACATGTGAAAATCACACACCATCTTCACATGACTAACATAAATATCGCATGTATGTCCGCAATATCAGACGGGAAATGATAACATGACATGAGCTAAGGCACGTTCTTTTGCATATAGCACTACAAGATTATTCAGTGAGCATCTCAATTGATCATACCACGAGAAGAGAAAGTTAGTCATGCTTTGAAAGTAGAACCTACTTGATGTAAAGAATACAACCACCCCAAAGCAATTACTCAACTTTCATTGCACTCCAGGTAGGCTTAAAATTGGAAGGAAAAGGTTACCATTTATCAATAGTTTGAATGCACATCAAATAAAAGTAACGTTAAATCATTTAAGCGACCATTAAATTTTCCTTTTCTTTGATTTGCTAGCTAAACTTAAATGTTTACGCTCTTTGATCGACTTTCTGTAAACAATTCTGGAAATAATACACAACTCTAACTTCTTCATCCTCCCTCAGCAGACACATGTACACAAACCAGAAGATATTCCCCATCAAATTATGTTGCTGAACCATTTTTTCTTACCACCCCTCTATTCTTTTATCCCTCCCTGGACATACATAAACAATCTCAGATGACATGCATAATCCCTGTTATAGCTGCACCAATAAGTCAAATGCAGGCAGCCTTATTATCCATTGTAATGGCTGGAGATGAACCCATCTCCTTCCAGAAACTTCTCCTCACAAAATATATGATCTAAACAGAGATATGGATGTTTGCCGGATTGCTTTTGAAAGCAAGTACAGATTGGAGAAGTAACATTCATTCAACTACTTCTCCAAATATCCTTCAATTGCGGTGCATCAGAAAAAATGTTATGTACACCTCTCACTTGTTAAATGGTTATGCCACTAGTTAAGTGACATGCCATCAAGTATTACTTTAGCATGTGATAACTTAAGAGAACTTGTAACTCTCAGGAAAGAAATTGTATACATCAGATACTGTATTATAAACCTAAAACACTTGGAGCAATATCATAAACAAGCTCTGTAACTCCACGTCCAAGCAGGACTGCAGGTATTTCAAAACATCTTGCCTTGTTGGTGGTAAAATAAACTTCCAGAGACACAAATTTTTTCAGGCTAAAACCAAGAGAAAACAGATTCCTTATAAGTTGTAACAGGAGCTCAACATTTCATGAGTTCAACTAAGGAATGCAATGCATATGGACAGTTTTTCCAACAAATAAATGTAGACATGCGTCTATATTAAAATGACTCATTATATAACAAAATCAATCATGCCATCACTCACCAGTTGATGGAAGATGCAGACACAACTCGTATATTAGTTTTCATCGTCAGATCCAACGGGATCCTCTTACATGGGACATGGAGTTCTGAGGAGAAAATTTTTGACCTTGAACCACCATCTGGTTCAGAGGATTCAGCAGGTTTAGCAGAAGCAACTTGATGATCATGGGTGGCTAGTCCTCTTAAGGCTTTATCCTATCAATAGAAGATAAACGGTTAATCTTAGCTTTATCCAAGTATAAAGAGTTGTGAAAAAAAAGTATATAAAGCAATTTAAGAGGATAGATGCTGGCAATAGTAAGTACCATATCGATAGTAGACAAGCCATGTGCATCTACACCACCCAATGATAGCTCAGTGACGCTGCGGAAGGTATTTTCATTGCACCTTTGACTTGTTCTACAAGTTTTGGTTGCACAATCTTTTCCACTTACAGTTGAAGCAAGAAAGGCTTCCGGGCTTTTCATGACAATATATGAAAAAATCATTAAATGAGAAGAAAGAAGATACAACAGACAATACATTCCTACAAATTTTTTATACTATTCTACATAATTACCATTTCAATTGCTGTTGATTCTCAGCAGGAAATGCTGAAGGCACAGAAGATTTTTAATACTACCACTTTGCTCTTCTGGAAAACTTTCCTACCAGAAAGAAGAAATAAAGATACATAATTAGTGAGGGAAAACACAAAAAGAAGCCGGTCGAAGCATTTGCTGAATTACATAGATTCCAAATAAAAGTACCGCGACAATAAGTAAACTAACCTTGACATTTTCTTTCCTCGAAATCAAATTGTCACGACCCCAAATCCGGTCGTGATGGCGCCCAGTACATTGCTAAGCCAACCTGACCAATCAATATCAACCACGGAGCTAGAAGCTCTCTTTAGCCCATTTAAGCATATTAATTCCCGAAATAACAGCGATACATATAACGAAAACGGGGAACCAAGTCCCATAATACATCAACTCCCATAGACCAAGGGTCAAGAGTCATGATCCTCTACTGAACATGAGTATATAAAGGTTTACAAGATGTCAAGTGCGGAAAGAAAAGTCAATACAAAATCAAGACAAGTAAGAAGGAATATCGGGTCCTGCGGACTCTGCACCTACCTCGAATATCCACAAACGTCGCCTCGCACAGCTACTGGATCACTGCTGAGAGGTACCTGGATCTGCACACAAGGTGCAGGGAGTAAAATGAGTATCGCCAGACTCAGTGGTAATAAACAAGGGTAAGACAGCGCAGATAAGAAATCCGCAATAAAGCACTATGTATAGGCTTACCTAGTCGTGGGGACTGGGTGCCATCACGACATGTTCACAATTGGTGAACTAGGGTCGTGACAAGCTAGCAGATGTAGCTAAATGCAATGCAATGCATGATATGACCGCTACGGCGCGTAGCCCGATCCAATTTGGGTACCCGTGCTCACTGTGGGGGTTCAGACTCCGGAGGGGGTCCTTCAGCCCAAGCACAATATCACTGCGTCGTGCAGTCCGATCCAGCATATGTACTGCTGCGGCGCGCAGCCCGATCCACTACTAGTCAGCTAATATGCAATCACAGCCTCGCAGGCTCAAAAGTAGTTTGAAAACATCTTTTATCATTTTTCAGTTGGAAACAGAAATATCAAGTTCCAGAGATTTGGAAATAACATGATAACAGAAATAGCTGCGGACTAGTAGTAAACTAGCATGCCAATATGATAAGACAATGATAACGATCCTCGCGGGATCCAATAACTGGCTCATGGCCCACAAGTATACTCAACCGCCCAAGAAGGGGGTTCCTCGGCTCTAGAGTGGCCATTATCACAATATATAATATGCAACCATCCGATAAGGAGGTTCGACGGCTCAAGAATAGCCTAATATCATAATACAGTATCAACAAGTCGGACTAAGCCATAGTCCCCAATCACAATCGACCACGCACTCACAAGAGAGTACGTGTCTCGCCGCTATACAGCGTCACAAAGTGGTATACCGGGGTTTCGAACCCGCCGGTCATCACCCACATCTATTACTCACCTCAATACGGCGCGACGACTACTCCGCAATGCCCTTGCCACGAGAATCAAGCTCCGCACGCGTAGAATCTGATCAAATACAGTAGAAATACAACAAATTAGGCCAATGGGACGACACCCAATCAATACAACTCAATTTACATCAAAATTCCCAAAGTTGTCAAAACCCGACTTTTGGTACGCTTGTCGAAAAATTACGAAAGTCACATATTCGGAACTCTCATCTCAATACGAGTCTAAGCATATCAATTTTACCAAATTCGGACTCCATTTGCCCATTCAAAACCTTGATTTTCTAAAGTTCAAGCCTAGGGCTAAATCCTCCATAAATTACCCCAAATTCCTCCATTTTCATGATATAATTGCATAATATTATCAATACTAATCATAGTTTAAGTCCATAGTTGATTACCCGATGATTTCCCTTGAATTTCTCTTCAAAATCGCCCAAATCGCCTCTAAAGCCGAGACCCAAATGTGTGAAATGTTTCTGAAATTTTCTAACTTCTGATACACTTAACTCACTGCGATTTTCGCTTCTGCGGATAAAATTCCGCTCCTACGAGTCCGTATCCGCGACCGGAGGGTCGCTTCATCGATTCCCGGCCTAGCCGGCCAATTCCGCTTCTGCGAGAAAAGGACCGCCTACGCGCGTCCGCTTCCGCGATTGAACCCCCGCTTCTGCGAAAACTCCCGCTTCTGCGCACCAGAGTCCGCTCCTGCGGACTCGCCTAAACGATCAATCCTCTGCTCCTGCGGATCTCCCTAATCCGCCTCTAGACCGCTTCTGCGGCACACCGTTCGCACCAGCGACACCGCTTCAGCGAAACAATACCCGCTTCGGCGAACACAAGCGCTTCTGCGCTCCTCAGTCCGCTCCTGCAGACTCGCCTCCGCGCCCATATTTTCGCAGGGGCGAAAATGACAGAACAAGAATACTTCAACCTGCAATTTCCATGATTTTCTTCCGTTTAACCATCCGAAAACACCCCGAGGCCCCCGGGACCTCATCCAAACACACCAACACACCCTAATACCTTATTCGAACTTGTTCCAATCCTCAAAACGCGTCTAACAACATCAAAATCCATAATTCACATCAAATTCAAGCCTAAATTCCTTAAAACATTCCGAATTACACAATCAATCAAAAACCCGACTAAACGACGTCCGAATGACCTGAAATTTTGCAGGCACATCCAAAATCACCTAACGGAGCTACTTGCAACTGTCGGAATTCCATTCCGACCCCCGGATCAAAATCTCACCTACCGTTCGGATTTCACCAAAATTCAACCTTAGCCAATTCAAGCCTATTTCTACACCGGGCCTCCAAATTCAATTCCGATCGTTCCCCTAAGTCACAAATCACCTCCCGGAACTAACCAGAATCTGATTCCGAGCCCTCTAACCAAATAGTCAACTCCGGGTTGACTTTCCTTATTCAAGTCTCCTTCAAAAAGGCTATATGCCTCATTTTCAATCCAAATCACTCCTAAATCACCCGATAGACTTTAACACCGATATAAACGCATAAAACATACAATTTCAACATAACGGGGTGGTAATTCCCGTGACGACGGGCCGGGTCATCACAACTTCCTCTCGCTGCAGCTACATCCCAGGCCGGGGGAGGGGCAAGAAACATACCTGAAGTCTCAAACAAGTGAGGATATCTGCTCCGCATCTCCCGCTCGACCTCCCAAGTGGCCTCCTCCACGGGTCGACCTCTCCACTGAACCTTAACCGATGCAATCTCCTTAGACCTCAATTTTCTCACCTGCCGTCCCAAAATGGCAATAGGCTCCACATCATAGGATAGATCACCATCAAGCTGAATGGTGCTGAAATCTAATACATGAGATGGATCTCCAATGTACTTCCGGAGCATAGACACATGGAATACCGGATGAACGCTAGATAAGCTGGGCGGCAAGGCCAACTCATATGCCACCTCTCCAACTCTCTTAAGTATCTCAAAAGGACCAATGTACCTAGGACTCAACTTTCCTTTCTTCCCAAACCTCATGACACCCTACATAGGTGAAACCTTCAACAATACTCTGTCACCAACCATGAAAGATAACTCTCGAACTCTACGGTCCGCATAACTCTTCTGACGAGACTGTGCTGTACGAAGCCTCTCCTGGATCAACTTTGCCCTATCTAGAGCATCCTGGACTAACTCAGTCCCTATCAATCTAACCTCACCAGGCTCAAACCATCCCACGGGGATCTACACCGCCTGCCATATAATGCCTCATACGGGGCCATCTGAATACTCGACTGATAACTGTTGTTGTAGGCAAACTGAGCAAGTGGTAGGAACTCATCCCACGAACCACCAAAATCAATCACACAAGCTCGCAACATATCCTCCAAGATCTGAATAGTGCGCTCAGACTGTCCGTCTGTCTGGGAGTGAAATGCTGTACTCAACTCAACCCGTGTACCCATCTCTCGCTGAAATGCTCTCCAAAACTGAGAAGTGAACTGAGTACCCCTGTCGGATATGATAGACACTGGAACTCCATGCAACCGAACAATCTCTCGAATAAAGATCGCCGCCAACCGCTCCGATGAGTAGGTAGTACTAACTGGAATGAAGTGAGCTGACTTGGTCAGTCTATCCACAATCACCCATATAGAATCAAACTTCCTCGCCGTCCGAGGGAGTCCAGTAACAAAGTCCATAGTGATCCTCTCCCATTTCCACTCAGGAATAACAATGCGCTGAAATACACCACCGGGCCTCTGATGCTCGTACTTAACCTGCTGACAGTTGAGGCACCGTGCTACATGTCCGACAATGTCCATTTTCATCTTTCTCCACCAATAGTGCTGTTTCAAATCTTGATACATCTTCGCGGCTCCTGGATGGATAGAATACCACGAGCTATGGGCCTCTTCCAGAATCAACTCACGAAGGCCATCAACATTGGGCACACATATCCGGCCCTGCATCCTCAATACGTCGTCACTATCAATGGTGACATCTCTAGCATCATCATGCCGAACTCTGTCCCTAAGGACAGCCAAATGTGGATCATCATACTGGCGCTCACGAATACGATCATATAGAGATGACCGAGATACAACACAAGCCAATACCCGGCTGGGCTCCGAAATATCTAACCTCACTAACCGATTGGATAGCACCTGAACATCATAAGCAAATGGTCTCTCCTCAGCTGGAATATATGCCAAGCTCCCCATACTGACCACCTTCCGGCTCAAAGCATCGGCCACCACATTGGCCTTTCCCCGATGATATAATATAGTAATGTCATAATCCTTCAGCAACTCAAGCCATCTCCGCTGTCTCAAATTAAGGTCTTTCTGTTTGAACAAGTGCCGGAGACTACGATGGTCGGTATACACCTCACAAGACACACCGTACAAATAGTGCCTCCAAATCTTCAAGGCATGAACAATGGCGGCTAGCTCCAAATCATTAACAGGATAGTTCTTCTCATGTGGCTTCAACTGCCGAGAAGCATAAGCAATCACCTTACCTTCTCGCATCAATACACAACCTATCCCCACTCTCGAGGCATCACAATATACAGTATATGAACCTGAAGCTGATGGCAACACTAATACTGGAGCTGTGGTCAAAGCTGTCTTGAGCTTCTGAAAGCTCTCCTCGCACTCATCCGACCACACGAATGGTGCACCCTTCTGAGTCAATTTAGTCAATGAAGAAGCAATGGATGAAAATCCCCGAACAAACCGGCGATAATATCCCGCCAAACCAAGAAAACTCCTGATCTCTGTAGCTGAGGTCGGTCTAGGCCAACTCTGCACCGCCTCTATCTTTTTCTGATCAACCCGAATACCATCAAGAGACACCACATGTCCCATAAATGCTACGGACTCGAGCCAAAACTCGCACTTGGAGAATTTAGCATATAGCTTCTCCTCTCTCAATCTCTGTAACACAATACTCAAATGCTGAGCATGCTCCTCCTGACTACGGGAGTAGACTAGAATGTCATCAATGAACACAATCACAAATGAATCCAAATAGGGCCCGAACACACTGTTCATCAGATGCATAAATGCTGCTGGGGCGTTGGTCAGCCCAAAAGACATCACAAGAAACTCATAATGACCATATCGGGTCCTGAATGCAGTCTTCATAATATCTGAGTCCCTGATCTTCAGCTGGTGATAGCCCGAACGAAGATCGATCTTAGAAAATACCCTCGCACCCTGTAACTGGTCAAACAAATCATATATGCGCGGTAGAGGGTACTTGTTCTTCACCGTCACTTTGTTCAATTGCCTATAATCAATACACATTCGCATGGAACCATCTTTCTTTTTAACAAATAATACCGGCGCACCCCACGGAGACACACTAGGGCGGATGAAACCCTTATCCAGAAGCTCCTGAAGTTGCTCTTTCAGTTCTTTCAACTCAGCTGGTGCCATCCGATAAGGAGGAATGGATATGGGCTGAGTGCCCGGCACCAAGTCAATGCCAAAATCAATATCCCTGTCTGGCGGCATGCCCGGCAGGTCTGAGGGGAATACATCTGGGAAGTCCCTCACAACAGGTACAAAATCAATGCTAGGAGACTCAGCTCCCACATCTCCCACAAGAGCTAAGTACGATAAACACCCCTTTTCAACCATCTTCTGAGCTTTTAAGAACGAAATAACACGGCTACGGACGAAATCAGTCGAACCCCGCCACTCGATCTGAGAAATACCAGGAATGGCCAACGTAACCGTCTTAGCATGACAGTCCAATATAGCATGGTACGGAGACAACCAGTCCATACCCAATATAACATCAAAGTCCACCATACCCAACAATAATAAATCTGCCTGGGTCTCCAGACCCCCAATAGATATAACACAGGATCTATAGACATGATCCACCACAATCGTATCACCCACGGGGGTGGATACATGAACAGGTAAGTCAAGACTACTACGAGTCGCACCCAAATGATGTGCAAAATAAGAGGACACGTAAGAATATGTGGACCCCGGATCAAATAGAACAGAGGCATCTCTGTGACAGACAGAAATGATACCTGTAATCACTGCATCGGAGGCAACTGCATCACGCCTGTCAGGAAGTGCATAGAATCGTGCCTGGCCTCCACCAGATCTCTCCTCGCCCCTGGGGCGACCACGAGAAGACTGACCTCCACCTCTACTAGACTGAGATGGTGCTGAAGATGAGGGCTGATCCCTCTGCTGAGTCCTATCCCTACGGAGTCGAGGGCACCGTCTTCTCATGTGGCCAAACTCACCACACTCATAACATGCACCTGGTGCTGGAGAAGGGGACTGAAGGGAACCCCTCGCCGCAGAAGAACCCTGGGCTGATGAAGTAGGTGTTGCACCCTGGGCTGGAAGGGCACTAAGTGATGACTGACCCTGCTGAAACCCATGTCGACCACGACCATAAGAACCTCCGCTCTGCTCTGGGCGGCCTGAATGAGAAGGTCTAGATGAGCGACCTCTGCTCTGCTGGGAATGCCCTCTAGATGGAGCACCACTGAAACTACCCGAACCACGAGGCCTCTTGGCCTCCCGCTCCTCTCTCTCTCGGCGACGATCCGCCTCAATGGAGCGTGCCATATCAACGACCTGCTCAAATGATGATGACAAAACTCTCTCTCTGGTCATAAAATACGGATAGAGTAGTTGAGGCCATCAATGAACCTCCCGATCCTCTCCCTATCATTAGGGATCATCCATGTGGCATGCCTAGCCAACTGTGTGAATCTGAGCTCATACTGGGTCACAGACATGTCGCCCCGAACCAACCACTCGAACCGGCGACGTAGCTCCTCGCGACAAGACTGAAGTACATATTTCTCTAGAAAGAGAGTATAGAACTGCTGCCATGTGACAGGTGCTGCTCCTGCAGGCCTATGCCTCTCAAACTCCTCCCACCAATCAAATGCGGGACCACTAAACTTAAAGGTAGTAAATGAAACTCTACTGGACTCAAGAATACTAGTCGTACGTAACATCATCTGACACTTATCCAAGAAACCCTGGGCATCCTCGCCCTCAGCGCCACTGAAATGGGGTGGCCGAAGTCTACCAAATCTCTCAAGACGACGCTGCTCGTCGTCGGGCATAGCCTGAACCATATGCTCTGGAGCTGGTGCAGTCGGAGGAATAACTGGTGCAACCACCTGTGCGGGGACCGCCTTTTGGCGTCTGAAGTCCCTGAACAACCTGCTCAGGTGTGCGAGCTGCAGGGGTCTGCTGACCACCACCTGTCTGAGATGTCGCTGCAGTAGCGGTAGCTGAAACTACCTGAGCCAAACCGGAACACAATGATAATATCCGAGCAAGAGTCTCCTGAAGACCAGGAATAGCAATAGATATAGTCTGGCCCTGAACTGGGGCTGCTGGAGCATCAACCACTGGGGGCTGCTCCTGAACTGGTACAACAGGCGGGTCAGCTGGCACTGCCTCAGCCGCCCTACCTCTACCTCTAGCACGACCGCGCCCACGGCCTCTAACAGGTGGCAATGGAGGTTGTCCACCTCGTCCTGATGCTCGCGTTCTCGCCATCTGCGAGAGAATAGAATATAGAAGTTCAGTTCTCAGAACAACAAGATCGCACGACCAGAGTTCAAGAAAAGTGAAGTTTTCCTAAAGGTTCGCAGCCTCTCGAGGATAAGTACAGGCGTCCCCGTACCGATCCACAAGACTCTACTAACCAGCTCAAGACTCATGAGGCCTAGTAAACCTAGGCTTTGATACCAACTTGTAACGACCCCAAATCCGGTCGTGATGGCGCCCAGCACATTGCTAAGCCAGCCTGACCAATCAATATCAACAACGGAGCTTGAAGCTCTCTTTAGCCCATTTAAGCATATTAATTCACGAAGCAACAGCGATACATATAACAAAAACGGGGAACCAAGTCCCATAATACATCAACTCCCATAGACCAAGGGTCAAGAGTCATGAGCCTCTATTGAACATGAGTGTATAAAGGTTTACAAGATATCAAGTGCGGAAGGAAAAGTCAATACAAAATCAAGACAATAAGAAGGAATATCGGGTCCTGCGGACTCTGCAGCTACCTCGAATATCCATAAACGTCGCCTCGCACAGCTACTGGATCACTGCTGAGAGGTACCTGGATCTGCACACAAGGTGCAGGGAGTAAAATGAGTACTGCCAGACTCAGTGGTAATAAACAAGGGTAAGACAGCGCAGATAAGAAATCCGCAATAAAGCACTATGTAAAGCTGTAATCAAATACCCTGTCACAGAATCAATATCAACTGTACCTGTACCAACAAGTACCAACAAAACAGTATAACAACCAGCAGATGTAGCTAAATGCAATGCAATGCATGATATGACCGCTACGGCGCGTAGCCCGATCAAATTTGGGTACCCGTGCTCACTGTGGGGGTTCAGACTCCGGAGGGGCTCCTACAGCCCAAGCACAATATCACTGCGGCGTGCAGTCCGATCCAACATATATACCGCTGCGGCGCGCGCAGCCCGATCCACTACTAGTCAGCTAATATGCAATCACAGCCTCGCAGGCTCAAAAGTAGTTTGAAAACATCTTTTATCATTTTTAGTTGAAAACAGAAATATCAAGTTCCAGAGATTTGGAAATAACATGATAACAGAAATAGCTGTGGACTAGTAGTAAACTAGTATGCCAATATGATAAGACAGTGATAACGATCCTCGCGGGATCCAATAACTGGCTCATGGCCCACAAGTATACTCAACCGCCCAAGAAGGGGGTTCCTCGGCCCAAGAGTGGCCATTATCACAATATATAATATGCAACCATCCGAGAAGGAGGTTCGACGGCTCAAGAATAGCCTAATATCATAATACAGTATCAACAAGTCGGACTAAGTCATAGTCCCCAATCACAATCGACCCCGCACTCACAAGAGAGTACGTGTCTCGCCGCTATACAGCGTCACAAAGTGGTGTACCGGGGTTTCGAACCCGCTGGTCATCACCCACATCTATTACTCACCTCAATACGGCGCGACGACTACTCCGCAATGCCCTTGCCACGAGAATCAAGCTCCGCACGCGTAGAATCTGATCAAATACAGTAGAAATATAACAAATTAGGCCAATGGGACGACACCCAATCAATACAACTCAATTTACATCAAAATTCCCAAAGTTGTCAAAACCCGACTTTCGGTACACTTGTCGAAAAATTATGAAAGTCACATATTCGGAACCCTTATCTCAATACGAGTCTAAGCCTATCAATTTTACCAAATTCGGACTCCATTTGCCCATTCAAAACCTTGATTTTCTAAAGTTCAAGCCTAGGGCTAAATCCTCCATAAATTACCCCAAATTCCTCCATTTTCATGATATAATTGCATAATATTATCAATACTAATCATAGTTTAAGTCCATAGTTGATTACCTGATGATTTCCTTGAGTTTCTCTTCAAAATTGCCCAAATCGCCTCTAAAGCCGAGACCCAAATGTGTGAAATGTGTTCTGAAATTTTCTAACTTCTGATACACTTAACTCACTGCGATTTTCGCTTCTGCGGATAAAATTCCGCTCCTACGAGTCCGTATCCGCGACCAGAGGGTCACTTCAGCGATTCCAGGCCTAGCCGGCCAATTCCGCTTCTGCGAGAAAAGGACCGCTTGCGCGCGTCCGCTTCCGTGATTGAACCCCCGCTTCTGCGAAAACTCCCGCTTCTGCGCACCAGAGTCCGCTCCTGCGGACTCGCCCAGGCGGTCAAGAATCCGCTTCTGCGGACTTTCCCCTTTTTCATTAAGTCCGCTTCTGCGGTCACCCACTCGCACCAGCGACGCCGCCTCAGCGGAAAGGATTCCGCTTCTGCGATGCCAAACGCTCCTGCGCTCCTCAGTCCGCTCCTGCGGACTCGCCTCCGCACCCACATTTCTGCAGGGGCAAAAAATGACAGAACCAGAATACTTCAACCTGCAATTTCCATGATTTTCTTCCGTTTAACCATCCGAAAACACCCCGAGGCCCCCGGGACCTCATCCAAACACACCAACACACCCTAATACCTTATTCGAACTTGTTCCAATCCTCAAAATGCGTCTAACAACATCAAAATCCATAATTCACATCAAATTCAAGCCTAAATTCCTTAAAACATTCCGAATTACACAATCAATCAAAAACCCGACTAAACGACGTCCGAATGACCTGAAATTTTGCAGACACATCCAAAATCACCTAACGGAGCTACTGCAACTGTCAGAATTCCATTTCAACCCCCGGATCAAAATCTCACCTACCGTTCGGATTTCGCCAAAATTCAACCTTAGCCAATTCAAGCCTATTTCTACACCGGACCTCCGAATTCAATTCCGATTGCTCCCCTAAGTCACAAATCACCTTCCGGAACTAACCGAATCATCAGAATCCGATTCCGAGCCCTCTAACTAAATAGTCAACTCCGGGTTGACTTTCCTTATTCAAGTCTCCTTCAAAAAGGCTATATGCCTCATTTTCAATCCAAATCACTCCTAAATCACCCGATAGACTTTAACATTGATATAAAAGAATAAAACATACAATTTCAACATAACGGGGTGGTAATTCCCGTGACGACGCGCCGGGTCGTCACACAAATTTAGCTTGATGATGTTTTTTCTGACAGGAAATAGCTCGTCCACACGAGTATCAATATATTATTTGTTTTTCAATACATCATATCTCTTGGGCCCCGAGAAAACACCATTGCTTTCAAACAAGTGGATGGACTTTGTTAGTTGCACTTAAAAAGTTATAAGAGAAATGGAAACAAAAATTACCTCATAGAGCCACCAATTGGGGCTGATGATTCCTCCACAAGTAGCATAGTATTCTTTCTCTTCAATTGCTCTCCCTGTCATATTTAGTGTCAAAGGCAAAATTAAAGAAAAGCGCCAAGGTTTACTATATCTACAAAGATGCAATTTAAATTTTCCAAGTCACATTTCATGACTATCCATACTAACTTTCTTATATTATTCTTAATCACCAACATATTCATTTATATCGCTTCCTTAACAAATAAAATTCACTTGGCAATTATATTTACTGCCTAGTGTGCACTCTTCAAGACAAAGCATATGGGCGATGAGGCACACGCCTTAACATCCTTGTGCCCGCACCAATGTGCCGTATAAGCAAAGCCACCAAGGGCCAATGCTGCATCCTTCAGAGCTAAGCATGGCCCCAGCGAGCTTTTTACTATAATAGTCATTCACATATGTTGAAAGCCAATACGCACCTCCATATATACCCCATGTATTAACAAATAAAAGCACTTTGAAAAGGCAATACATGTGAAAATCACACACCATCTTCACATGACCAACATAAATATCGCATGTATGTCCGCAATATCAGACGGGAAATGATAACATGACATAAGATAAGGCACGTTCTTTTGCATATAGCACTATGAGATTATTTAGTGAGAATCTCAATTGATCATACCACGAGAAGAGAAAGTTATTCATGCTTTGAAAGTAGAACCTACTTGATGTAAAGAATACAACCACCCCAAAGCAATTACTCAACTTTTATTGCACTCCAGGTAGGCTTAAAATTGGAAGGAAAAGGTTACCATTTATCAATAGTTTGAATGCACATCAAATTAAAGTAATGTTAAATCATTTAAGCGACCATTAAATTTTCCTTTTCTTTGATTTGCTAGCTAAACTTAAATGTTTACACTCTTTGATCGACTTTCTGTAAACAATTCTGGAAATAATACACAACTCTAACTTCTTCATCCTCCCTCAGCAGACACATGTACACAAACCAGAAGATATTCCCCATCAAATTATGCTGCTGAACCATTTTTTCTTACCACCCCTCTATTCTTTTATCCCTCCCTCGACACACATAAACAATCTCAGATGACATGCACAATCCCTGTTATAGCTGCACCAATAAGTCAAATGCAGGCAGCCTTATTATCCATTGTAATGGCTGGAGATGAACCCATCTCCTTCCAGAAACTTCTCTTCACAAAATATATGATCTAAACAGAGATATGGATGTTTGCAGGATTGCTTTTGAAAGCAAGTACAGATTGGAAAAGTAACATTCATTCAACTACTTCTCCAAATATCCTTCAATTGCGGTGCATCAGGCCTCATGTATTTTCAGTGCTCACAGCTACAAGGGTGTGGTGTCTTTAGTGGTTCTAGAGAAAGATGCTCATGGATGCCCATAGTGAGAGATTTGTTCTACTTACAGAATTCAAGTATATTGTAGTAAGAGTTTCTTTCAAAATAAAAGCAACGCGCCCTATGAACTGATATGGATAGTACAATGGAAGAATGAAATAATGTTCAGAGTTTAAATTTTCTGCACTTACATGGATATGTAAAACTGTTTTACACAATTGGGTTATGATCACTATGAAGGGAAGCCTTGGCATAACTGGTAAAGTTGCTGCCATGTGACCTGGAGGTCACGGGTTAGAGCCGTGGAAACAGCCTCTTGCAGAAATGCAGGGTAAGGCTGCATACTATAGGCCCTTGTGGTCCGGCCCTTACCGCAACCCCGCACATAGCGGGAGTTTAGAGCATCGGGCTGCCCTTTTTAGGTTATGATCACTACAGTATGTGACTATCCACAATAAGTCTAGTCTGGTAGCTTGAAAATAAAATAAATAACTTACTATAGTAGGTAGGTTTAATTGCAGAGTACAAAGTATAATATAAAAAACTTTTTGTATTGTAAGTGAATATAAGTTAAAATCTTGGTTTCAATACAGGTAAGGAGGTTACTAACCATTCCATCTTCCATTTTATGTGTTTAGTTTGACTAGGCACAGAGTTAATAGACATACTTTTGAAACTAGTTAACTAAAACAACGCATAAATATTTGTGCGGCTAACTCATCTAATTAAAGGTAAAATAAAAAGTTTATAGTTAAATTATTTCTAAATACATAAAGATAATCATCTCATACAAGGACCAATTGATGGACAAGTGGGAGAGGTTATACATACTGGGCCTAACTAACAAATGCTCTCTTCAGCCACAAAGTAATCACATAATCTCCCATTCTTATGTTCATCTCATTTAAATTACATATATATCCATAAAGAATTCTATTTTCATATTTAAAAAGCTGATTAAAAATAAATCAGAAAAAGAGGTACTCACGCGTAACTCAGATGGAGTTTTTCGTTTCATTGTGGTGGTAGTGACCTTAGAACCACCACCCCCACCAAACTTAAGCGCATTTGATGGATGTACGGGACCCCAGTAGCAACCTTCGCCATCTTCTCTAACTTCAACTAAAATATCTTCTTCAGATATTACACATCAAAAAGAAAAACACAGAAATCAGATACCAAAAAATGGTCAACAAATATTATCGCAATATACGTGATGTTAATATATCGTAATATACATATTTTATAAGCTTTTTATTGGAATTCATCGGATTTCGGGCAGTGAAACAATAGCGATTTACCTAAGATTTAATCAAAACCTAAGAATCATACAAGTTCCGAATCATTAGTGATTGCCCTAAATACAAAAGGGTGAATCTGCGGCTTCGGAGAGAGGTTGAGCCGCGTAGAAGTGATGTTTCCAGTGTGGTAGGGGGTGAGTTTTGGGGAAGAAGAGAAGTGAAGTGGGAAAATAAAAAGGGGGAGAGGGGAATTTTGGGGGATTTGAACAATTTCAATTTCCCTCGCAACTGTTCGGGCTGACGGCAGCGGACAGGGTATGGGGCGATAATTTCGGTTAAACTGCCCGCTCCATGTTATTTTTCTAGCCATTCCATTGCATGAATATATATCTATCTATTTATATTCATATTTATAGTTATCTATTTATTTATATTTGTTCTATAGTATTATAAAAGCAAGAATAAATTAGACTAAGCTTCATTTATTTGCAAATAAACTGATAATTAGGATTTGAAATAAACTATGACATTGCGACTTTAATGTTCCAACAATCTTTTTTTTATAATTAATAAATCTAAATCCCACACAAATTGGGAAAAAATAACTGAACAATGCATTTGCATCCAAAAAGAAGAAGATACGAAGTATCTATTGTCCAAGAAGAAGTAAGCACAAAGCTTACATAATATTTTAAAAATGCGGTCCACTTTACAACATAGAATAATAAGAATTATTTGAATTTGAGATGAGTTTATTTTTTTTACTGATTTTTTGTTTTTGAAAATACCATGTAAAGAAATAAAACAGTAAAAATATTACTATAATATTTAGATATAATGTGTTCAAATAATTAAGAAAATATTTTTCTATGATTAAATTAAAATTTTAAAAATGTAAAATTATTTCTATTATAGGTGTTTACTAATGATAACTTACAAATTAAATTTGTATCTTTAAACTAAAAAAGAAAGAAAAATTAAATGCATTTAATACAAAAAATATTATAAAAGAACTCAATATATTTGAAACGTAATAATCAAATAACTTATGTATTAACATTTTAGACCAATTTAAAGTTACAATTTAAAATAAAATATGATACTATTATTTTTGGTTGTAGGTAAAATATTAATATAAGAACTATTAAAATTTATAATAGGGAAGATATGTATTTAAAAAAAGGTAATGAGAGGATATTTGTCACGACCCTAGTTGAAAATAAATAAATTAAATTATTAAACTATATCTAAAAATATTATTGATAAATTTAAATGATTAAAAAAATTTGAATAAGACGATACAAGCAGAAAAATATACCAAATTCAAGAATAAAATGCTTATATCTATTAAAGACTATTAAATGATAACAGGAAAGATAAAAATTTAATTATTAAGTTAATAAAAAATTATATAATGGTTAATAATATTAAATAATAAATAATACAATAACTACAAGAAGATAACAAAAATAAAAAAGAATTTGCGTAAAAATGATGTGATGAATAAGACATATTTGACTTTCAGTTAAAAACAAAGTGATAGTAAGAATTTTGTTAAAATAATATGATATAATGTGCTCAAACAAGATATATCACAATATTACTTATTTAGTACGTTTTGATATTGACACCAGAACGAAATGCAAGTACTAAAATTAAGGGGTTAGGTTGCTACAAATAAAAAAGAATTATGTACTACGAGATTTGAATAATAATTTTTTATCCTGCTTCATAATTAATAACTAATATATAATTTTTATATGAAAGATTTATATTTTAAGGTTATTTGCATATAATTTAAATAACGTATAACACAATTTGACATGATTTGAGTCCGTGCATTGCGCGGGTACTAATACTAGTTCATATTTATAGTTATCTATTTATTTATATTTGTTATATAGTATTATAAAAGCAAGAAGACTAGGCGTCACTGTGACGACCCGGCTCGTCGTCACGAAAATTTTCACCCCATTATGTTGTAATTTCATGTTTTATGCTTTTATAACAAGTGTTAGAGTCTATCGGGTGAGTTAGGAGTGAATTGGATTGAAAATGAGGCATATAGCCTTTTTGAAGGAAAACTTGAATAAGGAAAGTCAACCCGGAGTTGACTATTTGGTTAGAAGGCTCGGAATCGGATTCTGATGATTCGGTTAGTTCCAGGAGGTGATTTGTGACTTAGGGGAGCAATCGGAATTGAATTTGGAGGCCCGTGTAGAAATAGGCTTGAATTGGCTAAGGTTGAATTTTGGCGAAATCCAAACGGTGGGTGAGATTTTGATCCGGGGGTCGGAATGGAATTCCGACAGTTGCAGTAGCTCCGTTAGGTGATTTTGGATGTGCCTGCAAAATTGCAGGTCATTCGGGCGTTGTTTGGTTGGGTTTTTGATGGAATGTGTAATTCGGAAAGTTTTAAGAAATTTAGGCTTGAATCCGTGGGTAATTGGTGATTTTGATGTTTAGGATGGTGTTTTTATGATTGGAACAAGTTCGTATCGTGTTTTGGGGTATGTTGGTGGTTTTCGTTGGGGTCCCGGGGCCTCGGGATGAATCCGGACCATCATCCGGCATTTAGAAGAAAAAGGGTCTGCTGTAAATTGCAGATCACTGGGCAGTGATTTAGCCTTCGCGTTCGCGAGGGCAAGGCCCGCGTTCACGTAGGCCAGGTTCAGCATGCATCGCGTTCGCGAGGGAGGTATCGCGTTCGCATATTGGAAAGGCTGTGAAGCATCGCGAACGCGTGGGTGAAGGTCGCGTTCGCGTAGAGGGAAGTCCTTAGGCATCGCGTTCGCGTGGATCGTGGCCGCGTTCGCGTAGAAGGATCTCCGGATGGCTGAAGAAAATGTGCATCGCGAACGCGTATGGCATGTCGAGTTCGCGAAGGTTATTTTGGGCAGAGCGTCGCGGACGCGTGAGAGGCGTCGCGAACGCGATGAAGAAAATATTCTAGCAGTGAGTTTAATTACAGAACAGAACCAGTCGCGGGTTTAATACCCAAAACCTCCATTTTTGAGTTCCAAGAGAAGAAATTGATGGGGGATTGCTGGGAAATCATCGGGGTTTCGTTGGAGGTAACTTTTGTGGCTTAATTACATCATTTTAACATGAAATTCTTGGTTAAATCCCTCTAAATGGAAGATTAAAGGTGGGTTTGAGCCCTAGGCCTAAATTGAAGAAAAACACCGATTTGAGTGGGCAAATGGAGTCCGATTTTGGTAAATTTTATATGCCTAGTCTCGTATCGAGATGAGGATTCCGAATATATGACTTTTGTAATTTTTTGACAAGCGTACCGAAAGTCGGGTTTTGACAACTTTGGGAATTTTGATGTAAATTGAGTTGTATTGATTGGGTGTCATCCCATTGGCCTAATTTGTTGTATTTCTACTGTATTTGATCAGATTCTACGCGTGCAGAGCTTGATTCTCGTGGAAAGGGCATTGCAGAGTATTCGTCGCGCCGTATTGAGGTGAGTAATAGATGTGGGTGATGACCAGCGGGTTCGAAACCTCGGTATTCCACTTTGTGATGCTGTATAGCGGCGAGACACGTACTCTCTTGTGAGTGCGGGGTCGATTGTGATTGGGGACTATGGCTTAGTCCGACTTGTTGATACTGTGTTATGACATTGGCTATTCTTGAGCCGTCGAACCTCCTTCTCGGATGGTTGCATACTATATATTAAAATATTGGCCACTCTTGAGCCGAGGAACCCCCTTCTTGGGCGGTTGAGCATACTTGTGGGCCGTGAGCCAGTTATTGGATCCCGCGAGGATCATTATCATTGTCTTATCATATTGACATGTTAGTTACTACCAGTCCGTAATTATTTCTGTTATCATGCTATTTCCAATCTCTGGAACTTGGTATTACTGTTTTCCAACTGAAAAATGATAAAAAGGTTTTCAAAACTACTTTTGAGCTTGCGAGGCTGTAATTGCATATTAGCTACTGGTAGTGGATCGGGCTGCACGCCGCAGCAGTATATATGTTGGATCGGACTGCACGCCGCAGTGATATTGTGCTTGGGCTGTAGGAGCCCCTCCGGAGTCCGAACCCCCACAGTGAGCACGGGTACCCAAATTGGATCGGGCTACGCGCCGTAGTGGTCATATCATGCATTGCATTGCATTTGGCTACATCTGCTAGCTGTTATACTGTTTTGCTGGTACTTATTGGTACAGGTACAGTTGATATTGATTCTGTGACAGGGTATTCGATTACGGCTTTACATAGTGCTTTATTGCGGATTTTTTATCTGCGCTGTCTTACCCTTGTTTATTACCACTGAGTCTGGCAGTACTCATTTTACTCCCTGAACCTTGTGTGCAGATCCAGGTACCTCTCAGCAGTGATCCAGTAGCTGTGCGAGGCGACGTCTGTGGGATATACGAGGTAGCTGCAGAGTCCGCAGGACCCGATATTCCTACTTACTGTTTTGATTCTGTATCGACATTGCTTTCCGCACTTGGTATCTTGTAAACTATCATATACTCATGTTCAGTAGAGGCTCATGACGCTTGACCCTTCGGTCTATGGGAGTTGGTATATTTTGGGACTTGGTTCCCCGCTGTTGGTATATGTATCACTGTTGTTTTATATTTTGATATGCTTAAATGGGATAGAACGAGCTTCTAGCTCCGTTCTTGTTATTGATTGGTCAGGCTGGCTTAGCAATGTGCTGGGCGCCATAACGACCGGATTTGGGGTCGTGACAGTCATTTATTTGCAAATAAACTGATAAATAGGATTTGAAATAAACTATGACATTGCGACTTTAATGTTCCAACAATGTTTTTTTTTTTTTTTTTTTTTTGTAATTAGTAAATCTAAATCCCACACAAATTGGGAAAAAATAACTCAATAATGCATTTGCATCCAAAAAGAACAAGATACGAAGTATCTGTTGTCCAAGAAGAAGTAAGCACAAAGCTTTACATAGAGAATAAGAGTATTTTGGATTTTCTTTATTTCTTCGTGTTTTCTTTTGGCTGTAAAATATCGGAGAGGAGTGTAGTAGCGGTTTGGTGCGGGAACATGATTCCAAAATTAATTTGGATTGCAGTATTATACCTTAGCATTTTTTTCTCATGGCTGATGTATGTGCAATTTAAATAGGAAAAGAATTTTAGCCTTAGGTGATTTACAATTATCTATGTATTATTATAAAAGCATGAATACAATTAACTAAATTTTGGTTATTAAATCTTTTCTTATTGAACTAGGTAAGAATTCAGAAATAAAAACATCAATTTTAACCTTAATTTGAAAAAACTTAAAGAGAGATATGGTCTAAATACGCATGGAAAGGCTTAGAAAATATTTGGAGTTAAAAAAATAGAAAGATTATAAACTCAAGAGTCCACTTTGACTCTACGTTTTAAAAATTAATAATAGTATATTATCTTCTTTATTTATATTAGAAATTGAAGGAATGTTTTCCCTTTTTTTGACTTTAAACATAATAAAGTTCCTTCATAAAAGTTGTAGTTGCATTTTATGACGATTTTAATTAAAATTAGTTTTAAATTATTTTATTTTATTTGATCTTCATGATTTTTTCTATATTTAATTATTTAAATAGAATCAACATTTATAGAAAATTTTATTTCCTTTTCATCTCATAAATCAAACATGTTGTTTAATGTAAAAAATTCTTAAAAGTTACATCATGACTCAAAGCTAATGTTATGTTCTAATGATAAGAAACTTAATTTGTCGGTTTAAAAAAAATAATCCTATAATATTACGTATAATAACTCATAAGAAAATAACATAACCGGAATTATAGATATTAGCCTTATAATTCTATTAGTTTTAGGACATAAAACTACACGTTAGGAATCCTATTAGTATAATTACTTTCGGACTGTCTAATTAATATAAAATTGAACAAGTAAATATCTTTAGTCATGTAATCCTATTACTTTTAGGATATACTTCTTAAAAATTCTTATAACTAGTTTAATTTGAAAATGTATTATAATGTCCTATTATTAATTTAATTTGAGAATGTATTATATTATCCAAATTCATTTAGAAAAATAAAGTGTCACGACCCGGATTTCCCACCATCGGGGTCATGATGGCGCCTACTAAATGGAAGCTAGGCAAGCCAAATATTAATTACACCTCCATTAATTAACAAATTCTTATTAAGACTTATTATTAAAAACATATAAATTACAGCGGAATAATCAAAATTAGTGGAAGACTTAGTCAAGTATGATAAAGAAAACCCAAACATGATACACTACCCAAGACTGGTGTCACAATACTCACGAACTTCTATGAATAATACACATAATTGTCTGAAAGAAAATACAAGCTGTCTATCTCGATTACATGAGATAACAGAATGAAAAGCATAGATAGAATAGACAACGGGTCCTGCGGACGCCTGCAAGGGCTACCTCGTAATCTCAATAGTCGGAAAAATCCACAAGTCGCTACTGCCGCTGCTGCTGTCCGTAACCTGTATCTGCGCAAAAAGAGCGCAGAGTGTAGAATCAGCACAACCGACCCCATGTGCTGGTAAGTGCCTGGCCTATCCCAGCGAACTAGTGACAAGGCTAAGGCCACTCACCCACATGAACCTGTACAGTTGCAATAAATATATATATACAATACATTTATAAGGAAATACTCTGCTCTAAAATAACAGTCAATAACCCGTGATATCCAGAATAATCTAATCAACATAATAAATCTTACTTTCATGTCTCAATTCCTCTCTCATTTCATATCTCGTGGTAGGCGTACCACCCGCTCCCAACTATCACAGTAACTACATCTTGTGGTAGGCGTACCACCCGCTCCCAAATGTATCAATAGGCTACCGGCAACTATGGCCAATGCCAAGATCTAAATCACTTTGTGGTCGGCGTGCCACACAATCCCATTTCTTATTATATAAGTGGTTGGCGCGCCACACGATCCCAATTCATAAATATATAAGTGGTCGGCGCGCCACACGATCCCAATTCATAAATATATATATTACCGGCATTTAGCCAATAATCTCTACATCAACAATATTTATAATTACCGGTTTTAAACCAATAATTGATAATAATTTCAACAATTTATCTCCATTACCGGTATAACACCAATAACTCTTAATCAACAATTTATTCATAACTAAATTCCTATTCCTTCAAGCTAGGATAGAACAAACACTTACCTCGAAAGTTTACGAACGATTCAATCCGTAGCAATGCCTTTTCCTTTCGAATTTGACTCCAATTCAATCGTATCTATACACAATTGATTTAATATCATCAATTCTACTTAACAAACTAGTTCATATTGCTAAATATGATTTTTACAACATTCTGTCCGGAATAGTAAAAATCGACCCCGGGCCCACATAATCGAAACTCAAGTTTCGAACCAAAATAAGTTCACCCAATCTTCCATGAGTTGAAATATACAATTTGTTCTTAAGTTTGACACCAAAACGAGGTCTAGATCGCAAATTCTTTGAAAACCCTAACTATACCCATTTCTCTAATTTTTCTACCAATTTACACATATTTAGGCCTAGGAATTCAAATAATATTGATGGGAAACAAACAAAACGAGTCAAGAATCACTTACCCAAGAAGTATGAAGAAGGATTGCTCAAGAATCGCCCAAGAAGTTGTGGAGAAGAGAGAGGTTTGTGAAAATGGGATAAAATCCCGTAAGTGTTCTATTTTTGAGCTGAAGAATTCACTGGGCGAAATTACCCTACGCGATCGCGTGAATTGGGCTGCGATCGCGTAGAGGAAAGACTGGCCTCTTATGCGATCGCGTGCAAATGGTTGCGATCGCGTGAGGAATGTTGCGATCGCGTAGAGGAAATTCACCGGGCAGCCTATTTGGCCTATGCGATCGCGTGAACATGACTGCGATCGCGTGGTGGAAGAACTGGATGCTACGCGATCGCGTGAGGGATACTGCGATCGCGTAGAAGAACTGGTCAATGCTGTGCGATCGCATGGATGAGGCCGCGATCGCGTAGAACAAAATCCCTCTGCAGAAGTTGCAGAATTTCTGCTGTGTTTTCAAATCTAAAAACACCCCGAACCACCTCCGAAACACTCCCGAGCCCTCGGGGCTCCAAACCAAATATGCACACTGACTCAAAAACATCATACGAACTTGCTCGCGCGATCAAATCGCCAAAATAACATCAAAATCAACGAATTGAGCCTTAAATCTCAAGAATTCTTTCAAAATTTCATAACTTCCAAAATTTCCAATTTAAGCCAAAACATGTCAAACGACGTCCGTTTTCAACCAAACTTTACAGGAAGCGCTTAACCTATATATATGACTTGTACCGGGTCGGAACCAAAATACGAGCCCGATACCAGTACTTTTTAATCAAAATTCAGTTTCATTTTCCTTAAACATTTTCGGAAAACAATTTAACAGAAAAATTCTTTTACCGGGGTTCTAGACCTCGGATTTCAATTCCGGGCATACGCCCAAGTTCCATATTTTTCTACGGATTTTCTGAGACCGCCAAATCACGGATCCGGGTCCGTTTACCAAAAATGTTGACCAAAGTCAACCATATCAATATTAATATCAAAATTCTTCAACTTTTTCACATAATTCACATGTTTCAACATAAAACTTTTCCAGCTTTGTGCCCGGACTGTGCACGCAAATCGAGGCAACTATAAATGAGATTTTCAAGACCTCAAAAGCTCGAAATGATTAATAAAACAAGTGATGACCCTTTGGGTCGTCACAATCTCCACCTCTAAAACAACCGTTCGTCCTCGAACGGACAAAAGAAAGAAGTACCGGAGTCAGGAAACAAGTGTGGGTAGCGGCTCCGCATATCGGACTCGGACTCCCAGGTCGATGCCTCAGGAGGCTGACCTCTCCACTGAACGCGCACAGAAGGATAACTCTTCGACCTCAACTGTCGAACCTGCCGGTCTAGAATAGCCACCGGCTCCTCCTCGTAAGATAGATCATTGTCCAATTGGACAGTACTGAAGTCTAACACATGTGTGGGATCGCCGTGGTATCTCCGAAGCATAGATACGTGAAAAACCGGATGCACGACTGATAAACTAGGCGGCAAAGCTAGTCTGTAAGCCACCCCTCCCACTCTGTCTAGAATCTCAAATGGACCAATATACCTAGGGCTGAGCTTGCCCTTCTTCCCAAACCTCATCACGCCCTTCATAGGCGACACTCGGAGCAATACTCGTTCACCAACCATTAAATCTACATCTCGAACCTTACGATCCGCATAAGTCTTCTGCCTGGACTAAGCTGAACGCAATCTCTCCTGAATAGTCTTGACCTTATCCAAGGCCTCCCGAACTAAGTCTGTACCCAACAACCGAGCCTCTCCCGGTTCAAACCATCCAACTGGTGATCGACATCGCCTACCATACAACGCCTCATACGGAGCCATCCTGGATGGTAGACTGGTAACTGTTATTGTAGGCGAACTCTGCTAATGGCAGAAACTGGTCCCACGAGCCTCCAAAATCAATAACACAGGCTCGAAGCATGTCCTCTAGAATCTGAATAGTCCTCTCGGACTGGCCATCCGTCTGAGGATAAAATGCTATACTCAATTGAACCTGGGTGCCTAACTCCTGCTGGACCGCTCTCCAGAACCACGAGGTAAACTGCGTACCCCGATCAGAGATAATAGATACTGGCACTCCATGGACCCAGTCCCCACGACTAGGTAAGCCTAACACGTTGCGGAATATACAAGTTATAAATACTTAAATAAGAAACAGCGGAAAAATAGCATAAAAGATATGTAATCCGTGCCGCTTGGCACATACATCCATCACACAATGAATAAAACACTACCAAGATCCGAAACCCCACGGTAACACAGACTAAAAGAGAAAATACAACTGTGGCTCTATGTGTAAAGAGTATCTAACAACGAAATGAAGAAAAATGTCAACTAGTACTACTAGAATAGAAGGAAAGCCTCCGGATCCGCGGACGTAGCAGATCATACCTCGAGGTCTCCAGAAAAGCTGCGAAAATCACCTAGCACGAGCCTGCTCTGATGTACCTGGATCTGCACAACAAAAGTGTGCAGAAGAGTAGCATGAGTACACCACGGCGGTACTCAGCAAGTGCCAAGCCTAACCTCGATGGAGTAGTGACGAGGTAGGTCAGGGCCCTACTGAGAAAACAATAATATAATGATGATAACAAAATTAACAGATAATAACAATAATTTCCGAAATAACAACATTACGATGTTTACTGCAACTGTCTACAATCAAGCTAACAACAAATAACCAACTCAAATAAACGAATCCAGGATCCGTGGGAATTGAACCCACAGTCCCATTCTCAGTACCTCTGGGTCTCCGGGAATCGAACCCGCAGCCCATGTCTCAATAATATCTCAATAACTCAGGATCTCCGGGAATCGAACCCGTAGTCCCTACCCATAAGTCAGGATCTCGGGAATCGAACCCGTAGTCCACATTTCAATAATCTCAGGATCTCAGGAATCGAACCCGTAGTCCACATTTCAATAATCTTAGGATCTCGGGAATCGAACCCGTAGTCCACATTTCAATAATCTCAAGGATCTCGGGAATCGAACCCGTAGTCCATATTTCAATAATCTCAGGATCTCGGGAATCAAACCCGTAGTCCACATTTCAATAATCTCAGGATCTCGGGAATCGAACCCATAGTCCATAACCACAGCAAGTAAAGGAATACACAGAGAGAAGTATAATATGCTTAATGATAACTTCGCCGATGAACAGCGCCAGCGATTACCAAGAAAACTCAAGTAAGTCAATTAAGCAACTAGACAGCTAGATTCTATCTAATCATGCTTTTCTAACTACTACCGGGTAGGAATATCGAATTTAACAACTAAGAACAGGAATATCACTCATTGAACATTTTGAGTAAAGTATGTGTTCAACAACCAGCGCATGTACACGCCCGTCACCTCGCGTACAAGGCATTTAAAGTATCACAATAATATCCTAGGGTGAAAGTCCCCACACGAAGTTAGACAAGCCACTTACCTCAATTCCGGTACAAAACCGCTAAGAAATAACCCTCTTGCCGCGAATGTCGGACTCCACACGTGTAGTATCTGATAAAAATCAATAGAATCACATCAAAATAGGCCAATTGGGCATTACCCAATCAAAATAACTCAAATACACCAAAACCCACAATTTCCCAAAACCCGACTTTCGGTACACTTATCGAAGAATCACAAAAATTATATTTTCGGGTTCCTTATCTCAATACGAGTCCGTGCATATAAAATTTATCGAAATTGGACTCCGTTTGCCCATTCAAATCAAAGATTTTCTAATATTTAGGCCTAGGGCTCAAACCCACCTTAAATCTTCCAATTTCAGTGAAATAATCACGGATTTCATGATAAACCAACGAATTAAGGTCAAGAAACTTACCCCCGATGATTTCCCGATGATATCCCAGCGTTTCCCCTTCAAAATCCTCTCTTGAAGCTCAAAAATGGTGTTTTTGTGTATGGGGGTCGCGGGTGTTATGTTCTGAACTTAAGCTCACTGCCAGATATTTTCCTTCATCGCGTTCGCGTAGCCTGTCACGCGTTCGCGATGCTCTAACCCATTTACTCTTCGCGTTCGCGTGACACCACTCGCGTCCGCGATGCACAGCCGGCTAACCCTTCGCGAACGCGGCGCTAGTCCACGTGTTCGCGATGACCTTATTTCTCATCCAACCCGCTTTGCTCTTCGCGAACGCGGTGCCTCTCCTTCTCCCACTACGCGAACGCGACGTATTGGATGCGAAACCGATGCTCTGCAGCACCCAGCCTACGCGAACGCGAACAAGGCCCTCGCGAACGCGATGGCTTAAATCTTGCCCAGTGATCTGCGGTTTTTCTGCAGACTTTTCATGTTCCAAAAAGCCGGATGATGGTCCGAATTCATCCCGAGGCCTCCGGGACCCCAACGAAAACCACCAACATATTCCAAAACACGATACGAACTTGTTCCAATCATAAAAACACCATCCTAAACATCAAAATCACCAATTACACACGGATTCAAGCCTAAGTTTCTTCAAAACTTTCAAAACTAACATTCGATCCAAAACCCAACCAAACGACGTCCAAATGACCTCAAAATTTGCGGACATATCCAAAATCACATAACGAAGCTACAGAAATTGTCGGAAATCCATTCCGACCCCCGAATCAAAATCTCACCTATCGTTCGGATTCGCCAAAATTTCAACCTTCGGCATTTCAAGCCTAATTGAGCTACGGACCTCTAAAATACATTCCGAACGCGCTCCCAACCCCAAAATCACCTAACGGAGCTAATGGAACCATCGGATTTCCGTTCCGAGATCGTCTTAACACTCTGTTCCGGCTACGGGCCATTTTCTAGCTTTAAAGTTCTCATTTAGGGACTAAGTGTCCCAAAATGCTCCAAATTTCAGAACCGACTCTCCCGGCAACCCACAATAGCAGAAATGAACTTAGGGGAACAGTTAAATTAGGGATTGGGGCGTAATTTTCTAAAACGACCGGTCGGGTCGTTACATCTTCCCACACTTAAAGATTCGTTCGTCCTCGAACGAGCATAGAAAACATACCCGGAGTAGTGAAAAGATGAGGGTACTGGCTGCGCATATCCTGCTCGGTCTCCCAAGTCGCCTCCTCGACCGGCCGGCCCCGCCACTGAACCTTTACCGAAGCGATGTTCTTTGACCTTAGCTTTCTGACTTGCCTGTCTAGAATGGCTACCGGCTCCTCAACATAAGACAGATCCTTGTCTAGCTGAACAGATGTGAAATCCAACACATGCGACGGGTCACCATGGTATCTCCGGAGCATGGAGACATGAAATACGGGGTGAACTCCGGCTAGGCTGGGAGGTAAGGCCAACTCATAAGCAACCTCCCCAACACGCCTCAAAATCTCAAAAGGGCCAATAAATCTAGGACTCAGCTTTCCTTTCTTCCCAAACCTCATAACGCCCTTCATGGGCGAGACTCGAAGTAGAACCCGCCCGCCAACCATAAAAGCCACATCGCGAACCTTCTTGTGCGGATAACTCTTCTATCTAGACTGGGCTGCACGAAGCCTGTCCCGAATCACCTTGACCTTGTCCATAGCCTCCTGAACCATATCAGTTTCTAGTAACCTGGCCTCGCCCGGCTCAAACCAACCCACGGGAGACCTGCACCTCCTACCATATAGGCCTCGTACGGTGCCATCTGAATACTAGACTGGTAGCCGTTGTTATAAGCAAACTCCGCCAGTGGCAAGGTGATCCCATGAACCTCCAAACTCAATCACGCACGCACGAAGCATATCCTCCAAAATCTGAATAGTGCGCTCGGACCGCCCATCGGTCCGGGGGTGAAATGTCGTGCTCGCTCCACCCGAGTACCTAACTCCCGCCGTACAGCCTCTCTAGAACCGTGAAGTGAACCGAGTGCCTCTATCTCGAAATGATGGAAACTGGAATACCATGCAGCCGAACTATCTCCTTGATATAGATCTCCGCCAGTCGCTCCGATGAATAAGTAGTGCTCACCGGTATAAAATGGGCGGACTTGGTTAGCCGATCCACAATAACCCAAATGGAATCAAACTTCCTAACAGTCCGTGGAAGCCCAGATACAAAGTCCATGGTGATGCGCTCCCATTTCCACTCTGGAATCTCAATCCGCTGCATCAATCCACCCGGACGCTGATGCTCATACTTCACCTGCTGGCAGTTGAGGCATCTGGAAACATAATCAACTATATCCCTCTTCATCCGCCTCCACCAGTAATGCTGTCTCAAGTCTTGATACATCTTCGCGGCACCCGGATGGATGGAATACCGCGAGCTATGGGCCTCTGCTAGAATCAGCTCTCGAAGATCATCTACATTGGGCACACAGATACGCCCCTGCATCCTCATAACTCCGTCATCCCCAATGGTAACATCTCGAGCATCACCACGCCGAACTCTATCCTGAAGGACAAGCAAATGAGGGTCGTCGAACTGACGCTCCCTGATGCGGTCAAATAGAGAAGACCGAGAAACCACACAAGCTAGAACCCTGCTGGGCTCCGAAAGATCCAGTCTAACCAACTGCCTGGCCAAAGCCTGAACATCCATCGCCATAGGACTCTCCGAAGCTGGTAGATATGCTAAACTCCCCAAACTCTCTGCCCGACGACTCAAGGCATCAGCAACCACATTAGCCTTGCCCGGATGATAGAGAATAGTAATATCATAGTCCTTCGGTAGTTCCAACCATCTCCTCTGACGCATATTCAGGTCCTTCTGCTTAAGTAAGTGCTGCAAGCTCCGGTGATCAGTGTAGATCTCCGAAGGAACCCCATATAAATAATGACGCCAAATCTTCAAGGCGTGAACAATGGCAGCTAGCTCCAAATCATGAACAGGGTAATTCTTCTCATGTACCTTCAGCTGTCTCGATGCGTAGGCAATCACCCTACCGTCCTGCATCAATACCGCACCGAGTCCAACTCGTGAGGCATCACAATATACAGTATAGGACCCCGAACCTGTAGGCAACATCAATATAGGGGCCGAAGTCAAAGCTGTCTTGAGCTTCTGAAAGCTCGCCTCACACTCGTCTGTCCACCGAAAAGGGGCACCCTTTTGGGTCAATCTAGTCATAGGTGCTGCAATCGAAGAGAACCCCTCTACGAAACGACGGTAATAGCCCGCCAAACCGAGGAAACTGTGAATCTCAGTAGCGGAGAAGGGTCTGGGCCAACTCTGCACGGCCTCCACCTTCCTCGGATCTACTCGAATACCATCACTCGACACCACGTGGCCCAAAAATGCCACCGAACTCAACCAAAATTCACATTTAGAGAACTTGGCATAAAGCTGCTTCTCCCTCAGGATCTGAAGCACTATCCTCAAATGTTGCTCGTGCTCTTCCCGGCTCCGAGAATATACTAGAATATCATCAATGAAGACAATCACGAACGAGTCCAGATAAGGCCTGAACACACTGTGCATCAAATGCATAAAGGCTGCTGGGGCATTAGTCATCCCAAAAGACATCACGAGGAACTCATAGTGACCATACCGGGTCCTAAAGGCGCTCCCGAATCTTCAGCTGGTGATACCCAGAGCGCAGATACCCAGAGTGCAAATCAATCTTAGAAAACACATGTGCGCCCTGTAGCTGGTCAAATAAATCATCAATACGGGGCAAAGGATACCGGTTCTTCACCGTAACCTTGTTCAGCTGACGATAGTCAATACACATACGCATGGAACCGTCCTTTTTCTTCACAAATAATACAGGAGCACCCCAAGGCGAAACATTGGATCGAATAAAACCCTTCCCCAATAACTCCTGTAATTTATCCTTCAACTCCTTTAACTCAGGAGGAGCCATACGGTACGGTGGAATAGAAATGGGCTGAGTGCCCGGCAACAAGTCAATAGCAAAGTCAATATCTCTGTCGGGCGGCATGCCCGAAGATCAGCTGGAAATACATCAGCAAAGTCACGTACCACAGGAACGGAATCAATAGAGGGAGTGTCAATACTGACATCCCGCACATAGGCTAGATAAGCAGCACACCCCTTCTCAACCATACGCTGAGCTCTGAGAAAAGAAATAACACGGCTAGGGGTGTGATCTAGAGTACCACTCCACTCAATACGTGGAATGCTTGGCATAGCCAGCGTCACGGTCTTGGCGTGACAATCAAGAATAGCATAATGGGGCGACAACCAGTCCATGCCCAGAATAATATCAAAATCGACCATCCCGAGCAGCAATAGATCCGCTCTGGTCTCAAAATCACAAATGGTAACCAAACACGACCGATATACGCGGTCCATAGCCAAAGAATCACCCACCGGAGTGGAAACATAAATGGGGGCACTCAAAGAATCCCAAGGCACACCCAGATGATAAGCAAAGTAAGAAGACACATATGAAAAAGTGGAACCAGGGTCGAATAGAACCGATGCCTCCCTGTGACTAACCAGAATAATACCTGTGATAACAGAGTCAGATGCAACAGCCGTAGCGCGATCAGGAATAGCATAGAATCTGGTCTGTCCCCCCTCTCGAGGGTGGCCTCTGGAACCCTGACCCCCGCCCCTGGATGACTGGGCAGGTGGAGTAGCAGCTGGGGCTGGAATGATAGCCTGCTGGCCTTGAGAACCACGCGGATGCTGTGGTGACTGATGAGGGGCTCCTCTCCTGCGCCTGGGGCACTCCCTAACCAGGTGGCGAGTATCCCCGCACTCAAAACATGCTTTGGGAGGACGCGGTGGCTGTGACTGACCGGCCTCACCTCCACTAGTCTGACCCCCTGGAAGGACCCCGCGCAGGAGGTGCACTGGAAACTGGGGGAGCATAATAAGGCTCCCGAGGTGCTGGAAGACCTGGAGTACTACCGGCTGCGGGCAATGCCGAGTGAACCTGGTCGACCGGAATAACCCCTGCCAAAACGACCGGCTGATGAAGTGCGGGCACCGGAGAAATGACCCGACTCACGAGACCTCTTGGCCTCTCTCTCTCTCCGCTCTCTAGGGAGCATACTCTCGATCCTCTTGGAAATGCTAACTGCCTGCTGATAAGATATATCTGTCTCAAGCTCTCTGGCCATGCTGGATCGGATAGGCGGAACAAGGCCCTCAATAAATCTCCGCACTCGCTCCCGAACAATGGCTACCAAAGCCGGCGCATGCCTGGCTAGGCGGGTGAAACTGATAGCATACTCCGATACGGACATGGAGCCCTGTCGCAATCGCTCAAACTCCGAGCGCCAAGAATCCCTAAGGCTCGGTGGAACAAACTCCCTCCAAAACAGATCTGAAAAGTGCGTCCAAGTCAATGAAGCAGACTCCTCTGGACTATCCAACTCACACGTGCGCCACCAATCATAAGCGGCCCCACGAAACTGAAAAGTAGTGAAGGAAACCCCGCTGGTCTCCACAATCCCTATAGTACGAAGAATACGATGACACTTCTCCAGAAAACCCAATGCATCATCTGAAGCTAAACCACTAAACACTGGAGGGTCATATTTCTTGAACCTCTCCAATCTACGCCGCTCGTCCTCGGAGGCAGCCGGTCCACCTCCGGGTTGTGCTCGGGGGAAGCAGGAGGCATAACCAAAATATCCGGAACCCGTCCCACCGGCACACGCCGCTCCGGTGTAACGGCCGCGGGAGTCCGGGCCCCTCCCCCGCCCGAGATGTAGCCGCAACAAGAGGAAGCAATCCTCGCCCGGGCTAAAGTGGTATACATACTCACGAACCGAGCCGGGTCTCCCGTAGTGCTGGAGTAGTAGCAGCCGAGTAGGTGTATCGGATGCCTGCTCTCCAACCTGATCCACCAGTGGTACCTCAGCGGCAGAGCGCGTGGGTGTTGTGGCTGCACCTCAGGCGCGCCCTAGACCTCTACCCCGGCCTCGGCCTCTAGCAGCAGCAGTAGGGGGCACGGTGCCTAATCCTCAAGAGTAGCAAGTGTCCTCACCATCTGTGAGAGAATAGAAGACAGAAGTTTAGATTTGGTGTCAAAATATCACAAGACAAGGAATTCAAAAGAAATGAAGAGTTTCCTAAACAGCTACATAGCCCCTCGTAGATAAATACGGCTGTCTCTATATCGATCAGCGAGGCTCTAAATAACCGGCCTGTGTCCTGTGACTCCTATGAAACTAGAGTTCTTATACCAACTTGTCACGACCCTAGTTCACCAATCATGAACCTGTCATGAAGGCACCCAGTCCCCACGACTAGGTAAGCCTAACACGTTGCGGAATATACAAGTTATAAATACTTAAATAAGAAATAGCGGAAAAATAGCATAAAGGATATGTAATTCGTGCCGCTTGGCACATACATCCATCACACAATGAATAAAATACTACCAAGATCCGGAACCCCACGGTAACACAGACTAAAAGAGAAAATACAACTGTGGCTCTATGTGTAAAGAGTATCTAATAATGAAATGAAGAAAAATGTCAACTAGTACTACTAGAATAGAAGGAAAGCCTCCGGATCTGCGGACGTAGCAGATCATACCTCGAAGTCTCCCAGAAAGCTGCGGAATCACCTAGTACGAGCCTCCTCTGATGTACCCGGATCTGCACAACAAAAGTGTGCAGAAGAGTAGCATGAGTACACCACGGCGGTACTCAGTAAGTGCCAAACCTAACCTCGATGGAGTAGTGACGAGGTAGGTCGGGGCCCTACTGAGAAACAATAATATAATGATGAAAACAAAATAAACAGTTTAAATGATAATAATTTCCGAAATAACAACATTACGATGTTTACTGCAACTGTCTACAATCAAGCTAACAACAAATAACCAACTCAAATAAACGAATCCAGGATCCGTGGGAATTGAACCCACAGTCCCATTCTCAGTACCTCTGGGTCTCCGGGAATCGAACCCGCAGCCCATGTCTCAATAATATCTCAATAACTCAGGATCTCGGGAATCGAACCCGTAGTCCTCATTTTAATAATCTCAGGATCTCGGGAATCGAACCCGTAGTCCTCATTTCAATAATCTCGGGATCTCGGGAATCGAACCCGTAGTCCACATTTCAATAATCTCATGATCTCGGGAATCGAACCCGTAGTCCACATTTCAATAATCTCAGGATCTCGGGAATCGAACCCGCAGTCCACAAACAATATCACTCCGGGTCTCTGGGAATTGAACCCGTAGTCCATATTTCAATAATCTCAGGATCTCGGGAATCGAACCCGTAGTCCATATTTCAAAAATCTCAGGATCTCCGGAATTGAACCCGTAGTCCACAACCACAACAAGTAAAGGAATACACAGAGAGAAGTATAATATGCTTAATGATAACTTCGCCGATGAACAATGCCAGCGATTACCAAGAAAACCCAAGTAAGTCAATTAAGCAACTAGACAGTTAGATTCTATCTAATCATGCTTTTCTAACTACTACCGGGTAGGAATATCGAATTTAACAACTAAGAACAGGAATATCACTCCTTGAACATTTTGAGTAAAGTATGTGTTCAACAACCAGCGCATGTACACGCCCGTCACCTCGCGTACAAGGCATTTAAAGTATCACAATAATATCCTAGGGGTGAAAGTCCCCCACACGAAGTTAGACAAGCCACTTACCTCAATTCCGGTACAAAACCGCTAAGAAATAACCCTCTTGCCGCGAATGTCGGACTCCACAAGTGTAGTATCTGATAAAAATCAATAGAATCACATCAAAATAGGCCAATTGGGCATTACCCAATCAAAATAACTCAAATACACCAAAACCCACAAGTTGCCAAAACCCGACTTTCGGTACACTTATCGAAGAATCACAAAAATTATATTTTCGGGTTCCTTATCTGAATACGAGTCCGTGCATATAAAATTTATGGAAATTGGACTCCGTTTGCCCATTCAAATCAAAGATTTTCTAACATTTAGGCCTAGGGCTCAAACCCACCTTAAATCTTCCAATTTCAGTGAAATAATCACGGATTTCATGATAAACCAACGAATTAAGGTCAAGAAACTTACCCCCGATGATTTCCCGATGATATCCCAGCGTTTCCCCTTCAAAATCCTCTCTTGGAGCTCAAAAATGGCGTTTTTGTGTATGGGGGTCGCGGGTGTTATGTTCTGAACTTAAGCTCACTGCCAGACATTTTCCTTCATCGCGTTCGCGTGGCCCGTCACGCGTTCGCGATGCTCTAACCCATTTACCCTTCGCGTTCGCGTGACATCACTCGCGTTCGCGATGCACAGCCGGCTAAACCTTCGCGAACGCGGCGCTAGTCCACGCGTTCGCGATGACCTTATTTCTGAACCAACCCGCTTTGCTCTTCGCGAACGCGACACAGGGATCGCGAACGCGGTGCCTCTCCTTCTCCCACTACGCGAACACGACGTATTGGACGCGAACACGATGCTCTGCAGCACCCAGCCTACGCGAACGCGAACAAGGCCCTCGCGAACGCGATGGCTTAAATCTTGCCCAGTGATCTGCAGTTTTTCTGCAGACTTTTCATGTTCCAAAAAGCCGGATGGTCCGGATTCACCCCGAGGCCCCCGGGACCCCAACGAAAACCACCAACATATTCCAAAACACGATACGAACTTGTTCCAATCATAAAAACACCATCCTAAACATCAAAATCACCAATTACACACAGATTCAAGCCTAAGTTTCTTCAAAACTTTCAAAACTAACATTCGATCCAAAACCCAACCAAACGACGTCCAAATGACCTGAAAATTTGCGGACATATCCAAAATCATATAACGAAGCTACAGAAATTGTCGGAATTCCATTCCGACCCCCGAATCAAAATCTCACCTATCTTTCGGATTCACCAAAATTTCAACCTTCGGCATTTCAAGCCTAATTGAGCTACGGACCTCCAAAATACATTCCGAACGCGCTCCCAACCCCGAAATCACCTAACAGAGCTAATGGAACCATCGGATTTCCGTTCCGAGATCGTCTTAACACTGTTCCAGCTACGGGCCATTTTCTAGCTTTAAAGTTCTCATTTAGGGACTAAGTGTCCCAAAATGCTCCAAATTTTAGAACCGACTCTCCCGGCAAACCACAATAGTAGAAATGAACTTAGGGGAACAGTTAAATTAGGGATTGGGGCGTAATTTTATAAAACGACCGGTCGGGTCGTTACACCCGATCAGAGATAATAGATACTGGCACTCCATGGAGACGAACAATCTCCCTAATGTATACCTCCGCTAACCTCTCCGACGAGTAGGAGACAGATACTGGAATAAAGTGTGCCGACTTGGTCAGCCTATCAACAATGACCCAAATAGCATCAAATTTCCTCCGAGTCAAAGGAAGTCCAATAACGAAGTCCATAGTGATCCGCTCCCATTTCCACTCGGGAATTTCAATCCTCTGGAATACACCACCAGGTCTCTGGTGCTCATATTTCACCTGCCGACAATTTAGACACCGAGCGACATACGCAACGATATCTTTCTTCATTCTGCGCCACCAATAGTGCTGCCGTAAGTCCCGGTACATCTTCGCGGCGCCCGGGTGAATAGAATACCGCGAACTGTGGGCCTACACTAAGATCAACTCTCGAATCCCTTCGACATTGGGCACACAAACTCGACCCTGCAATTTCAATACCCCATCATCATCTAGATTTACCTGTGTGGCACCTCCCCGCTGTACCGTATCTCTCAACTCACGCAAATGAGGATCATCAAATTGCCTCTCACGGATACGCTCTAATAAAGAAGAACGAGCGACCGTGCAGGCTAACACCCTGCTAGGCTCAAAAATGTCTAATCTCACGAACCGGTTGGCTAATGCTTGGACGTCTAGAGCTAATGGTCTCTGACTGACCGGAATATATGCAAGACTACCCATGCTGGCAGACTTTCTACTCAATGCATCGGCCACCACACTGGCCTTACCTGGGTGATATAAAATAGTAACATCATAGTCTTTTAGCAACTCTAGCCACCTTCTCTCCCTCATATTCAACTCTTTCTGCTTAAACAAATACTGAAGACTCTTATGATCGGTGTATACTTCACATGCTACACCATACAAATAATGCCTCCGGATCTTCAATGCGTGAATAATCGCCGCCAATTCTAGATCATGCACTGGATAGTTCTTCTCATGAATCTTCAACTGCCTCGAAGCATAGGCAATAACCTTGCCATCCTGCATTAACACTGCACCAAGCCCAATACGGGAAGCATCACAATAAACAGTATAAGGTCCCGTACCTGTGGGTAAAACCAATACCGGTGCTGTGGTCAAGGTTGTCTCGAGCTTTTGAAAGCTCGCCTCACATTCATCGGACCATTCAAATTGAACACCCTTCTGGGTCAATCTGGTCAGTGGGGTTGCAATAGACGAAAATCCTTCTACGAATCGGCGATAATAGCCCGCTAACCCCAAGAAACTCCGAATATCTGTGGCTGATGTCGGTCTAGGCCAGCTCTTGACTGCCTCAATTTTCTTCGGATCAACCTGAATACCTGCTGCCGTCACAATATGACCCAGGAATGCAACCGAACTTAGCCAAAATTCACACTTTGAAAATTTTGCATATAGCTGGCTATCTCTCAGAGTCTGCAAGGCCACTCTGAGATGTTGCGCATGCTCCTCCTGACTGCTGGAGTATATTAATATGTCATCAATGAAGACTATTACAAACAAGTCTAAATAAGGCCGGAACACCCGATTTATTAATTCCATAAAAGCTGCTGGAGCATTTGTCAACCCAAAAGACATGACCAGAAATTCATAATGTCCATACCGAGTGCGGAACGCTGTCTTAGGGACATCAGATGCCCTAATCTTCAGTTGATGATAGCCAAATCTCAAATCTATCTTTAAAAATACCTTGGCACCCTGAAGCTGGTCAAATAAGTCATCAATTCGCGGAAGTGGATATTTATTTTTGACAGTCACCTTGTTTAACTGTCGATAGTCAATGCACATTCTCATCGAATCATCTTTCTTCTTCACAAATAATACCGGCGCACCCCACGGCGAAATACTGGGTCTAATGAAACCCTTTTCAAGTAAATCCCGCAATTGTTCCTTCAATTGGTTTAACTCCGGCGGAGCCATACGATATAGGGGGAATGGAAATGGGCTGAGTGCCTGGAGCCAAATCAATGCAAAAATCAATGTCCCTATCGAGCGGCATACCTGGCAAGTCTGAAGGAAATACTTCAGGAAATTCGCGAACCACAGGCACAGAGTCAATAGAAGGAACCTCAGCACTAGAATCACGGACATAGGCCAAATAAGCCAAGCATCCCTTTCCAACCATACGCTGAGCCTTAACATAAGAAATAACATTACGGCTAGTATGACCTGAAATTCCTTTCCACTCTATACGAGGCGAATTCGGCAGGGCTAAAGTCACAGTCTTGGCATGGCAATCTAAAATAGCATGATACGGAGATAGCCAGTCCATGCCTAGTATAATATCAAAGTCAACCATATTTAGGAGTAATAAATCAGCACGGGTCTCGAGACCCTCAATTACTATAATACATGACCGATGAACTCGATCAACCACAATAGAATCGCCTACTGGTGTAGACACATGAACAGGAACACTCAGTGGATCACTGGGTTGAACCAAGTATGGTGCAAAATAGGAAGACACGTACGAATATGTAGACCTAGGGTCAAATAATGCTGATGCCTTTCTATCACAAACCAAAATAATACCCGTAATGACGGCATCAGAAGACTCAGCCTCTGGTCTGGCAGGAAGTGCATAACATCGGGGCTGTGCCCCACCACCCTGAGCAGTATCTCTAAGGATGATCAGCTGCTGGCTGGTCTCTACCTCTATCGGTCTGAGCTCCACCTCTATGACCTCTACCTCCACCTCTATGTCCTCTACCTCCGCCTCTAGCCGGTTGGGCAGGCTGTGAGGGAACTGGGGCCTGAATCATGGCACGAGAACCCTGCTGGTGAGATCTGTCAGAAGCTCGAGGGCAATACCTTGCAATGTGCCTAAGATCATCGCACGTAAAACAAGCCCTCGGCTGCTGGAAATAGTAAGGTGGTGGTGCACTGATAGGCTAGTGATTAGAATAGCGTGGCTGAGAATTATGACCACCAGAAGCATCATGAGATACCTGAAGATCTGACTGATAAGACCTGGGAGGATGGTCTCTATCATGAGAATCTCTACCTCTCGACGAGGTATCACTGAATCTACCCGAATTACGGGGTCTCTTATCTGATCCACGTCCTACTCCTTGTGACAGAGCCATCTCGATCTGGCGGGCTGCATTAGCCGCCTCCTGAAAAGTGATTTCAGTCCCTGCCCCCATAGCCATCTGTAGCCGAATTGGCTGATTCAAGCCATCAATAAACCTCCTCACCCTCTCCCGATCTGTGAGAAGTATGACAATAGCATGACGAGCCAGGTCCACGAACCGAGTCTCGTACTGTGTGACAGATATAGAACCCTGATGAAGACGCTCAAATTGTTTGTGCATAACCTCCCGCTGAGTTGCTGGAAGGAACTTCTCCAAGAATAATTCTGCAAATTGCTCCCAAGTCAAAGATGACGATCCCGCTGGCCTGGATAGACAATAATCTCTCCACCAAGTCTTGGCGGAACCGGATAACCGAAAAGTAGCAAAGTCCACACCATTAGTCTCCACAATACCCATAGTACGTAGAACTTCGTGGCAGCTGTATAGGAAATCTCGTGGATCCTCCGAAGGAGTGCCACCGAATGTGGTAGTGAACAGCCTGGTAAACCCGTCCAATCTCCATAATGCGTCGGCAGACATGGCCGCACCATCATTAGACGGAGTCGCAATAATAGGCCGAGTCGCCTCAACCGGCTAAATCACGAGAACCCGAGCTCGGGGAATTACCGGCTCCGAGTACGCGTAGCAGGAGTCCGATTACCTCCTCCGGCTCGAGAAGTGGCTGGTGCTACCGGTAATAAACCTCCTCCGGTGATATGATCCATAAAACCCGCTATTCTCACCAAAGCATCCCGAAGATCCGGTGAAAACAAAGCTCCTCCCGGGACCTGAGCTTGGCCTACCGGAGCCGCCGGGGCCGGAACTTCCTCCTCGATATGAACCCGAGGTTCTGCCACTCGTGCTGCTGCTCGGGGCTGAGCTCCGCCCCTACCTTGTCCTCTAGGACGACCTCGACCTCGGCCTCTACCCCTAGCGGGAGCTGCCGCTGCTGGACCTCGGGCTGCTGGTCAGTAGATGAGGATGCACGTGTCCTTACCATCTGCGGAAGAACAGAGTAGAGGTTCAATTAACATTTAAAAGATCAAGTCGCACGACTGGAAAGAATAAAGGGAATATTTTCCTAACTCCGTAGCCTCTGGAGGATAAATACAGACGTCTCCGTACCGATCTTTCAGACTCTACTAAGGTTGTTCGTGAGTTGTGAGACCTGTGCAACCTAGTGCTTTGATACCAAATTGTCACGACCCGGATTTCCCACCATCGGGGTCATGATGGCGCCTACTAAATGGAAGCTAGGCAAGCCAAATATTAATTACACCTCCATTAATTAACAAATTCTTATTAAGACTTATTATTAAAAACATATAAATTACAGCGGAATAATCAAAATTAGCGGAAGACTTAGTCAAATATGATAAAGAAAACCCAAACATGATACACTACCCAAGACTGGTGTCACAATACTCACGAACTTCTAAAAATAATACACATAATTGTCTGAAAGAAAATACAAGCTGTTTATCTCGATTACATGAGATAACAGAATGAAAAGCATAGATAGAAGAGACAGCGGGTCCTGCGGACACCTGCAGGGCTACCTCGTAATCTCAATAATCGGAAAAATCCACAAGTCGCTACTGCAGCTGCTGCTGTCCGTAACCTGTATCTGCGCAAAAAGAGCGTAGAGTGTAGAATCAGCACAACCGACCCCATGTGCTGGTAAGTGCCTGGCCTATCCCAGCGAACTAGTGACAAGGCTAAGGCCAGTCACCCACATGAACCCGTACAGTTACAATATATATATATATATATATATATATATATATATATATATATATATATATATATATATATATATATATATATATATATATATATATATATATACAATACATTTATAAGGAAAGACTCTGCTCTGAAATAACAGTCAATAACTCGTGATATCCAGAATAATCTAATCAACAAAATAAATCTTACTTTCATGTCTCAATTCCTCTCTCATTTCATATCTCGTGGTAGGCGTACCACCCGCTCCCAACTATCACAGTAACTACATCTTGTGGTAGGCGTACCACCCGCTCCCAAATATATCAATAGGCTACCGGCAACTATGGCCAATGCCAAGATTTAAATCACTTTGTGGTCGGCGTGCCACACGATCCCATTTCTTATTATATAAGTGGTCGGCGCGCCACACGATCCCAATTCATAAATATATAAGTGGTCGGCGCGCCACACAATCCCAATTCATAAATATATATATTACCGGCATTTAGCCAATAATCTCTACATCAACAATATTTATAATTACCGGTTTTAAACCAATAATTGATAATAATTTCAACAATTTATCTCCATTGCCGGTATAACACCAATAACTCTTAATCAACAATTTATTCATAACTAAATTCCTATTCATTCAAGCTAGGATAGAACAAACACTTACCTCGAAAGTTTACGAACGATTCAATCCGTAGCAATGCCTTTTCCTTTCGAATTTGACTCCAATCCAATCGTATCTATACACAATTGATTTAATATCATCAATTCTACTTAACAAACTAGTTCATATTGCTAAATATGATTTTTACAACATTTTGCCCGGAATAGTAAAAATCGACCCCGGGCCCACATAATCGAAACTCAAGTTTCGAACCAAAATAAGTTCACCCAATCTTTCATGAGTTCAAATATACAATTTGTTCTTAAGTTTGACACCAAAACGAGGTCTAGATCGCAAATTCTTTGAAAACCCTAACTATACCCATTTCTCTAATTTTTCTACCAATTTACACATATTTAGGCCTAGGAATTCAAATAATATTGATGGGAAACAAACAAAACGAGTCAAGAATCACTTACCCAAGGTGTATGAAGAAGGATTGCTCAAGAATCGCCCAAGAAGCTGTGGAGAAGAGAGAGGTTTGTGAAAATGGGATAAAATCCCGTAAGTGTTCTGTTTTTGAGTTGAAGAATTCACTGGGCGAAATTACCCTACGCGATCGCGTGAATTGGGCTGCGATCGCGTAGAGGAAAGACTGGCCTCTTATGCGATCGCGTGCAAATGCTGTGCGATCGCGTGGATGAGGCCGCGATCGCATAGAACAAAATCCCTCTGCAGAAACAGCAGAATTTCTGCCGTGTTTTCAAATCCAAAAACACCCCGAACCACCTCCGAAACACTCCCGAGCCCTCGGGGCTCCAAACCAAATATGCACACTGACTCAAAAACATCATACGAACTTGCTCGCGCGATCAAATCGCCAAAATAACATCAAAATCAAGGAATTGAGCCTTAAATCTCAAGAATTCTTTCAAAATTTCATAACTTCCAAAATTTCCAATTTAAGCCAAAACACGTCAAACGACGTCCGTTTTCAACCAAACTTTACAGGAAGCGCTTAACCTATATATATGACTTGTACCGGGTGTCGGAACCAAAATACGAGCCCGATACCAGTACTTTTTAATCAAAATTCAGTTTCATTTTCCTTAAACATTTTCGGAAAACAATTTAACAGAAAAATTCTTTTACCGGGGTTCTAGACCTCGGATTTCAATTCCGGGCATATGCCCAAGTTCCATATTTTTCTACGGATTTTCTGAGACAGTCAAATTACGGATCCGGGTCCGTTTACCAAAAATATTGACCAAAGTCAACCATATCAATATTAATATCAAAATTCTTCAACTTTTTCACATAATTCACATGTTTCAACATAAAACTTTTCCAGCTTTGTGCCCGGACTGTGCACGCAAATCGAGGCAACTATAAATGAGGTTTTCAAGACCTCAAAAGCTCGAAATGATTAATAAAACAAGTGATGACTGATTCACGTCCAAGCAACGGTCGTAGTCAATATAACTTGGTTTAATAAGTCCAAGATCGATCCCACAGAGAATTAACCCACCAATTGCAACTTTCACAACCCCAAAAGTACTTCCGAATCAAGTTCCCAAACTTTGAATATATATTTGTGTGTTTTCGAACAACTACTTTGCAAGAATTAAAGAATGCTTTAAACGAAAGAATTTAATGTTGAATAAAATAATATAGAGAAAGACTAAGGTATTGATTTTCCCTATTGACGGAATCCCTTATCGTTATGCTCATACAAATTGTTAATATATTCTATCAATCATGAAAGCTATGTGTATCGTAACCCTCTCCCGAGCAATTACAATAATTTACTAGTGCACTCTCCCGAGCTACCCTAGCTAGCTTTAATTTGAATAGTTCACTTTAGATTGCACCCAAGACTTTGTTATTCCTAACCCCGTCTTTACGCCTAAAATTATAGATTCCTCTAATAACCTAGGTGTGGTGTTGTTCAACAATAAACCTAAATATGCACTCTTTTCCAAGTTATGCACACTAAATAGGCACAGCTAATTGGGGATCCTACCAATTAACTACAATAAGAATGAAGTTGAACAAATAGAGACAAACTAGGATTTTATATAGAGGTTTTAGGGCTAAAAAAACTAAGTTTGAGTACAATTAGGACTGCTGCTGCGGCGACTTCCACGGTTCGTTCGCGGCCGCGGATGGACCGCGAACAGTAAAACTTCAGAGAGCCAGTTTTTCCGCGGTTCATCCGCGGTCACGGAGAAACCGCGGTTTTTCACCCTGTTCCTTTGTGAATTTGGACAAACTCAAAACATGACAATTGTAGCCCTTTGAATTATCTTTCCAACCATATATTATGGAGCCAAAATGGAGATCGGAGCAAAACGTTATGTCCCATTTACTAAACAGTGCACAATATGCCTCATCCATTCTTCGCTTGTTCTACACTTATCAAATTTGACCCCCGAACTCGATCCTGGCTTAATTCCTTGAGCTTTTACTCAGACTTCAAATCTCCAAATCACTTAAATTCATTCCATAACATCCATATAACTTGGAATCACACCTTTCCGGCTACTTTCAACATAAGTTCTTGACTTGTACCACTTTTTGGCCTTTTTCACCATCTTTTGACTCCAAAACTTGCTCTTTTAGTCTTCATTAGCTCAAGTGTACCTATAACACACTAAGAACACTAATAAAAGTATTTTGTCATCATAAACAATATCAAAACAACAATAAAGCATGATTATTTAGGGCATAAATATAGTCAAATTCACCTATTATCAATACCCCACACTTAAACCTTTGCTCGTCCTCGAGCAACCTTAATCACACTTTAGGCCAATTTTATTTATGTCTCCCCCAATTATGTCACAAAAAGCTATTTTTCATGATTAACCTAAGATATGCACAATCCTTACCTAACCGTAAACTCTCATGCCAACACATTATTGCTTACTCTAATTATTACCAAAAACTTGCAAATTTACCTTCTTCCTCTTGAGTTACATGCTCTCACCAAATTTATTGAGAGAAGTTCCCACACATAAACAATGAAGAACATGGAACTTATAAATATCGGAAAATTCACTCACTCTCAACAAAGAACATTCATATGCATACATACACACCATAGGCTTGCCCCTAGTGTAATACTCCACTAATCGAGTTATTCAATCATAGATCAAGAGGTCTTTAAGGGTTGTAATGTTGGCTATGGGACGGGTAGGATACTTTTGGTTATAGTGACTAACCTCCCTAAGCACTTTTCTTTTCCTTTTTTTACAACTTTCCTTTTCGTTTTCTTCCTTATGTCTCCCCTAAACATTCATTCACCTTTAATTGCTTTTAATCCCCACTTTTCTTTTGTTGGTGTAACTGGCCTTTCTAATTTTCATGTATACATTGATATAGCTCTTTTTCTCAAAATATCTTTTTCTTTTCATTTTTTTCTCATTGCTTTGCAATACATTTACATTATTTTGGCCAGTTCACTATTTTCTACCATTCATTCTTGATTTTCCCTTTTCAATTTCCCTTCACCCCAAACTTAAACTTTTGCATATTCATTACAATACAAGTGCTTCTAGGAGGTAAAGTAGAACAAATATAATAATTTGAAGAACATTCAAGGGTTATCAAAGAATAGGCTTTAAGCTCCAAAGGGGTTAACTAAGATATAATGTACGGGTGAATTCATGTCTATTGATATATGGGGTTACACAAATAAATGCCTCTATCCTTTCTACAACCGAACAACTTCTATTTCGCTTTGCAAACACACAGGGCAAGTTCTAGGCATCATGTACAACATACAATGTAAGTAACAACCTCACACACACATGGCATGCAACTCATTTGGAATTCGGTTTATCTACAAAGTCCTATCGATGTTCAAGCAAGCATTATTGTGCAATTTAAAGCATATTGAGATTCTACAATCAAGCTTAGAAGATACATTCTCAAGTTCAATTTACGCTTTTGCTAATGTGCATATTCGGGGTTACATGTTGCCCTTTTACCTCTAATCCTAAGAAAAGAAAAATCTACCTAACCCGGTTCAAATAAAAACCCTTGGAAAAGAACCGTGGTCAAAAGAAAATCCAAGGGTGAGATGATACACTACCTAGAAAAAGAAAATAAAAGAAAAAAAATTCCTACGTGGACTACTTCCCTCAAGAGTACTTGTCCTAAATAGTCCGTCATAAGGAAGAGTCCTCTACTCATATTTTTGTATTTTTTCAAATTTTCTAAAATTTTTTTTTTTTTTTTTTTTTGTGTTTTTATTCCGACTTAGACCCTTAAGAAACCCGTCGCCAAGTGTCCATCATCGGGCCAAGCCAGCTAATATAATTTACAACTACATCTACTATATACAATATACAATACAAGATAAGTCTCCCACCCCACACTTAAAATCATGCCATGTCCTCATGGCATAATAATACATGTATAGCACAGAAGGGTGAGACAACTTACCTGGGATCTACCCGTGTCTAGCCACTTTATCACTTTCTTTTTCACCATATCCTTCAAATTCGGGTTCAGCCTTCTTTTGCGTTTCCTAGAAGGTTTGTGCCCCTCTTCCCGGAGAATCTTGTGCATGCAGTATGCAAGGCTGATCCCCTTTATGTCTGCCATGGTCCACCCAATGGCAGTCTTGCATTCTTTTAGTACTTGTATAAGCTTTTGAGCCTGCACATCTAGCAAACCAGATGAAGTAATAACAGGTAAAGTGGAGTTAGGGCCTAGAAATTCATACCTGAGATGAGATGGTAGTGGTTTAAGCTCCAGCTTTGGTGGTTGTTCTATGGATGGTTTTGCAGGAGGGGTCTCTCTTTTCTCTAAGTGTAGAGGCTCGAATTCAAGCTCTCTCTCCCAAAACCCCTTGCCTTCCAGAGATAGTACCCATTCTGCTAAACTTTCACCATTTACCTCTTCCAAGTTCATCAGGCATGCTTGAAGTGGATCTTCAATGGTCAACTCTGCATCGTCTGTCTCCACTATCACATCAACCGCATCAATGAGAGAGCAATTTGTGAACTCACTAGGGCGCCTCATGGATTTTTGCACATTGAATATGATTTCCTCATCATTCAACCTCATCTTGAGTTCCCCAGTCTCACAATCAATTAAGGCTCTCCCGGTGGCTAGGAATGGTCTTCCTAAGATTATAGGAATTTCCTCGTCCACCTTGCAATCAAGAATAACAAAATCGGCGGGAAACACAAACTTCCCAACCTGGATTAGCACATCATCTATAATACCAAATAGACGCTTAACCGTCCTGTCAGCAAGCTGTAAAAGCATAGAGGTGGGTCTTGCTCTCCCAATACCTAACCTCTTATAGATAACTAAGGGCATGAGATTAATGCTTGCCCCTAAATCACATAAAGCCTTAGTAAAGGCATAATTCCCTATAGTGCATGGGATGGTGAAGCTACCTGGATCGGATAGCTTCTCAGCAATGGGTCTGGAGACTACTGCACTACAAGTCTGTGTAAGTGTAACTGTGGCCAAGTCTTGGAAATCAAATTTCCGCGACATCAAATCCTTCATCATCTTAGCATAACCAGGCATTTCTTTTAAAGCTTCAATTAATGGAATGTTTACCTGGATTTGCTTGAGCATCTCGAAGAACTTTTTGTATTGCTCCTCTTTCGGATGTTTGGCCAACCTTTGGGGGAATGGTGGTGGAGGCCTCTTCTTCCATGTGACTTGGGATTTTTCTTTTTCTATCACTTTTTCTTCAACCTGTTGCTCTACCTGTTCAGCTACTTTTTCCGTTCCCTGCTGCATCTCTTTATTTTCAGCAACTGGCTGGACCGTAATTTCTGTCAACCCGGTGGACTCATCCAGTTCAATGGGCAATGGAGTGAGTGTCTCAACTTGTGTGTCGATTTTCTCACTTTCTTTCTCAGCATCAAGATCTCTACCACTTCTCAGAGTCACTGCCATCATCTGCTTTGGGACTTGGTCCTTTGGGTTTATTTGTGTGGCTGCAAGCAATGTCCCTTGAGGACGATTGTTGAGAGACATAGCAATCTGGCCCACCTGTACTTCAATATTTTTGATGGCTGCATCATGGGCATCTATCCTCTCATTGGTTTTAGCATTTGACCCGATTACCTGTTGCATCATAGCTTTCAATTCTGCGAACCCATCGTCATGTCTACCCCCATGCTGTGGTGGAGGTGGATGATATCCCTACTGCTGATTGCCGAAATTCTGAGGTCTAGGATATGGAGCCATGTTGTGTGGTGGCCTCATACTTGCTTCATTATACTGTAGTTGTGGAGGCCTGTATTGTTGTGGAGCCTGCTGACCCCAACTCGGATTACCCTGTTGCTGCCCTCCATAATTAGCAACATAATTCATGTCTTCATGCTGGTGATGATGTTCTTGGTCTGCAGCCCATGGATTACCTATGCGTTGGCTAATGCAAGATGTGCACAAACCAACATTGGTAGTGTCTACAATGTGAACCTGCTGCTTGACTCCTGATTCTTCCACCTTCTTTGTCAGGATGCTTATCTGTGTCAATAAAGTTGCCACGTTCTCCTCCAGAGTGTTGGATGGATCCAGAGGTACAGAGTGTACTACTGGTGTGATAGGAGCATTCCTGGATGTCCACCCAAAATTTTGAGCCATCTTGTCTAGCAAATTTTGGCCCTCTCTCCAAGTCTTGCTCAGAAAAGCCCCACCTGCTGAAGCATCTACAATATTCTTCATACTATCTGAAAGTCCCATGTAGAACCTTTGACCCAACATCTGTTCAGGAATCCCATGGTGAGGACACATAACAAGCATGCCTTTGAATCTCCCCCAAGTTTCATGTAGTGTTTCTAGTGGTTTCTGCTTGAAGCTTACAATCTCATCAATTTGTTGAGCTGTTTTGTTGGGTGGATGAAACTTGTTGTGGAATTGTTTGACTAACTCATCCCAAGTTGCAATGGAGTTTATTGGGAGTGAGTTTAGCCATATCTGTGCTGCTCTTGTAACTGAGAATGGAAAAAGTAGTAATCCTGATAGCTTCCGGAGTTACATTCGGTTGCCTTTGTGTTTTGCATATTGATAGAAAGTTTTTGAGGTGCTGCTGTGGATCTTCAACCTGAGACCCAGAGAATAATCCCTTGTTTTGTAACAAGTGAAGCATGTTGTTGGTAATCTGGAAAGACTCAGCTTGAATTGTTGGCACAACGATGGCAGTTGCCAAATTATCCGCTGTGGGTTGTGCCCAGTCGAACAATGCACCTTCTTGTGCCTCCTGTGCCTCTTGCATGTTTAGCCCTGCTTGCTGGTTTTGAGCGTTCATGTCACCCATGTCGAAGTCTAGTTTGATTGGTTGTTGCGATTGTTGAATTTGTTTGATGGCTTTGTTTCGTGCCCGGAAGGTTTGCTCGGGGTCTGAGAGTCCTTCAATTAGTTCTCCAGTCCTTGCAGATTTTCTAGGCATGCACCTGAATACCCAAATCAACAAACGTCAAAATATTCAATGTAGAGTGTAGAAAGAACCCGAATACACAAGAATCTTGAAGTTCTGGCAATGGCAATTGATAATTCCGTTAATTCCCCGGCAACGGCGCCAAAATTGATTCACGTCCAAGCAACGGTCGTAGTCAATATAACTTGGTTTAATAAGTCCAAGATCGATCCCACAGAGAATTAACCCACCAATTGCAACTTTCACAACCCCAAAAGTACTTCCGAATCAAGTTCCCAAACTTTGAATATATATTTGTGTGTTTTCGAACAACTACTTTGCAAGAATTAAAGAATGCTTTAAACGAAAGAATTTAATGTTGAATAAAATAATATAGAGAAAGACTAAGGTATTGATTTTCCCTATTGACGGAATCCCTTATCGTTATGCTCATACAAATTATTAATATATTCTATCAATCATGAACGCTATGTGTATCGTAACCCTCTCCCGAGCAATTACAATAATTTACTAGTGCACTCTCCCGAGCTACCCTAGCTAGCTTTAATTTGAATAGTTCACTTTAGATTGCACCCAAGACTTTGTTATTCCTAACCCCGTCTTTACGCCTAAAATTATAGATTCCTCTAATAACCTAGGTGTGGTGTTGTTCAACAATAAACCTAAATATGCACTCTTTTCCAAGTTATGCACACTAAATAGGCACCAGCTAATTGGGGATCCTACCAATTAACTACAATAAGAATGAAGTTGAACAAATAGAAATCTAATTCACAATTTGTAATCACATAAATGATAAGTTCATCAATCAATAGGTTCCATCAAAACCTTAGAAAAGATTTTAGCTACTCATGCTTGAAGAAACAAAGATAATAATTGAAATCATAAAGAATTACTTGATATAAAATAATAGAAAGAGTTTGAGAGGAATCTCTCCTACTAAAACCTTGCAAAAGTATTGAAGAAATAAAGTACATGCCTCTATGGGGCAAACTAGGAGTTTATATAGAGGTTTTAGGGCTAAAAAACTAAGTTTGAGTACAATTAGGACTGCTGCTGCGGCGACTTCCGCGGTTCGTTCGCGGCCGCGGATGGACCGCGAACAGTAAAACTTCAGAGAGCCAGTTTTTCCGCGGTTCATCCGCGGTCACGGAGAAACCGCGGTTTTTCACCCTGTTCCGTTGTGAATTTGGAAAAACTCAAAACATGAAAATTGTATCCCTTTGAATTATCTTTCTAACCATATATGATGGAGCCAAAATAGAGATAGGAGCAAAAAGTTATGTCCCATTTACTAAACAGTGCACAATATGCCTCATCCATTCTTCGCTTGTTCTACACTTATCAAATTTGACCCCCGAACTCGATCCCGGCTTAATTCCTTGAGCTTTTACTCAGACTTCAAAGCTCCAAATCACTTAAATTCATTCCATAACATCCATATAACTTGGAATCACACCTTTCCGGCTACTTTCAACATAAGTTCTTGACTTGTACCACTTTTGGCCTTTTTCACCATCTTTTGACTCCAAAACTTGCTCTTTTAGTCTTCATTAGCTCAAGTGTACCTATAACACACTAAGAACACTAATAAAAGCATTTTGTCATCATAAACAATATCAAAACAACAATAAAGCATGATTATTTAGGGCATAAATATAGTCAAATTCACCTATTATCAATACCCCACACTTAAACCTTTGCTCGTCCTCGAGCAATCTTAATCACACTTTAATATACCAAAGTAGCCCTAAAATATTAAATGGAAGAACTCATAGGGAAAGAACATAACTACAATAACTTATTTTTTGAACTACAATACCTTCTATGCTAATTTTGAATATTTATAATTTTAAAATTAATAAAACTTGGTCTATTAAATACTTATTAAAAATATGTAGCAAAGTTTAATAAAATTAATTTTATAAGAATCCTCCGTATTGGCAATACATTATCACTCCATAATGTGCAATACCAAAAGAAAATTAATATTAAATGGACCTCATAAAGAGATGAAATTGAGGCGGAAAAATACACACACGATAATATATTTCTATATTATATTTGAATTATTTGCTATTTACATAATATATATTTTTCAATTTTTTGTGTACTTTTAAAAAATACCCAAGAAAATATGACTTTGGTCTTCCTCAGCATTTGGTTATCAATCTCAATGATAATAGTAGTACATTTAATAAGAGAAATTGTGACGACCCAAAGGGTCATCACTTATTTTATTAATCATTTCGAGCTTCTGAGGTCTTGAAAACCTCATTTATAGTTGCCTCGATTTGCGTGCATAGTTCGGGCACGAAGCTGGAAAATATTTATGTTGAAATATGTGAAACATTCGAGGAATTTTGATATTAATATTGATATGGTTGACTTTGGTCAACATTTTTGATAAACGGACCCGGAACCGTGATTTGACAGTCTCATAAAATCCGTAGAAAAATGTGGAACTTGGGCGTATGCCCGGAATTGAAATCCGAGGTCTAGAACCCCGGTAAAAGAATTTTTCTGTTAAATTATTTTCTGAAAATATTTAAGGAAAATGAAACTGAAATTTGATTGAAAAGTGGTGATATCGGGCTCGTATTTTGGTTCTGACACCCGGTACAGGTCAAATATATTGGTTAAGCGCTTCCTGTAAAGTTTGGTTGAAAACGGACGTCGTTTGACGTGTATCGGCCTTAAATTGGAAATTTTGGAAATTATGAAATTTGAAAGAATTCTTGAGTTTTAAGGCTCAATTCATTGATTTTGATGTTATTTTGCCGATTTGATCGCGCAAGAAAGTTCGTATGATGTTTTTAAGTCAGTGTGCATATTTGGTTTGGAGCCCCGAGGGCTCGGGTGAACTTTGGATAGGCCACGAGATCAATTTTTCATGTTAGAAGTTGCTGTCAGCACCTGGTCTGCAGAGTTCGCAAATGCGAACAATAGTTCGCAAATGCGAACTCCCCAATAATCTGCAGAGTTCGCAAATGCGAACAATAGTTCGCAAATGCGAACTCCCCAATAATCTGCAGAGTTCGCAAATGCGAACAATAGTTCGCAAATGCGAACTCCCCAATAATCTGCAGAGTTCGCAAATGCGAACAATAGTTCGCAAATGCGAATAATAGTTCGCAAATGCGAACTACCCTATAGTCTGCCTGTGTTCGGAAATGCGAACAATAGTTCGCATTTGCGAACTTCCCCATATTCAGTCTGTGTTCGCAATTGCGAACAATAGTTCGCAAATGCGAACTTCCCTGTTTTTCCTTGGCTTCGCAAATGCGAACAAAAGTTCGCAAATGCGAACTTTCCAGCCTTAGCTTATTTTTCAAACTCCAGAAATTGGTCGGGGTTCGCATTTGCGAACCCATGTTCGCAAATGCGAACACAGAGACCTGTAAATCACGATTTCCAGCTTCATTCTTCACATTTCACAACCCAAAAACACCCATTTGCGATTCTACACGGATTCCCTCTTCTTCAAAACAATTGTAAGTCACTTTCTACTTAATTCTTTCAATTCCTAACAACATTAAACATGTTTTTCAATAGAAATCAAAGGTTTTCATGGTAGAATTTCTTGTTTTTGGTAGAATATAGGGTTTTTCATGAATTAGGAAATTGGACCTCGAATTGAGGTCCGATTTTGAAACAAATCATATACTTGAACTCGTGGGGGATGGGTAACCGGATTTTGGTCCGAACCCCGAGTTCCGACCATGTGGGCCCGGGGTCGAATTGCACTATTCCGGGCAGAATGTTGAAAAGTTGAAATTGGCTTTATGAATTAGTTTGTTGAGTAGTATTGATGATATTAAATCAATTGTGTATAACGTGTAACGACCCGGCCCATCGTTACGGGAATTAACACCCCGTTACCTTGCATTTACATATATTATGCTTTTAAATCAGTATTAGAATATATCGGGTGAGTTAGGAGTGATTTGGATTGAAAATGAAACAAATAGCATGTTTGAAGGAAGCTTGAATATGGAAAGTCAACCAAGAGTTGACTATTGATTTAGAATGCTCGGGATCAGATTCTGATGATTCGACTAGTTCCGGGGGATCATTTATGACTTAGGAGAGCAATCGGAATTGAATTCGGAGGTCCGGTGTAGTTTTAGGCCTGAATTGGCGAAGGTTGATTTTTGGCGAAAACCGGATGGTAGGTGATATTTTGATCCGGGGGTCGGAATGGAATTCCGACAATTTCTGTAGCTTCATTAAGTGATTTTGGATATGTTTGCAAATTTCAGGTCATTCGGACATCGTTTGATCGGGTTTTGGATTGAATATTAGTTTTGAAAGTTTTGAAGAAACTTAGGCTTGAATTCGTGTAGAAATGGTGATTTTGATGTTTAGTATGGTGTTTTTATGATTGGAACAAGTTCGTATCATGTTTTGGAGTATGTTGGTGGTTTCCGTTGGGGTCCCGGGGGTCTCGGGATGAATCCGGGGGTCCAAACGGACCATTCTTGGCCAAAGAAGAGAGCTGGTATGCTGTCATAAGTGCAGCAGAAATTTACTCTCTGCGATCGCACTAGTGAGCATGCGATCGCGTAGAGTAATAGTGAAGGGGGAGAATTTTACCCTTCGCGATCGCAGAGATAGGGACGCGATCGCATAAGGTCAAGAGCAGAAGCAACGCGATCGCAGGGGCACGGACGCGATCGCGTAGAGTTAACCGGGTGGCCATCGCGATCGCATGAGCATCTACGCGATCGCGTAGAAGAGAAATGGGGTCCAGGGAAAAATGTGCTACGCGATCGCAGGAAGAGGGACGCGATCGCGTGAAGCCGGATGTTTGAACATCGCGATCGCGTGAGGCCGAAATTTTTGAACATCGCGATCGCGTGAGTAGTGTCGCGATCGCGTAGAGCAAATGGGTCTGGCAGAGAATTTAATCACAGAACAGAGGGGTTACGGGTTCATTAACCCAAAACTCAATTTTGAGCCCTAGAGAGAAGAAAACTCGAGGAAATCACCGAGGAATCATCGGGTATTCATCGGAGGTAAGATTCTTGACTCAAAACATCATTGTATGGTAGAATTAACATCAATCTTCATGAAATTGGGTTGAAATCTTGAAGAAATGTGGCCTAAATATTGAAAACGGGATTTTTGGATTTGGAAGACCATTTGAACTCCGATTTCGATAAATTTTATATGCACGGACTCGTGGCGAGATAAGGATCGCGTTGGTACTAATTTCGAAATTTTCCGAGCAGTGGGCCCGGGGTCGGGTTTTACCAACTTGGTGTATTTATGCGAATTTCATGTAAATTGAAATGGGTTATGATTATTTAACCCGTATTTGATATAATTATTGTGGTTTGACTAGATTCTACGCACGAGGGAGCTAAATTCAAAGGAAAAGGCATCGCGGGCGAGTCTACGACCGGCTAGAGGTGAGTAGTTTGTGTATATGGTAGCCTGAGGGTTCGAAACCCCGACTTAGCATATTGTGACGCTAGTAGGGTGTGGCTCGCACACCGTGGCAGGTGCGAGATTGATTGTGACTGGGGATTGAGACTTGGTCCATCCCGGAAATGAATAATATGTTATTAGTGTTGGAAATACACTGTATTTGAATTATTTGTGGGGTGTAAGCCTTGTTTGGGGCCTTGTGCCGACCTGTAGCGTCCTTAGAGGACAATATTTATGTGATAGCTATATTTGCTTAAATCACTGATCTCAGTCCTTGAAATTGAAATCACACTTTTGAAATGCTAAGTCACCGGCTTTTGCAAATTTAATAAAGTTAAAGTATTTTTCATAAATTATGAATTGAGAACCGGAATTAAGGAAAATGAATTGTTTTGTGACTTAATTGCTTATTGTGGACTGAGTATGGGATCGGGCTGCACGCCGCAGTGGTTGATATGTGGATCGGGCTGCACTCCGGAGTCTGTACACACCCCTAGTGAGCGCCGTCGATGTTAAATTGGATCGGGCTACACGCCGTAGCGGTTATGTGCAATGCATTACATCTTTATTTGTTGAATTACTCTGTGGTAGCTGAATTGTACTGCTAATGCTAGTTCGTAGGAGATTCGAACTGTAGTGTAGCTTCATATTGTGGTAATCTGTGGATTTCTTATTTTCAGCTGTTGTTATATATTTATTACTCACTAAGTACTTAGTACTCACCCCTACTCCCTGCACCTTTTGTGTGCAGACTCAGGTACTCAGGAGCAGTAGACAGGCATTTCCCGCGGTTGTAGTGTCATATCGAGTTGCTGAGGTAGCTGCCTACGTTCGCAGAACCTAGCTTCTCCTCTCATTTCCAGTTGTTATTTTGTATTTTGTATTCGGACTTGAGTACTTCTATATAGTACTCTCTATTCCTGATGGGTTTTGTTAGAGGCTCTAGACTTGTGACTCCGGATCTTTGGGAGTGTCAGTATCTTGTTCTTTATTATTATTATTGGAGTTCTTAAACTCATATATTCTTCTTGGGTTGTCCATTTGGGACCGATATCGTTGTGATAATTAAATTGTTGGTCTGGCTGGCCTAGCTTGATTGTTGGGCGCCATCACGACCGGATTTGGGTCGTGACAAGTATGTATCAGAGCTCTAGGTTATTAGGACTCGCGAGTCATGAGCCGGTTTAGTAGGCTTTCGCGGATCGGTACGTAGACGTCCGTATCTATCCTCGGAAGGATACAGAAATTTAGGAAAAACCTCATTTTCTTGGATTCATATCGTGCGATTTGTGTTGCCATGAAATTAAACTTTTCCATATTCTATTCTCTCGCAGATGGCGAGAACACGTGCTAGCGGACATGGCGGACGACCACCATTGGCACCCAGAGGCCGTGGTCGTGGTAGAGGTAGGGCAGCAGCACCAGCACCTGCTGACCCACCAGCTTACCAGACTCAGGGTCAGATTCCTGCGCCAGTGGCCCAGACTCAGGACCAGATCCCAGCGGCAGATGCTCCGGCAACTCAGGTTCAGGCACCGGCAGTGCCCATTGTCATACCAGGTCTTCAGGAGACCTTGGCTTAGATCTTATCAGTGTGCACAGGCTTGGCACAGGTAGTTGCAGCTACTGCTGCAGTATCTTCTTCACAGGCAGGGGGAGGGAATCAGACCCCCGTGGCTCCCACACCCGAGCCAGTCCAGCCAGTTGCGCCCGTTGCACCAGCTCCTGCTTATACCGACGATGAGCAGCGTCGATTGGAGAGATTTGAGAGGCTACGGCCTCCGACATTCAGTGGTGCTGAGGGCGAGGACGCCCAGGGTTTTCTTGACAGATGTCAGCGCATGCTTCGCACCGCGGGTATTCTAGAGTCCAGCGGTGTTTCATTCACCACTTTTAAGTTCACAGGTGCAGCATTTCAGTGGTGGGAGGATTTCGAGAGGCGTAAGCCCGCTGGGGCAGTGCCCCTCACTTGGCAGCAGTTCTCCACGGTATTTTTGGAGAAGTACGTGCCTCAGTCTCAGAGAGAGGAGCTGCGACGTCAGTTCGAGTGGTTGAAGCAGGGAGAGATGACGATTAATCAATATGAGATGAGATTCACACAGTTGGCCCGTCATGCCATGTGGATGGTTCCTACAAACAGAGAGAGGATTCGGAGATTTATCGATGGCCTTATTTATCCCATCGCATATTGATGACCAGGGAGAGAGTTTCGGCAGTTACCTTTGAGAAGGTGGTTGATGCTGCCCGTCATATTGAGACAGATCGCCGCAGAGAGCGGGAGGAGAGAGAGGCTAAGAAGCCTCTTGGTACTGGCAGTTACAGTGGTGCTCCGTCTAGGGGCCAATTTCAGCATAGCAGAGGTCGCTCTTTCAGGTCTCATCAGTCTGGACGTACAGAGTCCAGTAGGGTTTCATCAGATCGTGGTCGTCAAGGCCAACAGGGTTATCAGGGTCAGCAGAGCCGTCAGCAGAGTCGGCCTGCACTGAGTGCTCTTCCAGCTCAGAGCTCTGCTCCTGCTTCCTCAGCACAGGGTTCATCTGTAGCGAGGGGTCCTCAGCAGCCCCTTCTTCCATCTTCAGGCCGTTGTTTTGAGTGCGGTGATTTGGGCCATATCAGGAGAGAGTGTCCTCAGTGGCTTCGTAAGCGGTCTCAGCAGAGGGATCAGCCTTCGTCTTCTACTCTTGTTTCTTCAGCGCCAGCACAGTCGGCTAGGACTGGTGGCCAGGTATCCAGAGGTCGCCCTAGGGGTGAGGATCGTACTGGTGGAGGCCAGGCTCGTTTCTATGCTCTTCCGGATAGGAAAGATGCTAGTGCTTCGGATGCGGTCATTTTAGGTATTATCTCAGTCTGCCACAGGGATGCTTCGGTCTTATTTGATCCCGGATCTACCTATTCTTATGTCTCTACTTATTTTGCACATCATTTGGGTATGACCCGTGGTATTCTTGCTTTGCCCGTACATGTGTCTACCCCGGTGGGGGATACTGTTGTTGTGGATCAGGTATATCGATCCTGTATTATTACTATTGGGGGTCCGGAGACCCGAGTTGATTTATTACTACTGGGCATGGTAGATTTCGATGTAATTCTAGGCATGGATTGGCTATCTCCTTACCATGCGATTCTGGACTGTCATGCCAAGACAGTCACACTACAATCCCTAATTTAACTGTTCCCCTAAGTTCATTTCTGCTATTGTGGTTTGTCGGGAGAGCCGGTTCTAAAAATTTGAGCATTTTGGGACACTTAGTCCCTAAATAAAAGCTTTGAAGCTAGAAAATGGCCCGTAGTCGGAAAAGTGTTAAGACGATCTCGAAACAGAAATCCGATGGTTCCATTAGCTCCGTTAGGTGATTTCGGGGTTGGGAGCGCATTCGGAATGTATTTTGGAGGTCCGTAGCTCAATTAGGCTTGAAATGCCGAAGGTTGAAATTTTGGCGAATCCGAACGATAGGTGAGATTTTGATCCGGGGGTCGGAATGGAATTCCGACAATTTCTGTAGCTTCGTTATGTGATTTTTGATATGTCCGCAAATTTTTAGGTCATTTGGACGTCGTTTGGCCGGGTTTTGGATTGAATGTTAGTTTTGAAAGTTTTGAAGAAACTTAGGCTTGAATCGATGTGAATTATGGGTTTTGATGTTGTTAGACGTGTTTTTATGATTGGAATAAGTTCGTATCATGTTTTGGAGTATGTTGGTGGTTTTCGTTGGGGACCCGGGGGCCTCGGAGTGTTTTCGGATGGGTAAACGGAAGGAAAACATGGAAAATTGCAGGTTGGGCCTTCTGTTCTGTCGTTTTCGCCCCTGCGGAAATAGGACCGTAGAGGCGAGTCCGCAGGAGCGGAACTTGGGGCGCAGGAGCGCCTGGGTTCGCAGAGGCGGATCCTCTTCCGCTGAGGCGGAGTCGCGGGTGCGGAAGACTCGTCGCAGAAGCGACCTTGGGTCGAGGAGTGAGAATCCGCAGGAGCGGAGGGGAATTCGCTTAAGCAAGTACGCAGAAGCGGACTATTTCTCGCAGAAGCGGAAATTCTCGCAGGAGCGGTTGTCCAATCGCGGAAGCGGACGCGCGGAAGCGATCCTTTTCTCGTAGAAGCGGGATTGGCCAGTTAGGCCTGGGATCGCAGAAGCGACCAGTTGGTCGCATATATGGGCTCGCAGAAGCGAAATTTTGTCCGCAGAAGCGAAAATCACAGAAAGTTAATTATATCAGAAGTTAGAAATTTCAGACACATTTCCAAACATTGAGGGCTCGGCTTAAGTGGCGATTTGGGCGATTTTGAAGGGAGATTCAAGGGGTTTCTTCAGGTAATCAACTATGGACTCAAATTATGATTATTGTTGACAATATTATGCAATTATCTCATGAAAATGGAGGAATTTGGGGTGTTTTATGGGGGTTTTCACCCTAGGCTTGAACTTTAGAAAATCAAGGTTTTGAGTGGGCAAATGGAGTCCGAATTTGATAAACTTTATATGCTTAGACTCGTATTGAGACAAGGGTTCCGAAAATATAACTTTCGTGATTTTTCGATAAGCGTACCGAAAGTCGGGTTTTGGCAACTTGTGGGTTTTGGCGTATTTTGAGTTGTTTTGATTGGGTAATGCCCAATTGACCTATTTTGATATGATTCTATTGATTTTTATCAGATACTACACCTGTGGAGGCCGACATTCGCGGCAAGAGAGTTGTTTCATAGCGGTTTTGTACCGGAGTCGAGGTAAGTGGCTTGTCTAACCTCGTGTGGGGGAATTTTCACCCCTAGGATATTATGTGATAGTTTAAATGCCTTGTACGCGAGGTGACGGGCGTGTACATGCTGCTGGTTGTTGAATACGTACTTTATTTAAAATGTTCGATGAGTGATATTCCTGTCCTTAGCTGTTAATTTGATAATTTACCCGGTAGTGGTTAGAAAAACATGATTAGGTAGTACTTAACTGTTTAGTTGCCTAATTGCCTTATTTGAACTTCTTGATAACTATTGGCACTATTTTCTTTGGTGAAGTTATAGTTAAGCATAATTATTCTCTCTATGGATTCCTTTATTTGCTGTGCTTGTGGACTGCGGGTTCGATTCCCGGAGACCCAGGGCTGTGGGTTCGATTCCCAGAGACCCGGAGCGATATTGGTAGGGACTACGGGTTCGATTCCCGAGATCCTGAGGTATTGGTAGGGACTACGGGTTTGATTCCCGAGATCCTGAGTTATTGGTAGGGACTACGGGTTCGATTCCCGGAGATCTTGAGATTTATTGGTAGGGACTACGGGTTCGATTCCCGAGATCCCGAGTTATTGGTAGGGACTACGGGTTCGATTCCCGAGATCCTAAGTTATTGGTAGGGACTACGGGTTCGATTCCCGAGATCCCGAGTTATTGGTAGGGACTACGGGTTCGATTCCCGAGATCCCGAGTTATTGGTAGGGACTACGGGTTCGATTCCCGAGATCCTAAGTTATTGGTAGGGACTGCGGGTTCGATTCCCGGAGATCCCGAGTTATTGGTAGGGACTACGGGTTCGATTCCCGAGATCCCGAGTTATTGGTAGGGACTACGGGTTCGATTCCCGAGATCCCGAGTTATTGGTAGGGACTACGGGTTTGATTCCCGAAATCCCGAGTTATTGGTAGGGACTACGGGTTCGATTCCCGAGATCCTAAGTTATTGGTAGGGACTGCGGGTTCGATTCCCGGAGATCCCGAGTTATTGATTATTTATTGAGACATGGGCTGCGGGTTCGATTCCCGGAGACCCAGAGGTACTATCAAGGGGACAGTGGGTTAGATTCCCATAGGTCCTGGACTTGTTTTATTGAGTTGGTCATTTGTTGTTAGCTTAAATTGTAGACGATTGCAGTAATCATCTTATTGTTGTTATTTCGGAAATTATTATTCATTTAAACTGCTTATTATTGTTATTACCATTGTATTATTGTTTCTCAGTAGGGCCCTGACCTTCCTCGTCACTACTCCATCGAGGTTAGGCTTGGCACTTACTAAGTACCGCCGTGGTGTACTCATGCTACTCTTCCGCACACTTTTGTTGTGCAGATCCAGGTACATCAGAGCAGGCTCATACTAGGTGATTCCGCAGCGTTTTGGGAGACCTCGAGGTATGATCTGCTACGTCCGCGGATCCGGAGGCCTTCCTTCTATTCTAGTGCTAGTAGATGTTTTTCCTTCATCCCGTTGTTAGATACTCCTTTTATATAGAGCTACAATTGTATGATCTCTTTTAGTCTGTGTTACCCGTGGGATTCCGGGTCTTGGTAGTGTTTTAAACAGCGTATTTGACTGGTGTATGTGCCAAGCGGCACGGATTACATTCCTTTCATCTTATTTTCCGCTAATTCTTATTAAATGTTCATAAACCGGTATATTCCGCAACGTGTTAGGCTTACCTAGTCGTGGGGACTGGGTGCCATCACGACATGTTCACGATTGGTGAACTAGGGTCGTGACACATGCGATTCTGGACTGTCATGCCAAGACAATCACACTAGCTATTCCAGGTAATCCGAGGATCGAGTGGCGTGGCTTGACTAATTATGTGTCCGACAGGGTGATTTCTTATATAAAGGCCCAACTAATGATTGGCAAGGGTTGTTTATCTTATTTGGCCTTCATTAGAAATGTTGAGGCCGAGACACCCAGTCTTGATTCGGTCCCCATTGTGAGGGAGTTTCCGGATGTATTTCCAGCAGACCTGCCAGGCATGCCGCCTGATAGAGATATTGATTTTGGTATTGATTTGGTGCCGGGCACTCAGCCCATTTTTATTCCTCCCTATCGCATGGCACCAGCAGAGTTAAAAGAATTGAAAGAACAGCTTCAGGAACTCTTAGATAAGGGTTTGATTCGTCCGAGTGTGTCACCTTGGGGTGTACTAGTGTTGTTCGTAAAGAAGAAAGATGGCACAATGAGAATGTGCATTGATTGCAGGCAGCTGAACAAGGTAACAGTGAAGAATAAGTACCCATTACCTCGTATTGAGGACCTATTTGATCAGCTCCAGGGAGCTAGTGTATTTTCTAAGATTGACCTTCGATCGGGCTATCATCGGTTGAAGATCAGGGACTCAGATATTATGAAGACAGCGTTCAGGACGCGATATGGGCACTACGAGTTCCTGGTGATGTCTTTCGGGTTGACTAATGCCCCAGCTGCATTCATGCACTTGATGAATAGTATATTTCGGTCGTACCTTGATTCTTTTGTGATTGTGTTTATTGATGATATTCTGGTCTATTCACGCAGCTAGGAGCAACATGCACAACACTTGAGGGTGGTATTGCAGAGGTTGAGAGAAGAGAAGCTCTATGCGAAATTCACTAAGTGTGAGTTCTGGCTTGATACTGTGGGTTTTCTGGGACATGTAGTGTCTAGTGATGGTATTCGGGTTGATCCACAGAAGGTCGAGGCAGTGCAGAATTGGCCCAGACCTTCCTCAGCTACAGAGATTCGGAGTTTTCTCGGCTTGGCAGGCTATTATCGCCGGTTTGTTCGGGGTTTCTCATCTATTGCTTCACCGTTGACTAAGTTGACACAGAAGAATGCTCCATTTGTGTGGTCCGATGAATGTGAGGAGAGCTTTCAGAAGCTCAAGGAGGCTTTGACCACCGCTCCAGTACTTGTGTTGCCATCAGCCTCAGGGTCATATACGGTGTATTGTGATGCTTCTAAAGTTAGACTCGGTTGTGTGTTGATGCATGAGGGTAGAGTTATTGCATATGCTTCTCGTCAACTAAAGCCCCACGAGAAGAACTACCCTATTTATGATTTGGAGTTAGGCTGCTATTGTTCATGCCTTGAAGATTTGGAGGCATTACCTATATGGTGTATCTTGTGATGTATATACGGACCACCGCAGCCTTCAGCATTTGTTTAAGCAGAAAGATCTAAATTTGAGGCAGCGGAGATGGCTTGAGTTGCTTAAAGACTATGATATTACTATCTTGTACCATCCCGGGAAAGCCAATGTAGTGGCTGATGCATTGAGCCGGAAGGCTATTAGTATGGGCAGTTTGGCGTATATTCCGGTTGGGGAGAGACCCCTAGCAGTTGATGTTCAGGCGTTAGCTAATCAAATGGTGAGGCTGGATATTTCTGAGCCCAATCGGGTGATGGCTTGTGTAGTAGCTCGTTCTTCTTTATATGATCGTATTCGAGAGCGCCAGTATGATGATCCACACTTACCTGTACTTAAGGACAGAGTTCAGCATGATGATGCTAGAGATGTCACTGTTGATAGTGATGGTGTATTGCGGATGCGGGGCCGGATATGCGTGCCCAATGTTGATGGCCTTCGTGAGTTGATATTGGAGGAGGCTCACAGCTCGCGGTATTCTATTCATCCAGGAGCCGCGAAGATGTACCAGGATTTGAAGCAGCATTACTGGTGGAGAAAGATAAAGAAAGATATTGTGAGCCATGTGGCTCTGTGTCTAAACTGTCAGCAGGTCAAGTATGAGCATCAGAGACCTGGTGGTGTATTCCAGCGTATTGATATTCCCGAGTGGAAGTGGGAAAGGATTACTATGGACTTTGTTAGTGGACTCCCTCGGACAGTGAGGAAGTTTGATTCAGTTTGGGTGGTGGTGGATAGGTTGACCAAGTCAGCTCACTTCATCCCAGTGTGTACTACCTATACCTCGGAGCGGTTGGAGAGATATTCATCCGTGAGATAGTGAGATTGCATGGAGTTCCTATTTCTATTATATCGGACAGAGGTACCCAGTTCACTTCTCAGTTCTGGAGGACATTTCAGCGAGAGTTGGGTTCACAGGTAGAGCTGAGCACAGCATTTCATCCACAGACGGATGGGCAGTCTGAGCGTACTATTCAGATATTAGAGGACATGTTGCGTGCTTGTGTCATTGATTTCGGTGGTTCGTGGGCTGATTATTTGCCTTTGGCGGAGTTTGCTTATAATAATAGCTATCGGTCCAGTATTCAGATGGCACCGTATGAAGCTTTATATGGGAGGCGGTGTAGGTCTCCAGTTGGTTGGTTCGAGCCCGGCGAGGCTAGGTTGTTGGGGACAGAGTTAGTCCAAGATGCCTTAGACAAGGTGAAGGTGATTCAGGAGAGACTTCGCACAGCTCAGTCGCGTCAGAAGAGTTATGCGGACCGGAAGGTCCGAGATGTGTCTTATTCAGTAGGTGAGAAGGTATTGCTGAAGGTTTCACCTATGAAGGGTGTTATGAGGTTTGGAAAGAAAGGGAAGTTGAGCCCAAGGTTTATTGGACCTTTTGAGGTGCTTAGGAAAGTTGGGGAGGTGGCTTATATGCTTGCTTTGCCACCCGGTTTGTCGGGAGTTCACCCGGTGTTCCATGTATCTATGCTCCGGAAGTATGTCGGAGACCCGTCTCATGTGTTAGATTTCAGCACGATTCAGCTAGATGAGGATTTGACTTATGATGTGGAACCAGTATCCATTTTGGGTCGATAGGTTTGTAAGCTGAGATCCAAGGATATAACTTCAGTGAAAGTGCAGTGGAAAGGTCGTCCCGTGGAGGAAGCAACTTGGGAGAACGAGCAGGAAATGCGGAGCAGATATCCACACTTGTTTGATGCTCCAGGTATGTTTCTTAACCCGCTCGCGGAGGAGCGTTTGTTTAAGTTAGGGAGAATGTAACGACCCGGCCCGTCGTTACGGGAATTACCACCCCGTTACCTTGCATTTATATATATTATGCTTTTAAACCAGTATTAGAATATATCGGGTGAGTTAGGAGTGATTTGGATTGAAAATGAAACAAATAGCATGTTTGAAGGAAGCTTGAATATGGAAAGTCAACCAAGAGTTGACTATTGAGTTAGAGTGCTCGGAATCGGATTCTGATGATTCGACTAGTTCCGGGGGATCATTTATGACTTAGGAGAGCAATCGGAATTGAATACGGAAGTCCGGTGTAGTTTTAGGCTTGAATTGGCGAAGGTTGATTTTTGGCGAAAACCGGATGGTAGGTGATATTTTGATCTGGGGGTCGGAAAGGAATTCCGACAATTTTTGTAGCTTCATTAAGTGATTTTGGATATGTTTGCAAATTTTCAGGTCATTCGGACATCGTTTGATCGGGTTTTGGATTGAATGTTAGTTTTGAAAGTTTTGAAGAAACTTAGGCTTGAATTTGTGTAGAAATGGTGATTTTGATGTTTAGTATGGTGTTTTTATGATTGGAACAAGTTCGTATCATGTTTTGGAGTATGTTGGTGGTTTTCGTTGGGGTCCCGGGGGTCTCGAGATGAATCCGGGGGTCCAAACGGACCATTCTTGGCCAAAGAAGAGAGTTGGTTTGCTGCATAAGTGCAGTAGAAATTTACTCTCTGCGATCGCACTAGTGAGCATGCGATCGCGTAGAGTAATGGTGAAGGGGGAGAATTTTACCCTTCGCGATCGCAGAGATATGGACGCGATCGCATAAGGTCAAGAGCAAAAGCAACGCGGTCGCAGGGGCACGGACGCGATCGCGTAGAGTTAACCGGGTGGCCATCGCGATCGCATGAGCATCTACGCGATCACGTAGAAGATAAATGGGGTCCATGGAAAAATATTCTACGCGATCGCAGGAAGAGGGACGCGATCACGTGAAGCCGGATGTTTGAACATCGCGATCGCGTGAGGCCGAAATTTTTGAACATCGCGATCGCGTGAGTAGAGTCGCGATCGCGTAGAGCAAATGGGTCTGGCAGAGAATTTAATCACAGAACAGAGGGGTTACGGGTTCATTAACCCAAAAACTCAATTTTGAGCCCTAGAGAGAAGAAAACTCGAGGAAATCACCGAGGAATCATCGGGTATTCGTCGGAGGTAAGATTCTTGACTCAAAAACATCATTTTATGGTAGAATTAACATCAATCTTCATGAAATTGGGTTGAAATCTTGAAGAAATGTGGCCTAAATATTGAAAACGGGATTTTTGGATTTGGAAGGCCATTTGAACTCCGATTTCGATAAATTTTATATGCACGGACTCGTGGCGAGATAAGGATCGCGTTGGTACTAATTTCAAAATTTTCCGAGCAGTGGGCCCGGGGTCGGGTTTTACCAACTTGGTGTATTTATGCGAATTTCATGTAAATTGAAATGGGTTATCATTATTTGACCCGTATTTGATATAATTATTGTGGTTTGACTAGATTCTACGCACGAGGGAGCTAAATTCAAAGGAAAAGGCATCGCGGGCGAGTCTACGACCGGCTAGAGGTGAGTAGTTTGTGTATATGGTAGCCCGAGGGTTCGAAACCCCGGCTTAGCACATTGTGACGCTAGTAGGGCGTGGCTCGCACACCGTGGCAGGTGCGGGATTGATTGTGACTAGGGATTGAGACCTGGTCCATCCCGGAAATGAATAATATGTTATTAGTGTTGGAAATACACTGTATTTGAATTATTTGTGGGCTGTAAGCCTTGTTTGGGGCCTTGTGCCGATCTGTAGCGTCCTTAGAGGACAATATTTATGTGATAGCTATAATTGCTTAAATCACTGATCTCAGTCCTGGAAATTGAAATCACCTTTTTGAAATGCTAAGTCACCGGCTTTTGCAAATCTAATAAAGTTAAAGTATTTTTCATAAATTATGAATTGAGAACTGGAATTAAGGAAAATGAATTGTTTTGTGACTTAATTGCTTATTGTGGACTGAGTATGGGATCGGGCTGCACGCCGCAGTGGTTGATATTGCGCTTGGGCTGTAGGAGCCGCTCCGGAGTCTGTACACACCCCTAGTGAGCGCCGTCGATGTTAAATTGGATCGGGCTACACGCCGTAGCGGTTATGTGCATTGCATTACATCTTTATTTGTTGAATTACTCTGTGGTAGCTGAATTGTACTGTTAATGCTAGTTCGTAGGAGATTCGAACTGTAGTGTAGCTTCATATTGTGGTAATCTGTGGATTTCTTATTTTCAGCTGCTGTTATATATTTATTACTCACTGAGTACTTAGTACTCACCCCTACTTCCTGCACCTTTTGTGTGCAGACTCAGGTACTCAGGAGCAGTAGACAGGTATTTCCCGCGGTTGCAGTGTCATATCGAGTTGCTGAGGTAGCTGCCTACGTTCGCAGAACCTAGCTTCTCCTCTCATTTCCAGTTGTTATTTTGTATTTTGTATTCGGACTTGAGTACTTCTATATAGTACTCTCTATTCCTGTTGGGTTTTGTTAGAGGCTCTAGACTTGTGACTCCGGATCTTTGGGAGTGTCAGTATCTTGTTCTTTATTATTATTATTGGAGTTCTTAAACTCATATATTCTTCTTGGGTTATCCATTTGGGACTGATATCGTTGTGATAATTAAATTGTTGGTCTGGCTGGCCTAGCTTGATTGTTGGGCGCTATCATGATCGGATTTGGGTCGTGACAATACGATTGGATTGGAGCCGAATTTGAAAGGAAAAGGCATTGCCACAGATTGAGTTGTTCGTAAAACATTTGAGGTAAGTGTTTGTTCTATCCTAGCTTGTAGGAATAGGAATTTAGTTATGTATAAATATTGTTGATGCAGAGATTATGGGCTAAATGCCGGTAATATATATATTTATGAATTGGGATTGTGTGGCACGCCGACCACTTATATATTTATGAATTGGGATCGTGTGGCACGCCGACCACTTATATATTTATGAATTGGGATCGTGTGGCACGCCGACCACTTATATATTTATGAATTGGGATCGTGTGGCATGCCGACCACTTATATAATTATGAATTGGGATCGTGTAGCGCGGGGACCACTTATATAATAAGAAATGGGATCGTGTGGCACGCCGACCACGAAGTGATTTAAATCTTGGCATTGGCCATAGTTGCCGGTAGCCTATTGATATATTTGGGAGCGGGTGGTACGCCTACCACAAGATATAATCTATTGAGATAGTTGGGAGCGGGTGGTACGCCTACCACGAGATATGAAATGAAAAGGAATTGAGACATAAAAGTAAGATTTATTCTGCTGACTAGATTATTCTGGATATCACGAGTTATTGACTGTTATTTCTGAGCAGGGTCTTTCCTTATAAATGTTTTGGTACATATAGTTATTACTTGGTTATTTCTCGTTATTTTGTGGTATACATATATATTGAACTGCACAGGTTTATGTGGGTGTCTGGTCCTAGCATTATCACTACTTCGCCGGGATAGGCCAGGCACTTACCAAGACATGGGGTCGGTTGTGCTGATACTACACTTCTGTGCGTTTTTGGACAGGTCCAGGTTACGATCAGGAGCAGCAGCAGTAAATCTTTTGCGTAGGAGTTGAACTTTGAGACCGAGGTAGCTTGCAGGCGTCCGCAAGCCCGGCGTCTCTCCCTTTACTTATGTTATTATTCTGTTATCTCATGTATTCGAGATAAACAACTTATATTTTCTTTCACACCATTGTGTGTATTATTCTTAGAAGTTCGTGAGTATTGTGACACCAGTCTTGGGTAGTGTATCATGTTTGGGTTTTCCTTATCATATTTGACTAAGTCTTCCGCTAAGTTTGATTATTCCGCTGTAATTTATATGTTTTAATTTTAATGTCTTAATAATAAATCGGTAATTAATGGAGGTGTAATTAATATTTGGCTTGCCTAGCTTCCACTAGTAGGCGCCATCATGACCCTGATGGTGGGAAATCTGGGTTGTGACAAGTTGGTATCAGAGCCCTAGGTTGCACAGGTCTCATAACTCACGAACAACCTTAGTAAAGTCTGAAGGATAGGTACGGAGACGTCTGTATTTATCCTCCAGAGGCTACAGAGTTAGGAAAATATTCTCTTTATTCTTTCCAGTCGTGTGACTTGATCATTCAAATGTTAATTGAATTTCTACTCTTTTCTTCCGCAGATGGTAAGAACACGTGCATCTTCATCTAGTGACCAGCAGCCCGAGGTCCAAGCAGCGGCAGCTCCCGCTAGGGGCGGAGGCCGAGGTCGAGGTCGTACTAGAGGCCAAGGTAGGGGCAGAGCTCAGCCCCGAGCAGCAGCACGAGTGGCAGAACCTCAGGCTCATATCGAGGAGGAAGTTCCAGCCCCAGCAGCTCCAGTAGGCCCAGCTCAGGTCCCAGGAGGAGTTTTGTTTTCACCGGATGCGTCATTCAGCAGATTGAGGCCATGAACAGCTTCATCTCAGGTATATTGACTTGTGTGTATGGTCGGAATTAAAATTCAGGAAGTTTGGAGTCAAATCTAAATGGAAATTCTCATTTTGAAAGCTTAAAGTTGAAGAAATGAACTAGGATTGGAATTTTGAGTAAATGACCTCGGAATTGGGATCTAAAAGTTCCAGCATGCTCGTATGATGATTTTGAACTAGGGCGTATGTCCGGAATTGATTTTTGATAACCCATGAGCATTTCGGCGTATATAGTGGAAGTTAGTATTTTAGAAAAATTTCATAAATTTGGGTTGGAAGGCATTTTAGAGTTATAGATGTCCATTTGGGATTCCGAGTCTGGGAATAGATCCGTATGGTGATTTTGGAGTTAGGAAAACGATCGGAAGTGAATTCGGATGTCCGGAGGTCATTTTGAAGTCATTTGGCTAAATATAGGAATCTGAAGGTTTATGAGAAAATTCGACCGGAAGTGAAAATTTTGATATCGGGGTCACAATGCGATTTCGAAAGTTGGTACAAGTCCGTAATGTTGAATGTGACTTGTGTGCAAACTTTGAGTCAATTCGGATCGATTTTACTAGGAAAAGGGACAATTAATCTCTTTAAGGAAAGCTTAAGTTGGAAAAGTCAACCCAACATTGACTTATGAGTTAGAGGGCTCGGAACTGAATTTCGATGATTTGGTTAGTTTCGGGGGATGATTTAAGACTTAGAAGAGCAATTGGAAGTAATTTTGGAGGTCCGGTGAAGAAGTTAGCCTATTTTGGCGAACTTGGAATTTTGGCGGAATCCGATCGATGGGTGATATTTTGATCCGGGAGTCGGAATGGAATACCGATAGTTGCAGTAGCTTCTTTAGGTGCTTTTGGCTATGTCTGCAAATTTTCAGGTCATTTGGACATCGTTTGGTCGGGTTTTTGATCGAAAGTGTATTTTCGGAAATTTTTGGAAACTTAGGCCTTGATTTGATGAAAATTGATGATTTTGATATTATTTTGGCGATTTAATCACTCGAGCGAGTTCGTGTTATGTTTTAGAGTCAATGTGCATATTTGGTTTGCAGCCCCAAGGGCTCGGGAGTGTTTCGGAGGTGTCTCGGAATATTTCCGAACTTAGAAAATGGGCAGAAATTGCAGAAAAATCTGCTGTAAACAGTGCACATGAACAGTATCCATGAACAGTGCCCGTGAAACAGCGTCCATGAACAGTACCCGTGAAAAAGTGTCCGTGAACATTACTGTGAACAGTACCGTGAATAGTGCCAGACAGAATATATTTGAGGTCCGAAAATATATTGCCATTTTTGACGATTTGGAGCTCGGATAGGGCGATTTTTCGTGGGATTTTGGAGAGAACAACGGGGTAAGTGTTCTTAACTCAATTTTGGTGGTATAACTCGAATCTATTGCAAGTTTTAGTGTTTAATTTGAGATTTTTGTTGAAAAGGGTAGAAAACCCTCTTGGATAGAAATAGTGATTTAAGGGGACAAATGAACTCCAATTTTTGTGAATTTGGTATGTACGGACTCGAGGCGAGACGAGGATTCCGGAAATATTAATTTCGAAATTTTTCAAGATGTGGGCCCGGGGCTCGGGTTTTGCCAATTTCGTGTTTTTGAGTATTTCTCGAGTTCTTTCGATTGGGTTATGTTCCATTGGTCTAATTTGATGTATTTCCTCTATATTTGATCAGATTCTATGCGTGCGGAGTTTGATTCTCGTGGCAAGGGCATCGCGGATTAGTCGTCGAGCCGTATTGAGGTGAGTAATAGATGTGGGTGATGACCAGCAGGTTCGAAACCCCGGTATACCACTTTGTGACGCTGTATAGGGGCGAGACACGTACTCTCTTGTGAGTGCGGGGTCGATTTTGTTTTGGGGACTATGGCTTAGTCCGACCTGTTGATACTGTATTATGACATTGGCTATTCTTGAGCCGCTGAACCTCTTTCTCGGACGGTTGCATATTATATAGTGATATTGGCTACTTTTGAGCCGTTGAGCCTCCTTCTTGGATAGTTGAGTATACTTATGGGATGTGAGCCAGTTATTGGGATCCTGCGATGATCGTTAGCATTGTGCTGTGATATTGGCATGCTAGTTTTACTACCAGTCCGAAGCTATTAATGTTATTATGATTTTCCAATCTCTGGAACTTTGACATACTGTTTTCAACTAAAAATGATAAAAGAATTTTCAAAACTACTTTTGAGCCTACGAGGCAGCATTTGCATATTAGCTGACTGGTAGTGGATCGGGCTGCGCGCCGCCGCGTATATTCATGATATTGTGCTTGGGCTGTAGGAGCCCCTCCGGAGTCTGAACCCCCACAGTGAGCACGGGTACCCAAATTTGGATAGGGCTACGCGCCGTAGCGGTCATTTCATGCATTGCATTGCATTTAGCTACATCTGCTAGCTGTTATACTGTGTTGTTGATACTTGTTGGTACATCTTTGATGATATTGAACTGTTGCAGGGTATTGATTACAGCTTTACATAGTGCTTTATTGTGGATTTCTTATCTAACGATGTCTTACCCCTATTTATTACCACTCAGTCTGGCGGTACTCATTTTACTCCCTGCACCCTGTGTGCAGATCCAGGTACCTCTCAGTAGACCTGATCCGGTAGACGCTAAGAGGCATTGTGTGGGATAGTCGAGGTAGCTGCAGCGTCCGCAGGACCTGACTCCCGTTCTAGCTGTCTTTTCATTTCATGTTGCCATTTCTTTCCGCACTAAGTTTTGTTGTAAACCCTATTGCACTTATGTTCTTTTAGAGGCTCTTGACTCTTGACCCTTCGGTCTATGGGAGTTGTACTGTTTGGGGTGTGATCCCCGTATTGGTATTTCTGTCTTCATTGACTTATTTCGTTATGCTTAAATTGGGTAAAGTGAGCTCCTAGCTCCATGAATGTTGTTGATTGGTTGGGCTGGCCTAGCAGTGTGTTAGGCGCCATCACGATCGGGTTTGGGGTCGTGACACCCAGCTCAGGTCCCAGGAGGAGTTTTGTTTTCACCGGATCTTCAAGATGCTTTGGTCCGGATAGCAGGTTTTATGGACAATATCACCAGAGCGGGTTTATTACCAGTAGCACCAGCCACTTCTCAGGCTAGAGGAGGTAATTGGACTCACGCTACGCGCACTCCGGAGCCAGTAATTCCCCAGGCTCAGGTTCCTCTGATTCAGCCAGTTGAGACAGCTCAGCCTATTATTGTGACTCCATCTAATGACGGTGCAGCCATGTCCGCTGACGCGTTATGGAGATTGGACAGGTTTACCAAGCTGTTCACTACCACATTCAGTGGCACTCCTTCAGAGGATCCACAGGATTTCCTATACAGCTGCCACGAAGTTCTCCGTACTATGGGCATTGTGGAGACTAATGGTGTGGACTTTGCTACTTTTCGATTATCTGGTTCCGCCAAGACTTGGTGGAGGGATTATTGTCTATCCAGGCCAGCGGGATCATCATCTTTGACTTGGGGGCAATTTGCAGAATTATTCTTGGAAAAGTTCCTTCCAGCAACTCAGCGGGATGTACTTCGAAGGCAGTTTGAGCGCCTCCATCAGGGCACTATGACGGTCACACAGTACGAGACTAGGTTCGTGGACATGGCTCGTCTTGCTATTATCATACTTCCCACAGATCGGGAAAGGGTGAGAAGGTTTATTGATGGCTTGAATCATCCAATTCGGCTACAGATGGCTATGGGGGCAGGAACTGAAATCACTTTTCAGGAGGCGGCTAATGCAGCCCGCCGGATCGAGATGGCTCTGTCAGTTGGGCCTTCGTGGCGGATATCAGTGTAGAGGTTTCAACTATTGATTTAGTTCTGGTATTGAGGAACTTTGTCGGACGCGTTTCTTGTGGCCGAGCTTGAGGCTATACATGTCTATTGTAATGAGCAACTTGACTCGATGTGCATTTCTTTTGCGAGGGTTTTATATGGATCGGGTGGCACGCCGCCACAGGTAGGGTTATCTGGATCAGGTGGCATGCCGCCACGGGTATGTTATTGGAACGGGTTGCGCGCCGCAATAGTGTGATGTGGAAAATATAGTTTCCTATAAGTTACTTTGTATACAATACTTCCTAGCTTCTAAGGAATAGTCCGTATTGGGTACCGCTCGGGGAATAACACATCGGTTGTGTCCATTCAGGATTTGATAGCATATATTAAATGTATCATCGCGATTGTGATTGATTGCTTGAGTTCGGACCTAAATATGTGCGTAGCTGACCGTTTTGAGCATGGTGACTTGAGGTGCTCCATGAGTAATAGTGCTTGGATAGAATTGTGAGTCGTGGCAAGGCCACGTGATGTTATGACATTTTGAGGAGGGTTCAGGTACTCTAATTCTATGATGTGAGACGAGATCTCAGTTACGTGTTGTGATGGAATTGAGTAATTTAAATTACAACTCTTTTGTGTGAGTCAGTTGCCATGATTCGAGTGTGTTCAGATGATTTCTTATTGGAGCCTGTGTTTTGCTCGTCGTGGCTTAGGCCGATGAGGAGGTGTCATATTACCATTGTGGTGTGTTATAATCGAAATGATCGTTGGAGTCATTAATGAGTGCGAACATACGTGATTTCAGCTAGATAGAAAGGTAATATCGAGGTTTGGCTCCAAAATCCATTGTAATATCAGTCAAAAGAGAAATGGCTTCATAAATGGTGGATCTGAGGAATTGTTACAGTTTAGCCCGTGTTTTATTTATCGTTGGCAGTATATGAAAGTGTTGGAATAAGACTTCAACTAATAAGAGGTTTCCATAAGTATTTGGGTATTATAGGCAACTGTAGTAAATAAAGAATGTTATTGTGGTCATATGAGTAAAGTTATGCGAAGTGAAAATTCAAAAACGTTATGCATTAATGTTTGGGTACAACGTATGGAGATCGATATGGTGGTCGAATGATGGAAACAGACTTGGCAGGAAATTCAGTGTGTTGGAATTTGGCTTAATGGCTTATTCGCTTGAATAAAAACTTATATCTACAAAATTATATAGCTAATGTGCTCAACTAAGTAGTGGTAGCACGGGAAGGTGCATGATGTATTAAACAAGTTATTTGAGACTACATCATTGTAGTTCTCAGCATGTTCGAGGACGAACGTATGTTTAAGTGGGGGAGATTGTAACAACCCGACCGGTCGTTTTGAGTCCCGACGTGTCATTCAGCAGATTAAGGCCATGAACAACTTCATCTCATGTATATTAACTTGTGTGTATGCTCAGAATTAAAATTCAGGAAGTTTGGAGTCAAATCTAAATGGAAATTCTCATTTTGAAAGCTTAAAGTTGAAGAAATGAACTAGGATTGGAATTTTGAGTAAATGACCTCGTAATTGGGATCTAAAAGTTCCAGCATGCTCGTATGATGATTTTGAACTAGGGCGTATGTCCGGATTTGATTTTTGATAACCCGTGAGGATTTCGGCGTATATGGTGGAAGTTAGTATTTTAGAAAAATTTTATAAATTTGGGTTGGAAGGCATTTTAGAGTTATAGATGTCCATTTGGGATTCCGAATCAGGGAATAGATTCGTATGGTGATTTTGGAGTTAGGAAAACGATCGGAAGTGAATTCGGATGTCCGGAGGTCATTTTGAAGTCATTTGGCAAAATATAGGAATTTGAAGGTTTATTATGAGAAAATTCGACCGGAAGTGAAAATTTTGATATCGGGGTCAGAATGCGATTTCGAAAGTTGGTACAAGTCCGTAATGTTGAATGTCACTTGTGTGCAAACTTTGAGTCAATTTGGATCGATTTTGATAGGAAAAGGGACAATTAATCTCTTTAAGGAAAGCTTAAGTTGGAAAAGTCAACCCAACATTGACTTATGAGTTAGAGGGCTCGGAACTGAATTTCGATGATTCAGTTAGTTTTGGGGGATGATTTAAGACTTAGAAGCGCAATTGGAAGTAATTTTGGAGGTCCGGTGAAGAAGTTAGCCTATTTTGGCGAACTTGGAATTTTGGCGGTAACCGATCGATGGGTGATATCTTGATCTGAGAGTCGGAATGGAATACCGACAGTTGCAGTAGCTTCGTTAGGTGATTTTGGCTATGTCTGCAAATTTTCAGGTCATTTGGACATCGTTTGGTCGGGTTTTTGATCGAAAGTGTATTTTCGGAAGTTTTTGGAAACTTAGGCCTTGATTTGATGAAAATTGATGATTTTGATGTTATTTCGGCGATTTAATCACTCGAGCGAGTTCGTGTGATGTTTTAGAGTCAATGTGCATATTTGGTTTGCAGCCCCGAGGGCTCGGGAGTGTTTCGGAGGTGTCTCGGAATATTTTCGAACTTAGAAAATGGGCAGAAATTGCAGAAAAATCTGCTGTAAACAGTGCACATGAACAGTATCCATGAACAGTGCCCGTGAAACAGCGTCCATGAACAGTACCCGTGAAATAGTATCCGTGAACAGTAACCGTGAATAGTGCCGGACAGAATATATTTTAGGTCCGAAAATATATTGCCATTTTTGACGATTTGGAGCTCGGATAGGGCGATTTTTCGAGGGCTTTTTGGAGAGAACAATGGGGTACGTGTTCTTATCTCAATTTTGGTGGTATAACTCGACTCTATTGCAAGTTTTAGTGTTTAATTTGAGATTTTTGTTGAAAAGGGTAGAAAACCCTCTTGGATAGAAATAGTGATTTAAGGGGACAAATGAACTCCAATTTTTGTGAATTTGGTATATACGGACTCGAGGCGAGACGAGGATTTCGGAAATATAAATTTCGAAATTTTTCAAGATGTGGGCCCGGGGCTCGGGTTTTGCCAATTTTGTGTTTTTGAGTATTTCTCGAGTTCTTTCGATTGGGTTATGTTCCATTGGTCTAATTTGATGTATTTCCTCTATATTTGATCAGATTCTACGCGTGCGGAGTTTGATTCTCGTGGCAAGGGCATCGCGGATTAGTCGTCGAGCCGTATTGAGGTGAGTAATAGATGTGGGTGATGACCAGCGGGTTCGAAACCCCGGTATACCACTTTGTGACGCTGTATAAGGGCGAGACATGTACTCTCTTGTGAGTGCGGGGTCGATTGTGATTTGGGGACTATGGCTTAGTCCGACCTGTTGATACTGTATTATGACATTGGCTATTCTTGAGCCGCTGAACCTCTTTCTCGGACGGTTGCATATTATATAGTGATATTGGCTACTTTTGAGCCGTTGAACCTCCTTCTTGGATAGTTGAGTATACTTATGGGCTGTGAGCCAGCTATTGGGATCCTACGATGATCGTTAGCATTGTGCTGTGATATTGACATGCTAGTTTTACTACCGGTCCGAAGCTATTACTGTTATTATGATTTTCCAATCTCTGGAACTTTGACATACTGTTTTCAACTAAAAATGATAAAAGAATTTTCAAAACTACTTTTGAGCCTACGAGGCAGCATTTGCATATTAGTTGACTGGTAGTGGATCGGGCTGCGCGCCGCAGTGTATATTCATGATATTGTGCTTGGGCTGTAGGAGCCCCTCCGGAGTTTAAACCCCCACAGTGAGCATGAGTACCCAAATTGGATCGGGCTACGCACCGTAGCGGTCATTTCATGTATTGCATTGCATTTAGCTACATCCGCTAGCTGTTATACTGTGTTGTTGATACTTTATGGTACATCTTTGATGATATTGAACTGTTGCAGGGTGTTGATTACAGCTTTACATAGTGCTTTATTGTGGATTTCTTATCTAACGATGGCTTACCCCTATTTATTACCACTGAGTCTGGCGGTACTCATTTTACTCCCTGCACCTTGTGTGCAGATCCAGGTACCTCTCAGTAGACCTGATCCGGTAGCCGCTTAGAGGCATTGTGCGGGATAGTCGAGGTAGCTGCAGTGTCCGCAGGACCTGACTCCCGTTCTAGCTGTCTTTTCATTTCATGTTGCCATTTCTTTCCGCACTAAGTTTTGTTGTAAACCCTATTGCACTTATGTTCTTTTAGAGGCTCTTGACTCTTGACCCTTCGGTCTATGGGAGTTGTACTGTTTGGGGCGTGATCCCCGTATTGGTATTTCTGTCTTCATTGACTTATTTTGTTATGCTTAAATTGGGTAAAGTGAGCTCCTAGCTCCATGAATGTTGTTGATTGGTCGGGCTGGCCTAGCGCTATGCTGGGCGCCATCACGACCGGGTTTGGGGTCGTGACAAGTTGGTATCAGAGCCTAGGTTACTAGGCCCATGAGTCTTGAGCCGGTTGGTAGAGTATCGTGGATCGGTATGGGGACGCCTGTACTTATCCTCGGAAGGCTGCAAACCTTTTAGGGAAACACTTCACATTTTTTGGAATTCTTATCGTGCGTACTTGATTCAGCTTGAGATATAATTTTTGGAATTCTTTCCACACGTCTGTGTACGCTTCGAGCGCACGGTAATATAATTGTCATGATGGCTTGTGATTCCCTGGTCGAGGGGCGAGATATAATCTCTGCGAGTTCATGTTGGGCCAGTCGGGAGGACTTGAGGCCAGATCTTTGTCTATGACATGAGCACCAAAGTGTTGATTTTACAAACTGGTATTATGAAATTTTGTGTGATCGGTATTGTTCCTAACTGTGGAAATGGCAGCTTAATAATGTACAAGCTGTCAGGTGTTTGATCCTTATTGTAATCTGTTGTGTAGCCCCGAGCTATGGGCGTGGTGAATATTTACCATGTATCTTAATTGGGAGATAAAGTGCCTTATGTGTAGTGGAACGAGTTCAAACTGAGAAAGACTAAAGTGATTATGCTATGTGTATCCAGGTGGAAGGTATTGTGCTGAAATGCTAAATTGGGGAAAAGTAGGTTAGGTGGGTTGATTCTCATGTGTAATTGAAAGGTATTTGATATGTGTTATGATTCAAGCAGGTACAACGCATGTTCATGTACCAATTATGATAATATGATTTGTGTAGTATTGAGACTAATGTTGTCGATATGCATTGTGATGTCTTGTTGAGTTGTGAATGTATTGCTAGGATGGTTTTGGTGATTCTCTGGCAGGTGGATAGGCCAATTTACAAAGGAAACTTTGCCGAAATATTTGGAAAATTTGGGACTTAGAAAATATTTTTGTCACCTAAAGAGTGGGCTTAACTGTTGTGTGTGAATGAATGCAAGAATTGCAAAAGAGTTAATATTTCTGATAATTCAAATCTCCGCCGAAGCTTGTAAATGACTTGAGTTTAATCTAACTAGAACTTTGTTGCATCATTTGAGTAAGAAGGCTATGAGTGGCTAAAAGTGCTTTGATGTATGACTCCGAGCTAAGTGGGGAGGTTGTTATTGATTAACTAATTGCACTGTCGTGTGCTGTGTTGGCTCTATCTCTAGGTATGTTGGGAAATTTTGATAAAGGTTATGGTGCTTCGTAGATATGAAGAAATACTAGGATGTTTTGAACTTATGTTGGTAAAGAATGTTCGGTGTATAGAAAAGGAAGATAGCTAATTGTATATGTATGTAATCATGTTCTGCGGTATCAGAGTTCTAGCAAGGCACGAGTAGTTCTATTCAATAAGACAGTTGAATTACAGCTGAACAAGGGTGAATGATGCTCGAGAATTTGTTTTACCGTGCTTAAGATTTTGCTTGTAACATGTGTCTTAAGATTGTGCATGTGGCTAAAGACGGTGGTTTCGTTAGAAGAGATCAAGACTTGTGTTATATTATGTGAATGATGGGATTCTATGTAACCGTATTGGAAGGTAATGATAACGAATTCAAATCGCAAGAAGTTCTTCGAAATAAAGTATTGTAGAATATGGTTCTTTTGGGAAACATTGAGAGAGTATTCAGTGGCCTATGTGTCTTAGACGGTGTTGTCTTATGTACGAGTCTCGTGTGGTAACATGAGTTGATGTATTATGGTGCTACAGTAATGGCTAATATTAAATTAAGGATGAACCAGAAAGGAAACTAGGTAGATGGAACAACTTGTTAATAAACCGAAACGGTATGATAAGGAATACGATTAATTCCTGGTATGTGTTTGAAGTAAGGAGTCTTGCAGATATTGTACAACAAAGTTCTTGAGTGTTGGCAGTTGTGTAACTCGATATGGATATAAGGACTCAGTCCTGGCAGTTTAACTTATGCAATGTAATTGGGAGAAAGAATTTATGATGTGTTTTACCGTGGTTTGAAAATGAGTGTATTTTTCCTGTTGGTATGCAAGGCTTGGGATGTGTAATGAGTTTTCTCTATATGGGACCATGAAAGTCCTTGGCTAGTTGAGTGCGCCGATGTTTGCGTCGTAGGAAAGGAATATGAATTTCTATGTTATCCTAGTGTGGTATGGTATACGCGATGTGTTATGGAAAGTTGATAATGGCATATTCAAGGTTTTGAGATTTGTTCATAATATATGGGAAGTCATTAAAATTATTGAGCAGCGCGGGCAGCTGCACGTGATTTAAGAATTAATCTTTCTGGTGATTAAAGAAAATGGTACTGCTATTCTAGTGATTTGGCAGGGTATATGGTCCAAAAGGACAAGGTAATGTAAACATGATAATATCTAGTGGTATGGTGGTATTATCTTGTGGGATCAACTGTAATAATTGAGTCGTTGATGGCATAGTGAAGTTTCTGAATGGCTTTCGTGGTATGGATGGATGCTTGATGTGCGTTATGGATTCGTACGGTGAAGTACGAAATCAGGCATAGTGATTCATGTGTTATATATGTGTTGGATACTTGAAGTTCTCGTTAGTCCGCCTATGCGGTGGTTGTATATCGTGTGTATCAGCACTGTTTAGTGATTATTGGAAATTGGAAGCCCTAGTGGCTATCTCTCAACTTGATATGACGAATTCAGATTATGATACTTGATTGCTGACTGGTTGTCATGGGTCAGGTTGTCTAGACTAATGTAATATGGACTATGATGGTATGACACAAATTGCATAGCAGAGTGCATCAGAGTATGCTCCAGCGGGGTAGTTATACCTCAGGACCAGCGGACGGCTGGTAGGTATTGCTTTGTCCGTTGGGCCTTCGTGGCGGATATCAGTGTAGAGGTTTCGACCATTGATTTAGTTCTGGTATTGAGGAACTTTGTCGGACGCGTTTCTTGTGGCCGAGCTTGAGGCTATACATGTTTATTGTAATGAGCAACTTGACTCGATGTGCATTTCTTTTGCGAGGGTTTTATATGGATCGGGTGGCACGCCGCCACAGGTAGGGTTATGCGTGGATCGGGTGGCACGCCGCCACGGGTATGTTATTGGAACGGGTTGCGTGTCGCAGCAGTGTGATGTGGAAAATATAGTTTCCTATAAGTTACTTTGTATACAATACTTCCTAGCTTCTAAGGAATAGTCCGTATTGGGTACCGCTCGGGGAATAACACATCGGTTGTGTCCATTCAGGATTTGATAGCATATATTAAATGTATCATCGCGATTGTGATTGATTGCTTGAGTTCGGACCTAAATATGTGCGTAGCTGACCGTTTTGAGCATGGTGACTTGAGGTGCTCCATGAGTAATAGTGCTTGGATAGAATCGTGAGTCGTGGCAAGGCCACGTGATGTTATGACATTTCGAGGAGGGTTCAGGTACTCTAATTTTATTATGTGAGACGTGATCTCCGTTATGTGTTGTGATGGAATTGAGGAATTTGAATTACAGCTCATTTGTGTGAGTCAGTTGTCATGATTCGAGTGTGTTCAGATCATTTCTTATTGGAGCCCGTGTTTTGCTCGTCGTGGCTTAGGCCGATGAGGAGGTGTCATATTACCACTGTGGTGTGTTATAATCGAAATGATCGTTGGAGTCATTAATGAGTGCGAACATGCATGATTTCAGCTAGATAGAAAGGTAATATCGAGGTTTGGCTCCAAAATCCATTGTAATATCAGTCAAAAGAGAAATGGCTTCATAAATGGTGGATCTAAGGAATTGTTACGGTTTAGCCGTGTTTTATTTATCGTTGGCGGTATATGAAAGTGTTGGAATAAGACTTCAACTAATAAGAGGTTTCCATCGGTATTTGGGTATTGTAGGCAACTGTAGTAAATAAAGAATGTTATTGTGGTCATATGAGTAAAGTTATGCGAAGTGAAAATTCAAAAACGTTATGCATTAATGTTTGGGTACAACGTGTTGAGATCGATATGGTGGTCGAATGATGGAAACAAACTTGGCAGGAAATTCAGGGTGTTGGAATTTGGCTTAATGGCTTATTCGCTTGAATAAAAAATTATATCTACAAAATTATATAGCTAATGTGCTCAACTAAGTAGTGGTAGCACGGGAAGGTGCATGATGTATTAAACAAGTTATTTGAGACTACATCATTGTAGTTCTCAGCATGTTCGAGGACGAACGTATGTTTAAGTGGGGGAGATTGTAACAACCCGACCGGTCGTTTTGAGTCCCGACGTGTCATTCAGCAGATTGAGGCCATGAACAACTTCATCTCATGTATATTAACTTGTGTGTATGCTCAGAATTAAAATTCAGGAAGTTTGGAGTCAAATCTAAATGGAAATTCTCATTTTGAAAGCTTAAAGTTGAAGAAATGAACTAGGATTGGAATTTTGAGTAAATGTCCTCGTAATTGGAATCTAAAAGTTCCAGCATGCTCGTATGATGATTTTGAACTAGGGCGTATGTCCGGATTTGATTTTTGATAAACCGTGAGCATTTCGGCGTATATGGTGGAAGTTAGTATTTTAGAAAAATTTCATAAATTTGGGTTGGAAGGCATTTTAGACTTATAGATGTCCATTTGGGATTCCGAGTCAGGGAATAGATCCGTATGGTGATTTTGGAGTTAGGAAATCGATCGGAAGTGAATTCGGATGTCCGGAGGTCATTTTGAAGTCATTTGGCTAAATATAGGAATTTGATATCGGGGTCAGAATGTGATTTCGAAAGTTGGTACAAGTCCGTAATGTTAAATGTGACTTGTGTGCAAACTTTGAGTCAATTTGGATCGATTTTGGTAGGAAAAGCGACAATTAATCTCTTTAAGGAAAGCTTAAGTTGGAAAAGTCAACCCAACATTGACTTATGAGTTAGAGGGCTCGGAACTGAATTTTGATAATTCGGTTAGTTTCGGGGGATGATTTAAGACTTAGAAGCGCAATTGGAAGTAATTTTGGAGTTCCGGTGAAGAAGTTAGCCTATTTTGGCGAACTTGGAATTTTGGCGGTATCCGATCGATGGGTGATATTTTGATCCGGGAGTCGGAATGGAATAACGACAGTTGCAGTAGCTTCGTTAGGTGATTTTGGCTATGTCTGCAAATTTTCAGGTCATTTGGATATCGTTTGGTCGGGTTTTTGATCGAAAGTGTATTTTCGGAAGTTTTTGGAAACTTAGGCCTTGATTTGATGAAAATTGATGATTTTGATGTTATTTCGGCGATTTAATCACTCGAGCGAGTTCGTGTGATGTTTTAGAGTCAATGTGCATATTTGGTTTGCAGCCCCGAGGGCTCGGGAGTGTTTCGGAGGTGTCTCGGAATATTTTCGAACTTAGAAAATGGGCAGAAATTGTAGAAAAATCTGCTGTAAACAGTGCACATGAACAGTATCCATGAACAGTGCCCGTGAAACAGCGTCCATGAACAGTACCCGTGAAATAGTGTCCGTGAACAGTAACCGTGAATAGTGCCGGACATAATATATTTGAGGTCCGAAAATATATTGCCATTTTTGACGATTTGGAGCTCGGATAGGGCGATTTTTCGAGGGATTTTTGGAGAGAACAACGGGGTAAGTGTTCTTAACTCAATTTTGGTGGTATAACTCGAATCTATTGCAAGTTTTAGTGTTTAATTTGAGATTTTTGTTGAAAAGGGTAGAAAACCCTCTTGGATAGAAATAGTGATTTAAGGGGACAAATGAACTCCAATTTTTGTGAATTTGGTATGTACGGACTCGAGGCGAGACGAGGATTCCGGAAATATAAATTTCGAAATTTTTCAAGATGTGGGCCCGGGGCTCGGGTTTTGCCAACTTCGTGTTTTTAAGTATTTCTCGAGTTCTTTCGATTGGGTTATGTTCCATTGGTCTAATTTGATGTATTTCCTCTATATTTGATCAGATTCTACGCGTGCGGAGTTTGATTCTCGTGGAAAGGGCATCGCGGATTAGTCGTCGAGCCGTATTGAGGTGAGTAATAGATGTGGGTGATGACCAGCGGGTTCGAAACCCCGGTATACCACTTTGTGATGCTGTATAGGGGCGAGACACGTACTCTCTTGTGAGTGCGGGGTCGATTGTGATTTGGGGACTATGGCTTAGTCCGACCTGTTGATACTGTATTATGACATTGGCTATTCTGGAGCCGCTGAACCTCTTTCTCGGACGGTTGCATATTATATAGTGATATTGGCTACTTTTGAGCCATTGAACCTCCTTCTTGGATAGTTGAGTATACTTATGGGCTGTGAGCCAGTTATTGGGATCCTGCGATGATCGTTAGCATTGTGCTGTGATATTGACATGCTAGTTTTACTACCAGTCCGAAGCTATTACCGTTATTATGATTTTCCAATCTCTAGAACTTTGACATACTGTTTTCAACTAAAATGATAAAAGAATTTTCAAAACTACTTTTGAGCCTACGAGGCAGCATATGCATATTAGCTGACTGGTAGTGGATCGGGCTGCGCGCCGCAGCGTATATTCATGATATTGTGCTTGGGCTGTAGGAGCCCCTCCGGAGTCTAAACCCCCACAGTGAGCACTGGTACCCAAATTTGGATCGGGCTACGCGCCGTAGCGGTCATTTCATGCATTGCATTGCATTTAGCTACATCTGCTAGCTGTTATACTGTGTTGTTGATACTTGTTGGTACATCTTTGATGATATTGAACTGTTGCAGGGTATTGATTACAGCTTTACATAGTGCTTTATTGTGGATTTCTTATCTAACGATGTCTTACCCCTATTTATTACTACTGAGTCTGGCGGTACTCATTTTACTCCCTGCACCTTGTGTGCAGATCCAGGTACCTCTCAGTAGACCTGATCCGGTAGCCGCTCAGAGGCATTGTGCGGGATAGTCGAGGTAGCTGCAGCGTTCGCAGGACATGACTCCCGTTCTAGCTGTCTTTTCATTTCATGTTGCCATTTCTTTCCACACTAAGTTTTGTTGTAAACCCTATTGCACTTATGTTCTTTTAGAGGCTCTTGACTCTTGACCCTTCGGTCTATGAGAGTTGTACTGTTTGGGGCGTGATCCCCGTATTGGTATTTCTGTCTTCAGTGACTTATTTTGTTATGCTTAAATTGGGTAAAGTGAGCTCCTAGCTCCATGAATGTTGTTGATTGGTCGGGCTGGCCTAGCAGTGTGTTGGGCGCCATCACGATCGGGTTTGGGGTCGTGACACCCAGCTCAGGTCCCAGGAGGAGTTTTGTTTTCACTGGATCTTCAAGATGCTTTGGTCCGGATAGCAGGTTTTATGGACAATATCACCAGAGCAGGTTTATTACCAGTAGCACCAGCCACTTCTCAGGCTGGAGGAGGTAATTAGACTCCTGCTACGCGCACTCCGGAGCCGGTAATTCCCCAGGCTCAGGTTCCTGTGATTTACCAGTTGAGGCAGCTCAGCCTATTATTGTGACTCCGTCTAATGACGGTGCAGCCATGTCCGCTGACGCGTTATGGAGATTGGACAGGTTTACCAAGCTGTTCACTACCACATTCAGTGGCACTCCTTCAGAGGATCCACAGGATTTCCTATACAGCTGCCACGAAGTTCTCCGCACTATGGGCATTGTGGAGACTAATGGTGTGGACTTTGCTACTTTTTGATTATCTGGTTCCGCCAAGACTTGGTGGAGGGATTATTGTCTATCTAGGCCAGCGGGATCATCATCTTTGACTTGGGGGCAATTTGCAGAATTATTCTTGGAAAAGTTCCTTCCAACAACTCAGCGGGATGTACTTCGAAGGCAGTTTGAGCGCCTCCATCAGGGCACTATGACGGTCACACAGTACGAGACTAGGTTCGTGGACCTGGCTCGTCATGCTATTATCATACTTCCCATAGATCGGGAAAGGGTGAGAAGGTTTATTGATGGCTTGAATCATCCAATTCGGCTACAGATGGCTATGGGGACAGGAACTGAAATCACTTTTTAGGAGGTGGCTAATGCAGCCCGCCGGATCGAGATGGCTCTTTCACAGGGAGCAAGACATGGATCAGATAAGAGATCTCGTAATTCGGGTAGATTCAGTGGTACCTCGTCGGGAGATAGAGATTTTTATGATAGAGGCCATCCTCATAGGCCTTATCAGTCAGCTCTTCAGGTTTCTCATGATGCTTCAGGTGATCGTAATTCTCAGCCACGCTACTCTGATCAGCAGCCTATCAGTGCACCACCACTTCGCTATTTTCAGCAGCCGAGGGCTTGTTTTACGTGCGGTGATCTTCGGCACATTGCAAAGTATTGCCCAGCCAGCTAGAGGCGGAGGTAGAGGACATAGAGGTGGAGGTAGAGGTCATAGAGGTGGAGCTCAGACCGATAGAGGTAGAGACCAGCCAGCAGCTGATCGTCCTAGAGATACTGCTCGGGGTGGTGGGGCACAGCCCCGATGTTATGCACTTCCCGCCAGACCAGAGGCTGAGTCTTCTGATGCCGTCATTACAGGTATTATTTTGGTTTGTGATAGAAAAGCATCAGCATTATTTGACCCCGGGTCTACATATTCGTACGTGTCCTCCTATTTTGCACCGTACTTGATTCAGCCTAGTGATGCACTGGGTGTTCCTGTTCATGTGTCTACACCAGTAGGCGATTCTATTATGGTTGATCGAGTTCATCGGTCATGTATTATAGTAATTGAGGGTCTCGAGACCCGTGCTGATTTATTACTCCTAAATATGGGGGACTTTGATATTATACTAGGCATGGACTGGCTATCTCCATATCATGCTATTTTAGATTGCCATGCCAAGACTGACTTTAGCTCTACCGAATTTGCCTCGTATAGAGTGGAAAGGAATTTCAGGTCATACTAGTCGTAATGTTATTTCTTATGTTAAGGCTCAGCGTATGGTTGGAAAGGGATGTTTGGCTTATTTGGCCTATGTCCGTGATTCTAGTGGTGAGGTTCCTTCTATTTTCTATGTGTCTGTGGTTCGCGAATTTCCTGAAGTATTTCCTTCAGACTTACCAGGTATGCCGCCCGATAGGGACATTGATTTTTGCATTGACTTGGCTCCGGGCACTCAGCCCATTTCCATTCCCCCATATCGTATGGCTTCGCCAGAGTTAAAAAGAATTGAAGGAACAGTTGCAGGATTTACTTGAAAAGGGTTTCATTAGACCCAGTGTTTCGCCGTGGGGTGCACCTGTATTATTTGTAAAGAAGAAAGATGGTTCGATGAGAATGTGCATTGACTATCGACGGTTAAACAAGGTGACTATCAAAAATAAATATCCACTTCCGCGAATTGATGATTTATTTGACCAGCTTCAGGGTGCCAAGGTATTTTCAAAGATAGATTTGAGATCTGGCTATCATCAGCTGAATATTAGGGCATCCGATGTCCCTAAGACAGCGTTCCGCACTCGGTATGGACATTATGAATTTCTGGTCATGTCTTTTGGGTTGACAAATGCTCCAGCAGCTTTTATGGAATTAATGAATCGGGTGTTCCAGCCTTATTTAGACTTGTTTGTAATAGTCTTCATTGATGACATATTAATATATTCCCGCAGTCAGGAGGAGCATGCGCAACATCTCAGAGTGGCCTTGCAAACTCTGAGAGATAGCCAACTATATGCGAAACATTCAAGGTGTGAATTTTGGCTAAGTTCAGTTGCATTCCTAGGTCATATTGTGACGGCAGCAGGTATTCAAGTTGATCCGAAGAAAATTGAGGCAGTCAAGAACTGGCCTAGACCGACATCAGCCACGGATATTCGGAGTTTCTTGGGGTTAGCGGGTTATTATCGCCGATTCGTAGAAGGATTTTCGTCTACTGCAACCCCACTGACCAGATTGACCCAGAAGGGTGTTCAATTTGAATGGTCCAATGGATGTGAGGCGAGCTTTCAAAATCTCAAGACAGCCTTGACCACAACACCGGTATTGGTTTTACCCACAGGTACGGGACCTTATACTGTTTATTGTGATGCTTCCCGTATTGGGCTTGGTGCGGTGTTAATGCAGGATGGCAAGGTTATTGCCTATGCTTCGAGGCAGTTGAAGATTCATGAGAAGAACTATCCCAGTGCATGATCTAGAATTGGCGGCGATTATTCACGCATTGAAGATCCGGAGGCATTATTTGTATGGTGTAGCATGTGAAGTATACACCGATCATAAGAGTCTTCAGTATTTGTTTAAGCAGAAAGAGTTGAATTTGAGGCAGAGAAGCTGGCTAGAATTACTAAAAGATTATGATGTCACCATTTTATATCATCCGAGAAAAGCAAACGTGGTGGCCGACGCTTTGAGTCGGAAGTCAGCCAGTATGGGTAGCCTTGCTTATATTCCAGTCAATCAGAGACCACTTTCTTTGGATGTTCAGTCATTGGCCAACCGATTTGTGAGGTTGGATATTTCTGAGCCTAGTCGAGTACTAGCTTGCACGATCGCTCGCTCTTCATTATTGGAGCGTATCCGCGATCAACAATACAATGATTCTTATTTATGTGACCTTAGAGATAAGGTTCAGCGTAGAGGTGCTAAACAGGTCACCTTAGATGCTGAGGGGATCTTGAGGATGCAAGGGCGCATTTATGTGCCAAATGTTGATGGGCTTAGAGAATTGATTCTAGAAGAAGCTCACAGTTCGCGGTATTCTATTCATCCAGGCGCAGCGAAAATGTATCAAGATTTGCGACAACACTATTGGTGGCGCAGAATGAAAAATGATATTGTGGCATATGTGGCACGGTGTCTTAATTGTCGGCAGGTTAAGTATGAACATTAGAGACCTGGTGGTTTATTTCAAAGAATTGAACTTCCTGAATGGAAGTGGGAGCGAATCATGATGGACTTCGTTTCTGGACTTCCGATGACTCGGAAGAAGTTTGATGCTGTTTGGGTGATTGTTGATAGGCTGACCAAGTCAGCTCATTTTGTTTCTATTGCCACTACCTATTCATCCGAGAGGTTAGCTGAGATTTATATCAGGGAGATCGTTCGCCTTCATGGCGTGCCAATCTCTATTATTTCAGATCGAGGTGCACAGTTTACCTCACATTTCCGGAAGGCGGTTCAACGAGAGTTAGGAACGCAAGTTCAGCTAAGTACAACCTTTCATCCCCAGACGGATGGTCAGTCCGAGAGGACTATTCAGATACCGGAAGATATGCTACGGGCGTGTGTTATTGATTTTGGAGGTTCGTGGGATCAATTCCTGCCTTTGGCAGAGTTTGCTTATAATAATAGTTATCAATCGAGCATCCAGATGGCTCCTTATGAAGCATTGTATGGTAGGCGGTGTCGTTCTCCGGTTGGATGGTTTGAACCGGGAGAAGCTCGGTTATTGGGTAAGGATTTAGTTAAGGAGGCCTTAGATAAGGTCAAGATTATTCAAGATAGGCTTCGCACAACTCATTCTAGACAAAAGAGATATTCAGATCGCAAGGTTCGAGATATAGCTTTCATGATTGGGGAGCGAGTATTGCTCCGAGTGTCGCCTATGAAGGGCGTAATGAGATTTGGAAAGAAGGGCAAACTTATCCCTAGGTTTATTGGGCCATTCGAGATTCTTGGTGGGAGAAGTGGCATATAAACTTGCCTTGCCACCTAGCTTATCAGCTGTACATCCAGTGTTTCATGTGTCCATGCTTCGAAAATATCACGGCGATACGTCGCACGTGTTAGATTTCAGCACTGTCCAATTGGACAAAGATCTGTCTTATGAAGAGGAGCCGGTAGCTATCCTAGATCGGCAGGTTCGACGGTTGAGGTCGAAGAGTTTTCCTTCTGTGCGAGTTCAGTGGAGGGGTCAGCCTCCTGAGGCATCGACCTGGGAGTCCGAGTCTGATATGCAGAGCCGCTACCCACACTTGTTTCCTGACTCCGGTACTTCTTTCTTTTGTCCGTTCGAGGACGAACGATTGTTTTAGAGGTGGAGATTGTGACGACCCAAAGGGTCATCACTTATTTTATTAATCATTTCGAGCTTCTGAGGCCTTGAAAACCTCATTTATAGTTGCCTCGATTTGCGTGCACAGTTCGGGCACGAAGCTGGAAAATTTTTATGTTGAAATATGTGAAATATGTGAAAATTTGAGGAATTTTGATATTAATATTGATATGGTTGACTTTGGTCAACATTTTTGATAAACGGACCCGGAACCGTGATTTGACGGTCTCTGAAAATCCGTAGAAAAATATGGAACTTGGGCGTATGCCCGGAATTGAAATCCGAGGTCTAGAACCCCGGTAAAAGAATTTTTCTGTTAAATTGTTTTCTGAAAATGTTTAAGGAAAATGAAACTGAAATTTGATTAAAAAGTGGTGATATCGGGCTCGTATTTTGGTTCCGACACCCGGTACAGGTAATATATTGGTTAAGCGCTTCCTGTAACGTTTGGTTGAAAACGGACGTCGTTTGACGTGTATCGGCCTTAAATTGGAAATTATGAAATTTGAAAGAATTCTTGAGTTTTAAGGCTCAATTCATTGATTTTGATGTTATTTTGACGATTTGATCGCGCGAGCAAGTTCGTATGATGTTTTTAAGTCAGTGTGCATATTTGGTTTGGAGCCTCGAGGGCTCGGGTGAACTTTGGATACGCCACGAGATCAATTTTTCATGCTAGAAGTTGCTGTCAGCACCTGGTCTGCAGAGTTCGCAAATGCGAACTCCCCAATAATCTGCAGAGTTCGCAAATGCGAACAATAGTTCGCAAATGCGAACTCCCCAATAATCTGCAGAGTTCGCAAATGCGAACTACCCTATAGTCTGCCTGTGTTCGCAAATGCGAACAATAGTTCGCATTTGCGAACTTCCCCATATTCAGCCTGTGTTCGCAATTGCAAACAATAGTTCGCAAATGCGAACTTCCCTGTTTTTCCTTGGCTTCGCAAATGCGAACAAAAGTTCGCAAATGCGAACTTCCCAGCCTTAGCTTATTTTTCAAACTCCAGAAATTGGTCGGGGTTCGCAATTGCGAACCCATGTTCGCAAATGCGAACACAGAGACCTGTAAATCACGATTTCGAGCTTCATTCTTCACATTTCACAACCCAAAAACACCCATTTGCGATTCTACACGGATTCCCTCTTCTTCAAAACAATTGTAAGTCACTTTCTACTTAATTCTTTCAATTCCTAACAACATCAAACATGTTTTTCAATAGAAATCAAAGGTTTTCATGGTAGAATTTCTTGTTTTTGGTAGAATATAGGGTTTTTCATGAATTAGGAAATTGGACCTCTAATTAAGGTCCGATTTTGAAACAAATCATATACTTGAACTCGTGGGGGGATGGGTAACCGAATTTTGGTCCGAACCCCGAGTTCCGGCCATGTGGGCCCGGGGTCGAATTGCACTATTCCGGGCAGAATGTTGTAAAAGTTGAAATTGGCTTTATGAATTAGTTTGTTGAGTAGTATTGATGATATTAAATCAATTGTGTATAGATACGATTGGATTGGAGCTGAATTTGAAAGGAAAAGGCATTGCCACAGATTGAGTTGTTCGTAAAACATTTGAGGTAAGTGTTTGTTCTATCCTAGCTTGTAGGAATAGGAATTTAATTATGTATAAATATTGTTGATGCAGAGATTATGGGCTAAATGCCGGTAATATATATATTTATGAATTGGGATCGTGTGGCACGCCGACCACTTATATATTTATGAATTGGGATCGTGTGGCACGCCGACCACTTATATATTTATTAATTGGGATCGTGTGGCACGCCGACCACTTATATATTTATGAATTGGGATCGTGTGGCACGCCGACCACTTATATAATTATGAATTGGGATCGTGTGGCGCGCCTGACTACTTATATAATAAGAAATGGGATCGTGTGGCACGCCGACCACGAAGTGATTTAAATCTTGGCATTGGCCATAGTTGCCGGTAGCCTATTGATATATTTGGGAGCGGGTGGTACGCCTACCACAAGATATAATCTATTGAGATAGTTGGGAGCGGGTGGTACGCCTACCACGAGATATGAAATGAAAAGGAATTGAGACATTAAAGTAAGATTTATTCTGCTGACTAGATTATTCTGGATATCACGAGTTATTGACTGTTATTTCTGAGCATGGTCTTTCCTTATAAATGTTTTGGTACATATATATATATATATATATATATATATATATATTGCAACTGTACAGGTTTATATATCTATATTGCAATTGTACAGGTTTAGGTGGGTGACTGGCCTTAGCCTTGTCACTAGTTCGCTGGGATAGGCCAGGCACTTACCAGGACATGGGGTCGGTTGTGCTGATACTACACTCTGCGCTCTTTTTGCGCAGATACAGGTTACGGCCAGCAGCAGCGACAGTAGCGATTGTGGACATTCCGACTACGGAGACTACGAGGTAGCCTTGCAAGCGTCCGCAGGACCCGTTGTCTCTTCCGTCTATGTATTTTATTCTGTTATCTCATGTATTCGAGATAAACAACTTATATTTTCTTTCAGACCATTGTGTGTATTATTCTTAGAAGTTCGTGAGTATTGTGACACCAGTCTTGGGTAGTGTATCGTGTTTGGGTTTTCCTTATCATATTTGACTAAGTCTTCCGCTAAGTTTGATTATTCCGCTGTAATTTATATGTTTTAATTTTAATGTCTTAATAATAAATTGGTAATTAATGGAGGTGTAATTAATATTTGGCTTGCCTAGCTTCCACTAGTAGGCGTCATCATGACCCCGATGGTGGGAAATCTGGGTTGTGACAGAAATACTTCTTTCATTAGATTAAAACGCAATTTGTGTAGATTGCATAATTGAATTAAAAAGATATCTTAACTAGGATAAATTAATATGTTGATTGACTAAATAAAAGGTTGATTGCAAAATTTTAAAGTAAAAAAAATATTTTTTTGTTTTTGACTCAACAGAAAATGATACCAATAATTCTTACCAAGAAGAATACTTAAACACTTTAGTGCTAAATGGCCTTCTACCATATATGTTTGTTGTCAAGTTTATTATTTCTTACGTATGTTAGTATCACCGTATACATAATAGACTAAGTTAAAATTGATCTTCCATTGTATATATATTAATTTTGAAGAAAAATTGTCCGTCGTACTAACGAAAAACTTAGATACGCCGAATAGCTTATGTAATAGCACACACACGGAATATAAAAATTTTGACATTAATGTCATATATTTAAAAATTATGATACTGGTCAATGTGCTTCTAAGTATATTCTTATCCCTGAATTCAATTTTCAACTTTCGAAACTAAGGAATATCCTTTTAAATTTTTGTGAAAATAATTTTTAGTATGTTTATGTTTTGCAAGTATAATAAATAAAGCACAAAGACAAACATCTTAATTATTGTACTACATTTACCGCAATATGTTTTCTTGCACGAATAACTGTGTGTTTCAAGAGGGATATCAAGATCGACAACAAAAGTTCTGGTTAAGGCAGATCAACCAAAACATTAGGAGGAAACACACACACAAAAATATTGTCAACAAAAAAGTATCGGTTAAGATACCATCACACTATATACTTTTAAACTATATAATACATAATTATCTAATTAACATGATAAAATTGATTATATGTGTAAGTTTTGATGATTTCCTTTTATTTTAAATTCATGTATTATGCTAATATAATAATATTTTTCAGCATTTACATGATTGTTGTATTATTATACATATAATTGCTTTAATTAATTAAATTTTATTGTTCCTTCTTATAAATAAATGTTTAAATCATCACATGTCATTATTAACGTGCAATGCACGTTCATAGATACTAGTATTCTTAAATGATACAAATATTTAAGGTTATAAATAGATCAATATTTCAAGGATATTTCAAACGTTCAATATATGGAGGTCTGAATCTTAATCATTCAGATTTCAGACATTAAGTGCGTTTATTTTTAAAGTCTGAATCTTAATTATTCAGATCTTAATCATTAAGTTTGTTTGTTTATTTTACTTCACAACCACTTAATGGGTTTGGATAGGTCTGTATGATTAAGATTTATAACAGAGACTTAATTTCATTAAGATGATATCACACATTCATTATTGACTGTCGCCACCTTCTACCACTATCAACTACCACTACACCACCACCACCACCACCACCACCACTACCATCACCGTGCTACAGTCATCCTCAATCATAGCCGTCATCATTATCAGCTGTCACCACCCACTTTCCCCACCACTCCGACCACTATCATTTTCACCCACAATCAACACTCATCCACCTTAACTATCACAACTGACCACCCCATCACCATCAACAACTACAGCCGGTATTCCCATCATTATAACCTCCCACCACCTACCCACTACCTTTCTCAGTCATAACTATTACCCCCACCCGCCATATTAACTATCACCACCATCATCCTCAATCATAATTGCTACCACTACCAATCACTACTAGCTACCAGCATGAACCACCATCATTAACCAAAACTACCACCAACCACCGCCTCTAGTTGGCATTCTCCCGTTAGCCATCGCCACCACCAACTATCATATTTTAAAACACTATATATTTTAATGATAGAATATTAGATTAGTTAGTATTTTATTTGAATTTTATATTTATTAATTTTCAAATAAGATGAATGTTATATATTCAGATGTTAAAAATCAAACAGTCTTAATTATTTAGTATTCAAATCTTAATACGCATCTAAATATATTCAGATGTGTATTCAAATTCACATGTTTTAATCTTAATAAACATCTTGATATTCAGATGTGTATTCAGATTCAGACGTCTTAATCTTAAAAAAAACAAATGATGCCTAAATCTTCATTCCATAAATTGAAATATTTTTTAAAGGGTTAAAGAGTTGATCAATATCTCAACATGATTATACTTGATTTTTAATCATATGAATCACTCGTATATAAGAAACTAAATTAAAAAAATAATCCTCACATGCTACCATTATAATAAAATAGACATTCACACATAAATACACTAAATTTGTGCTCTTGGTACATAAATAAGATAAGATGAGAACAATAGTACGAGCAACTGGATCGTTGTTATATAACCATTTCAAATGAGACCCAAAAATCATGAGACCTCACCTTTGATGATGTTTTAAACTCCAATACCATATCACAGGGGGGATTTGTGAGGTACCTAATTTTCGCACTAGAAGTATCTGGTTCTTCTAGATGTACTTACTATAACTGTTTGCGGAATTAAGAGTGCATAAAGTAAAGAACACAGAGATTTTTACGTGGAAAATACCTTGCTCAAAAGGTGAAAAAACCACGACCTACTACCGAGTAGGATTTTTCCAAGCTTCCACTAAAATCACTGATCCAAAAACAAGATTTACAAACTCTTGTAAACCCAAGGATTAAATTCTAATCTCAGTGTGGTACACAACCTCAACTGTTGTGACACCTTCAAGTTAACTTTAACTTGAATACTCAAAGTACCTAATACGATTGCTTCTATGAAAGCTGAAAGATACAATATGAAAACACCTACTACAATTGAACTAGAAATAAAGAAAGACACAATGGAATTGGTTTTTCACTCTTGGTTCATGTAGCTTCAGATATGCACACTTGAATAACACTCAAACTGCTTGCAAATCCCCTAGATCTTTTGCTCTCAATTTAGTTTCACTTCTACGTATGTGCAATCACCCGTAAAAGAGAACAATCATTATTATTTATAAAGTTAGTGATCAGAGTTTGATTATAACTCGAATAGATGATCCTTCATCAAGTTCGAGTCCTAGAATAACTTAAACTCCAATCCTTATCCTTGATCCGGATATAGTTCTCTTCACATAAGGAGACTTCAACTCATTATCCTATGCAACCCTTTCGATCAACTCATAAGATATTGTTGCTCATCCTTGAGGCTTATCTTCTTCAGGCGTATGTCACATGTGTAAGCATATCAACATTGTGTCTCACATAATGGACATAGTTCATGATTGAATTTATTTTGTCAATCTTCAAAACTTCTTCTGAACTTGGGCCAACAAATTCCCCCTTTTGATGATGACAACCCTTGTACTTTTATTGATTAGAGACCCTTTTATTGATTAGAGACCCTATGGAACTCAGCTTAATTTTCACACTTTAATTTAACTTATCATTAAGGATCAGGTTTAATCAGGTTATAAATATCACATTATTTCAAAATACAAAGTAAAACACAATATCTATTCCCCTTTTGGCATCATCGAAAAGTTGCATACTATATGGATCCTGGATGTTAATTATTACTCATGGCCACTGGGGCAAATGCAAGTGAAAACATGATTTAGTTAATCAATAATCAGCTTCACTAAAATTTAACTTTTAAGATCAGAAGTTTTCATAGAACAAGAAAAAACAAAGCACATTGTCATTGATTAGGATATGTTTCTACAAAACATACCACAAAAATAAAAAGAAATATCCAACCATGAGCAAAAAAATAGAGAAAAGTCTCGAATCTGAGTTACTGAAGGAGTTTATAAACTGGTTCTAGGGCTTAGAGGAACTAGAGGGTTGGGATTGAAAAAGATTGAACATTGTTTGGAGCATACTTTCACTCTTTTCTTTTTCGTTTGCTAGCTCATATTTGAGGCCATTTCTTTCACTTCTAGTTCAGCAATGAGAGCCTAAAGCGTAGAAATTTCTGCATATTTTGTTCCATACTCTAGAACCAATGCCCTAACTTTGCTGTTCATTTTAACCTTTAATCTATCAACTATTCAGCTCTAATCCATGTATTTACACCATAGGATCGTGTTTTTAAGTCCAAGAGTTTATACCTGATCAAAGCCCTTATCCTCTTCAAAATTTTCCAAAAACTTTCCAAGTCCGGAGTGAAATATGTTACTCTTTTAAAATTTTGCGAAGATGAATTCAATATTTCTCAGAAACCGCTTCTGCGGTCAAAATGTCGCTTCTGCGACTTCCGCTTCTGCGGAAATTTTCATAATCCAAAAATCCGCTTATGCGACTTAAATCTTGCATCAGCGGCTTCACAGATGCGGCCTCCCCAACCACTTCTGCGCAATCAGCGCCCATGTCCCATCACCGCTTCTGCGGTCCAATCTTCGCACAAGCGAGACCGCTTCTGCGGTCCAAGTTTCGCAGAAGCGAAAACACTAGTTGCAGCACACTCAACAACATGCAAAATTTCAAAACTCTTCGTTTAACCATCCGAACTCACCCCGTGGCCCCCAGGACCTCAACCAAAAATATCAACACCTCCTACAACATCATTCAAACTTGTTCCAATCATTAAAATACCTCAAATAACACTAAAATCATTAATTTACATCGAATTAAAGCATAAGTTCTTCTAAAACTTCCTAAACACGCATTCGATCAAAAACTCAACCAAATCACCTCCGAATTATCTGAAATTTTACACATACATCCCAAATCACCTAATGAAGCTACTTTAACTCTTGGAATTCCATTCCGGCTCAAATTGGTATTTTACCAAAACCCTGGCCTAGGCTAAATTTCCCCACAATTTGATCCAATTTTTGTGAAATAAAGGGGGATTTCAAGATAAAAACGCGTAAATGAAACATAAAGCTTACCTCCGACAATAACCCGATGATTTCCCAGCCATTCCCGCCACTTTCTCACTCTAGAGCTCAACAATGGGGGTTTCTAGGAGTGAAACCCGTATATAAAATGTTCTGGTTTTAACTTCACTGCCTGGAACCTTTGCTCTACGCGTTCGACTCCACTCGCGTCCGCGATGCACAGACAGGCTAACCCTACGCGAACGCGGCACTGAACCACGCATTCGCGATGACCATTTTTCTCAGCCACCAGATTTTCTTCTTCGCGAACGCGACCATGCTGACGCGAACGCGATGCCTTTCCTTCTTCTTCTACGCGAACGCGGCCTCCATACACGCGAACGCGATGCCTCCCTATGTCCTCTTACGCGATCGCGGCCCTCCTCTTCGCGAACACGATGACCAACTGGTCCCCGCCTAAGCGAACGCGGGCCTTGCCTCGCGAACGCGAAGGCTAAAAATCCTGCACTGTTTCTGAAATTTTCTGCAGATTTTTCATGTTCAAAAAATGCCGGATGATGGTCCGGATTCACCCCGAGGCCCCCGGGACCCCAACGAAAACCACCAACATACTACAAAACATGATACGAACTTGCTCCAATGATAAAAACACATACTTTAACACGGAAAAACATCGAATTCAAGCAATTCAAGCCTAAGTTTTTCATTCAACTTCTACAACAGACATTCGATCAAAAACCCGACCAGACGATCTCCGAATGACCTGAGAATTTGCAGACATTTCCAAAATCACATAACGAAGCTACATAAATTGTCGGAATTCCATTCCGACCTCCGGATCAAAATATCACCTACCGTTCGGTTTTCGCCAAAATTCAACTTTAGCCAATTCAAGCCTAAAACTACACCGGACCTCCAAATTTAATTTCGATTGTTCTCCTAAGTCATAAATGATCCCCCGAAACTAGTCGAATCATCAGAATCCGATTCCGAGCACTCTAACTCGATAGTCAACTCTTGGTTGACTTTCCATATTCAAACTTCCTTCAAACATGCTATTTGCTTCATTTTCAATTCAATTCACTCCTAATTCACCCGATAGGCTCTAACACTGATATAAAAGCATAAAACATGTAATTGCAACATGACGGGGTGGTAAATTCCCGTAACGACGGGCCGGGTCGTTACATTCTCCCCAACTTAAACAAACGCTCGTCCTCGAGCGGACTCAAAGTTGTACTAGAAGCAATCCAATAGCTGAATGACCTTACCAAGCATATACTCGGCGATCATACGTCACCCTATCTCACATAAGTCCGAAAACACCATATAGTCAAAATTTCACAGACCATCTGAACCATAAATCACATTGCACTTTCCGAAATCATAGGCCAAATGCAAATCCCATGCCTATACTCAGGATACACTCGAATCCACTGCAATAACCCATATTCACTACTCCGGGCGAGATCATATGATGTATCAAACAACCCAATCACTCGAGACAATAGTCTCTAATCATACAATTTCCCATGATAACCAAATACCAACTGAAAAACCCCTTTTTTATTAGATAGAGTCTTGTTCCAACACATTCATATCATGCCCACGGCAACCGAACACGCAATATATCGAACCCATCTCTCAGGTCAACCATTCATGAATCCATTTCACTTTTAAAACTGATACCACAATAGGTTTCGGAGCCAAACCTCGATTTTCACCTTTCTAACAAGCTAAGATTCAATATGCTCGTATTCATTAGTAACTCCAACGGTCATTTCGATTATAACACACCGCACTGGTTATATGACACCTCAACACCGGCCTAAGCCACGACGAGTACAACATAGGCTCCAATAGAAACGTCTGAACACACTCGAATCATGACAACTCAAATCATGATAACTGTCTCCAGCAAAAGAGCTGCAATTCAATTCCTCTGTGTCATCATAACATAGAACAGAGATCGCGTCTCGCATTATAGAAATAGAGTACCCGAATCCTCCTCGAGAGGTCATAACATCACGTGGCCTTGCCACGATTCGTGATTCTATCCCAACATTATTACTCATGAAGCACCTCAAGCCACTAAGCTCAAAACGGTTAGCCACGCACGGATCTAGGTCTTGAACCCACACAATCAACCTCACCCACGGTGAAACAATTAACGTATGTTATCAAATCCTGAAAGGACACAACCGATGTGCCATTTGCCAAGCGATACTCAAAACGGACTTTTCCTCAGAAGCTAGGAAGTATTGTATACCAGGTAATATATAACTAACTCTATTTTCACATTACACTGTTGCGGTGTGTAACCCGCTCCAATGACATACCCGTGGAGGCGTGCCACCCGATCCAGATACCATACCTGTGGCGGCGTGCCACCCGATCCAAATAACCCGTGCCGGCGTGCCACCCGATCTACGCATAAATCTCGCAAAAAGGAAATGAATATCGAGTCGAATTTTCTCATTACAGCAAACATATATATATATATAGCCTCATGCTCCGCCACATGAAACGCATCTGACAACGTTTCTCAATACTGGAACTGAATCAATGGTGGATACTTCTACACTAAGATCCGCCACTAAGGTCCAACCAACAAAGCAATACCCACCAGCCGTCTGCTGGTCCTGAGGTACAACTACCCCGCTGGAGCATACTCTGATGCACTTTGCTACGCAATTTGTGCCATATTCCGACATAGTCCATATCACATTTGTCTAGACGACCTGACTTATGTCAACCAGTCTAAAATAAGGTATCATAACCGCAATTCATCATATCAAGCTAAGGGAGAGCCACTAGGGCTTCCGATTTCAAATAATCACAAAACGGTGCCGATACACGCGATATACAACCACTACATAGGCGGATTACGAGAACTTCTAGTCTCCAACACATATGTAACACATGAATCGCTATACCCTGGTTCCACACTCCACCGTACGAATACATAACGCACATCAAGCGTCCATTCATACCACGACGGCCATTCAGAAATTTCACTATGCCATCAACGACTCGGTTATTATAGTCAATCCAACAAGAGAATACCACCATACCACTGGATATCATCAGTTTACATTACCTTGTCCCTTTTGGACCATATTCCCTACCAAATGACTAGAATAGCAGTACCATTTTCTTAAATCATCAGAAAGATCGATTCTTAATTCACCTGCAGTTGTCCGCGCCGCTCAATAATTTTATTGACTTCCCATATATTATGAACTGATCTCAAAACCTAGAATATACCATTATCAACTTTTTCATAACACATCGCATATACAATACCATACTAAGATAACATGGAAATTCTTATCCCTTTCCTACGCCGCAAACATCGACGCACTCAACTAGTCAAGGACTTTTATGATCCCATATTGAGAAAACTCATTACACATTCCAAGCTTTGCATACCAACAGGAAAAATACACTCATTTTTCAAACCACATTAAAACACATCATAAACTCTTTCTCCCAATCACATTGCATAAGTTAAACTGCCAGGACTGAGTCCTTATACCCATATTATACCCATATCGGGTTACACGACTGCCAACACTCAAAAGCTTTATTGCACAATATCTGCAAGACTCATTACTTCAACCACATACCAGGAATTAGTCGTATTCTTTATCATACCGCTTCGGTTTATTAACAAGTTGTTCCATTTACTCAGTTTCCTTTCTGATTCATCTTTAATTTAATATTAGCCATTACTGTAGCACCATAACACATCAACTCATTCCACACGAGACTCGTACATATGACCACACGGTCTAAGACATATAGGCCACTGAATACTCTCTCAATATTTCCCGGAAGGATCACATCCTACAATACTTTATTTTGAAGAACCTCTTGCGATTTGAATTCGTTATCATTACCTTCCAATACGGATTACATAGAATCCCATCATTCACATAATATAACACAAGTACCGATCTCTTCTAACGAAACCACCATCTTTAGCCACATGCACAATCTTAAGACACCTGATTGTTACAAGTAAAATCTTGAACACCGTAAACAATTCTCGGGCGTCAGTCATCCTTATTCAGCTGTAATTCAACTGTCTTATTGAACAGAACCACTCGTGCCTTATTAGAACTCTGACACTGCAGATCATGATTACATACGGATACAATTAGCTATCTTTCTTTTTGTATACACCGAACATTCCTTACCAATATAAGTTCACAACATCCTAGTATTTCTTCACATCTACGAAGCACCATAACCCTTATCAAAATTTTCCAACATACCTAGAGACAGAACCAACACAGCACCCAACAGTGCAATCAGTTACTCAACAACAACCTCCCCAACTTAGCTCGGAGCCATACATCAAAGCACTTTTAGCCACTCATAGCCTTCTTACTTAAATGATACCACAAAGTTCTAGTTAGATTAAACTCAAGTCATTTACAAGCTTCGGCGGAGATTCGAATCATCAGAAATATTAACTCTTTTGCAATTCTTGCATTCATTCACACACAACAGTTACGCCCCCTCTTTAGGTGACAGAAATCTTTCTAAGTCCCAAATTTTCCAAAAATTTCGGCAGAGTTTCCTTTGTAAATTGGCCTATCCACCTGCCAGAGAATCACCAAACCATTCTAACAATACATCCACAACTCAACAAGATATCACAATGTATTTCAACAATATTAAGTCTCAATACTATACGAATCATATTATCATAGTTTATACTTGAACCTGCGCTGTACCTGCTCGAATCATAACACATATCAAAATCACTTTAGTCTTCCCGAGTTTAAACTCGTTCCACTACACATAAGGCACTTTACCTTCCAATTACGAGATATGATAATTATTTCTCACGCCCATAGCTAGGGCTACATGTCAAATCACAATAAGAACTGAATACCTTACAGCTCTCCCATTATCAAACTGCCATTTGCACAATAAGGATCAGACGTGCGGAAGCAATTTCAAAGTGGTGCTCAATTATACTACTTTCAGACGTGCGGAAGCAATTTCAAAGTGGTGCTCAAAGTGGTGCCAGTCGGTCCATAGTGGTGCTCAATTATACTACTGAGCGCTCGATGCGTACACAGACGTGCGGAAGCAATTTCAAAATTTATATCTCAAGCTGAATCAAGTGCGCACAATAAGAATTCCAAGAAATGTGAAGTATTTCCTAAAGGTTCGCAGCCTCCCGAGGATAAGTACAGGCGTCCCCGTACCGATCCACAAGACTCTACTAACCGGCTCAAGACTCGTGAGGCCTAGTAAACCTAGGCTCTAATACCAACTTGTCACGACCCCAAATCCGGTCGTGATGGCTCCCAGCACATTGCTAAGTCAGCCCGACCAATCAACAATAACCACGGAGCCACAAGCTCACTTTATCCAATTTAAGCATAACAGTGATAGATATATTAAAAACAAGGAACCAAGTCCCAACACATGCCAACTCCCATAGACCGAAGGGTCAAGAGTCATGAGCCTCTAAAGTATACAAAGTGTAAATAGTGAATATAACTGTGCACAAGTGTGGGATGATCAAAACAAAAATACAGACAAACTGGAGAATCAGGTCCTGCGAACGCTGGCAGCTACCTCGACTGTCCAAAAGCACTCCCGAGCCGCAATAGATTTAGCTCCACTATGGTGTATCTGGATCTGCACACAAGGTGCAGGAAGTCGGGTGTGAGTACTTCCAACTCAGCAGTAATAAAAGTAAATAATGCTGAAAGGAAGAAAACCACGATAGGCACTATCTCATGCTACACAATACAGAACTATCTTGTGACACTGAACCACGCGTTCGCGATGACCATTTTTCTCAGCCACCAGATTTTCTTCTTCGCGAACGCGACCATGCTGACGCGAACGCGATGCCTTTCCTTCTTCTTCTACGCGAACGCGGCCTCCATACACGCGAACGCGATGCCTCCCTATGTCCTCTTACGCGATCGCGGCCCTCCTCTTCGCGAATGCGATGACCAACTGGTCCCCGCCTACGCGAACGCGGGCCTTGCCTCGCGAACGCGAAGGCTAAAAATCCTGCACTGTTTCTGAAATTTTCTGCAGATTTTTCATGTTCAAAAAATGCCGGATGATGGTCCGGATTCACCCCGAGGCCCCCGGGACCCCAACGAAAACCACCAACATACTACAAAACATGATACGAACTTGCTCCAATGATAGAAACACATACTTTAACACGGAAAAACATCGAATTCAAGCAATTCAAGCCTAAGTTTTTCATTCAACTTCTACAACAGACATTCGATCAAAAACCCGACCAGACGATCTCCGAATGACCTGAGAATTTGCAGACATATCCAAAATCACATAACGAATCTACAGAAATTGTCGGAATTACATTCCGATCCCCGGATCAAAATATCACCTACCGTTCGGTTTTCGCCAAAATTCAACTTTAGCCAATTCAAGCCTAAAACTACACCGGACCTCCAAATTTAATTTTGATTGTTCTCCTAAGTCATAAATGATCCCCCGAAACTAGTCGAATCATCAGAATCCGATTCCGAGCACTCTAACTCGATAGTCAACTCTTGGTTGACTTTCCATATTCAAACTTCCTTCAAACATGCTATTTGCTTTATTTTCAATTCAATTCACTCCTAACTCACCCGATAGGCTCTAACACTGATATAAAAGCATAAAACATGTAATTGCAACATGACGGGGTGGTAAATTCCCGTAACGACGGGCCGGGTCGTTACAATGTCCTCACCCCTTAATTAAAATTGTGAATTGTCCACAATGCACACCGTAACTAATAAAAGGGTAAAAGAGAATTCCTGGTAAGCCAAAGGCCGAAGCACTAATAGTTCATGGAGTACTCGACTTCTCCCAAGCTTGGTCCTTCGTGCCGGTACCTCACACTTAGTTCCAACCATTTGGTTTTATGTTGCATCCTTCCAATCCCCTTGCTTTCCATGCTCCTATAAAATTAAAATTCGACACTACAAAAATAATATAATAAAAAATAAATAAACTGGTTACCTCCCAACAAGCGCTTGATTTAACATCACGGCACGACATGAATCACTTTTTGCCTCCACCTCGAGCTTATGAATTGAACCTCAAGTTTTGATTCAAGCTTATGATTATGGTCATGGGGCGATAACGAATCTAATTGGCCCAATGAAATAATGTAGTATTCTAAACTCCTTGGCCTTCGTATGAGGTATGTAATCCTGACTTTCTGGAAAGAAGAATTCCGGAATATATGCACATTGTTCCTCATTTCTTGACTCTTCGATTGGTTCAGATGATTCTATTTCCATATCATCATCCAAACATAATGTGAAAGTTTATTTGGAGTGTGGACCAATGCGCTCAAACACATGAACTTCATGACTTTCAACATCCTCAACATCATTGATAGTAGAATCAACAAAATTTATATCATCAATGTCCTTAGTTGGCTCTAGTCCACTTCTTCAACATTGAAGTCCTCAAATTGTAGTTGGAAGGATATTGATGTTCTAATTTGACATCCCCAATTAACACCTCAAATTCATGCTCTTTTTGGATACTATGCTCAATATTGGCTTGTTGAGCAATAAAAGCTCAAACTACTTGACTCAATTGAGCCTCCAACTTGCAAATAATTGCCTCTTCTCTTTCTATGTACAATTGTTTCTCATTGTTTTTTCTAGGAGGCACTTTAGCATATCATTGATCTCCTTCAGGTCCGCATCCCCAAGTTCATTGTTCCTATTAACTTCACAAGGAAATGTAGAACCATCATAGTAAGGGGTTGGGGGAATATAAGAAATATAAGCACAGCCATAAAAGTGATCATTTTTACCACCACGCACATCACACACATCCATAAATAAGATTGAATTGGTGCACATAACTCGCTCTCGAAAATATTTTGATAATTTTTATAGGGATGGTTTCCTTCACAATATGTATGAGGATCAATAGTAGAACTATCTACACCTAAATTTCCATAATTCCAAGTTGTCATGTTTCTCAATTCATCAGTTATAATAAACTAAAAAATATTCAAAAAAGAAGTTCAAACTAGAAACCTAGCAATGTATACAGCTACAACAACACCATTGATTCCCTGGCAACGACGCCAAATTTTGATCACGCCCAACTCTAGTCCTAAAAAGATAAGCGGTCGCTGCTAATATAATCCGGTCTAAAAGTACGGAGTTGAATCCCACCGAGAACTAAGGCTTAACTATATCTGTTTAATATCAGTAAGAAGACAAGATTGAATAATTTTCTAAATTATAAAGATTGAGATTTATATTTCTAACTGATTAACTAGCAAATACTACAAAGCGGTTAGAGACTAAATTAAGGAGGTCTAGAGTTATGATTTTCCCAAGAGTCGAAATCCTTCTAGTTATGTTCCCTACAATTTTCGATAACGTATTCTCAACTGAATGTGAGTATTTTAGGTGCCGTAATTCTCTCTCGAGCAATTACAACAATTTACTAGACATATTCTCTCGAACTACACTAGTTTGCTTTATCTAACTGCTCATTATGACTACGTCAAGGCTTTGTTATTTCTAAACCTACCTTTAAATCCAATATTTTGATTTCTCACATACGCTAGGAGTGACGTTTTTCAACAACTACCTAAATATGTACTCTCTCTCAAGAAATACACACTCAATAGGCACAGTTGATGGCCATTTAATCAACAACAACAAACATATAGTTGAACAAATAGAGAAATCCAACTGCTCAATTATATAAAAACATAACAAAAATTTATTCTACAAAAGGTTATATCAAAACCCTGGAAAATGAATTAGCCATTCATAATAGTATGTAAAACTACAATACTAAAAATCATAACCAATAATGAAAAATAGAAAGAGGAAGGAAAAGCTTGTTGAAGAATTCTCCGCCTTGCCCCTATTGTGTCTTTGCCTCCTTAGGTCGAATCTGTGTCAAAAATACGTCCAACTCATCAAAAGTATTATTTTTTCATGTTTATATACCATGTAGGGTCAGGCCCAAATAATTATACCTTCTCCTATGCGTAAAAGAATAATATTTCACGCCTGGACTGCCGCGGCCACAGTCAACCGCGGTACAACTGTGGTATATGGCAGGTATACTGCCTCAGCCCGCCTTACTCCGCGGTCACGGTTTCGGTCGTGTTTTTTACCCTGTTCCGTTTGGAATTTAGAAAAACGTAAAATAGAAAAGTTGCAGTTATTTGAGTTAGTTTTCTAACTATAAATTGTGGAGCACAAATGGAGTTCTGAGCAAAAAGGTATGTTCATTTTACTAGACAACACACAATTTGCCTACTCGATTCTATGTTTTGTTGCTCTATCATCCGTTGATCCCCGAATACGATCATGACTTAATTCCCAGGGCTTTTACTCAGACTTCAAAGCTTCAAATCATTTGAATTCATTCCATAACATCTATATAGCTCGGAGTCACTCCTAAAAGACATAAAACACACCGTTAATGCATAACACTAGCGATCAAAACAAAAACTCAACTAATAAATTAAAGTGTAATAATCGACTAAAATATGTAATTATAGCCTATCATTAGTGCTTGAGCACCCATAGAGCTCCACATGGTTCAAACCATGCATGCATGGCCTAATGTGTTTAAAATAGAACAAAATTGCACAAATATACATACATGCATATTGCACCAACATAGTTATATTTCTCAATTACACTGATATAGTTTTTTTTTTTTTTGCAAAAATATTTATACACTCTTATATATTATTATATAATATTCATACACTTATAGAAGCAATGTATCTACCTTATATAAAAGTATGTAACATTGCAATATATATCAACCTTGAATAAAAGTATGTAGTAATTTATAAAGACATAAGCATTTCTACCTACAATGATGAAATTCTTCTATCATTTTCAATTGCAAATCATGTTTACCAGTTCAAATCCCCACCAAATGATTTCAAATTTTGTAGACAATGCCTAAGATTATTTTGTAATAAATCGTAATAACATTCACTCCAAATTTAACACAAAAATTACAATCTAAATTCAAACTCACTATTTCAAAATTGTTCAGCAATAGCGGATTACCTTTCTAATATGATTTCCACCACCAAAATATTGTAAAATAAGTTCCTAGCAACGATTTGAGCTACGAACACAAGTTTACAAAGAATGAGATTATTTGTTCATTAATTCATTTAAAATAGGATACAATTATAATTCATTTTTTTTAAAAAAAAACAAAAACTCCTTACGTTATCCTTAGCGATAAGCGTTTGTAGCCATACAAAAGTTATGACTTGTTCCAAATCATAAGTTTTCAAAATCTTATAGCTATACAAATATCACGACATATTTAAGATCATAAATTAAAAAAAAAAGAAATCTGTTTTTCTTAAACTCTATTTAAATTACTTCCTATAACTTTTTTAGTATTACCATATTGTTTATTATTCACTAACTCTACTAATTTAAATTTGCATCGTGTTAGAATTATTAAAAAGAAAAGTCCTCCATATAAAAATTTCTTCAATTGCAACATGATACCTTTAGTTAAGGTGCAACAATCCACCTCAATTATATTTAATTCTATATAGATGAAGGGTGAGTTTGGTATGAAGGACAATATTTTTCATGGAAAATATTTTACTTAAAATATTTTTATGGAAAATGAGTGATTTTATCACTTATTTTCCCTTGTTTGGTTGGTGAGTGTAATTTTTTTTTCCAAAAAGTATAGATAGTATTCTTTCTACAACATAAAAAAAGTACTTATTTTATTGAAATGTAAGAAAATACTTTTTATACATCATGAAAAGAATATCCCATTTTGTTGAAATAAAGAAAAATGTTTTTCTTCATCAAGAAAAAAATTTGTTTTTCCGTTGAAATGAAAAAAATACTTTTTTTTACATAAAAAGAAATTATTTATTTTGTTAAAATAAAAAAATTATTATTTTTATCATAAAAAAGAAAAATAAATTTATAATAAAAATATTTTTCAAAACATAAAAACCAACTAAATATGAAAAATTAAAATATTTTGCTGCGTACCAGACTCACCTAAGGGCATCTCCAATGCTACTCTATTTCTTGCACCAAATCGTGCAAGAAATGGTGTTTTTTTGCTCCAATGCAACATTATTTCTTGTACTATTATAGAGCATAAATAGTGTTGCACCCAATTTTGGTGCATCACTATTCATCACACTATATTTGATTTATTGTCACGACCCTAGTTCACCAATCGTGAACATGTCGTGATGGCACCCAGTCCCCACAACTAGGTAAGCCTAACACGTTGCGGAATACACAAGCTATGAACACTTAAATAAGAAACAGCGGAAAAATAGCATAAAAAGGTATGTAATCCGTGCCGCTTGGCACATACATTCGTCACCACACTGAATAAAACGTTACCAAGATCCGGAATCCCACGGTAACACAGACTAAAAGAGAATATACAACCGTGGCTCTATGTGTAAAGAGTATCTAACAACGAAATGAAGAAAAATGTCAACTAGTACTATTAGAATAGAAGGAAAGCCTCCAGATCTGCAGACGTAGCAGATCATACCTCGAGGACTCCAGAAAGCTGCGGAAATCACCTAGCACGAGCATGCTCTGATGTACCTGGATCTGCACAACAAAAGTGTGCAGAAGAGTAGCATGAGTACACCACGACGGTACTCAGTAAGTGCCAAGCCTAACCTCGATGGAGTAGTGACGAGGAAGGTCGGGGCCCTACTGAGAGAAGCAATAATATAGTGATGATAACAATAATAAACAGTTTAAATGATAATAATTTCCGCAATAACAACAATAAAATGATTACTGCAACCGTCTACAATTTAGCTAACAACAAATAACCAACTCAATAAAAACAAGTCCGGGACCTGTGGGAATTGAACCCACAGTCCCATTAACAGCACCCCTGGGTCTCCGGGAATCGAACCCACAGCCCATGTCTCAAAAATATCTCAATAACTCGGGATCTCCGGGAATCGAACCCGCAGTCCCTACCAATAACTCGGGATCTCGGGAATCGAACCCGTAGTCCCTACCAATAACTTAGGATCTCGGGAATCGAACCCGTATTCCCTACCAATAACTCAGGATATCGGGAATCGAACCCGTAGTCCATATCTCAATAAATATCAGGATCTCCGGGAATTGAACCCGCAATCCACATTTCAACAAATCTCAGGATCTCCGGGAATCGAACCCGCAGTCCACATTTCAATAAATCTCAGGATCTCCGGGAATCGAACCCGCAGTCCACAAACACAGTAAGTAAAGGAATACACAGAAAGAAGTATAATATGCTTAACTATAACTTCGCCGATAAACAGCGCCAGCGATTACCAAGAAAACTCAAGTAAGACAATTAGGCAACTAGACAGTTAAATACTACCTAATCATGCTTTTCTAACTGCTACCGGGTAGAAATATCGAATTTAACAGCTAATAACAGGAATATCACTCATTGAACTTGTTAATTAAAGTACGTGTTCAACAACCAGCGCATGTACACGCCCGTCACCTCGCGTACAAGGCATTTAAAGTATCACATAATATCCTAGGGGTGAAAGTCCCCCACACGAGGTTAGACAAGCTACTTACCTCAATGTTTACGAACAATTCAATCCGTGGCAATGCCTTTTCCTTTCAAATTTGGCTCCAATCCAATCGTATCTATACACAATTAAATTAATATCATCAATACTACTCAACAAACTAATTCCTAAGGCCAATTACAACTTTTACAACATTCTGCCCGGAATAGTGAATTTCGACCCCGGGCCCACATGGTCGGAACTCAGGGTTCGGACCAAAATCCGGTTACCCATCCCCCCACGAGTTCAAGTATATGATTTGTTTCATAATCGGACCTCAATTCGAGGTCCAATTTCCCAACTTATGAAAAATCCTATATTCTACCAAAAACAAGAAATTCTACCATGAAAACCTTTAATTTCTATTGAAAAACATGTATAATGATGTTAAGAATTGAAAGAATTAAGTAAAAAGTGACTTACAAATATTTTGAAGAAGAAGGAATCCGTGAAGAATCGCAAATGGGTGTTTTTGGGTTGTAAAAAGTGAAGAAATGAACTGAAAATCGTGTTTTACAGGTCTCTGTGTTCGCATTTGCGAACATGGGTTCGCAATTGCGAACCCCGACCAATTTTCGGAGTTTGAAAAATAAGCTAAGGCTGGGAAGTTCGCATTTGCGAACTTTTGTTCGCATTTGCGAAGCCAAGGCAAAACTGGAAAGTTCACATTTGCGAACTGTTGTTCGCAATTGCGAACACAGGCTAAATATTGGGAAGTTCGCATTTGCCAACTATTGTTCGCATTTGCGAACACAGGCAGAATAGTGTCGAGTTCGCATTTGCGAACACAGGCACAAGTAGTGTCAAGTTCGCATTTGCGAACTATTGTTCGCATTTGCGAACACAGGCACAATAGGGGGAGTTCGCATTTGCGAACTATTGTTCGCATTTGCGAACTCTGCAGAATAGTGGGGAGTTCGCATTTGCGAACTATTGTTCGCATTTGCGAACTCTGCAGACCAGTTGCAGACAGCAACTTCTAACATGAAAAATTGATCTCGTGGCCTATCCAAAGTTCACCGAGCCCTCGGGGCTCCAAACCAAATATGCACATAACCTCAAAAACATCATACGAACTTGCTCGCGCGACCAAATCGCCAAAATAACATCAAAAATCAATAATTCACATCGAATTCAAGCCTAAATTTCTTAAAACTTTCCGAATTGCACATTCGATCTAAAACCCGACCAAATGTCGTCCGAGTGACCTGAAAATTTGCTGACATATCCAAAATCACATAACGAAGCTACAGAAATTGTCGAAATTCCATTCCGACCCCCGGATCAAAATATCACCTATCGTTCGGATTCGCCAAAATTTCAACCTTCGGCATTTCAAGCCTAATTGAGCTAAGGACCTCCAAAATACATTCCGAACGCGCTCCCAACCCCGAAATCACCCAACGGAGCTAATGGAACCATCGGATTTCCGTTCCGAGATTGTCTTAACACTGTTCCGGTTACGGACCATTTTCTATCTTTAAAGCTCTCATTTAGGGACTAAGTGTCCCAAAAATACTTCAAATTTCAGGGCCGACTCTCCCGGCAAACCACAATAGCAGAAATGTACTTAGGGAAACAGTTAAATTAGGGATTGGGGCGTAATTTTCTAAAACGACCGGCCGGGTCGTTACATCTTTCCACCCTTAAAAGATTCGTTCGTCCTCGAACAAGCATAGAAAACATACCTGGAGTAGTGAAAAGATGAGGGTACTGGCTGCGCATATCCTGCTCGGTCTCCCAAGTCGCCTCCTCGATCGGCTGGCCCCGCCACTGAACCTTTACCGAGCGATGTTCTTTGACCTTAGCTTTCTGACCTGCCTGTCTAGAATGGCGACTGGCTCCTCAACATAAGACAGATCCTTGTCTAGCTGAACAGAAGTGAAATCCAACACATGCGACGGGTCACCATGGTACCTCCGGAGCATGGAGACATGAAATACGGGGTGAACTCCAGCTAGACTAGGAGGTAAGGCTAACTCATAGGCAACCTCCCCAATACGCCTCAAAATCTCAAAAGGGCCAATAAATCTGGGACTCAGCTTCCCTTTCTTCCCAAACCTCATAACACCCTTCATGGGCGAGACTCGAAGTAGAACCCGCTCGCCAACCATAAAAGCCACATCGCGAACCTTCTTGTCCGCATAACTCTTCTGTCTAGACTGGGCTGCACGAAGTCTGTCCTGAATTACCTTGACCTTGTCCATAGCATCCTGAACCATATCAGTACCTAGCAACCTGGCCTCGCCGGCTCAAACCAACCCACGGGAGACCTGCACCTCCTACCATATAGGGCCTCGTACGGTGCCATCTCAATACTAGACTGGTAGCTGTTGTTATAAGCAAACTCCGCCAGTGGCAAGAAGTGATCCCATGAACCTCCAAACTCAATCACGCACGCACGGAGCATATCCTCCAAAATCCGAATAGTGCGCTCGGACTGCCCATCAGTCTGGGGGTGAAATGCTGTGCTCAGCTCCACCCGAGTACCTAACTCCTGCTGTACAGCTCTCCAGAACCGTGAAGTGAACTGGGTGCCTCTATCTGAAATGATGGAAACTGGAATACCATGCAGCCAAACTACCTCCCTGATATAGATCTTCGCCAGTCGCTCCGATGAATATGTAGTGCTCACCGGTATAAAATGGGCGGACTTGGTCAGCCAATCCACGATGACCCAAATGGAATCAAACTTCCTAACCGTCCGTGGAAGTCCAAATACAAAGTCTGTGGTAATGCGCTCCCATTTCCACTCGGGAATCTCGATCTGTTGCATCAATCCACCCGGACGCTGATGCTCATACTTCACCTGCTGGCAGTTGAGGCATCTAAAAACATAATCAACTATATCCCTCTTCATCCGCCTCCACCAGTAATGCTGTTTCAAGTCCTGATACATCTTCGCGACTCCCGGATGGATGGAATACCGCGAGCTATGGGCCTCTGCTAGAATCAGCTCTCGAAGATCATCTACATTGGGCACACAGATGCGCCCCTGCATCCTCATAACTCCATCATCCCCGATGGTAACATCTCGAGCATCACCACGCCGAACTCTATCCTGAAGGACAAGCAAATGAGGGTCATCGAACTGACGCTCCCTGATGCGGTCAAATAGAGAAGACCGAGAAACCACACATGCCAGAATCCGGCTGGGCTCCGAAAGATCCAATCTAACAAACTGCCTGGCTAGAGCCTGAACATCCATCGCCATAGGCCTCTCTGAAACTGGTAGATACGCTAAACTCCCCAAACTCTTTGCTCGACGACTCAAGGCATCGGCAACCATATTAGCCTTGCCCGGATGATAGAGAATAGTAATATCATAGTCCTTTAGTAGCTCCAACCATCTCCTCCGACGCATATTCAGGTCCTTCTGCTTAAGCAAGTGCTGCAAGCTCCGGTGATCAGTGTAGATCTCACAAGGGACCCCGTATAAGTAATGACGCCAAATCTTCAAGGCGTGAACAATATCAGCTAGCTCCAAATCATGAACAGGGTAATTCTTCTCATGCAGCTTCAGCTGTCTCGACGCGTAGGCAATCACCCTGCCGTCCTGCATCAATACCGCGCCGAGTCCAACTCGTGAGGCATCACAATATACGGTATAGGACCCCGTACCTGCAGGCAACATCAATATAGGGGCCGAAGTCAAAGCTATCTTGAGCTTCTGAAAGCTCGCCTCACACTCGTCTGTCCACTGGAAAGGGGAACCCTTTTGGGTCAATCTGGTCATAGGTGCTGCAATCGAAGAGAACCCCTCTACGAAACGACGGTAATAGCCCGCCAAACCAAGGAAACTGCGAATCTCAATAGCGGAGGAGGGTCTGGGCCAACTCTGCACGACCTCCACCTTCCTCGGATCTACTCGAATACCATCACTCGACACCACGTGGCCCAAAAATGCCACTGAACTTAACCAGAATTCACATTTAGAGAATTTGGCATAAAGCTGCTTCTCCCTCAGAATCTGAAGCACTATCCTCAAATGCTGCTCGTGCTCCTTCCGGCTCCGGGAATATACTAGAATATCATCAATGAAGACAATCACGAACGAGTCCAGATAAGGCCTGAACACACTGTGCATCAAATGCATAAAGGCTACTGGGGTATTAGTCAGCCCAAAAGACATCACGAGGAACTCATAGTGACCATACCGGGTCCTGAAGGTAGTCTTCGGGATATCCTGGCTCCCGAATCTTCAGCTGGTGATACCCAGAGCGCAAATCAATCTTAGAAAACACCTGTGCGCCCTGTAGCTGGTCAAATAAATCATCAATACGGGGAAAAGGATACCGGTTCTTCATTGTAACCTTGTTCAGCTGACGATAGTCAATACACATACGCATAGAACCGTCCTTTTCTTCACAAACAATACAGGAGCACCCCAAGGCGAAACATTGGGTCGAATAAAACCCTTGCCCAATAACTCCTGTAACTGATCCTTCAACTCCTTCAAATCAGGAGGAGCCATACGGTATGGTGGAATAGAAATGGGCTGAGTGCCCGGCAACAAGTCAATAGCAAAGTTAATATCTTTGTCGGGCGGCATGCCCGGGAGATCAGCTGGAAATACATCAGCAAAGTCACGTACTACATGAACATAATCAATGGAGGGAGTGTCAATACTGACGTCCCGCACATAGGCTAGATAAGTAGCACACCCCTTCTCAACCATACGCTGAGCTCTGAGAAAAGAAATAATACGGCTAGGGGTGTGATCTAGAGTACCACTCCACTCAATACGTGGAATGCCTGGCATAGCCAGCGTCACGGTCTTGGCGTGACAATCAAGAATAGCATAATGGGGCGACAACCAGTCCATGCCCAGAATAATATCAAAATCGACCATCCCGAGCAATAATAGATCCGCTCTGGTCTCAAAATCACAAATGGTAACCAAACACGACCGATATACACGGTCCACAACAAAAGAATCACCCACCGGAGTGGAAACATAAATGGGGGCACTCAAAGAATCCCAAGGCACACCTAGATGTGAAGCAAAGAAAGAGGACACATATGAAAAAGTGGAACCAGGGTCGAATAGAACCGATGCCTCCCTGTGACTAACCAGAATAATACCTGTGATAACAGAATCAGATGCAACAGCCGTAGCGCGATCAGGAATAGCATAGAATCTGGCCTGTCCCCCCTCTCGAGGGCGGCCTCTGGAACTCTGACCCCCGCCCCTGGCTGGCTGGGCAAGTGGAGTGGCAGCTGGGGCTGGAATGATAGCCTGCTGGCCCTGAGAACCACGCGGATGCTGTGATGACTGATGAGGGGCTCCTCTCCTGCGCCTGGGGCACTCCCTAACTGTGACGACCTGGCCCGTCGTCACGGGAATTACCTCCCCGTTATGTTGTAAATACATGTTTTATGCTTTTATATCAGTGTTAGAGTCTATCAGGTGAGTTAGGAGTGAATTGGATTGAAAATGAGGCATCTAGCCTTTTTGAAGGAAACTTGAATAAGGAAAGTCAACATGGAGTTGACTATTTGGTTAGAGGGCTCGGAATCGGATTCTGATGATTCGGTTAGTTCCGGGAGGTGATTTGTGACTTAGGGGAGCAATCGGAATTGAATTTGGAGGCCCGGTGTAGAAATAGGCTTGAATTGGCTAAGGTTGAATTTTGGCGAATTCCGAACGGTAGGTGAGATTTTGATCCGGGGGTCGGAATGGAATTCCGACAGTTGCAGTAGCTCCGTTAGGTGATTTTGGATGTGCCTGCAAAATTTCAGGTCATTCGGGCATCGTTTAGTCGGGTTTTGATTGATTGTGTAATTCGGAATGTTTTAAGGAATTTAGGATTGAATTCGATGTGAATTTTGGGTTTTGATGTTGTTAGACGTGTTTTGAGGATTGGAGCAAGTTCGAATAAGGTATAATGATGTGTTGGTGTGTTTGGATGGGGTCCCGGGGGCCTCGGGGTGTTTTCGGATGGCTAAACGGGAGAAATGTGGAAAATTGCAGGTTCGGGATTCTGGTTCTATTGTTTTCGCTCCTGCGAAAATGGGGGCGCAGGAGCGAGTCCGCTGGAGCGAACAAGAGGGCGCAGGGGCGAGTGACTTCGCAGAAGCGGAATCGTCTCCGCTGAAGCGGCGTCGCATGAGCGAAGATGAGACCGCATAAGCGGTCAAGAGAGAAATGGGGGAAAACCGCAGAAGCGGATTTATTGACCGCATAGGCGAGTCCGCAGGAGCGGACTCTTGATCGCAGAGGCGGAAAGGACGCAGGGGCGGAATGTTATCCGTAGAAGCGGACCCGTAGGAGCGGTCCGTGGATCGCAGGAGCGGAATTGGCCAAATAGGCCTGGGTTCGCAGAAGCGACCAATTGGTCGCAGAAGCGGTTCCGCAGGGGCGGAAAATGGCCCGCAGAAGCGAAAATCGTAGTGAGTTAAGTGTATCGGAAGTTAGAAAATTTCAGAAACATTTCACACATTTGGGTCTCGGCTTTAGAGGCGATTTGGGCGATTTTGAAGAGAAACTCAAGGGAAATCATCAGGTAATCAACTATGGACTTAAACTATGATTAGTATTGATAATATTATGCAATTATATCATGAAAATGGAGGAATTTGGGGTGATTCATGGAAGATTTAACCCTAGGCTTGAACTTTTGAAAATCAAGGTTTTGAATGGGCAAATGGAGTCCGAATTTGGTAAAATTGATATGCTTAGACTCGTATTGAGATGAGGGTTCCGAATATATGACATTTGTAATTTTTCGACAAGTGTACCGAAAGTCGGGTTTTGACTACTTTGGGAATTTTGATGTAAATTGAGTTGTATTGATTGGGTGTCATCCCATTGGCCTAATTTGTTGTATTTCTATTGTATTTGATCAGATTCTACGCGTGCGGAGCTTGATTCTCGTGGCAAGGGCATTGCGGAGTAGTCGTCGCGCCGTATTGAGGTGAGTAATAGATGTGGGTGATGACCAGCGGGTTCGAAACCACGGTATACCACTGTGTGACGCTGTATAGCAGCGAGACACGTACTCTCTTGTGAGTGTGGGGTCGATTGTGATTGGGGACTATGGCTTAGTCCGACTTGTTGATACTGTGTTATGACATTGGCTATTCTTGAGCCGTCGAACCTCCTTCTCGGATGGTTGCATACTATATATTGAGATATTGGCCACTCTTGAGCCGAGGAACCCCTTCTTGGGCGGTTGAGTATACTTGTGGCCCGTGATCCAATTATTGGATCCCGCGAGGATCGTTATCATTGTCTTATCATATTGACATGTTAGTTACTACCAGTCCGTAGCTATTTCTGTTATTATGCTATTTCCAATCTCTGGAACTTGGTATTACTGTTTTCCAACTGAAAAATGATAAAAAGGGTTTTCAAAACTACTTTTGAGCCTACGAGGCTGCATTTGCATATTAGCTGACTAGTAGTGGATCGGACAGCGCGCCGCAGCGTATATTCATGATTTTGTGCTTGGGCTGTAGGAGCCCCTCCGAAGTCTGAACCCCCACAGTTAGCACGGGTACCAAATTTGGATCGGGCTACACGCCGTAGCGGTTATATCATGCATTGCATTGCATTTAGCTACATCTCGTAGTTGTTATACTGTTTTGCTCGTACTTGTTGGTACAGGTACAGTTGATATTGGTTCTGTTACAGGGTATTTGATTACAACTTTACATACTGCTTTATTGTGGATTTCTTGTCTACGCTGTCTTACCCCTGTTTATTACCACTGAGTCTGGCAGTACTCATTTTACTCCCTGCACCTTGTGTGCAGATCTAGGTACCTCTCAGCAGTGATCCAGTAGCTGTGCGAGGCGACATTTGTGGATATTCGAGGTAGCTGCAGAGTCCGTAGGACCCGATATTCCTTCTCACTATCTCTTGATTTTGTATTAACTTTTCTTTCCGCACTTGGTATCTTGTGAACCTTATACACTCATGTTCAGTAGAGGCTCATGACTCTTGACCCTTCGGTCTATGGGAGTTGATGTATTATGGGACTTGGTTCCCCGTTTTCGTTATATGTATCATTGTTGCTTCGTGAATTAATATGCTTAAAAGGGATAGAACGAGCTTTTAGCTCCGTTCTTGTTATTGATTGATCAGGCTGGCTTAGCAATGTGCTGGGCGCCATCACGACCGGATTTGGGGTCGTGACAAGTTGGTATCAGAGCCTAGGTTTACTAGGCCTCTTGAGTCTTGAGCCGGTTAGTAGAGTCTTGTGGATCGGTACGGGGATGCCTGTACTTATCCTCGGGAGGCTGCGAACCTTTAGGAAAACTTCACTTTTCTTGAACTCTGTCGTGCGATCTTGTTGTTTTGAGAACTGAACTTCTATATTCTATTCTCTCGCAGATGGCGAGAACGCGAGCATCGGGACGAGGTGGACGACCTCCATTGCCACCTGTTAGAGGCCGTGGGCGCGGTCGTGCTAGAGTTAGAGGTAGGGCAGCTGAGGCAGTGCCAGCTGACCCGCCCGTTGTACCAGTTCAGGATTAGCCTCCAGCTGTTGATGCTCCAACAGCACCCGCTCAGGCACCAACAGTACCTATTGTGATTCGTGGTCTTCAAGAGGCATTGGCCCAGATCTTATATGTATGCACTGGTCTGGCTCAGGCAGTTTCAGCTTCTACTGCCACAACTACATCTCAGACCGGGGGTGGTCATCAGACCCTCGCAGCTCGCATACCAGAGCAGGTTGTGCAGGGACTTCAGACACCGGAGGCAGCCCCAGCTCAGCCAGTTGCACCGGCTGCTCCAGTTGTGCCAGTCACACCAGCCCCAAGGTATGTTGTTCCGGTGATGCCTGACGACGAGCAGTGTTGGCTTGAGAGGTTTCGTAGACTTCAGCCTCCGACATTCAGTGGTACTGAGGGCGAGGATGGCCGGGGATTTCTGGACAAGTGTTAGAGAATGCTTCGTATAACTGGTATTCTTGAGTCCAGTGGAGTTTCATTTACTACCTTTCAGTTCACTGGTCCCGCATTTGATTGGTGGGAAGAGTTTGAGAGGCGTAGGCCTGCAGGAGCAGCACCTCTCACATGGCAGCAGTTCTCTACTCTCTTTCTAGAGAAATATGTACCTCAGTCTCGTCGTGAGGAGCTACGTCGCCAGTTCGAGTGGTTGGTTCAGGGCGACATGTCTGTGACTCAGTATGAGCTTAGATTCACACAGTTGGCTAGGCATGCCACATGGATGATCCCTAATGATAGGGAGAGGATCAGGAGGTTCATTGATGGCCTCAACTACTCTATCCGCATTCTTATGACCAGAGAGAGAGTTTTGTCATCATCATTCGAGCAGGTTGTTGATATGGCACGCTCCATTGAGGCGGATCGTCGCCGAGAGAGAGAGGAGCGGGAGGCCAAGAGGCCTCGTGGTTCTGGCGGTTTCAGTGGTGCTCCATCTAGAGGGCATTCCCAGCAGAGCAGAGGTCGCTCATCTAGACCTTCTCATTCGGGCCGCCCAGAGCAGAGCGGAGGTTCTTATGGTCGTGGTCGACATGGGTTTCAGCAGGGTCAGTCATCGCTTAGTGCCCTTCCAGCCCGGGGTGCAGCACCTACTTCATCAGCCCAGGGTTCTTCTGCGGCGAGTGGTTCCCTTCAGTCCCCTTCTCCAGCACCAGGTGCATGTTATGAGTGTGGCGAGTTTGGCCACATGAGGAGACAGTTCCCTCGACTCCGTAGGGACAGGACTCAGCAGAGGGATGAGCCCTCATCTTTCGCACCATCTCAGTCTAGTAGAGGTGGAGGTCAGTCTTCTCGTGGTCGCCCCAGGGGCGAGGAGAGATCTGGTGGAGGCCAGGCACGTTTCTATGCACTTCCTGACAGGCGTGATGCAGTTGCCTCCGATGCAGTGATTACAGGTATCATTTCTGTCTGTCACAGAGATGCCTCTGTTCTATTTGATCCAGGGTCCACATATTCTTACGTGTCCTCTTACTTTGCACATCACTTGGGTGCGACTCGTAGTAGTCTTGATTTACCTGTTCATGTATCCACCCCCGTGGGTGATACGATCGTTGTGGATCATGTCTATAGATCCTATTTTATATCTATTGGGGGTCTGGAGACCCAGGCAGATTTGTTATTGTTGGGGATGGTGGACTTTGATGTTATATTGGGTATGGACTGGTTGTCTCCGTACCATGCTATATTGGACTCTCATGCTAAGACAGTTACGTTGGCCATTCCTGGTATTTCTCAGATTGAGTGGCGGGGTTCGACCGATTTCGTCCCTAGCCGTGTCATTTCGTTCTTAAAAGCTCAGAAGATGGTTGAAAAAGGGTGTCTATCGTACTTAGCTTTTGTGAGAGATGTGGGAGCCGGGTCTCCTAGCATTGATTCTGTACCTGTTGTGAGGGACTTCCCAGATGTATTCCCCTCAGACCTGCCGGGCATGCCGCCAGACAGGGATATTGATTTTGGCATTGACTTGGTGCCGGGCACTCAGCCTATATCCATTCCTCCTTATCGGATGGCACCAGCCGAGTTGAAAGAACTGAAAGAGCAGCTTCAGGAGCTTCTGGATAAGGGTTTCATCCGCCCTAGTGTGTCCCCGTGGGGTGCACCGGTATTATTTGTTAAAAAGAAAGATGGTTCCATGCGAATGTGTATTGATTATAGGCAATTGAACAAAGTGACAGTGAAGAACAAGTACCCTCTACCGCGCATAGATGATTTGTTTGATCAGCTACAGGGTGCGAGGGTGTTTTCTAAGATCGATCTTCGTTCAGGCTATCATCAGCTGAAGATCAGGGACTCGGATATTATGAAGACTTCATTCAGGACCCGATATGGTCACTATGAGTTTCTTGTGATGTCGTTTGGGCTGACCAACGCCCCAACAACATTTATGCATCTGATGAACAGTGTGTTCGAGCCCTATTTGGATTCATTTGTGATTGTGTTCATTGATGACATTCTAGTCTACTCCCGTAGTCAGGAGGAGCATGCTCAACATTTGAGTATTGTGTTGCAGAGATTAAGGGAGGAGAAGCCATATGCTAAATTCTCCAAGTGCGAGTTTTGGCTCGAGTCTGTAGCATTTCTGGGACATGTGGTGTCTCGTGATGGTATTCAGGTTGATCAGAAAAAGATAGAGGCGGTGCAGAGTTGGCCTAGACCGTCCTCAGCTACAGAGATCAGGAGTTTTCTTGGCTTGGCGGGGTATTATCGCCGGTTTGTTAAGGGATTTTCATCCATTGCTTCTTCATTGACTAAATTGACCCGGAAGGGTGCACCATTCGTGTGGTCGGATGAGTGCGAGGAGAGCTTTCAGAAGCTCAAGACAGCTTTGACCACAGCTCCAGTGTTAGTATTGCCATCAGCTTCAGGTTCATATACTATTTATTATGATGCCTCGAGAGTGGGGATAGGTTGTGTGTTGATGCAGGAAGGTAAGGTGATTGCTTATGCTTCTCGGCAGTTGAAGCCACATGAGAAGAACTATCTTGTTCATGATTTGGAGCTAGCCACCATTGTTCATGCATTGAAGATTTGGAGGCACTATTTGTACGGTGTGTCTTGTGAGGTGTATACCGACCATCATAGTCTCCAACACTTGTTCAAGCAGAAAGACCTTAATTTGAGACAACGGAGATGGCTTGAGTTGCTTAAGGATTATGACATCACTATATTATATCATCCGGGGAAGGCCAATGTGGTGGCCGATGCTTTGAGCCGGAAGGCGGTCAGTATGGGGAGCTTGGCATATATTCCAGCTGAGGAGAGGCCATTTGGTCATGATGTTCAGGTGCTAGCCAATCGGCTAGTGAGGTTAGATATTTCGGAGCCCAGCAGGGTATTGGCTTGTGTTGTATCTCAGTCATCTCTATATGATCGTATTCGTGAGCGTCAGTATGATGATCCACATTTGGCTGTCCTTAGGGACAGAGTTCAGCATGATGATGCTAGAGAAGTCACCATTGATAGTGACGGCGTATTGAGGATGCATGGCCGGATATGTGTGCCCAATGTCGATGGCCTTCGTGAGTTGATTCTGGAGGAGGCCCATAGCTCGCGGTATTCTATCCATCCAGGAGCCGCGAAGATGTATCAAGATTTGAAACAACACTATTGGTAGAGAAAGATGAAAATGGACATTGTCAGACATGTAGCACGGTGCCTCAACTGTCAGCAGGTTAAGTACGAGCATCAGAGGCCCGGTGGTGTATTTCAGCGCATTGATATTCCTGAGTGGAAATGGGAGAGGATCACTATGGACTTTGTTACTGGACTCCCTCGGACGGCGAGGAAGTTTGATTCCGTATGGGTGATTGTGGATAGACTGACCAAGTCAGCTCACTTCATTCCAGTTAGTACTACCTACTCATCGGAGCGGTTGGCAACGATCTTTATTCGAGAGATTGTTCGGTTTTATGGGGTCCCAGTGTCTATCATATCCGACAGGGGTACTCAGTTCACTTCTCAGTTTTGGAGAGCATTTCAGCGAGAGATGGGTACGCGGGTTGAGTTGAGTACAGCATTTCACCCCCAGACAGACGGACAGTCTGAGCGCACTATTCGGATCTTGGAGGATATGTTGCGAGCTTGTGTGATTGATTTTGGTGGTTCGTGGGATGAGTTCCTACCACTTGCCTGAGTTTGCCTACAACAACAGTTATCAGTCGAGTATTCGGATGGCCCCGTATGAGGCATTGTATGGCAGGCGGTGTAGATCCCCCGTGGGATGGTTTGAGCCTGGTGAGGTTAGATTGATAGGGACTGAGTTAGTCCAGGATGCTCCGGATAGAGCAAAGTTGATCCAGGAGAGGCTTCGTACAGAGCACGGTCTCGCCAGAAGAGTTATGCGGACCGTAGAGTTCGAGAGTTGTCTTTCATGGTTGGTGACAGAGTATTGTTGAAGGTTTCACCTCTTGAACGGTGTCATGAGGTTTGGGAAGAAAGGAAAGTTGAGTCCTAGGTACATTAGTCCTTTTGAGATACTCGGGAGGGTTGGAGAGGTGGCATATGAGTTAGCCTTGCCGCCCGGCTTATCCAGCGTCCATCCGGTATTCCATGTGTCTATGCTCCGGAAGTACATTGGAGATTCGTCTCATGTATTAGACTTCGGTACCATTCAGCTTGATGGTGATCTATCCTATGATGTGGAGCCTATTGCCATTTTGGGACGTCGAGTAAGAAAATTGAGGTCCAAGGAGATTGCATCGGTTAAGGTTTAGTGGAGAGGTCGACCCGTGGAGGAGGCCACTTGGGAGATCGAGCGGGAGATGCGGAGCAGATATCCTCACTTGTTTGAGACTTCGGGTATGTTTCTTGACCCGCTCGAGGACGAGCGTTTGCTTAAGAGGGGAGAATGTGACGACCCGGCCCGTCGTCATGGGAATTACCTCCCCGTTATGTTGTAAATACATGTTTTATGCTTTTATATCAGTGTTAGAGTCTATCGGGTGAGTTAGGAGTGAATTGGATTGAAAATGAGGCATGTAGCCTTTTTGAAGGAAACTTGAATAAGGAAAGTCAACCTGGAGTTGACTATTTGGTTAGAGGGCTCGGAATCGGACTCGATGATTCGGTTAGTTCCGGGAGGTGATTTGTGACTTAGGGGAGCAATCGGAATTGAATTTGGAGGCCCGGTGTAGAAATAGGCTTGAATTGGCTAAGGTTGAATTTTGGCGAAATCCGAACGGTAGGTGAGATTTTGATCCGGGGGTCGGAATGGAATTCCGACAATTGCAGAGTAGCTCCGTTAGGTGATTTTGGATGTGCCTGCAAAATTTCAGGTTATTCGGGCATCGTTTAGTCGGGTTTTGATTGATTGTGTAATTCGGAATGTTTTAAGGAATTTAGAATTGAATTCGATGTGAATTATGGGTTTTGATGTTGTTAGACGTGTTTTGAGGATTGGAGCAAGTTCGAATAAGGTATTAGGATGTGTTGGTGTGTTTGGATGGGGTCCCGAGGGCCTCGGGGTGTTTTCGGATGGCTAAACGGGAGAAATGTGGAAAATTGCAGGTTTGGGATTCTGGTTCTGTTGTTTTCGCTCCTGCGAAAATGGGGGCGCAGGAGCGAGTCCGCAGGAGCGGACAAGAGGGCGCAGGGGCGAGTGACTTCGCAGAAGCGGAATCGTCTCTTCTAAAGCGGCGTCGCAGGAGCGAAGATGAGACCGCAGAAGCGGTCAAGAGAGAAATGGGGGAATACCACAGAAACGGATTTATTAACCGCATAGGCGAGTCCGCAGGAGCGGACTTTTGATCGCAGAGGCGGAAAGGACGCAGGGGCGGAATGTTATTCGCAGAAACGGACCTGCAGGTGCGGTCCGTGGATCGCAGGAGCGGAATTGGCCAAATAGGCCTGGGTTCGCAGAAGCGACCAATTGGTCGCAGAAGCGGTTTCGGAGGGGCGGAAAATGGTCCGCAGAAGCGAAAATCGTAGTGAGTTAAGTGTATCGGAAGTTAGAAAATTTCAGAAACATTTCACACATTTGGGTCTCGGCTTTAGAGGCGATTTGGGCGATTTTGAAGAGAAACTCAAGGGAAATCATCGGGTAATCAACTATGGACTTAAACTATGATTAGTATTGATAATATTATGCAATTATATCATGAAAATGGAGGAATTTGGGGTGATTCATGGAAGATTTAACCCTAAGCTTGAACTTTAGATAATCAAGGTTTTGAATGGGCAAATGGAGTCCGAATTTGGTAAAATGATATGCTTAGACTCGTATTGAGATGAGGGTTCCGAATATGTGACATTTGTAATTTTTCAACAAGTGTACCGAAAGTCGGGTTTTGACAACTTTGGGAATTTTGATGTAAATTGAGTTGTATTGATTGGGTGTCGTCCCATTGGCCTAATTTGTTGTATTTCTACTATATTTGATCAGATTCTACGCGTGCGGAGCTTGATTCTCGTGGCAAGGGCATTGCGGAGTAGTCGTCGCACCGTATTGAGGTGAGTAATAGATGTGGGTGATGACCAGCGGGTTCGAAACTCCGGTATACCACTTTGTGACGCTGTATAGCGGCGAGACACGCACACTCTTGTGAGTGCGGGGTCGATTGTGATTGGGGACTATGGCTTAGTCCGACTTGTTGATACTGTGTTATGACATTGGCTATTCTTGAGCCGTCGAACCTCCTTCTCGGATGGTTGCATACTATATATTGAGATATTGGCCACTCTTGAGCCGAGGAACCCCTTCTTGGGCGGTTGAGTATACTTGTGGGCCGTGAGCCAGTTATTGGATCCCGCGAGGATCGTTATCATTGTCTTATCATATTGACATGTTAGTTACTATTAGTCTTGAGCTAAACACTGTCTAAAAATAATTTTCAAACTCTGATATTTCTGAAAACTATTTTCTACTATTATTGATAAAAAGGTATTTCAAATGATATTTATTGTGCCTGTGAGGCTTGCAGTGCATGTAGCTGGACTGGTAGTGGATCGGACTGCGCGCCGCAACATATCACTGATATTGTGCTTGGGCCGTAGGAGCCCCTCCGGAGTCTGAACCCCCACAGTGAGCGCGGGTACCCAAATGGATCAGGCTACGCGCCGTAGCGGTCATATCATGCATTGCATTGTATTTAGCTACATCTGCTAGCTGTTATACTGTTTTGCCGGTACTTGCTGGTACATGTACGGTTGATATTGATTCCGTGACAGGGTATTTGATTACAGCTTTACATAGTGCTTTATTGCGGATTTCTTATCTGCGCTGTCTTACCCCTGTTTATTACCACTGAGTCTGGCAGTACTCATTTTACTCCCTGCACCTTGTGTGCAGATCCAGGTACCTCTCAGCAGTGATCCAGTAGCTGTGCGAGGTGACATTTGTGGATATTCGAGGTAGCTGCAGAGTCCGCAGGACCCGATATTCCTTCTCACTGTCTCTTGATTTTGTATTAACTTTTCTTTCCGCACTTGGTATCTTGTAAACCTTATACACTCATGTTCAGTAGAGGCTCATGACTCTTGACCCTTCGGTCTATGGGAGTTGATGTATTATAGGACTTGGTTCCCCGTTTTCATTATATGTATCGTTGTTGCTTCGTGAATTAATATGCTTAAATGGGATAGAACGAGCTTCTAGCTCCGTTCTTGTTATTGATTGGTCAGGATGGCTTAGCAATGTGAGGGGCTCCTCTCCTGCGCCTGGGGCACTCCCTAACCAGGTGGCGAGTATCCCCGCACTCAAAACAAGCTCTGAGAGGACACGGTGGCTGTGACTGACCGGCCTCACCCCCACTAGTCAGACCCTTGGAAGGACCCCGCGCAGGAGGTGCACTGGAAACTGGGGGAGCATAATAAGGCTCCTGAGGTGCTAGAAGACCTGGAGTACTACCGGCTGCGGGCAATGCTGGATGAACTGGTCGGCCGGAATAACCCCCGCCAAAACGACCAGCTGATGAAGTGCGGGCACCAGAGAAATGGCCCGACTCACGAGACCTCTTGGCCTCTCTCTCTCTCCGCTCTCTAGGGAGCATACTCTCGATCCTCTTGGCAATGCTAACTGCCTGCTGATAAGATATATCTGTCTCAAGCTCTCTGGCCATGCTGGATCGGATAGGCGGAACAATGCCCTCAATAAATCTCCGCACTCTCTCCCGAACCGTGGCTACCAAAGTCGGTGCATGTCTGGCTAGACGGGTGAAACTGATAGCATACTCCGATACTGACATGGAGCCCTGTCGCAACCGCTCAAACTCCGAGCGCCATGTCACTCCCCAAATCGGGGAACATGATAGGCGCCTGACCGGGTTGCCCCAGTCAAGCGGACCTGGGTGCCTTTCATTTCCATGCGTTACCCCTGTGTTGATTGTTTCTCATTAACCAAATATCTTACTAACCATGAATGATTTCACATTAAACAAATAAAACCATACGAGGGATTCATTAACAAGTTTGCAGTTTTTACAACGACCGACATAACATAATGTATACATAATACCTGGAGTCCCACAGTTTACATGTCTACAGAGCCTCTAGGATACAAAAAAAGGGAATACAATACTTGCCAGTAACAAGGCTCCGGCTATACCTTACAAAACCAAAATGAAATCTAAACAAAAGTGGCATGAACCACACAGGGCCCCAAGGAAGAAAAGGGGCTCACCAAAACGGGCAGTGGAAGGAGAAGGATACTACTGCCGATGAGCTGAAGTGCCTGCTACTGATCCACCTACAATCATAACATGAATATAGCGTCCCCGGCAAAAAGGGACGTCAGTACACTTGAATTGTATTGGCATGTATGGACAAACTTTGTCCCAAGTAAACTCAAGCCATTGAATTACATCAACAATTAATTAAACCAGCCAACCATGTTTCCGCATTTTCCTCATTTGAAATAATTCTCAACACAAAGCACTTTCTACGATCAACCAATTTAACAATAACCAATCAATCACGTAAAGCACAAGTAGTCAAACAAAGGGGCAATCAGTGCCCCACAGGTTGCAAACTCTCCTGCTGTCTCCTTTCACAATTTCACATTATTGATTTTTGTATCAATTTTCAATAGCGATTTCGATCGCTTTCCATCCTTATTGCCCCCGACCACCCTTATTACCTCGGCCACCCTTATCACCCCAACCCACACCTTATTTCCTCATGTTGCGGCGCGCAACACGACCCCGCCTTACAGTTTAAAACACAACAATTTCAAACAGCAGATAAGGTACTACACATAATTTCAACAAGTTCAAATAAGCAACTTGCACATTGTTTCATGTTCTCAATTATTTTTCAAATCAATATCACAACCATGTTACAATATTTCCACAATTCAAGTGTTTCATCTCTTTCCACAATAAACAAATTCTTAAGTGCTTCGTTTGTTTTACACAAGGTGCCATATAGGCCATCATAATCATTATTCACAATTCTTTACCCATTTCGACTCTCATTTAATTTTCGGTTCATATTCTATACCACATCACTCATATTTCAACAACAACTTTGAGAATTTCACACAATTTGTCAAATTAACACTAACCAAACAAATTTTACACATATAGGCGATTTCACAAGAATCAAAATTAGCCATACATACCTGGTGATGAGTTTTTCTTCCTACTTTATGCTTACCCAAGATATCCTACTCTTGCCAACCTTGTTCTTGAAGACTCTTACTTCTACTCACTTCTTTTTACTAGAAATCAAGTTCAATAATCATGCATGAGTGTAAAAATTCTATTTTCAAAAGCTATTATATGCAAACCTCTCTTTATCCAATTTAAAACTGAAAATCAAAGAAAATAGTTAGGGTTTTTACCTTGAAAAGATTTGGGGAAGTTGAATCTTTGCCCTAGAATCCTTTGAACTAAGATGGTTGGAACAATCTTTGAAGATGAAAGATTTCTCTCTAAAACCTCTCTCTTCTCTCTCTAATTTTGGTAAGATGATATGATAAAATGAAGAAGAAAGGTGTTATATTAAAGAAGAGATCGGGTCAAAATGTTACAAAATCTGGACCGGGTCAATTATGCGGTGCACTTTGCGACCGCAGAATCAACATGCGGTCCGCATAGTGACCGCAGAATGGCCTCAAAATGACACAAGTTCTGTTACAGAATGCGACCAATATGCGGTCCGCATTCTTGATATGCGGTCGCAAAGTGCACCGCAGATTCACTATGCGATCGCATATCGACCGCATTTTCAACATGATTTTTGGGAGGCTTCTGTTAAGCTTTGCGGCAAGAATGCGGTCCGCATAACAGGTTTGTGGTCGCATTCTTGACCGCATATTTGACACTTTTCTGGAAAACTTTATTCTCTACATTTTTGACACTTAAATTACTACCAAGGGTCCGAACCGTGGCTCGCAAGCTCGCCGCGAAGAATTCTACGCATTCCTAACATATTATTCGGACTATGACACCACAGCTACTAGGTTTTATGCACAAAATTTTTTACGGGACCTTACACGCCAAGAATCCCTCAGGCTCTGTGGAAGAAACTCCCTCAAAAACAGATCTGAAAATTGCGTCCAAGTCAATGAAGCAGACTCCTCTGGACTATCCAACTCATACGTGCGCCACCAATCATAAGCGGCCCCACGAAACTGAAAAGCAGTGAAGGAAACCCCGCCGGTCTCCACAATCCCCATAGTACGAAGAATACGATGACACTCCTCTAGAAAACCCAATGCATCATCTGAAGCCAAACCACTAAACACTGGAGGGTCATATTTCTTGAACCTCTCCAATGTACGCTGCTCGTCCTCAGAGGCAGCTGGTCCACCTCCGGGCTGTGCTGGGGCGGCAGGAGGCATAACCAAAACATCTGGAACCTGTCCCACTGTCACACGCTGCTCCGATGTCACGGCTGCGAGAGTTTGGGCCCCTCCCCCGGCCTGAGATGTAGTTGCAACGAGAGGAAGCAGTCCTGCCTGAGCTAAAGTGGTATACATACTCATAAACTGGGCCAGGGTCTCCTGGAGTGCTGGAGTAGTAGCAACTCTAGTAGGTGTATCAGGTGCCTGCGCTCCAACCTGATCCACCGGTGGTGCCTCAGCGGCAGCGCCGTGGGTGCTGTGGCTGCACCTCGGGCGTGTCCTCGACCTTTACCACGGCCCCGGCCTCTGACGGCGGCAACAGGGGGCGCGGGTACCTGATCGTCGCGAGTAGCTCGTGTCCTCACCATCTGTGAGAGAATAGAAAGCAATAGTTTAGATTTGATGCCAAAAATGTCGCACGACAAGGAATCCAAAAGAAATGAAGAGTTTCCTAAACATTATTCGGACTATGACACCACAGCTACTAGGTTTTATGCACAAAATTTTTTACGGGGCCTTACATCCTCCCCCCCTTAAGATCATTCGTCCTCGAATGAGGATTTGAGAATGAGTTAGCTTTGAAAGACATGCTATGCAAACTATCAAAATTTTGACTAACTCTTATATTTTAGAAAAATTTCGCTAGAGTTTCCTTTGTATTATGGACATATCCACCTGTCAGAGGGCCCCCGAAACACATTACCAAACAACAATACACAAATACAACACTTTCCACAACTGGTATACACTTTCTTACCTCAACGAATGCACATATTCTATCACATTGTTACAATTGCACAAAAATTAGTCACTTCAATGAATTCTTACCTTATTTAACCATTTTAACACCATGTACACTCAACAAACCATTACCAATCTACACTTACTATTAGTTGTTTATTTAACACGCAAATATTTATAATGATTTCATTTATCAAGAAAGGTTCAAGTGACCCAAGGCAACAACACATTTAACTCATTACAAAATGAAGGAGACTTTACTAATACTAAGAGGGAAACAACTTAGACAAGATGGCAACTACTAGGAGTAGAAAGGTTACCTAATTTCTTCTAGGCTTGATCAAACAAATGGGGGTACTTTTCCTTCATATCTTTTTCCGCTTCCCATGTGGCCTCCTCAACTTGTTGACTTCGCCACAATACTTTAACAGAGGAAACTTCCTTATTTCTCAACTTACGGACTTGCCTATCAAGAATGGCAACTGGAACTTCTTCATATGACAAATCTTCATTAACCTCTATAGCTTCGACTGGCATGATGGTGGATGGATCTCCAATCACTTTCTTCAACATGGACACATGGAATACCGGGTGCACCGATGACATCTCAGGAGGCAACTCTAGCCTATAAGCAACTTGACCAATCCTTTGAACGATCCGATATGGCCCGACATACCTAGGACTCAATTTCCTTTCTTTCCAAATCGCATGACTCCCTTCATAGGAGATACCCTCAAGAACACCCAATCATCGACTTGAAACTCCAACTCCCTTCGGCGAACGTCTGCATAGGATTTTTGACGACTCTGTGCTGTTTTCATTCTCTCCTGAATAACCTTGACCTTTTCCATAGCTTCGTACACCATATCCGGCCCTAGCAATTCCGCTTCACCTACCTCAAACCACCCGATTGGCGACCTACATCTTCTCCCGTACAATGCCTCAAATGGGGCCATCTGAATGCTAGCATGATAGCTATTATTGTAAGCAAATTCTATCAGTGGCAAGTGTTTATCCCAATTACCTTTAAAATCTAAGACACAAGCCCGTAACATATCTTCAAGCGTCTGAATGGTCCGCTCGGCCTGACCGTCGGTCTGTGGATGGAAAGCTGTGCTGAGATTCACCCGAGTTCCCAAACCTTGCTGAAACGTCTTCCAAAAGTTAGCTGTGAACTGAGCCCCGCGATCTGAGATGATAGAAAGTGGAGTGCCATGAAGCCTTACTATCTCCTCGATGTACAATCTTGCATATTGCTCCGCAGTATCAGTGGACTTGACAGGCAGGAAGTGAGCTGATTTGGTGAGTCGATCTACTATCACCCATATTGAATCGAACTTACGCTGAGTCACAGTAACCCTACCACGAAATCCATATTGATCATCTCCCATTTCCACCTTGGTATTTCTATAAGCTGAGTTAATCCACCGGGCCGTTGATGCTCGGCCTTCACTTGTTGACAGTTCGGACATTTAGCTACAAAGCTTGCTACATCCATTTTCATACCGTTCCACCAATAAATCTCCTTAAGGTCATGATACATTTTCGTGGAACCTGGGTGTACCAAATACCTGGAAATACGAGCCTCTGCCATTACCCTTTCCCGAAGCTCGTCCACATCCGGAACACATAGCCTATCTTGACACCGCAATACACCATCTTCGCTGCTGAGTACAAATGCTGAGGTCTTGTTATTCATGACTGCTTCCTTTACCCGAACCAATGCTGGATCCATGAACTATTTTTCCTTGATTTCCGCGACCAATGATGATTCTGCTCCATTATGCACCAAAATATCCCCCTCGTCTGACGCCGAGATACGAACCCCCAAACTGGCTAATTGGTAAACCTCTCGAGCCAGGGGTCTCTGCTCCACACCCAAATGAGCCAAACTACGCATGGATTTTCGACTAAGAGTGTCGGCTACCACATTTGCCTTTCCTGGATGGTACAATATGTTCATATCATAGTCCTTGAGTAATTCTAACCACCGCCGCTGTCTCAGATTTAGCTCCTTCTGCTTGAACAAATACCGGAGGCTCTTGTGGTCTGAAAACACATCTACATGAACTCCATAAAGATAGTGCCGCCATATTTTCAAAGCAAACACAACAGCTGCAAGCTCCAAATCATGCGTCGGATAATTCTTCTCGTGATTCTTGAGTTGCTTGGAAGCGTAAGATATGACTTTCCCGTGCTGCATCAATACACATCCCAAACCAACCCTAGAGGCATCACAATAAACCACAAATCCCTCTGTGCCTTCTGGCAAGGCCAATACTGGTGCCGAGGTCAATCTTGACTTCAATTCCTGGAAACTTTTCTCACATGCTTCGGACCACTGGAACTTAACTGCCTTCTGCGTCAGCTTTGTCAATGGGGAAGCGAGGGTTGAGAATCCCTCTACAAACCTATGATAGTACCCTGCCAGACCCAAAAAGCTGCGAATCTCTGTCGGGGTCGTGGGTCTAGGCCAATCTTTCACTGCCGCAATCTTCTGAGGATCCACCTGAATTCCCTCACTGGAAATAACATGCCCTAGAAAGGCTACGGACTCCAACCAAAACTCACATTTTGAGAACTTGGCATACAATTGATGTTGATGAAGGGTCTGCAATGCTGCTCTGAGGTGAACGACATGATCTTCTCTGCTTCGAGAGTAGATGAGAATGTCGTCAATGAATACAATCACAAAGGAATCTAGGAATGGCTTGAAAACACGATTCATAAGGTCCATGAAAGCTGCTGGGGCATTGGTTAGCCCAAAAGACATGACCAAAAACTCGAAGTGACCATAACGAGTTCTGAAGGCGGTCTTAGGAATATCCTGCTCCCTGATTTTTAACTGGTGGTACCCAGACCGTAAATCAATCTTTGAGAAGAACTTTGCTCCCTGCAATTGGTCAAACAGATCATCCACTCGAGGCAAAGGATATTTATTCTTGATGGTGACTTTGTTGAGCCGCCGATAATCAATACACATTCGAAGTGACCCATCCTTCTTTCTGACAAAGAGAACCGGAGCACCCCACGGCGACACACTCGGTCGTATGAACCCTTTCTCTAATAAATCCCTCAGCCGCTCCTTTAACTCCCTTAACTCTGCTGGCGCCATTCTGTATGGTGGAATGGATATTGGCTGAGTATCCGGCATTACATCGATCCCGAAATCAATCTCCCTATCCGGCGGGATGCCTGGAAGCTCATCTGGAAACACTTCAGGAAATTCATTCACAATTGGCACAGACTCGAGGGTAGGCACATCTGAGGTGGTGTGCGTTACCCGAACCAGGTGATAGATACACCCTTTCTTAATCATCTTCGAAGCCTTAAGGTAGGAAATAAACCTATCCCATGGCACTACACCATTTCCTCTCTATTCAATAACTGGCTCGTTAGGGAACTCGAGCCTCATAACTCTCGTTCGACAGTCAAGTTTGGCAAAGCACGAATAAAGCCAATCCATCCCCATAATTACATCAAAATCTACCATCCCAAGCTCAATAAGATCGGCTGTGGTATCACGACCACCCACCGTAACAACACAATTCCTATAGACTCGTGAGGCTGTAATAGAATCACCAACCGGAGTCGACACAGAGAACGGCTCATGAAGCTGTTCGGGTTCTATCCCAAAACTTGAAGCAATGAACGGAGTAACATAAGACAAGGAGGACCCCGGATCAATAAGGGCATAGCAATCAATAGTCTGAACAGACATGATACCTGTAACAACATCCGGAGAAGCCTCGGCATTTTGGCGGCCACTCAATGCATAGAATCGGCTAGGGTCCACCCCTACCCCGAGCTCCACCCCTAGCCGCACCACGCCCCGCCGATGCCGGAGTACGCGCCGACGACGTAGCACCGAAGAACCGACGACCGAGCGGATCCCCTACCTATACCCTTGACGGGGTGCACGACAGCCTCGTTGAATGTGACCTCCCACCCCGCACCCGAAGCACACTTGGAAGGTCAAGGTAGCAAGTATCCGTATGAAATCTCCCACACTTGGGGCACGTAGGTCTCCCCGCCGCCGGGATCTCACCCCAGACGACCGGACCGACGAGACCTCCCGCCGTCTCGAACCTGTGTCTCGAGTAACCGCCCGCCGATGACCGTGCACCGGATGGCGGTGCACTCGCGGAGGACCGAGCATATGACCGGGATGGCCCCGATGACCCTTTCCCCGGAAGTGATCTCCCCGAATGACCCATTGACCGGCCCTCGCCGCTACTTTCTCTTCTCGCACGAATCTTCACCTCCCGGCCTCCGTGGCTCGAGCAAACCCCACGATCCTCCCATAGTTCATATCCGAGTGCAAAGCTGCCGTGGCGGCCTCATTCACTACCAAAGGGCTAAGGCCCCGAACAAACCGTCGAACCCGGCATCCATGGTCGACACTAAACGAGGAGCGTACTTGGACAACCTTACGAACTCTATGTGATACTCCCAAACACTCATACTGCCCTGTTTGAGAACCTCGAACTCGGTGGCACGGGCTTCCATTGCCTCAGCAGGTAAGAAGTGGTCCATAAATGCATCCACGAACTCATCCCATCCTGGCCGGAGGGCTCCCTTCCTCACGGGAATCCTCCCACATTTCGAACCATGAACGTGCCGCTCCCTTCAGCTTGTAAGAGGCCAACTCTACCCCCTCTATATCTGTAGCCTTCATCACTCTGAGGGTCTTGTATATCTCATCAAGGAATTCCTGTGGGTCAGCCTCTGGATCGGTGCTTGAGCATTCAGGAGGGGCCAACCGCAAGAACTGGTGGACTCTGGAGCCGAAGGAATCTCCCTGTCCGCTGGAGGATGCAGGGGCATCATGGGATCTCTAGGTCTGGGCGGCCACTAACCGTGTTAACATATGAATGGCTTCCCTAAGATCCTCATTAGAGATACCAAAACCAGAAGCTGGAACTGTATCAGAGTCAGGAACACTGGCAGGAGGGATGGTGGCATCCTCTGCCGCAGCTGGAATAGGGACACTTGGGTTTTGAACAGATGGGTCAGGCAAATTCGGGACTGGTGGGTCATTCTCTCCCACGGCATCGGGTACATGATTAACAGCTGCACTTGGGTCTGCATTGGCCCTAAGGCCGAGTCTAGCCTTCTTCTTAGGTGCCATATTCTGAAAATTTGGGAACAAGGCACGAATTAGACACATATATTTCCACATTGCACTTTACCGCACGATATAGATTAACAAAGAAATAGGTAAATTCCTAAATGCCCGTGTAGCCCCCTACTTATATGATGTGGTCGACAACACACCTATTATCCGGCGTGCAAGTCACCTCAACACAGCACTAAGATGTGCAAGTCCGGGGTTTACTGTCACGCCCCAAATCGGGGAACATGACCGGCGCCTGACCGGGTTGCCCCAGTCAAGCGGACCTGGGTGCCTTTCATTCCCACGCGTTACCCCTGTGTTGATTGTTTCTCATTAAACAAATATCTTACTAACCATGAATGATTTCACATTAAACAAATAAAACCATACGAGTGATTCATTAACAAGTTTGCAGTTTTTACAACGCCCGACATAACATAATGTATACATAAGACTGGAGTCCCACAGTTTACATGTCTACAGAGCCTCTAGGATACAAAAAAAGGAATACAATACTTGCTGGTAACAAGGCTCCGACTATACCTTACAAAACCAAAATGAAATCTAAACAAAAGTGGCATGAACCACACAGGGCCCCAAGGAAGAAAGGGGCTCACCAAAACGGGCAGTGGAAGGAGAAGGATACTACTGCCGATGAGCTGAAGTGCCTGCTACTGATCCACCTACAATCATAACACGAATGTAGCGTCCCCGGCAAAAGGGACGCCAGTACACTTGAATTGTACTGGTATGTATGGACAAACTTTGTCCCAAGTAAACTCAAGCCATTGAATTACATCAACAATTAATTAAGCCAACCAACCATGTTTCCACATTTTCCTCATTTCAAATAATTCTCAACACAAAGCACTTTCTACGATCAACCAATTTAACAATAACCAATCAATCACGTAAAGCACAAGTAGTCAAACAAAGGGGCAATCAGTGCCCCACAGGTTGCAAACTCTCCTGCTGTCTCCTTTCACAATTTCACATTATTGATTTTTGTATCAATTTTCAATAGCGATTTCGATCGCTTTCCATCCTTATTGCCCCGGACCACCCTTATTACCTCGGCCACCCTTATCACCCCAACCCACACCTTATTTCCTCACGTTGCGGCGCGCAACACGACCCCGCCTTACACTTTAAAACACAACAATTTCAAACAACAGATAAGGTACTACACACAATTTCAACAAGTTCAAATAAGCAACTTGCACATTGTTTCATGTTCTCAATTATTTTTCAAATCACTATCACAACCATGTTACAATATTTCCACAATTCAAGTGTTTCATCTCTTTCCACAATAAACAAATTCTCAAGCGTTTCGTTTATTTTACACAAGGTGCCATATAGGCCATCATAATCATTATTCACAATTCTTTACCCATTTCGACTCTCATTTAATTTTCTCGGTTCATATTCTATACCACATCACTCATATTTCAACAACAACTTTGAGAATTTCACACAATTTGTCAAATTAACACTAACCAAACAAATTTCACACATATAGGCGATTTCACAAGAATCAAAATTAGCCATACATACATGGTGATGAGTTTTGCTTCCTACTTTATGCTTACCCAAGATATCCTACTCTTGCCAACCTTGTTCTTGAAGACTTTACTTCTACTCACTTCTTTTTACTAGAAATCAAGTTCAATAATCATGCATGAGTGTAAAAATTCTATTTTCAAAAGCTATTATATGCAAACCTCTCTTTACCCAATTTAAAGCTGAAAATCAAAGAAAATAGTTAGGGTTTTTACCTTGAAAAGATTTGGGGAAGTTGAATCTTTGCCCTAGAATCCTTTGAACTAAGATGGTTGGAACAATCTTTGAAGATGAAAGATTTCTCTCTCTAAAAACCCTCTCTTCTCTCTAATTTTGGTAAGATGATATGATAAAATGAAGAAGAAAGGTGTTATATTAAAGAAGAGATCGGGTAAAAATGTTACAAAAATCTGGGCCGGGGTCAATTATGCGGTGCACTTTGCGACCGCAGAATCAACATGCGGTCCGCATAGTGACCGCAGAATGGCCTCAAAATGACACTAGTTCTGTTACAGAATGCGACCAATATGCGGTCCGCATTCTTGATCTGCGGTCGCAAAGTGCACCGTAGATTCATTATGCGATCGCATATCGATCGCATTTTCAACATGATTTTTGGGAGTCTTCTGTTAAGGTCTGCGGCAAGAATGCGGTCCGCATAGCAGATCTGCGGTCGCATTCTTGACCGCATATTTGACACTTTTCTGGAAAACTTTATTCTCTACATTTTTGACACTTAAATTACTACCAAGGGTCCGAACCGTGGCTCGCAAGCTCGCCGCGAAGAATTCTACGCATTCCTAACACATTATTCGGACTATGACACCACAGCCTACTAGGTTTTATGCACAAAATATTTTACGGGAGCCTTACACGCCAAGAATCCCTCAGGCTCTGAAGAAACTCCCTCAAAAACAGATCCGAAAACCGCGTCCAAGTCAACGGCTGACTCCTTCGGACTATCCAACTCATACGCGCGCCACCAATCATAAGCGGCCCCACGAAACTCAAAAGCAGTGAAGGAAACCCCGCCGGTCTCCACAATCCCCATAGTACAAAGAATACGATGACACTCTCTAGAAAACCCAACGCATCATCTCAGACGGAAACCCCGCCGGTCTCCAATCTACGCCGCTCGTCCTCGCAGGCACCGGTCCACCTCCGGCCGCGCCGGGGCGGCAGTGAGGCATAACCAAAACATCTAGAACTTCTGTCCCACCGGCACACGCCGCTCCGGTGTAACGACTGCGAGAGTTTGGGCCCCTCCCCCGGCCCGAGATGTAGCCGCGACGAGAGGAAGCAGCCTCCGCCCGAGCTAAAGCGGTATACATACTCATGAACTCGGGCCGTGTCTCCCGTAGCGCCGGAGTAAGTAGCAGCCTATAGCTCGGTGCCTGTGTGCCCGCGCTCCAACCTCGGCTCTACCCGTGGCACCTCAGGGCCGCAGCCGCGCGGTGCCGTGGCCGCACCTCGGCGCGTCCCTCGTCCTCTACCTCAGCCCCGCCCTCTGACGGCGGCAATAGGGGGCGCGGGTACTTGATCATCGCGAGTAGCTCGTGTCCTCACCATCTGTGAGAGAATAGAAAGCAGTAGTTTAGATTTGATGCCAAAAATTTCGCACGACAAGGAATCCAAAAGAAATGAAGAGTTTCCTAAACAGTTACATAGCCCCTCGTAGATAAATACAAACGTCTCCGTATCGATCGGCGAGACTCTAAGTAACCGGTCTGTGTCCCGTAACTCCTATGAACCTAGAGCTCTGATACCAACTTGTCACGACCCTAGTTCACCAATCGTGAACATGTCGTTATGGCACCCAGTCCCCACGACTAGGTAAGCCTAACACGTTGCGGAATACACAAGCTATGAACACTTAAATAATAAACATCGGAAAAATGGCATAAAAAGGTATGTAATCCGTGCCGCTTGGCACATACATTCGTCACCATACTGAATAAAACGTTACCAAGATCCGGAATCCCACGGCAACACAGACTAAAAGAGAATATACAAATGTGGCTCTATGTGTAAAGAGTATCTAACAACGAAATGAAGAAAAATGTCAACTAGTACTATTAGAATATAAGGAAAGCCTCCGGATCTGCGGACGTAGCAGATCATACCTCAAGGTCTCCAGAAAGCTGCGGAAATCACCTAGCACGAGCCTGCTCTGATGTACCTGGATCTGCACAACAAAAGTGTGCAGAAGAGTAGCATGAGTACACCACGACGGTACTCAGTAAGTGCCAAGCCTAACCTCGATGGAGTAGTGACGAGGAAGGTCGGGCCCTACTGAGAAGCAATAATATAGTGATAATAACAATAATAAACAGTTTAAATGATAATAATTTCCGCAATAACAACAATAAAATGATTACTGCAACCGTCTACAATTTAGCTAATAACAAATAACCAACTCAATAAAAACAAGTCCAGGACTTGTGGGAATTGAATAATATATCAATAAACTTCGGGTCTCCCGGAATCGAACCCGCAGCCGCATGTCTCAATAATATCTCAATAACTCGGATCTCCCGGAATCAAACCCGCAGTCCCTACCAACAACTCGGGGATCTCGGAATCAAACCCGTAGTCCCTACCAATAACTCGAGATCTCGGGAATCGAACCCGTATTCCCTACCAATAACTCGGGATATCGGGAATCGAACCCATAGTCCATATCTCAATAAATCTCGGGATCTCCGGGAATCGAACCCGCAATCCACATTTCAATAAATCTCGGATCTCCGGAATCGAACCCGCAGTTCACATTTCAATAAATCTCGGGATCTCCGGAATCGAACCCGCAATTCACATTTCAATAAATCTCGGGATCTCCGGAATCGAACTCGCAGTCCACAAACACAGGCAAGTAAAGGAATACACGAAAGAAGTATAATATGCTTAACTATAACTTCACCGATAAACAGCGCCGACGATTACCAAGAAAACTCAAGTAAGACAATTAGGCAACTAGACGGTTAAATACTACCTAATCATGCTTTTCTAACCTGCTACCGGGTAGAAATATCGAATTTAACAGCTAATAACAGGAATATCACTCATTGAACATGTTAAGTAAAGTACGTGTTCAACAACCAGCGCACATGTACACGCCCGTCACCTCGCGTACAAGGTATTTAAAGTATCACATAATATCCTAGGGGTGAAAGTCCCCCACACGAGGTTAGACAAGCCACTTACCTCAATGTTTATGAACAATTCAATCCGTGGCAATGCCTTTTCCTTTCAAATTTGGCTCCAATCCAATCGTATCTATACACAATTGAATTAATATCATCAATACTACTCAACAAACTAATTCCTAAGGCCAATTACAACTTTTACAACATTCTGCCCGGAATAGTGAATTTCGACCCCGGGCCCACATGGTCGGAACTCGGGGTTCGGACCAAAATCCGGTTACCCATCCCCCACGAGTTCAAGTATATGATTTGTTTCAAAATCGGACCTCAATTCGAGGTCCAATTTCCCAACTTATGAAAAACCCTATATTCTACCAAAAACAAGAAATTCTACCATGAAAACCTTTGATTTCTATTGAAAAACATGTATAATGATGTTAAGAATTGAAAGAATTAAGTAAAAAGTGACTTACAATTGTTTTGAAGAAGAAGGAATCCGTGAAGAATCGCAAATGGGTGTTTTGGGTTGTGAAATGTGAAGAATGAAGCTGGAAATCGTGATTTACAGGTCTCTGTGTTCGCATTTGCGAACATGGGTTCGCAATTGCGAACCCCGACCAATTTCTGGAGTTTGAAAAATAAGCTAAGGCTGGGAAGTTCGCATTTGCGAACTTTTGTTCGCATTTGCGAAGCCAAGGCAAAACTGGAAAGTTCGCATTTGCGAACTATTGTTCGCAATTGCGAACACAGGCTAAATATTGGGAAGTTCGCATTTGCGAACTATTGTTCGCATTTGCGAACACAGGCAGAATAATGTCGAGTTCGCATTTGCGAACACAGGCACAATAGTGTCAAGTTCGCATTTGCGAACTATTGTTCGCCTTTGCGAACACAGGCACAATAGGGGGGAGTTCGCATTTGCGAACTATTGTTCGCATTTGCGAACTCTGCAGAATAGTGGGGAGTTCACATTTGCGAACTATTGTTCGCATTTGCGAACTCTGGAGACCAGTTGCTGACAGCAACTTCTAACATGAAAAATTGATCTCGTGGCCTATCCAAAGTTCACCCGAGCCCTCGGGGCTCCGATCCAAATATGCACACTGACTTAAAAACATCATACGAATTTGCTCGCGCGATGAAATCGCCAAAATAACATAAAAAATCAATAATTCACATCGAATTCAAGCCTAAATTTCTTAAAACTTTCCGAATTGCACATTCGATCTAAAACCCGACCAAACGTCGTCCGAATGACCTGAAAATTTGCGGACATATCCAAAATCACATAACGAAGCTACAGAAATTGTCGGAATTCCATTCCGACCCTCGGATCAAAATCTCACCTATCGTTCGGATTCGCCAAAATTTCAACCTTCGGCATTTCAAGCCTAATTGAGCTAAGGACCTCCAAAATACATTCCGAACACGACCCGGATTTCCCACCATCGGGGTCATGATGGCGCCTACTAAATGGAAGCTAGGCAAGCCAAATATTAATTACACCTCCATTAATTAACAAATTCTTATTAAGACTTATTATTAAAAACATATAAATTACAGCGGAATAATCAAAATTAGTGGAAGACTTAGTCAAATATGATAAAGAAAACCCAAACATGATACACTACCCAAGACTGGTGTCACAATACTCACGAACTTCTAAGAATAATACACATAATTGTCTGAAAGAAAATGCAAGCTGTCTATCTCGATTACATGAGATAACAGAATGAAAAGCATAGATATAATAGACAACGGGTCCTGCGGACGCCTGCAGGGCTACCTCGTAATCTCAATAGTCGGAAAAATCCACAAGTCGAGAATCTAAAAAATTAACAGCATTTACTGTACCCCAAGGATTTTATGAATGGAATGTATTACCTTTTGGATATAAAAATGCACCAGGTAGATATCAACATTTTATGGACAACTATTTCAAACAATTAGAAAATTGCATAATATATATTGATGATATATTATTATATTCAAAAACACAAGTGTAACGATCCAGCCCGTCGTTACGGGAGTTATCGCCCCATTTTCTCCATTTAATACTTCAATATGCTAACTTATATGTGTTTGGAAATATAGAAGCAAATCGGAGGGAATTTAGATAGAAATAAGGCCATAAATCCCTTTTTGAGAAGAATAGGTTGGAAAAGTCAACCGAATGTTGACCGATGACTTTGGCAGGTCGGAATTGAATTCTGATGATTCGACTAGTTTTGGAGGATCATTTATGGCTTAGGAGAGCAATCGGAATCGGATTCGGAGGTCCAGTGAAGTTTTAGGCTTGAATTGGCTAAGGTCGAATTTTGATGAAATCCGAACGGTAAGTGAGATTTTGATCCGGGAGTCGGAATGGAATTCCGATAGTTGCAGTAGCTCCGTTAGGTGATTTGGGATATGCGTGCAAAATTTTAGATCATTCGGAGGTGTTTAGGTCGAGTTTTAGATCAAATGCAAGTTTCGGAAGTTTTGGAAGAACTTAGGCTTGAATCCGATGTAAATTTGGTGTTTTGATATTAGTTTTGGTGTTTTGAGAGTGAAACTAAGTTTACATGATCATATGTGGCATATTAGTATGTTCGTATACTGTCCCGAGGAGCTCGGATGAGTTTCAGATAGTTTTGGGTTGCGTTATGCTCGTTTTTCTTATGCTTCGACATCGTTTTTTCAAGCATAAATGATATTATATTGAACAAATGAGCTCCGATTACTGTTTTGAATGAAGAATTAGATCCGTATCGTAATTATGGACCCATAGCAAAAAGAATCATCGAATTTGGACATCGTATGAGGATTTTATGGCTATTTTACTAAGGTTGCCCAGATTTTCAGGTTAATGACGAAATATTAAAACCCTGCACTATTTGCAAATCTTAAAACCTACATATCTCCTTCATTATAAGGTCAAATTGAGTGATTCAAAAGCCTAAATTCATTAGAATTTCACAAGGAATCCATTGGGAGCAGTTAAACGCGTGAACAGTATACCTAGAACGAGCAGGTCGAGTTTTCTTTCAATTATGGAACGGGAAGAAGCTTCTGAGGTGATTTTTAAGAGAGAAATCAATGGGTAATCGCTGGAGGTAAGTTTCTTGACTCAAAAATATGATTTTATGCTATAATAAACACCAAAATTCCTGAAATTGGTAGAATTTGTGAAGAACTAGGGCCTAAATCATGAAAATGAATTTTTGGATTTTGAAAGGCCATTCGAACTCCGATTTCGATAAATTTTATATGCACGGACTCATGGAGAGACGAGGAATCTGTTGGTATGAATTTCGGAATTTTTCAAGAAGCGGGCCCGGGGTCCGGGTTTTACCAACTTGGTGTATTATTGCGTATTTCGTATAAATTGAAATGGGTTATGATTCTTTGACCCGTATTTGATATAATTATTGTGATTTGACTAGATTCTACGCACGAGGCAGCGAATTTCAATGGAAAAGGCATCGCGGACGAGTCTACGACCGGCTAGAGGTGATTAGTTTGTGTATATGGTAGCCTGAGGGTTCGAAACCCCGGCTTAGCACATTGTGACGCTAGTAGGGCGTGGCTCGCACCCCGTGGCATGTGCGGGGCTGATTGTGACTGGGGATTGAGACTTGGTCCATCCCGGATATGGAAAATATGCTATTAGTGATGGAAATATGCTGTGTTTGACATATTTGTGGGCTGTAAGCCTTGTTTGGGGCCTTGTGCCGACCTGTAGTATCCCTAGGGGATAGTGTTTATGTGATAGCTATACTTGCTTAATCATTGATCTCAGTCCTGGAATTTGAAATCACACTATTGAAATGTTAAGTCACCGGTTTTTGCAAATTAAATAAAAGTTAAAGTACTTTTCATAAATTATGAACTGGAACTGGAATTAAGAAAAATGAACTATTTTTGTGACTTATCTGATTTATGTGGACTGAGGATGGATCGGGCTGCACGCCGCAGCGGTCTGCAAGTCGCAGCGGATGATGTAAGAATCGGGCTGCACGCCGCAGTAGATGATATGATATTGCGCTTGGGCTGTAGGAGCCCCTTCGGAGTCCGTACACACCCCCGGTGAGCACCGTCGACGTTAAATGGATCGGGCTACACGCCGTAGCGGTTATGCGCATTGCATTGCATCTTTATTTGTTAAATTATTCTGTGGTAGCTGTATTGTACTGTTGATGCTAGTTCGTAGGAGATTCGGACTGTAGTTAGCTTCATACTGTGGTATTCTGTGGATTTCCTTCTTTCACCTACTTTTATATATTTATTACTCACTGAGTACTTAGTACTCACCCCTACTCCCTGCACCTTTGTGTGCAGATTCAGGTACACAAGAGGGATATACGAACACTCCAGCTTTTATTAGTATTTATCCGAGTTGCTGAGGTAGCTGCTGGCGTTTGCAGGACCTGGCTTCTCTTCTTATTCCAGTTTTCCTTTGTATATACATTATTCATACTTGAGTATTTGGTTTAGATATTGTTATCCGATCATGTTAGAGGCTCTAGACTCGTGACCCTAGACCTTTGGGTGATTATTCAGTTTGGCTTTATTGTTGATAATAATATTCGGGTAATTGATTTGAGCTTCATGCTCGGGATGAGAGTGTAAATGGTCGGGCTTGCCTAGCAGTTGTGTTGGGTGCCATCACGATCGGGATTGGGGTCGTGACAAGTTGGTATCAGAGCCTAGGTTACTAGGCCTCATGAGTCTTGAGCCGGTTGGTAGAGTCTTGTGGATCGGCACGGGGACGCCTGTACTTATCCTCGGGAGGCTGCAAACTTTTAGGAAACACTTCACATTTCTTGAAATTCTTATCGTGCGTACTTGATTCAGCTTGAGATATAATTCTTGGAAATTCCTTCCACACGTCTGTGTACGCTTCGAGCGCTCGGTAATATAATTGCCTTGATGGCTTGTGATTCCCTGGTCGAGGGGCGAGATATAATCTTTGTGAGTTCACGTTGGGCCAGTCGGGAGGACTTGAGGCCAGATCTTTTTCTATGACATGAGCACCAAGGTGCTGATTTTGTGAGTTGGTATTATGAAACTTATATGATCGGTATTGTCCCTAACTGTGGAAAATGGCAGCTGATAATGTATGAGCTGTTAGGTGTTAGATTCTAATTTTAATCTGTTGTGTAGCCCCGAGCTATGGGCATGGTGAATATTTATCATATCTCTTAGATGGAAGGTAAAGTGCCTTACGTATAGTAAAACGAGTTTAGACTCAGAAAGACTAAAGTGATTATGCTATGTGTATCCTGGTGGAAGGTGTTGTACTGAAATACTAGATTGAGGCAAAGTAGGTGGGTTGATTCGGATGTGTAATTGAAGGGTATTTGATATGTGTTATGATGCGAGCAGGTCTAGCACAGGTTCAGGTATAAATTGTGATAATATGATTCGTATAGTATTGAGATTTAATGTTGTTGAAATGCATTGTGATGTCTTGTTGAGTTGTGGATGTATTGTTAGAATGGTTTGGTGATTCTCTGGCAGGTGGATAGGCCAATTTACAAAGGAAACTCTGCCGAAATTTTTGAAAAATTTAGAACTTAGAAAAGATTTATGTCACCTAAAGAGAGTAGGTTTAACTGTAGTGTGTATATAAATGCAAGAGTTGCAGAAGAGTTAAGGTATCTAATGATTCGAGTCTATGTCAAGCTTGTAAATGACTTGATATTAATCTCACTATAACATTGTGGCCTCATTTGGGTAAGAATGCTATGAGTGGCTAAAGGTGCTTTGATGAATGGCTTCGAGCCTAGTTGGGGAGGTTGCTATTGATTAACTGATTGCACTATTGTGTGCTATGTTGGTTCTATATCTAAGTACGTTGGGAAAATTCTGATAAGGGTTGTGGTGTTTCGTAGATATGAAGAAGTCCTAGGATGATTTGAACTGCTGTTGGTAAAGAATGTTCGATGTATAGAAAAGGAAGATAGCTATTTGCATCTGTATGTAATCATGTTCTGCAGTGTCAGAGTTCTAACAAGGCACGAGTGGTTCTATTCAATAAGACAGCTGAATTATAATTGAATAAGGGTGAATGACGCCTGAGAATGATCTTGTGGTGTTCATGCTTGTAACAGTTAGGTGTCGTAAGATTGGGTATGTGGCTAAAGACGGTGTTTTCGTTATAAGGGATCAAGACTTGTGTAATGATATGTAAATGATGAGATTCTATGTATCTATATTGGAGAGTAATGATAACGAATTCAAAATCGCAGGAAGTTCTTCAAAATGAAGTATTGTAGAATGTGGTACTTCTGGGAAACATTGAGTGAGTATTCAGCGGCCTGTGAGCCTGAGACCGTGTAGTCTTGTGTACGAGTCTCGTGTGGTAACATGAGTTGAGATAATGTTGTGCTACAGTAAAGGCTAGTACTAAGTTAAAGATGATTCAGAAAGAAAATTGAGTAAATGGAACAACTTGTTAATAAACTGAAACGGTAAGATAAGGATACGATTAACTCTTGGTATGTGTCAGAAGTAATGAGTCTTGCAGATATGGGGCAACAAAGCTCTTGAGTGCTGGCAGTTACGTAGCACGATGTGGGTAAAAAGGACGCAGTCCTGGCAGTTAGACTTATGCAGTGAATTGGAAGAAAGAGTTTGCGATGTGTTTTACCGTGGTTTGAAAATGAGTGTATCTCATGTTGGTATGCAAAGCATGGAATGTGTAATGAGTTTTCTTTTATATGGGATCATGAAGGTCCTTGGCTAGTTGAGTGCGTCGATGTTTGCGGCGTAGGAAAGGGATAGAAGTTTCCATGTTATCTTAGTGTGGTATGGTATATGCTATGTGCTATGGAAAGTTGATAATGGCATGTTCAAGGTTTTGAGATGGGTTCATAATATATGAGAAGTCATTAAAAATTATTGAGCAGCGCGGGCAGCTGCAGGTGATTTAAAAATTGATCTTTCTGGTGATTAAGGGAAAAATGGTACTGCTATTCTAGTGATATGGCAGGGTATATGGTCAAAAGGACAATGTAATGTAAACTGATAATATCTAGTGGTATGGGGGTATTCTCTTGTTGGATCGATGGTGATGATTGAATTGTTGATGGCATAGGAAAAATTTTTGAATGACTTTCGTGGTATGAATGGATGATTGATGTGTGTTAAGTATTCGTACAGTGGAATGTGGGGCATAGTAAATCATGTGTTATATAGGTAATGGAGACTAGAAGTTCTCGTAATCCGCCTATGCACTGGTTGTATATCGTGGTATCGGCATCGTTTAGCGATAATTGGAAATTGGAAGCCCTAGTGGCTCTCTCTTAGTTTGATATGATGAATTTGGGGTTATGATACTCTATTTCAGACCGGTTGTCATAAGTCAGGTCGTATAGACTAATGTGATATGGACTATGTCGGAAATGGCACAAATTGCTTAATAGAGTGCATCAGAGTATGCTCCAACAGGGTAGTTGTACCCAGGACCAGCGGACGGCGGGTAGGTATTGCTTTGTCAGTGGGGCCTTCGTGGCGGATATCAGTGCAAAGGTTTCTACTATTGATCCAGTTTCGGTATTGGGGAGACTTTGTCGGATGCATATCTTGCGGCCGAGCTTGAGGCTATATATGTTTGTTGTAATGAGAAATCTGACTCGGTGTGCATTTTTTTTTTTGCGAGAGTTTTGCGTGGATCGGGTGGCACGCCGCCACGGGTTATTTGGATCGGGTGGCACGCCGCCACAGGTATGGTATCTGGATCGGGTGGCACGCCACCACGGGTATGTCATTTTGAGCAAGTTGCACGCCGCAACCGTGTAATATGGATCATAGTTTTTTTTTCTATAGGTTACCTTGCGTACTATACTTCCTAGTCTCTAAGGAAAGTCAGTGTTGGGTGTCGCTCGGCGACTGGCGCATCGGTTGTTTCCTTACAAGATTTGATGGCATATATTAATTCTTTCACCGTGGGTGAGATTGATTGCTTGAGTTCAGACCTAGATCTGTGCGTGGCTGACTGTTTTGAGCATGGTGACTTGAGGTGCTTCAGGAGTAATAGTGTTTGGATGGAATCATGAGCCATGGCAAGGCCACGTGAAGTTATGACCTTTCGAGGAGGATTCAAGTACTCTAATTCTATGATGTGAGACAAGATCTCAGTTATGTGTTGTGACGGTATTGAGGAATTTGAATTACAGCTCCTTGTTTGAGGTAGTTGTCATGATTTGAGTATGTTCAAGCGTTTCTTATTGGAGCATGTGTTGTGCTCATTATGGCTTAGGCCGGTGTTGAGGTGTCATATCACCAGTGCGGTGTGTCATAATCGGAATGATCGTTGGAGCCATTAATGAGTGCGGGCATATATGATTTCAGCTGGTTAGAAAGGAATACATCGAGGTTTGGCTCCGAAATATATTGTAATGTTGGTCAAAAAGGGAAATGGATTCATGAATGGATGACCTGAGAGATGGATTCGATATATCGTGTGTTCGGTTGCCTTGGGCAACATACATGAAGGTGTTGGAATAAGACTTTAGCTAACGAGAAAGGTTTTTCGGTAATATTTGGTTATCGTGGGAAATTGTTGTGATTAGAGGGCATCATCTCGAGTGATCGAGTTGTTTGGTACACTATAAGATCTCACCCGGAGTGGCGAGTATGGGCTATTACAGTTGGTTCGAGTGTATTCTGAATATACACGTGGGATTCAGATTTGGCATATGATTTCGGAGGTGCAATGTGGTCTATGTTTCAGATGGACTGTGAAAGTTCAGCTATATTGTGTTATCAGACTTATGATGGATAGGGTGACGTGGTACCACCCCGCATATATGCTTGGTAAGGTCAGTCAGGTATTGGGTTGTTTCTAGTACAACTCTAGGTACGCTCGAGGACGAGCGTTTGTTTAAGTTGGGGAGAATGTAACGACCCGACCCGTCGTTACGGGAGTTATCGCCCCATTTTCTCCATTTAATACTTCAATATGCTAACTTATATGTGTTTGGAAATATAGAAGCAAATCGGAGGGAATTTAGATAGAAATAAGGCCATAAATCCCTTTTTGAGAAGAATAGGTTGGAAAAGTTAACCGAATGTTGACCGATGACTTTGGCAGCTCGGAATTGAATTCTGATGATTCGACTAGTTTTGGAGGATCATTTATGGCTTAGGAGAGCAATCGGAATCGGATTCGGAGGTCCGGTGAAGTTTTAGGCTTGAATTGGCTAAGGTCGAATTTTGATGAAATCCGAACGGTAAGTGAGATTTTGATCCGGGAGTCGGAATGGAATTCTGATAGTTGCAGTAGCTCCGTTAGGTGATTTGGGATATGCGTGCAAAATTTTAGATCATTCGGAGGTGTTTAGGTCGAGTTTTAGATCAAATGCAAGTTTCGGAAGTTTTGGAAGAACTTAGGCTCGAATCCGATGTAAATTTGGTGTTTTGATATTAGTTTTGGTGTTTTGAGAGTGAAACTAAGTTTACATGATCATATGTGGCATATTAGTATGTTTGTATACTGTCCCGAGGAGCTCGGATGAGTTTCAGATAGGTTTGGGTTGCGTTATGCTCGTTTTTCTTATGCTTCGACATCGTTTTTTCAAGCATAAATGATATTATATTGAACAAATGAGCTCCGATTACTGTTTTGAATGAAGAATTAGATCCGTATCGTAATTATGGACCCGTAGCAAAAAGAATCATCGAATTTGGACATCGTATGAGGATTTTATGGCTATTTTACTAAGGTTGCCCAGATTTTCAGGTTAATGACGAAACTGCCCCTGACGGCGTATTAAAAACCTGCACTATTTGCAAATCTTAAAACCTACATATCTCCTTCATTATAAGGTCAAATTGAGTGATTCAAAAGCCTAAATTCATTAGAATTTCACAAGGAATCCATTGGGAGCAGTTAAACGCGTGAACAGTATACCTAGAACGAGCAGGTCGAGTTTTCTTTCAATTTTGGAACGGGAAGAAGCTTCTGAGGTGATTTTTAAGAGAGAAATCAATGGGTAATCGCTGGAGGTAAGTTTCTTGACTCAAAAATATGATTTTATGCTATAATAAACACCAAAATTCCAGAAATTGGTAGAATTTGTGAAGAACTAGGGCCTAAATCATGAAAACGAATTTTTGGGTTTTGAAAGGCCATTCGAACTCCGATTTCGATAAATTTTATATGCACGGACTCATGGAGAGACGAGGAATCTGTTGGTATGAATTTCGGAATTTTTCAAGAAGCGGGCCCGGGGTCCGGGTTTTACCAACTTGGTGTATTATTGCGTATTTCGTATAAATTGAAATGGGTTATGATTCTTTGACCCGTATTTGATATAATTATTGTGATTTGACTAGATTCTACGCACAAGGCAGCGAATTTCAATGGAAAAGGCATCGCGGACGAGTCTACGACCGGCTAGAGGTGAGTAGTTTGTGTATATGGTAGCCTGAGGGTTCGAAACCCCGGCTTAGCACATTGTGACGCTAGTAGGGCGTGGCTCGCACCCCGTGGCAAGTGCGGGACTGATTGCGACTGGGGATTGAGACTTGGTCCATCCCGGATATGGAAAATATGCTATTAGTGATGGAAATACGCCGTGTTTGACATATTTGTGGGCTGTAAGCCTTGTTTGGGGCCTTGTGCCGACCTGTAGTATCCCTAGGGGATAGTATTTACGTGATAGTTATACTTGCTTAATCATTGATCTCACTCCTGGAATTTGAAATCACACTATTGAAATGTTAAGTCACCGATTTTTGCAAATTAAATAAAAGTTAAAGTACTTTTCATAAATTATGAACTCGGAACTGGAATTAAGAAAAATAAACTATTTTTGTGACTTATCTGATTTATGTGGACTGAGGATGGATCGGGCTGCACGCCGCAGCGGTTTATATGAGGATCGGGCTGCACGCCGCAGCGGTTGATATGAGGATCGGGCTGCACGCCGCAGCAGTATTGCGCTTGGGCTGTAGGAGCCCCTCCGGAGTCTGTACACACCCCCAGTGAGCGCCGTCGACGTTAAATGGATCGGGCTACACGCCGTAGCGGTTATGTGCATTGCATTGCATCTTTATTTTGTTAAATTATTCTGTGGTAGCTGTATTGTACTGTTGATGCTAGTTCGTAGGAGATTCGGACTGTAGTTAGCTTCATACTGTTGTATTCTGTGGATTTCCTTCTTTCAGCTGCTTTTATATATTTATTACTCACTGAGTACTTAGTACTCACCCCTACTCCCTGCACCTTTGTGTGCAGATTCAGGTACACATGAGGGATAGACGAACACTCCAGCTTTTATCAGTATCTATCCGAGTTGCTGAGGTAGCTGCTGGCGTTCGCAGAACCTGGCTTCTCTTCTTATTCTATTTTTCCTTTGTATATAAATTATTCAGACTTTAGTATTTGGTCTAGATGTTGTTATCCGATCTTGTTTAGAGGCTCCAGACTCGTGACCCTAGATCTCTGGGGTGGTTATACAGTTATACTTTATTGTTGACATAAATGTTCAGGTAATTGATTTGAGCTTCATGCTCGGGATGAGAGCGTAAATGGTCGGGCTTGCCTAGCAGTTGTGTTGGGCGCCATCACGACCGGGATTGGGGTCGTAACACCTATTGTATATATATATATATATATATATATGTATAAAATACATTTATAAGGAAAGACTCTGCTCTAAAATAACAGTCAATAACTCGTGATATCCAGAATAATCTAATCAACAGAATAAATCTTACTTTCATGTCTCAATTCCTCTCTCATTTCATATCTTGTGGTAGGCGTACCACCCGCTCCCAACTATCACAGTAACTACATCTTGTAGTAGGCGTACCACCCGCTCCCAAATGTATCAATAGGCTACCGGCAACTATGGCCAATGCCAAGATTTAAATCACTTTGTGGTCGGCGTGCCACACGATCCCATTTCTTATTATATAAGTGGTCGGCGCGCCACACGATCCCAATTCATAAATATATAAGTGGTCGGCGCGCCATACGATCCCAATTCATAAATATATATATTACCGGCATTTAGCCAATAATCTCTACATCAACAATATTTATAATTACCGGTTTTAAACCAATAATTGATAATAATTTCAACAATTTATCTCCATTACCGGTATAACACCAATAACTCTTAATCAACAATTTATTCATAACTAAATTCCTATTCCTTGAAGCTAGGATAGAACAAACACTTACCTCGAAAGTTTACGAACGATTCAATCCGTAGCAATGCCTTTTCCTTTCGAATTTGACTCCAATTCAATCGTATCTATACACAATTGATTTAATATCATCAATTCTACTTAACAAACTAGTTCATATTTCTAAATATGATTTTTACAACATTCTGCCCGGAATAGTAAAAATCGACCCCGGGCCCATATAATCGAAACTCAAGTTTCGAACCAAAATAAGTTCATCCAATCTTCCATGAGTTCAAATATACAATTTATTCTTAAGTTTGACACCAAAACGATGTCTAGATCGCAAATTCTTTGAAAACCCTAACTATACCCATTTCTCTAATTTTTCTACCAATTTACACATATTTAGGCGTAGGAATTCAAATAATATTGATGGGAAACAAACAAAACGAGTCAAGAATCACTTACCCAAGAAGTATGAAGAAGGATTGCTCAAGAATCGCCCAAGAAGCTGTGGAGAAGAGAGAGGTTTGTGAAAATGGGATAAAATCCCGTAAGTGTTCTGTTTTTGAGCTGAAGAATTCACTGGGCGAAATTACCCTACGCGATCGCGTGAATTGGGCTGCGATCGCGTAGAGGAAAGACCGGCCTCTTATGCGATCGCGTGCAAATGGTTGCGATCGCGTAGAGAAAGGACTGGAAGCTACGCGATCGCGTGAGGGATGCTGCGATCGCGTAGAGGAAATTCACCGGGCAGCCTATTTGGCCTATGCGATCGCGTGAACATGACTGCGATCGCGTGGGGGAAGAACTGGAAGCTACGCGATCGCGTGAGGGATGCTGCGATCGCGTAGAAGAACTGGCTCTATGCGATCGCAGCTACACCTATGCGATCGCATAGAAGAAAATCTCTGTGCAAAAATTGCAGAATTTCTGCTGCATTTCCAAGTCCAAAAACCATCCCGTTACCTATCCGAAACTCACCCGAGCCCTCGGGGATTCAAACCAAGTATGTACACTGACTCAAAAACATCATACGAACTTGCTCGCGCGATCAAATCGCCAAAATAACATCAAAATCAAGGAATTGAGCCTTAAATCTCAAGAATTCTTTCAAAATTTCATAACTTCCAAAATTTCCAATTTAAGCCAAAACACGTCAAACGACGTACGTTTTCAACCAAACTGTACAGGAAGCGCTTAACCTATATATATGACTTGTACCGGGTGTCGGAACCAAAATACGAGCCCGATATCACCACTTTTCAATCAAATTTCAGTTTCATTTTCCTTAAACATTTTCAGAAAACAATTTAACAAAAAAATTCTTTTCTCGGGGTTCTAGACCTCGGATTTCAATTCCGGGCATACGCCCAAGTTTCATATTTTTCCACGAATTTTCTGAGATAGTCAAATCACGGATCCGGGTCCGTTTACCAAAAATGTTGACCAAAGTCAACCATATCAATATTAATATCAAAATTCTTCAACTTTTTCACATAATTCACATGTTTCAACATAAAACTTTTCCAGCTTTCTGTCCGGACTGTGCACGCAAATCGAGGCAACTATAAATGAGGTTTTCAAGACCTCAAAAGCTCGAAATGATTAATAAAACAAGTGATGACCCTTTGGGTCGTCACACATTCCGAACGCGCTCCCAACCCCGAAATCACCCAACGGAGCTAATGGAACCATCGGATTTCCATTCCGAGATCGTCTTAACACTGTTCCGGTTGCGGACCATTTTCTATCTTTAAAGCTCTCATTTAGGGACTAAGTATCCCAAAAATACTTCAAATTTCAGGGCCGACTCTCCCGGCAAATCACAATAGCAGAAATGTACTTAGGGAAACAGTTAAATTAGGGATTGGGGCGTAATTTTCCAAAACGACCGGTCGGGTCGTTACAAATATTTTATTTAATCTTTTTATTTTTGTAATTTTAATTTATCATATATTTGGTATATAATTAATTTTTATATTAGGATCTTTATAATTTTAATTTTATATCCTATTTTTTGATATATTAATTTTTGAATATATTATATTTATATAAAATTATAAGTTAATTTTATTATTATTATTATTATAATTGTATAAAATAAATATAACTATTATTTAAAAATAAAAAATACAAATGTAAGATATATAATGTTGCTAAAATTGAAAAGTAAAAACTAAAATTAAATTTGATATGATGTAATATTTATTTAATTATTTTTTATCAATAATTTTACTTTTAGTTAATTTATCCTTTAAAATAATTATGTAATAAATAATTATATATGGTGAATATAAATTATATATAATGAATATGGAAAAAATATAGTATTAGTTTGAAGAAAAAAATGAAAAATAAATAGAAAATAATAATATATATTATGGCCTTAAGTAATTATTTGTCGAGACAAATAGGTCAAACTTACTACACCCAAATTACTACAAAGGTTGTCTTCCAAACGGCCCTAAAACCGAGAAATTAGTTCATAGCTATTTTTTGCATACTCCTGTTCCCACTCAAACACCTGTTCGCTGCTCGCTGGACTCCTCCCACAATTTTACTCACCCGGTGCCAGCGCCACCCTACTATCCTTCACCACCGCCTTTGTGCTATCGGAGCTACCATTTTCTTGGGCACGCTATCATCTTCTTTTCCTTCCCAAGGCAAGAAAAGGTTAAAAACTGAAGTACAGCAATGGTCATAGCCCCTTTCAAGCTCCTTTTATCAAATACATAGAATGCATTCGAGAGTAGGGTTTCTCTTAGCATGCACAAAACGGAGGTCTTCTTATTTTTCTACTTGCTCTACACTTCTCTCTAATCTATTCTCTTTCGATTCAAACCGGAATATATTCGCGGCTTGCCACCGGCGGTTTTTGATCGGCAGTGATGTAAGTAAGGTTTATTATTTACCGGATTCGAATTTTCGTTGGTTAGGACAGCCGCGTGGTTTTTGTAGATACCCTGCTACCGCCGCGTTGGAGCAATTCTCCGACGATGAATATGAATGCGACTATGAAAATCATCCGGTAATTTCACTTTTGTTATTCTGAAATTTCCTTTTTTGGGATAATAAAAGCAGGCTTTATTGTTAAGTTCTATGCCTACGAGAATCATTGAATGTGTGTGCTTATCTTGTTCTATGTGTTGACTTTCATTTTGGCTAATTTTGGGAGATAAATGCTATATATGGATTTTAGATGTTTTCTGCTGTTACTGTTGTAGTTATTTATAATAATAACAAAATAATAATTGAAGTGCTAATTGTTGTTTGCCAAGTTGATTTGCAATTAACAATGTTTTTAATACTAATACTTCCCAATAGTGATAATTTATTGTACCAAGTTCTTTTTTTACCAAGTCCTTTTTTTCTTGGTTGGGCCAAGCAAGCAAGGGGTAGCTATGTTGTCTGGACTCTTCAGAGAGCTGCTTCACCCATATCGGACCTTCCGGAAACTATTTTTGGAGGATATGACACGCACTCGGTGACATTTTTGAAGAGTCCGATCAACATAGAGGGTGTAGGTACTTGTAACTTAGGTCTTGTTGAAAGCTGGGAGCTTTGAGTTCTTTTCAGTTGTGGAACCTTTAGTGTGAAAGGACACACTTACAATGTCGTTCTCTTGAAAATTTTGACTTTCAATTTTCCGATCGATATGTGATTGTTGGGTTTTTTTTGGGGGGGGGGGGGGGCTCAACAGTTTTCCCATTTTTCTGTTTTCAAGTTGTCCTTTACTTTTGAAAATACCACTTGGCTGGTGCGCTTGGGACAAGGAGTTGCTATTACTTGAGCCTAGCGACCCTGGCCAATACTAGGCTGCTGCCATGTGTTGCATCCATGAAGTGGTAGCGCAAGAGGTTGCGAGTTGGTCTCTCAGAAGATTGCTCTGTTTTAAAGTTGGCAATAATAGTTATTGTTGCTGATTAGAGGACAGATAGATTTGTATGCTCCAAAATGAAGTGTGAAGAATAAACTGGAATGTGGATTCTAGGAATTTATAGGGGTGGGCAAAAGCTCCATTTTGAATGCTTCTAGCTGCAGACCTAAAATAAACAAATCAGAATGGCTCTTCTCTAACAGGTTTAGTTTTTATTTTTTAGTTTTTAGATGAAGTGATTCACTTATTCCAGTATTGTCTTATAGCCAATTCCATGCAAGTACCCTGAAACTGGGTTACACATACAGGAGAGTTATCGGATATATATAGTGTTGCACATTGGGAGGACAACCAGATTTGTGTGCTTGAATGGGTATGTGAAGAATAAGCTTATGTAGGAACTTTAAGGGACTTGTTTGGGTGGCAGTAGCTCAAATTATAAATGTTCAAGTTGCATGCTTGAAAATAAAAATGAAACTCATTCAAGATTATTCTTCATTCAACCATTCAAAGCACACAAATCTAGTCACTCAACACCAAAATTGAACAAAGAGGAGTTTGAAGCTCAATAATCTTGAATTCAACATTAATTATGAGACACACACAAGCAGGTGGAAAGATCGGAAGGTACCTTTTTAACATTTAGATGAAACTGAAAATTTTGTCGTGGAATGTTAGAGGTGTACAAAGTTTGGAAAAGTAGAGTGTGTTAAAGCTTTTATTAAAAAGACGAGGCTGATAAAATGTGTTCACAAAAAACCGAACTGCATATTTTTTTCCCTTCACTTTGCAAGTTAAGTGGGGATGGGTCGTACTGATTATGTGGCTTTAGAGGTAGAAGGCACTAGAAGAGATGAGTTATTATTTGGGACTAATAAGCTTAGATTGATAATGAAATCCTACGGGTCAACATACCATTTCAGTGCTTTTCAGGAAGATTGTAACTATATCAAGCTGGTGTTTGGCTTGAACTTAGCCCAATTGAAGAATTATTCAACAAGCCTCGGAGTTATACGTGATGCCTTCAATGTTACCACATTCCTAGGGGAAAGGATGAAGAACAATAGAATGACAAGTGCTATGGAGGACTTCTCAATCTTCATCAAAAAGCTTGAACTAAATGACCTGCCGCTCGTGGGTGGCAATTTCATCTTGTCAAGAGGTCAAACAACACAACAAGCTCCATAAGTAGTAGATTCTAATTTTCTTCAAGTTGGGATGATTGTCTTAGAAACATAAAACAATCATTAATGCCTAGTGTTGCTTCGGATCTGTTCCCTTTATACTGCAATGCTGATAGTGGTCAAACAACCCATTACTTGAAGTCTGGAACAAGTGATAGCATTAAGGATTCGATGACCTGGTAGATGAATCGTGAGATTCTATATACATCCAAGGCAATCCAGTTCATTTTTTCTAAAAACTCTACCGGATTAAGGTTATGTTGAAAAATTGGAATTTGTACACCTTTGGAATGCTAAAAATCAAGAAATCTGAAATATTAATCAAGGTGCTAAATTTAGACCGGCAAGAGGAGAGCAGGGACCTTTAAGAGGAAGAGTTGGTGCCCAAAGCTAATCTTTTGATGTAGTTAGAAGAAATTGCTAAATTAGTGAAAATCTCTTGGGATATAGAAGTTAAGGTGCCTATGGTTACATCATGGGGCAAAAACACTAATCTTTTTTCATAATATGACCTATGCACTCAAGCGAATGACCATTATTAGCTTGAATCAAATGATATTATTTTACAAGAGGAGGAAAAAATCAACAATGAGATCCTGAGGTTTTCTTGAGCCGAGCATCTACAGGAAACAACTTCTCTACTCCTTCGGGGTAGGGGTAAGGTATGCATACACTCTACCCTCCACAGACCCCACTTGTGGGATTTTACTTGATTGTTGTTGAGATCCTGAGCTTCTATGAAGCACTTTATTCTTATGTCCGGAATCCGTGTTGGACTCTCTAAAAATACACTGCTTTTGGAGAATCCAACACACACCCGACGACGTTTTAGGAGAGTCCGAGCAACATAGCTTTATTCTACAACTGAACAATAGAGATCATCTTTGTTAAGTCTACCTTCTATTTCAGAAGAGGAGGTACAATGATGCAAATACCTTTTCATGAGGAGTAAATTTTGGCATTGATCAAATTCTACAACGGGGATAAAGTTCCAAGGCTCGTATGGCTTCATTATGGAATTCTAACAAAAGTGTTGGGCGTTACCTATTAAAAAGATGTGTTGGGGCAATGTCAAGTTTGATCTTACTAGAATTTTGTAGCTAAAAATATTTTGAAAAGAAGCCTTAATGATTCATGTATTGCTCTTATTCCCAAAAGAAGTGAAGCGAATGAGTTGAAGGATTGCAGGCCAATAAGTCTCATTGATAGTTTTTTTTTTGACAAGGGAAGTCTCATTGATAGTTCCAGCATACCTCTTGTACACAGGGTTGTAAACATTAGTAAAATTTTATTACTTTATCAATTTTTTATTTATTTTCATGTTATGCTAAAAAGGTATGCATGATAGTTGGCAATTGGTGTGCTATTTGCCTCTTTAATTTACAAAAGAGTCGTGGAAAAGAATAGTTGTGAGTTGGCTTAGAATGTAGATATGGACTTCATTTAGGGATTCTGTGGCTGTTGAAGGGCTTGATGGTGGGTCTTGTTGTCAGTGGTCAACAACCATTAGTTTCTGCTTGGGTTTGCTCAAATGAAAAGGCCAAGAAATTTTAAGAAATGAATAATATAGATCTATTTCATCAATTACATGTCTGCTTGTTGTTTAATCTTCTTAGTAAATCTTGTGCATATTTTTTTTGATGAAGTAAAGAGAATTCATTAAAAGCATCCGGCGGATGCAAGCAAAAGATTACAATTAAGAGAGATGGTGTCTGCTAATATACACAAAAAAGCTATTCTATCACTAAGGAGCAGATACAATCAAAAAATTGAACAGAACTAGTTACAGGTGCCTGATTTAGCCAACTAAACAAATTCGATAAGCATTTTGCTTTGACTACATGGATCGGAGTTGAGATCCCATCAAAACACTTACGGTTCCTTTCCTTCCAGATGCACCAAAAGATAGCAGCAGGTACTATTACCCAATTTTTTTGATGGATTTACCAACTCTCCATGAACACCAACATTCATATGCTTACTTGATGCTATTAGGCTTGACCCAGGCTAGTCCAAAAATAGAGAGGAACATGTTCCAAATATCACATGCTAAAGGACAATGCAAAAAGAGATGGTAACACTTTCAGAATCCAAATTGCATATGTAGCACCTATTCACCATTGGTATACTCATTCTGCTGAGGTTGTCTTGAGTGAGGCATGCTTCATTTAAGGCAACCCAACTGAAACAAATCACTTTAGGAGGCAGTTTTGTTTTCCAAATTAGTTTCCATAGCCAATTGTTTATCAAATCATTATTGGAGCATAGGTGTGCATATGCTTTCTTCACTGTAAATTTCCCGTCCCCCCATTCCAATTTGTCCTTCAGCTGGAGTTTGACAGCAATATGTGCCAGTTTGGCCAGCAATTCCATTAGGTCATCAATCTCCCAATCTTGAAAATGTGGGGGTCCCAAGAGCTGTTCTGCCAATATTGTTCTACAGTGGATTTTTGATCTACTGCCAGTAGTTATAAATTTGAAAATTCATCTTTTAGTGCCATTGTTCCCATAAACTGGATATGTGTTTCCATAGGCCTGTACCATGAGGTGGTCTGCTATGTCTTGAGCACCAGTTGTTCCTCACACCATGTTTAGCATTAATCACCGATTTCCACAAACTAGGAAATTATAGCTCCAATGCCATTTCATTAGCATACTCTTATTATGTAATGCCAAATCTTTAACACCCAATCCTCCTTGCATCTTTGGTAAAATAACCTTTGGCTATTTAACCAAATCAAATTTGTGACTTTGACTGTTGCCTTCCTATAAGAAGTTTCTTTTGATTTGATCTAGCCTCTTTTTCACTTTAACTGGAATTGAAAATAATGACATGAAGTAGGTAGGAATACTATCCAACACACTGTTAATAAGCATTAATCTACCCCCATAAAGAGGTACTGCATTTTCGAGGACCATTCTTTTCTCAAACTTCTCAATAACCCCACTCCAGATTCTTTGTGATTTGTATGATGCTCCCAATGGTAGGCCTAGGTATGTAGCTGTCTCCGACATGGACCAGGTGAAATTAAATTCTCCGTGAAGATGCGGAGTACAGTCTACAAGAAGCTGGCAGAGCTTTAGCCATTGGGCCACATCTATCTATCCTAAACAGTAGCCCTTTTCTTGTTCGTTCTTCGAATGACGCTAGTGGAGACTAATTCCTTCCGGCTAATGAAGATAGCCCTAACTCGATTATTTCCTAATAATTGCTGCCTCACAAGCCACATTAATTGGTTGACCAACACTATCTCGACCTTGAACTACCAGAGCATTATAAATATTTATAAATATTCGGCATCTTGCCCGGGAAAGGCTACATGGGGAAGGATCCCGCACCACAACAGATTATATCAGGTAGCTCCTCCAGACCAAGAGCATCATTGACATGAAAAATTGTTCTTTTTGACATGTTCATTTGTAAAACCTGATATGACTTCAAAAATCATAAGTGTGAGATTCAGGTACATTACTTGTGACCTCTCAGCCCCACAAAATATGAGAGTGTCATCTGCATAAAGAAGATGTGAGACTGAGACCGAGTTATGTGCATCATTCCCCACCCTAAATCCTTCTATCCACCGTAGCTGATTTGCTTTGTCAATCATTTTGCTGAGCCCATCCATAGCTAGGATAAACAAAAATGGAGAGAGAGGATCACCTTGTCTAAGACCTTTTCGAGGAGAAAAGAAACCAAAAGGCCCACCATTGATCAAAATAGAGTATTTATCTGTGGTAATACTAAATTTGATCCACCTAATCCAAACTTCTCCAAAACCCATTTTCCTCAGAACAATGTTGAGATATGACCCATTTAGTTGATCGAAGGCTTTTTCAATATCCAATTTGAACAGAAGACCAGGAAGATCAGGCTGCCTTGATTTCAACTTCCAATCTAGAACCTCATTGGCTAACAATGCTGCATCGGTGATCTGCCTTGATTTTATGAAAGTATTCTGGTGTCGTGATACCAACTTTCCTATCACACCCTTCAACCTTTCTGCTAGTATCTTGGAAACAATTTTGTAGACACTTCCAGTTAGACTAATTGGTCTATAATCTCTCAGTTCCACAACCCCTTTCTTTTTAGGGATTAGGGCTATGAATGATGCATCACTTGATCTTTCCATCTGTCCAGTTCGGTGGAAATGTTGGATAGCACTCATAAGGTCATGTTTGATCACGTCCCATGTTTTTTGATAGAATGCCATAGTATACCCGTTCGGACCTAGAGCTTTGTCCGGAGCACTTCCAGTGATTGCTTTCCAGTACCTCAAACACCTCAAAAGGTCTTTCCAGCCACTTTTTTCCCTACTCCGTGATTGATGCTACATCATCTAGTCTTGCTGTTGGCCTCCAAGTCTCATTTTCTATGTACAGTTGATGGTAAAAGCCTAGGATTTCACTCTTGATTAAGTCTTTATCTTCAATAATTTTACTGCCCACTTTCAACCAGTCAATGTAATTTGATCTTCTGTTAGAGTTTGCAACTTTGTGGAAGAATTTGGTGTTCCTATTGCCCTCATTGAGCTATAGGCACCTAGACTTTTGCCTCCTCCTTCTGCTTTGGCTATTTGTTGCATCTCTTGTTGCAACCTTGAGAACTTTTGTTTTTCTTCCTAGGATTGGGGTCTCCCTTCACTGATCTGTTGTAGCGTGAATAGGTCCTCCAAAATTTTGTTCTTTTTTGCATCTAGCTTCCCCAGTTGCTCCCTATTCCAAGTAGTAATATTTTTCTTGAGAATCTTCAATTTTTGAGTGAAAATGAAGTCTGGATTGCCATTTACTATATAGCTTTGCCACCATGCCTTCACTCTATCCAAGAATCCATCAATACCTAGCCACATGCTTTCAAATTTAAAGTACGACGGATTAGTGCCCCAATCTCCACTTTCCAGTAGGATGGGAATGTGGTCAGAAATGACCTTTGGAAGAGCAAGTTGCTTGACATTATTGAAAGTGTCATTCCACTCAGAGGAGATAAAAAATGTCTATTCTTGAGGCTTGGATGCTTTCCTCCGCTCTAGACCATGTGAAATGCGCTCGTTGGAGTGGTAAATCTACTAAGCATAAGTCATTGATTACATCTTAGAATCCCTTCATTGCCCTGGATCTTCTCACACAATTGTGTCTTTCACTTTCAAACCTAGAAACATTGAAGTCACCACCAATTACCCATTGAACATCCTTGATTCCTCTAACAGCCCCAAGTTCATGCCAAAGGATTTCTCTCTCCAGATTAGTGTGCGGCCCATATACTCATGTGAAGCCCCATCGGAAGTTCACTGAAGAGTTATCAAATAAGCATGGGATAGAGTAAGACCCTTGTTGAGCTTCAATGCAATTCCATTGTCTCTTGTTCCACAATATTATTATCCCGCCTCTCGTACCACTAGCCTTGAGTTCTGCCCATCCAACCTATCGAGAGCCCCAAATGTGTCTTGAAAGTTGCTCATTCCATTCATCAATTTTTGTTTCTTGTAAGCAAAGTATATCTGGTTTCCATTTTCCTGTTAAGGGTTTTCACAATATCCCTATTCTCTTGGTCATTTAAACCCTTGATGTTCCAACTTATTATTTTGACTTTCATCCAGAAAAGGAATGGTATTTCTTTCTCCTTGCCTTCTCCTTCCCCCGTCATAATTCACTAGACACACCAATCTTTTAGTTTCATTCTCCCCTTTCTTTTTTGATTTTTTCTCCCCATATGTTAGTTTCCCCTTCTTTGTTTGCAGTTGATGTTGTCTTCTCTCTTCCATTCTTAGAATCATTCCCCGTAATTCATGTTCAAACCCAATTGCATTAACCCCAAATGCCTTGCATGCCTTCCCCAATACTAACTTGGTCCACTTGGATGTTTCTACAACTCTAGGATTTTCCTCCATCTGGTCTCCAGAATCGTACCAGGGAAGAGAAATATAGTTGTTGATAGTGTGTGCAGAGTTCTCTCAGTCTGAATCACTTACCGGTGGTGGATGTAGCTCTGGAATCTGTCTTGACATGCGTAAGAGAGGAAGTCTTGACATGCGTAAGAGAGGAAGTCTGCTCTAAATTAGAGTCCGCTTCATCGTCTGCTTCAATAGGTTGCTCCATAGTGGCTTCAGTTGGAAGAGGCTCAATATTCCGATGCCCGAAATAGTATTAGAAGGGGCTATTGTTATTGGGCCTTTAGCTCTCCAGTATTGCTTGTGTTGTCCCCTATTCCTTTTTTCCCTTTTAATTTCTTTTGGTTCTGGGCCTGTAAAATAATATATATGATCCATAGCCTTTGTGCCCGAAGGCCTAGCAGATACTGTCTCCTGTTTCTTTTTATTTTGCTGGGTCGGATTGGGTCAAACACTAGTTTCTTGGGCTTTTTTTAAATTTGAAATTAGTCTGCTTCCCACGTGAGAAACCACGTGCGTATCTGCTGAAGCGACAGCTGCAGGGATTGAATAATTTGAGGAACATCGCTGCAACTCCTTCGGAATAACCTTTCCGGTGAATTTCTCATCGACAATTTGTGTGCACTCATCTAGTAATATGTTCATTTTGAAGTGCCAATCTTCTATCTCCACTACCATTGTTGCCGGAATTTCCAATAAAGAAGGTTTAACACAGATTCTTGCCCATAAAATGTTGGATTTTTCCTTAGTATCAACATCAATTCCCACAAAACCGCCACAAAGATCACCGATGGATCGGAAAGTGCTTTCTGTGTAAAATATTTTGGTATGAATGTTTTTTCAGTTAAAGCTTTACTTATGGACTTTGAGATTCTATGGCAGGCTTCATCATCAGTGGCCAATATACAACAACAACAACAACAACAACAACAACAACAACAACAACAACCCAGTATAATCCCACAAGTGGGGTCTGGGGAGGGTAATATGTACGCAGGCCTTACCCCTACCCGGGGGGCAGAGAGGCTGTTTCCAAGAGACCCTCGGCTCAAGACATCAACAAAAGACGATAAATTAGTACTATCAATAGACTCATATTAAAATAACATAAAACAACAACATAACACAAAATAATAAAGTAGCAGCAATATAAGAAATAGGAAATAGATGAAATGTATACTAATATCCAATAACTAACTCCATGTACTCATCCGTAAACTCCTACGATTACCTCCTAACTAGCTAATATCACTCTAGTGCGCTGTAGAATTATCCACAACTTCCCCCTAACCTACAACTTTAATGTTCGACTTCCACAATCCCCTATCAAGGGCCATGTCCTCAGTAATCCTAAGACGCGCTAAGTCCCTGCCTTATCACCTCTCCCCAATACTTCTTAGGTCTTCCTCTGCCTCTTCTCATGCCCACCACAGTGGCCAATATAGATGAGTGGAAATGGAAACTTAGCCTGATGCAGCGTAATGAAAATGACCAAGAGGTTGTATCTATAGATAAGATGGATAGAAGAGACTATGAGCAGATATGCAACCTTGCCAAAAGGATGGGTCTCTATAGGTAGGAAAGAGTATTTTTGGTGATTTCTCCCACATAGTTTGTTATCATGTGTTTGTGCTTTATTGATCACTTCTTTTTGCATCTTGCAGTGAAATTTATGGAAAAGTTGTAGTGGTGAGCAAGGTTCCTCTTCCAAATTACAGACCCGATCTTGATGATAAGCGACCTCAAAGAGAGGTATGAGTAGTCTCCTACCGTACAATTATTTCTCTCTGTTGCATTTTGGTAAGGGTTTTAAATATTCATGCAGTAACAATTTGAGCAATGAACTTTAAAGTTGGCATAAATGGATGTGGTTTTAATTTTGTGTTAAGCAAAAGAATAAACTTGAGAGATAACAGTTTAGAAATGGCATTGAGGTGTAGTTATCTGCATGTGTCCTCGCCAGATTTCTTATGGTTCAACAGATACTCTAAATTTGTTCTTTAATTTAGAAGGCAAAACTTAAATGTTTGACTGGCCTTGATGCAGGTAGTAATCCCACTAAGTTTGCAAAGGAGAGTAGAAGGCTTGCTTCAGGAGCATATTGATAGAACACAACTCATTAGTGGAAAAGCTGAAAACATCTTAGATGGAACTAACTCCGCTGATATGGTTGAAGATGCGAACTTGGATGAAAATCCAGATTCATTCTTAGATGGCTCTGTCATGGAGAAGGTTCTTCAGAGGCGGAGCGTACGCATGCGTAATATGCAGAGGGCTTGGCAGGTATCATTCCACGTTCTTTTTTTTCTTCTTTTAATTATGTTTCTTTATATTTGTGGAAAACATTCTCGTTTCCAAATGCATCTCTCACTCTCTGCTCCTGACCTTAAACTAAAGATAAGGGATGTTGGCTTGCAATAGTGAGCACTGGGAAAGATATAAAGAACAATGCTTAGAAAAGTGTGGGCATATCATCAGTTGTACGCATATTAATTTCAGTCTCTGACCTTTAAAATCATCTTTCCTGATTCATCCTCAGTTTATTGTGACATGTTGCAACTTTTGATAGATTTATCACTGTCCTCCCTCCTATAGATCATATTTTACCTTTATCCATGCTAACATGTTCTTGGTCAATCCATGTCAATGTGCCAATGCACGGGTTCCATAGATTTGTTTGCTTTTACATTTCTTAATGGTTTAGTTTATCCTTCTTGTTGATTCAAACGACCTAATTTTATGCTTCTCAATTCTCATAGTTGTAAGAGATCTTCTATCATTGTTTTGTGAAAGTGTGTGACCATCTCATCTAAAAGTTGAAGTTGTTAAAGAGAACATTATTTTATTATTCAATTATACCTTCAACACGCCTCCTCACGTATGAGTCTTAAATCGTTTTTATGCGCCAAGTCCGTTGAAATTATTTTTTTGACAATCGGTGGCGGTGAGACTCGAATTCAGGACAGTCGGACAACTCAATAACGGTCTCTTTTTCCTCCCTGACATGGCTGGTGATTGGGCAACTATAATTTTAACACAGGTTATGATACCAAGTAGAAGTGTGTGACTATTTCATCTAAAAGCTTATGCTGTTACCAAATGTTGGGCCGCCATGCTATATTGTTCTCACTTTAGATGTCCGGAGTGTGAGGGAATCGGTTGAGGGAATGGATAGGTATCTCTTTATATGGTATCTGGTATCGGACAATCCTCATCTCATGAGCTAAGTTTTGGGGCTAGTTAGGTCCAAGGTCCATCTTCTTTTACATTTTATTTTTAAGATAGTTAGAATGAATTTAGAAGGGATAAAGACTCGAGGTTCGTCTGCCTTAGAAAATACATAATTTAAGCAGTATATGCTGAAATTGAACTTGGCTTTTCATAAGAAACTATTAATTTTTGTTGTTATATGTTATTGTGCATATTTTAGTGTCTATAATTTCATATTGATCTGTTATTTCTTAACTTTTTTAAGTAGCTGGAATTGTTTGGGAATTCGTATCACTCTGGACTAATTAGATTGCAGTGTACTTTGGTTTTTTATTTTATAAATCAATTGGTTGTCTAGTTTGACAAATCTTCGTATCTATTACTTTTGCGTCCATTTTATGTGACAGTGCTAAGATAAGATCAGGTAGTTAATTTTCTGGTATATCATACTTGTACTTATTGAAACTATTAGTGATCATCTAAGCTAAGCGACATCAGGCACCTGACAGTTAGCTTGAGATTACAAGGACACCGACACATGCAGGACAACTATTTCAAGCCCCAGTGTGGCTGCACATTTCTTCATCTTGTATCATTTTGACATTCTAATATGAAATAAGAAAGCAACTCTGCTTCTTTAGCTGATCTCTTAACCAAATTTGGGACTAGATAGCAAGTCTAAGGACTCCTGAACCAAGAAGAAATATTGATGCTTAGAGTGATTTGATAAATCTCCATATGGCTTGCAACAGTTAGCATTCTATATTACTGAGGTGAATGTAGAGAATTTAGTTGCACTGGGAGCGTTTTATCTAATCACAACCTCTTCTTTAAGATGCTATCTTTGTATGTTCAACTCATTGTTTCGTCCTCTTTTTTTCCCTTCTCCCACATCAACGAACTTTGTTGGATACATATTCCATGTGTAAGTTTTTGTTGGATTTTTGTTTTTGCACAGGAATCTCCTGATGGCAACAAAATGCTCGAATTCCGGAAATCTCTTCCTGCATTTAAGGAAAAAGAAAGGTTGTTCCAAGCAATTGCACGTAATCAGGTCATACTCTGATGAACTTGTGATTCTTTCTATGGTGATTGCATATGGCAGATATGTTGCCCGATTCGGTGCCCTTCTTTATTCTTGATAATATGGCACTAATGCTTTATCATGATAGATGCGATCGTGCTTGCGGTTTAAATGCTTTTGAAGGTTCTCTTGCATTTCATAATCATTTTTGATTTTTTGAACTAAAGGACTTCATTCAAAATATGTATACGCTTTTTCTCTCCTATTTGCACAGTCAAGAGACTCAAGACCCTTAGTAACTATATGATTTGCTTAAGCACTGCAAACAGGTAACCCATATCATTTAACTGGCTTTGGTCCTCTAGTATATGGAGTATATGGAGGATGTCAAGGGAGCAGACTAGGATGTATTGCTGTTCGTAGCGCGTAAACCTATTTTAGCATTGGGATAAAAAGAGAAGATAGCATAGTGTAGTAACTATTATACGTGTAGGGATTCTAGAAGTTTGTGAATTGCAGAGTAGAAACTTAAGGAACTGAGAATTGATTGTGACATGTTAAAATTGATTTATGTCAACTATTTTTTTTATTTTATTATTACAACAGGTGGTTGTAATTTCTGGCGAGACGGGTTGTGGTAAGACCACTCAACTTCCACAGTACATTCTAGAGTCAGAAATAGAATCTGGTCGTGGAGCATTTTGTAGCATAATTTGTACACAGCCTCGAAGAATATCTGCTTTGGCGGTTGCAGAAAGAGTGGCTACGAAGAGGGGAGAACCTCTTGGTGACTCAGTATGCTACAATTCCTCTTTACACTGATTTTTTTCTATCTTTGGGTTATGCTTTCACCGGATGAGATGTTATTACAATATATTTTGGAAACTTCTTTATTTTAGTTGCTGTTCTTCACAGACTATTTTTGGTAGGTGGGGTACAAGGTACGATTAGAAGGGGTGAAAGGAAAAATACACATTTACTATTTTGCACGAGTGGTATTTTGCTTCGTCGTCTTCTCAGTGACCGCAATCTTGACGGTATAACACATGCTTTCGTTGATGAGATTCATGAGTGAGGCATGAATGAAGGTACATGAATTAGCAATTTGGTCTTTGGTTTTGGTTTTCTTATGAAAGTATTTTCAATGCCTTGACTTTTTACTTCTCATTTTTTATCAGACTTCCTGCTGATTGTGTTGAAGGATCTTCTTCCACGACGCCCAGATTTGAGATTGATTTTGATGAGTGCTACTCTTAATGCTTAATTATTTTCCAGTTACTTTGGAGGGGCACCAATGATTCATATCCCGGTAAGCTGCAACTTGGATCCCACTTTGTTGAACTTATACATTTTATTGATGTTTGTGCTCTAGATTATTATTTTCCGGTTACTTTGGAGGGGCACCAATGATTCATATCCCGGTAAGCTGCAACTTGGATCCCACTTTGTTGAACTTATACATTTTATTGGTGTTTGTGCTCTAGATTACACTGCCCAATACTCTATGTTTCACCATGTTCCATTTGCAGAATTTCTCAATCCAGATTTGAGAAGAATGAGCTTCCCAATTTTATGCCTTTAGAAGGGTGCATAAATGCACGATGTTTGTCTATTATTTTTTAATTCACAGTATTAACAGAATATATTTATATAATTTACCGAGATTTATGTTTCATTTTGTTACTTTGTCATGTAATATTATACTATCAATTAAGGGCATAATATGTTCACTTTTTGTTCCAGAATAACTGTTAATCTTTCTATAATTATTTTGTTAAACCAGGGTTTAGGCTTATTTGACATAGTATGTTAACATTTTGGCTGATTGTATTTTGTATGATCTAGGGCTTCACATATCTTGTAAGAGCACATTTTCTGGAAGATTTGCTGGAAATAACAGGGTATAAGTTGACTTCGTTCAACCAAATTGATGATTATGGTCATGAGAAGATGTGGAAAACACAAAAACAGTTGGCACCCCGCAAAAAGAAAAATCAGATAACTACTCTTGTTGAGATTGTTATTCTATTTGCAGTTGTGTCTATACATGAGATGATGTACTTTCTTATTTGCTAGTTATACATTTTCTTTTTTAGACAATTTTTGTTAGGTTTCAGCTTCTTTCTTCATAATATTTTCACAACTCTGTTCCTATATTCTTATTTCCAATGCTCGTTTCCTTATTGTCCTTTTATTTTCTTTTGATGTCCTTCTCTAGCTATGAACAGCTAAGACGGAGAAAGTTCATGATATTCCTTGATCTCGAATTTGGAAATTATGAAGACAGAGTGACTCAACTGAAGCTGATCTTGTTAATTGTAAATCAGATGTTCCCTGTAGGCTGTAGATCATCAAAAAATATCATAAATTAGGATGGAAATTATATGCTCCTTATATGGTAGAACGTGAAGGCCTTGAGGGAAGCTAATACCATTCCCTAGACCGTTAAAACAGAATTGTGAAAAGTAACTTCACAGAATTGCTCTGCCGCCTGTTCTCCATTACTTCTGTACCCATTCACTCAACTGTGCTCTCTGCTAAATGTCAATTTAGAGGGGATGAGCGCTCCCTTGTTAATATGGATGAGAATTCACCTTTTGGATTCTGGTTAGAAGAGAACCTTTTGGAGTTTACTTATCAAAGTTTAAAAAGGTCTCTTGGATTTTTCTGGTTCTTCCATATGTAGAGGCAAATATTTGATTCATCTAAAGAAAGCCCCTTTTTCACACCCATTTCACTCCCAAATGATCAATTTAAGTTTAAAGCTTCAAACATCTCAAGTCCAAGGTGCACTTTTTTCTTTCTTCCTAGAAGGGGGACAGGAAACAATTCATGTTGGCTAATTACTATATGCATAATGTTTTTCATTTTCATTAGGAACCAGCATAATTTCTCAAGAAATTGCTTTTGTTTAATGCCAACGTATTAGATGTCCCTGATAGCATAATGTGGGTGTTTAGATGTGTTTGCATGGCATTTTTTCAAAAGGCAACATACTTTTATCTATAAGATAAAGTGACCCTTATCACAAAGATTATGCTAAGAGATTACAGAAAATTACAAGACCCCAAAAAGAGCAAACACATAGTCTCGTGGTAGTTACAAGGCCCCAATGATGTCCACGATGGACTCTACATCTTCTACAAGGGCTGCTTTACACCAAAATTGAAACAAAAAATATACCGTTCATCTTGATCATCTATGCAGAGCTAAAATCAATCTTCAAAGCATCTAGAGTTCCTTTCCCTCCATATCGTCCACTAAATACAAGCTGGACAATGCTCCACCATTTCTTCTGCCTCAGTTGGATACCTGGATCATTCTAGCATGCTATCATTTCTGCAGTTGTCCTGGGTACTGTCCAGTTTAATCCTTTCATACTCATGAATAAATACCACAACTTGCTGGTCACTTCACAATGTATAAAAAAGTGGTTATTTGTTCATTGTCACACAAAAAACATTTAGAGCATAGTTGCATTCCTTTCCTTATCAAACTATCATGGGCTAGAACAACCTCTTTAACCACTAGCCAACAAAAGCATGCCACTTTAAAAGGTATCTTGACCTTCAGATGTGCTTCCAGTTCCACGACCCATTGTGTGGTTGTCCATAGCAATTTTAAAAACTATAAGCTGACTTCACAGTATAAATTCCTCTTCTTTCTCTTTCCCATACTATTCTGTCCTCTTCCTCTACAACCCCATTGAAGCTATCCAGCAATTTGAAGAATTCAGTCACTCTAATAACCTCCCAGTTGTTGAGGAACCTTCTGAATGTCACATTCCAACCCTGCAAGCTCATGTAACATTCCGACCCTGCAAGCTTATGTCTTAGCCGCAGTAGCTTGAGGTTGTTGCACTATGTTGAAAATGTCTGAAAAAGTTTCTTCAGTGGTCTATTGGCAACCCAATCATCAATCCAAAAAGAAGTTTTGGTGCCATTACCAAATGTAATTCTCATATTACTGAACAAATATGACCATAGCATCTTATAGACTTCCAAACACTTACCCATAAGCACCAGAAGTACTACTTGTACACCACAACCCATGTTGCTTTTGTCATTATTCACCACCTTGAAACCTCTTATCCACACCTCATGATTTGCCTTCTTGGTCATACTATTCAACCCTTTCATTGCACTTATAAAAGGGTAAGGAGAAAGAGGGTCTCCTTGCCTTAACCCTCTCTCTGAAGAAAAGAACCCCTCTGGAGAGCCGTTAACCAAGATAGAGAAGTTAACATTGCTGATGCAGAAACCTATCCACATGATCCATTTATTTTCAAAACCCAAGTTTTCGGAGGATAATCCCGATTGATGTGATCATATGCATTTTCAGTGTCCAGTTTGCCCAGGAATTCTCCCTTTAATTCTAGAATCCACATACTTATTTGCTATTGAAGGAGCATCCATGATCTGCCTGCCTTTGATCAAGGCCATTTGTTGAGTGTCAACCAACTTGTGAATCACTACTTCAGTCTTTCAGCCAGCACCTTTGATATGATCTTATATACACTACCTGTAAGACTTACAGGTCTGTAATCCTTCAAGTCTACAACCCCAACCTTCTTAGGAATTAAAGCTACATAAGTAGCAGTAGAACTTTCTTGATAAATTCTTCTGAATGAAAATTTTGAAAATGCAAATATCTTCTTTGATCACATCCCAACACTGGATAAAGAAACCCATGATGTACCCATCTGGATCCGAGGCTTTGTCTGCAGTATAGGCCTTTAAACCCCAAATGATTTCTTCCTCTTCAAACTCCCTATGCAGCCATTGTTCCTCTGTATCACTGATTCTAGGACAGTTAGGGCAGTTGAACTCTCCCTCCAAGCTTCGGATTCAGCATACATGGATTGATGGAAAGCTAAAATCTCACCCTTAATAGCATTCATGTCCTCAACCTGTGTCCCACTGATGTTAAGCTTATCGATGTTATTAAACCTTCTATGAGCATTAGCAATCCGCTGAAAATGCTTGGTATTTCTACCCCCCTGCTTTAACCATTGGACTCTTAGTTTTTGTCTCCAAGGTAGTTCCTCATTTTTAGCGATCTCCTCCAGCTCCATTTTTAAGACTAGCCTTTTGCAATAGTTCATCTTATGAGAGATCCCCGGAATCTTGTGCTACATCAAGTTCAATAATTTTATTCAAGCAAATATTTTTCAAAACCTCCAAATTTCCCCTTTGTTCTGACCTCGATTCTCTTAGTTTATCTTTCAGTAATTTGAGCAAGGATAAAATCCGGTCTTATCCGGTCTTAATTTGACATGGAGGAAGGGAGCTCGGTTAGAGGGGGTAGGGAGAAGGGGGATATTGTTTCTTATGGAAGTTAAGGTTCTTTCATGGAATGTGAGGGGGATGAATGACCCAAACAAAAGGGCCATCATCAAAGTGGGAGTTAGAGAGTGGGGTGCTAACCTAGTTTGCTTTCATGAGACAAAAATGGAAGTTTTGTCGGAAGGAGTGTCCGGGAGGTAGTTGGGTAAAATATGACTGGGTTCCAGAAGTGCCGAGGGTATTCTTCTAATGTGAGATAATAGAATCTTGGAGGTAAAGGAGATTAAGAAGGGAGTTTTTTAGCAGCTTTTATCAAATATAGAGTGAGTGGGGTGGAGTGGGGATTTGGGGGAGTGAAGGATCCAAGGTGTTTTTCTGGGAGGAACTGGCCAATATTATGGGGGAATGGGACATTCCATGGGTTATGGGGGGAGACTTTAACACTATTAGATTCCCGGAGGAGAGATTAGGGTGCAATATCATTTCAAGGGTCATGGACGAGTTTTCTGACTTAATCAATGATCACTTTCTCATTGATCTTCCTCGGCCAGGGGAAATGTTTACTTGGGCTTGGGCGGAGGATTCCAACTCAAGGTCTAGACTTGATAAATTTCTAATATCGCCCTCCTTGGATGAGCTGGTGCCGAATGTGTTGCAGATTCCTTTACCTAGGCTGACTTCGGATTATTTGCCTATCTTGCTAGATGGATGCAGAGAGAGGGGAGTGCATGCTCCCTTCCGATTCGAGAACATGTGGTTGAAGGTGCCAGGATTTGGTTACAAGGTGAAAGAACCGTGGACAAGCTACGGGTATCAGGGACACCTTTATTCCGTCTTTCGAAGAAGCTTAAATTGCTTAAGCGAGATATTATTAGGTGGAATAAGGAGGTTTTTCGGAGGGTAGAGTTTAAAATAAGGGAGCTTATGCATGAATTGGGGGATCTAGAGAGAGGGAAAAGGGTGTAGGAGTTAGATGAATCTGAGAACGAGAGATTGGGGGAGGTTAAGAGGGAAATAGTCGAGTTAGCAATAGCTCAGAAGATTATTTGGCTGCAAAAATCGAGGGTGCTATGGTTAAAGGAAGGGGATTCGAATACCCAATTTTTCCACATGGTGGCGGTTGCAAATCGAAGGAGAAACTTCATAGAGTCCTTAGTTGTGGATAGGGCGAGGATTGAGGGAGAGGAGGAGGTAAAAGGGGCGATAGTGGGGTTTTATGAGAATTTATACAAAGAGGAAGTTAGTTGGAGGCTGACTTTGGGGAGAATAGAGTTCAACCAGATAGTATCAGGTCTCAAAATAAACCTCGGCAAGTGTGAGATTTTCCAGGTGGGTGAGGTTGCTAACATTGATGCTTTTGTCTTATGTTCTCAGATGTAAGGTGGGCTCCCTTCCCACTACTTACCTGGGTATCCCATTGAGCGTCTAGGTGCTGTATTAGTATTTATGACTAGTTGGGAAGATATTAGTTGCTTAAGAGATCAACTTAAAGCCCATCATCTTTTGGGAGACCCAAATAGAGTCTTGTTGCTCACTTGTCATGGTTCTGTGGCAACCTCTGAGCAGGTAAGACTGCTTATCTCTCCCTACTTTGATGCATCTTTTTCTTTTGTAGCTTGCAGTTGTTTCCCCTTTTCTTTGAATGTACTACCCCATATCCCCTCCATTTTCATAATGTTGACACATGTATCTATTGTTACTACGATCTGTTCTGTTGAGGTGTCACCTTTTCAGGCGGCACAAGAGAAGTAGAAGTTTTACAAAGTACAATAAAGTTACATATGACTCACTTTTTTTCACTTGGTTGTCAATTTTCCTCCATTGTTCCTTGAGCCAAGGTTTGCGTACACACTACTCCCTAGACCCCATTTATGGGAATACACTAGGTTTGTTGTTTTTGTTTGTTGGTTGTCAATTTTCCCTTTCCTCTTTCCCAGAAACTCAAAGAGAAACTCATTGCCTCCTCATTTTCCCTATAATGTTAAATGACAACACATTTCGACAGACTTGATAATTTTTTCGAGCAAAAGTACAGTTCATTTTCTTCATACCATAGTGCTAAGTACTTTCTCTGCATGAAGATGTTCTTACATGGGCTTTCTTTGCTACACTCGCGATAATCCTGTCAATTCAAAGGCCAATATATTATTAACTTTTGTCTTGGTCGGAAGTCTGGCTTCATGGATGCTCTGCTGACAAACTGGATTACTGGGTGATCTATTGAAGAAGTAGTGCGCTATACAGCATACTGATTCATTGTTCACAACGGGAGGCATACATTTGACATGGCTATTAGCCCACTTAATATTTTTTGATAAGTCTGGCCCACTCAATTTAGTAGATTTGTTAAATGTAAAGTAAAAGTTTCTTTATGTGTTGCAGGCATCTTAATTGATCCTCTTGTAGGTCTCTATAATTAGAATTTCTTTTTCAATAAAAAGCCAAAAAGCTTTTCAATAACCTCTGAATCCCCCACGCAAAAGAAAAAAGAACCACCTTCATTTATGCACTTCAGTACACAAAAAGGATTTCTGTTTGAAGAAATATAAGGGCGTTATTCTGGAATAGGCCTGCTGCCTTGCACCTCAAGGAGGCTGAGGAAATTTTTCTGTCCCAATCAGCGAGTATACATGGATGATGGTTATAAATGGAAGTTGCATTTTCATCTTTCTTGTTTTAGAAGGAAATTCTTCTACTAATTGCAATGCGATATCTATGCTTTACACTTTTACTCTCAGTTTAGATGTATTCTTACTAGAAGTGTACTTTCCTTGTCCTTGGCCGTAATGTTCTGACAAACTGAGATTGTAATCTGCAGAAACTCATATTTGAGAAGGCACCTCAGAATGTACGTAAAATAGTACTTGCAACAAACATGGCCGAGGCAAGTATTACTATAAATGATGTAGTCTTTGTAGTGGACTATGGAAAAGCGAAGGAGACGACCTATGACGCGCTAAATAATACTCCATGTTTATTATCTTCATGGATTTCACAAGCCTATGCCCGACAAGTAAGTTCCTTGAATAAAAAGCTTCGTTCTTACTCAGCCTAAGCCTAAACTTTCCATATGATAATTCTTTTTTCCTTTTACCTTGTTTTCGAACAAAATTCTAGATCCGTCTTTAACTCAAATACTATAGGAATAATTCTTTTCCTTCTAAGTAACATGAGTCAGTTCTGTTCTTAGATGGTACGTAAAAATCATGATAATATTTTGTTTTTGAATTGCTTTTTATGACTTTCTTGGTAGCTTAATATGCTGTTAAAATTTATTTTCTAGTTTGGTCCCTTGCAGTAAAAAGTGTAGGAACCAAGTTGATCACACGGAATTGTTGCTTATTCCGCTACAGTTGGAATAAACTGGATTATGGCGCCTTGCATTTCTGCTTATAAACAAACGAAAAGGTCCTTGCGCTTCTATTTGGTTAGAGTTAATCCAATGGAAAGCAAACATAATCAGTTCTTTAACTCCTCTTTCACGTCTCCAGTTATGAATGAAGAGGAGGAGAAATGACATAACTATCCCTGCATTTGAAATGTAATATAAGTTCTTGTAGGATGAGGATTGGTGAACAAACTAGTTTCCTTCGCTCCTCCTTTTGACTTACCAGGTGAAAATCCTGCACAACATATTTCTCCATCCACGAAGACTAGCTCTTTCCCCTCTTAAACCAAAGGCGAGCATTAGCAAATACCTGAAACGTTAGCAAATACCGGAAGTGTCAGAACATGTTAACTGAGCCCGATGATGAGCTGAACCGTGTACACTTTTTTTTCTGCTTGTTTTGTAAACCTTTGCAGTTTGCACACATGAGGGAGACTTTCTTAAATTTAAAAAGTCACATACTATCTAAGATCAGTTTTCCTGTGTTTACATCAAATGTTGTTGTTGAAAAGGTGAAATATGCCTTTTAATACACCTTATGAGCTACACTGGAATTTGATTATTTGACAAAATACTAGGTGGTACATTGCCTGGAAGTAACATCTCTTCAATTCATTTTGCTATATCTGATGATAAAAATGTAAATTCTTCTCAGTGTTATTCGAGTCGAATTTTGATGATATGTTGGATGTTTTCATGTTTGTTTATGGAACTATGTCTCGTGCTTTGCAGAGAAGGGGCAGGGCTGGCCGTGTGCAACCAGGCGAGTGTTACCACTTATATCCACGATGTGTTTATGAATCTTTTGCTGAATATCAACTACCTGAACTCCTGAGAACTCCTTTAAATTCTCTTTGCTTGCAAATAAAGAGTTTGCAGGTTGGAAGTATTGCTGAATTCTTATCAGCTGCTCTTCAGCCGCCAGAACCATTGGCTGTAAGTGGTTTTTCTTTATGCTAATTTCTATGTTTCATATGCTCTTTTTTGGGTCAGTAATAACTTTACCTTTTTAACCACAACAATAATACCTAAGCCTCTTGACGTGTGCATATTTTGTATATACCGAGTTATCAAACCAAAACCAAAAATTTTAGTATTGATATTCGGTATTTCAGTATTTCGTGTGATATTTGGTTTAAGTATTTAAAAAATTCGGTTTTTGGTATTTGCCGGAAAAAAGAAAGGAAAAATAAAAAAAATCGAGAACGTACCAAAACACATACTTGCACAATGCACATGTATTAGATTATATCATAAATAAAAAAGGCCCAAGATTTTACTAATTTTATCCTTGTTTTTATTTTAACCTTTCCCACCTTTATCTTTACCTACTTAACTAGTTAACTTTCAAGCTTTCCCACCTTTAGGCTTTAAAATTAAGAATCAACATTTTCAGTTTTCAAAGTTCAAGCCTTTCTACTTCAGAGTTGATGGACCTCTCTTGCTGCACCTTGAAGAAATCGTTCCATTCACTTTCAATCCTACATGATCATGCAAACCTCTAACTCACTCTCTAGAAGGGTGGTTGAAGAGGAAAAAAATTCTTGTGTGCCTTATCCTAGATGGTTGCGATGAGGGTGTTTTTCTATCTCTTGGGACTCGTGCGACTTTCCAAGCTTCGACTTGTGTTAGTCATCTCCGGCAATATCTGAGCTTTCGAAACTAATTTCTTGATCCTTCTATACACTCTTGTATCTTAATTCCTTCCTTTCCTTTCCCGTATCTGCTAATCTTGCGTCTAAGTTTCTTTTCTAGCAGAGTTTTTAGTTTCTGTTTTTGTCTTTTTAGTTACCCATAATCCTTACTTGGTTTTACTGAACTACATTCACTGTGTAACTTAAGCCTAGTTTACAGCGACGGGGGAAGTGGATGTGGAGAAGTTTTAACAAAGTAATATGGGTAGAAATCTTATTCTCGTTGCTGGGCTAAAGTTCTTCGAGATTCCGGAAAATGGTGATGAATGGTATGAAGTGGTGGAAAGACGTAAGAGCTTTATCAGCAGATTGACTCTTGATAGATACAGTATTCTGGAGTTATGTCGATACATGTAGGAAGGGAGAATATGTAGAAGATGGGAGAACCAGAGACAACTATATTCCTATCACTTTTTCTTAAACTTCAACAACATGGGCGGATTCACCAGGGTGGTGGCAGTAAATCCCAGAAGTTGGGGAGAATGTTGGATTAGCTGATTATGCCGAAAAGATTACAAGGTTTGTGGAAAAAGTGAAGTCTATAAGGGTGGAAGTAGAAAAGAGTAATAAAGGTGAGAACTATGTTTCAGATGGCTCGAATAAACGATTGGCATAAAGATAGAATCATTGTGGTTGATGATAGCAGTCTAAAAGCCAATCAGTTCTGTATTGATAAATCGTAGGTCAAAAGCAGAGTGGGATATTTGTAGAGATGCTTATTGGGCTCTTTTTGACAAGAGGGGTTGCTCTGATGGTAAGAAACCCCCATTTCCAACCGAGAGGTTGTGAGTTCGAGTCTCCCCAAGAGCAAGGTGGGAAGTTCTTGGAGGGAAGGATGCCGGGGGTCTATTTGGAAACAACCTCTCTACCCCAGGGTAGGGGTAAGGTCTGCGTACACACTACCCTCCCCAGACCCCACTAAATGGGATTATACTGGGTTGTTGTTGTTGTTGTTGCTTATTGGTGTTATGACCCAAAGGGTCATCACTTATTTTATTAATCAATTCGAGCTTCTGAGGCCTTGAAAACCTCATTCCATGTTGCCTTGATTTACGTGCACGATCCGAGCATGTAGCCGGAAAGATTTTGTGATAGAAAATATGAATTCTATGAGAAATTTGGATAAAAATGATATTAATATTGATATGGTTGACTTCGGTCAGCATTTTTGGTAAACGGACCCGGACCCAAGATTGGATGGTCCCGAAAGGTCCGTAGGAAAATATGGGACTTGGACATGCGTCCGGAGTCGAATTTTGAGGCCTAGAGCCCAAGTTATGAATTTTTCTATGAAATTGTTTTTGATGTAATTATTAAAGGAAATGAATTAATTGACCTTGGTATCGGGCTCGTATTTTGGTTCCGACGCCCGGTACAAGTCTTAAATATTATATATGTGATTTCTGTAAAGTTTGGTGACATTCGGATGTCGTTTGAGATGTTTTGGACCTCGAGTTCCAAGTTTGAAAGTTTTGAAAACCAAAAGTATGAAAATCATGAATTTGAGGCTTGATTTGATGAAAACGATGTGATATTGGCGATGTGATCGTACGAACAAGTTCATAATGTGTTTTTGATGTTGTGTACATCTTTGGTTTGGAGCCCGGGGGGCTCGGGTAAAGATTTGATAGGCCGTAGGATCAATTTCTGAATTTATGCACTGCTGGTTTTTCACCCAACTGTTGGCTTCGCATTTGCGAAGAATTTCTCGCAAATGCGAAGAAGGCAGTTCAAGGCTGGGTTCGCAAATGCGAACCCATTATCGCAAATGCGATGCCTGCCAGAACCAACCAAGTTCGCAAATGCGAACAAAGTGTCGCAAATGCGACACTGGCACACCTGGACCATAGTTCGCAATTGCGAACTTAACCTCGCAAATGCGAGGCCCTCAGTATATTGCATGTCTTTGCAATTGCAAAGAATGTGTCGCAATTGCGACAAAGCCCAGAAGCCAGCTTGTTCGCAAATGCGAACATTAGTTCGCAAATGCGAACATTCCCCTATCCTGCCGGTGTTCGGAAATGCGAACAAAAGTTCGCAAATGCGAACAAAAGTTCGCAAATGCGAACTTCCTAGCCTTAGCTTATTTTTCAAACTCCTGAAATTGGTCGGGGTTCGCAAATGTGAACACAGAGACCTGTAAAATACGATTTTCAGTTCATTTCTTCACATTTTACAACCCAAAAACACCCATTTGCGACTCTTCACGGATTCCTTCTTCTTCAAAACAATTGTAAGTCACTTTTTACTTAATTCTTTCAATTCCTAACATCATAAACATGTTTTTCAATAGAAATCAAAGGTTTTCATGATAGAATTTCTTGTTTTTGTTAGAATATAGGGTTTTTCATAAATTGAGAAATTGGACCTCGAATTGAGGTTCGATTTTGAAACAAATCATATACATGAACTCGTGGGGGATGGGTAACCGGATTTTGGTCCGAACCCCGAGTTTCGACCATGTGGGCCCGGGGTCGAAATTCACTATTCCGGGCAGAATGTTGTAAAAGTTGTAATTGGTCGTAGGAATTAGTTTGTTGAGTAGTATTGATGATATTAAATCAATTGTGTGTAGATACGATTGGATTGGAGCCAAAGTTGAAAGAAAAAGACATTGCCACGGATTGAATTGTTCATAAACATTCGAGGTAAGTGTTTGTTCTATCCTAGCTTGAGGGAATATGATTATGTGCTATGTGTTTTGTGATCGAGTGCGGTGTATGGGCTGTGGTGACGAGCATCCATACACTGGCGTCTAGTATGACCGTGAGTCGTTGATGATGCTTATTGTGAGACATATTTGCAGATGAATTCTTGAACCTTCGCCAGGTTGTAGAATTGTTATTGTTCTCCCTTGTCGGGACTTGTTGAGAAGATGATTATTGATTGCCCTTGTTGGGACGGTTTATGAATTGCTGTTTCTTTCTTTGCCCTTAACTGTGATTGTTATTTGGGTAAGGAAGAGTGATAATGCACGAAGGGTGATGTCGTGCCTTGATTTATTATTTATGCACGAAGGTTAATGCCGTGCCATGTTTTATTATTTATGCACGAAGGTTAATGACATGCCATTTTTTATTAATTATGCACGAAGGATCATGCCGTGCCCTGTTATTGAACCATGTACGAAGGATCATGCCGTACTATGGATGTGAGGATGAGAGTAAAAGCACGAAGGGTGATGCCGTGTACTTTATTTGCTTATTTGGTGAGGATGAGAGTAAAAGCACGAAGTGTGATGCCGTGCAACTGCTTGCTATTCCTTGACTTGATATTACTTGTGTTTCCATTTTACTTTATTTTCCTTGTGAACTTATTAACTGTTGTTAATTGTTGAGTTCTTTGAGATATTCCTTATTGTGTTATTACTTGGTTATTTCTTGTTATTCTGTGGTATACATATATATAGAACTGCACAGGTTTATGTGGGTGTCTGGTCCTAGGCTTGTCACTACTTCGCCGGGATAGGCCAGGCACTTACCAGCACATGGGGTCGGTTGTGCTGATACTACACTTCGTGCGTTTTTGCACAGGTCCAGGTTACGATCAGGAGCAAGCAGCAGTAAATCGATTGCGTGGGAGTTGATCACATTTGAGACCGAGGTAGCTTGCAGACGTCCGCAGGCCCGGCGTCTCTCTCTTTATTTATGTTACTAGCCGTAGTCTCTTTGTTCCGAGACAAACAGAATTATGTTATATTTCTTTCAAACTTTTATGTGTAGTATTCAGTAGTAGTTCGTGAGTTGGTGACTCCACGTCTTGGGTAGAGGATTTCAGTATGATTTTCACCTTGTAATTAGTTATTTCTATTTCGATAAAGTATTCCGCACTTATTTAATTAAAGTTATGGTTTGTCGATAAATTAATTATGAAATTGTGTGAAAAATAGGATAGTATGAATACAGTGGCTTGCCTAGCTACCACGAGTAGGCGCCATCACGATCCCGATGTTGGGGGAAAATTCGAGTCGTGACAATTGGGCTCTTTCATAAACAACAATTTTAAAGCACCCTGCTGCAACAATGGGCAACCAAGAGTTGGAAAATTTCGGCTGGGATTTTAGTTATGGAAATTAGTGTGAATGTTTCTTGATCAAATTCCCATCAAGAACAGAAGCTGAGAGAATTAAGATGAGGACATGGAGGTTCAATGATGAGGAGACTTATCTAGAACGGTGGTCTCCTGTTTCTGTTTGTTACCGACATAATTTTAAGTCAAACCATATATGGTTAAAGCTAATGGGATTTCCTAGCCATGTTTGGTTGAAAAGCATTTTTAAAATCATCGGAGATTGCTTTGGAGGGTTTGTGGATGTTGATGAGGACACTAAGCATAAACATTATTGGAGATGGGCAAGAACTTGTGTTAATTTTGCTGGTATTGGTTTTATGGCGACGATGGAGCTTATAGTAGATGACTTAGTGTTTCAGGTACCGTTGTGGGTGGAAACGCCTTCCTGGGTGGAAGAGGCTGATCGGAATCAGGTTGGGGCTCATCGGAATGTGGAGCCTTGCCAGACAGTTACACAGAAGATGAAGAATCCTTATGGTGGGACTGAAGAGTCACCGTCCCTTACCGATGCAACATTTAATGATACACGTGTTAAGAATACGTTAATGAAGGGTTCAAATTCTGATCCTAATCCTGGTTCTTTACATTTGTTAAAAGGTAAGGGAAAGGTAGATTATGTTTTAGGAATTGGGCCAAGAGCTGAACCCTTTGGGTCCAAAATTAATCATAAACAGATGGGCAATGCAAAAGGCCTATTTAATAATAAATTTGGTGCTGGAGAAAAAACAATTGGGGGGGGGGATGGTAATTAGGTTTATAGTCGTAAACCTATGATCCATGTATGATGGCCCAACTATCGCATAATTTCAGGTAGCCAGAGACATATAACCCCGTCAATCCTTTGTGTGCAGAGGTCGAAACAATTCAGAGTAAAGATCTAACTGGGGAAAGAATGGAAGATTATCGTAAAATCAATATTCCAAGCATAATTACTAAAAGATTGATAGAGGGTTCTGAAGGAACCTAGCAATTGAAGGAGGAGAAGATATTGTAGACTATTCCATCAAGGAAGATATAGTAAACGAGTCAGAGAGGGACGTGGACATCTTGGTAAGGGGTACTCAGCTAATGATCTCGATGAGTTTCCACAAGATTATCGACTCCAAGCTACTAGTAAAGGATCGAACCATGGGAACAAATCTAGAGGGGTTATCACCTTCTTTGGCCAGATCTTCCAATCTTTTCACTACTACAGTTCACTACGCCCGCTCCTAGGGGTGTGCATTCGATTTATCGATTCGATTTTGACCCTTATCGATTATCAATTTGTAAATATGCTTATCATTATCATTTCAATAAGGTTTCGAATTTTTCGATTTCAATTTATCAAATTTTGGGGTTTATCAATTCGGTTATCGATCACACCAATAAGAAAATTTGCGGGATTCCACGGAAAGTATATCGCTATAAACACGCCTAACTAATATGGACCAAAAGAAGCTAAAATAAGACGAACACCGTTTATAACATAAAAATTATGTCAACAAGCACATGCAACGAAACTAAAGTAAGGGATCAAATGTATGCCACCCTCACTCCAACGGTATTAAAAAAATAAAAATACGTCATCACGGCTAATTTTATTTTTCATTAATTTGAACTTTATTCCCTTGAGCTTTAAATATGAACATTCCTTAAATGTGGTAGATGAAATAATAGGGTTAGAGACTTATGGTAAAGGAAAGGGTATTATATAATAAGGGTAAAAAAAAATTAATTTTTTTTAGTATTTTTTATAGGTTTATCGATAGACCGATAACCGAAGAGAAAAAAATCGAAATTGAAATCGATAACTCAATAAGGAAAATTTCGGGATTGAAATTGATAAATCGATAAACCGATATCGATAAACCGATGACAAATAATCGATTCAATTTATCGATAAACCGATTCGAATGCACACCCCTACCTGCTACTTCAAAAGGTGGCGACTTGAAAGCTTACCTTATTATTGGAGAAAGGTTTGGAACCCTAACCAATGTTTTGGATTTGAAGACATGAGGGTTTTCTAAAACTCTCATCTCATTACTTATGGATAAAGCTCTTAAGCTTACGCTTTTAGGAACGGAAAGTTCTTCCCATTCTAAATAAGAATGAGAGTCTTTCAACTAGATGTGCTCCTTTGGCTGAGTTTGAGAGAGAGAGAGAGAGCGCGTGAGATAGTTGGTCTAATAACTAGTCCAACTTCCTTGCATGAAGATGAGTTACAAGCAGCCTAAGAGATTTTAATATTGCAAATTTGAACATGCAGGATTGATTAAACCAGATTGAAGCTTCCAACTCGGTTAAACGACATATGGTAAAAATCAATACACAACTGGGAGTGAACTCAATCAAGATAGAAGAAAGATTGCTTGAGTTATTACTACGAATTGAAGATGGCAGGCCAAAGAAATCTACTTGTTTTTCTACGAATAGAATCGTCTCTCCTGGTAAGAAGTTTGAGAGAGAAAAGAAATTGTTGGAGTTTGGGATTAAATTTAAAAGGGAGTCCAGTTCTGGTGAGGATATTGGTGGTAGACGTAAGGGTAGGAGGGCTCTATCTATTTTCCAAGAAGCGAAGAATTATTTGCTGGAATGTGAGGGGTATGAACGATAGTGGTAAAAGAAGACCGGTAGATTTGCCATTGTATGCTTGTGTGAAACAAAAATAAGTGGCCAGAGTTAGAAAGATATAATGTAAGTTGGGGGTCTAGGTGGAGTTGGAGGCTCAGGGGTAATAGTGGGGAATAGTATTGTACTAAGACAAAAGGAGATGGAGGGGACAAATATGTGGACCATCACTATGTAACTATATCTTTGGGAGAGGAATTTTTTTGTTTTTAGTGCACATTCACAGGGGTTTATGCACCTTGTGTCAGAAAGTTGAGGAGAGATTTGTTGAAGGAGTTGGCTGCAATTTATGGTTTAACCTCACAACCTTTGGTTGAGCGGACGACCCTAGAGGGATGGATCCTTATCCACATGCTGCACAGATAACTCACGTGCTATAATAACTCACCCCGCATGGACCGGTCACGTGCTGTCAAACCAGTCCATTTAACAGAAAGCATATGTGAGAATACGAACAACAGATATCAAATCACATACTCATGGATTGAGGAAAATAGCATGCTATGGTGTGTGCATGTGCGAAGTAATATAACTTCAACTCAGATTAAGGCGGGTCGCCATACAATAACGAGTATCATGCTCAAACAAGAAATCAAAACCTACACATGGTCTTTAGCATGATTCAAGAAGTTCACGTAGTCATACATATTATTAAACATGAATCATAGAAAGCACACAGTCCAAACAAGGCATACTAGAAGCCTAAAGTCTAATTTAGTCGAAATCACACATAGCACCCGCATATACGCTCATGACCTTGCATATACGTCGCTTTTCACACATTCCCAATTAGACAAATAAGGTCACATCCTAAGGGTTATTCCTTCGCAACAAGATTAGGCAAGATAGTTACCTCAAAGGAGCAAAAATGGCAAAATACATAACTTACCCCCTGAACTATGAACCAAATCCCCGTTACACACTTTTTATGGACAAAAATTATTTTACACACTGAACCTTTTAAAAGTGTGTCTAAGATACACTACTTTTTTCTTGACCAGTTTGCCAAATTATGTGTGATATCACGCACCAACTAAGTCTTGACACGTGTCATAACTCAAGAAAAAAATAAAATACTCATTTCCACCCTAATTAATATATTTTCTTCAAAAAATAAAAATAATCAAAAGACCCCCCTCCCCAACCCATCTCTCATCTTTCCCTACCCTACTCATAGTCAACTTCTCCATTAAAATTTGTTCCTCCGTTAGAATCCACTGGGATAATCTCTCCAAATCACATGTCCTCCATTTCCTCCATCATCTTCTCACTTCACACCCAATTGCTGGCCAACTCCTCTGCCTGTCACAACCCCAAATCCGGTCGTGATGGCGCCCAGCACATTGCTAAGCCAGCCTGACCAATCAATATAAACAACGGAGCTAGACGCTCTCTTTTAGCCCATTTAAGCATATTAAATCACGAAGCAATAGCGATACAAATAACGAAAACAGGGAACCAAGTCCCATAATACATCAACTCCCATAGACCAAGGGTCAAGAGTCATGAGCCTCTATTGAACATGAGTGTATAAAGGTTTACAAAAATACCAAGTGCGGAAAGAAATGTCAATGCAAGAGACTGAGGTACATATTTCTCTAGAAAGAGAGTAGAGAACTGCTGCCATGTGAGAGGTGCTGCTCTAGCAGGCCTACGCCTCTCAAACTCCTCCCACCAACCAAATGCGGGACCAGTGAACTGAAATGTAGTAAATGAAACTCCGCTGGACTCAAGAATACCAGCCGTACGCAGCATCTTCTGACACTTATCCAAGAAACCCTGGGCATCCTCGCCCTCAACGCCACTGAAACGGGGTGGCTGAAGTCTACCAAATCTCTCAAGACGACGCTGCTCGTCATCGGGCATAACCTGAACCATATGCTCTGGAGCTGGAGCTGGTGCAGCTGGAGGAATAACTGGTGCAACCACCTGAGCGGGGACCGCCTCTGGCGTCTGAAGTCCCTGAACAACCTGCTCAGGTGTGCGAGCTGCAGGGGTCTGCTGACCACCCCCTGTCTCAGATGTCGCTGCAGTAGCGGTAGCTGAAACTACCCGAGCCAAACCGGAACACACCGATAATATCTGAGCAAGAGTCTCTTGAAGACCAGGAATAGCAATAGATATAGTTTGGCCCTGAACTGGGGCTGCTGGAGCATCAACCACTGGGGGCTGCTCCTGAACTAGCACAACAGGTGGGTCAGCTGGCACTGCCTCGACCGCCCTACCTCTAACTCTAGCACGACCGCGCCCACGGCCTCTAACAGGTGGCAATGGAGGTCGTCCACCTCGTCCCGATGCTCGCGTTCTCGCCATCTGCGAGAGAATAGAATATAGAAGTTCAGTTCTCAGAACAACAAGATCGCACGACACAGTTCAAGAAAAGTGAAGTTTTCCTAAAGGTTCGCAGCCTCCCGAGGATAAGTACAGGCGTCCCCGTACCGATCCACAAGACTCTACTAACCGGCTCAAGACTCATGAGGCCTAGTAAACCTAGGCTCTGATACCAACTTGTCACAACCCCAAATCCGGTCGTGATGGCGCCCAGCACATTGCTAAGCCAGCCTGACCAATCAATATAAACAATGGAGCTAGACGCTCTCTTTTAGCCCATTTAAGCATATTAAATCACGAAGCAATAGCGATACAAATAACGAAAACAGGGAACCAAGTCCCATAATACATCAACTCCCATAGACCAAGGGTCAAGAGTCATGAGCCTCTACCTGAACATGAGTGTATAAAGGTTTACAAGATACCAAGTGCGGAAAGAAATGTCAATGCAAAATCAAAAGACAATAGGAAGAAATATCGGGTCCTGCGGACGCTGCAGCTACCTCGTATATCCCACAGATGTCGCCTCGCACAGCTACTGGATCACTGCTGAGAGGTACCTGGATCTGCACACAAGGTGCAGAGAGTAAAATGAGTACTGCCAAACTCAGTGGTAATAAACAAGGGTAAGACAGCGCAGATAAGAATTCCACGATAAAGCACTTTGTAAAGCTATAATCAGCTACCCTGTCACAGAATCAATATTCACTGTACCTGTACCAACAAATACCAATAAATAGCATAACAGCTAGCAGATGTAGCTAAATGCAATGCAATGCATGATATGACCGCTACGGCGTGTAGCCCGACTCCAATTTTGGGTACCCGTGCTCACCGTGGGGGTTCAGACTCCGGAGGGCTCCTACAGCCCAAGCACATCTCATAGAGATATCCCCGCGGCGTGCAGTCCGATCCAACATATATCTCGCTGCGGCGTGCAGCCCGATCCACTACTAGTCAGCTAATATGCAAATACAGCCTCACAGGCTCAAAAGTAGTTTTGAAAACTCTTTTATCATTTTTCGATTGGAAAACAGTAATATCAAGTTCCAGAGATTGGAATTTGCATAATAACAAAAATAGCCGCGGACTAGTAGTAAACTAGCATGTCTATATGATAAGACAATGATAACGATCCTCGCGGGATCCAATAACCGGCTCACGGCCCACATGTATAATCAACCGCCCAAGAAGGGGGTTCCTCGGCTCAAGAGTGGCCATTATCACAATATATATATATATATACAACCATCCGAGAAGGAGGTTCGACGGCTCGAGAATAGCCAATAATACAGTATCAACAGGTCGGACTAATATATAGTCTCCAGTTCATGATCGACCCCGCACTCTCAAGAGTGTGCGTGTCTCGCCGCTATACAGCATCACAAAGTGGTATACCGGGGTTTCGAACCCGCTGGTCATCACCCACATCTATTACTCACCTCAATACGACGCGACGACTATTCCGCAATGCCCTTGCCACGAGAATCAAGCTCCGCACGCGTAGAATCTGATCAAATACAGTAGAAACACAACAAATTAGGCCAATGGGACTACACCCAATCAATACAACTCAATTTACATCAAAATTCCCAAAGTTGTCAAAACCCGACTTTCGGTACGCTTATCGAAAAATCACGAAAGTCACATATTCGGAACCCTCATCTCAATACGAGTCTAAGCATATCAATTTTACCAAATTCGGACTCCATTTGCCCATTCAAAACCTTGATTTTCTAAAGTTCAAGCCTAGGGCTAAATCCTCCATAAATTACACCAAATTCCTCCATTTTCATGATATAATTGCATAATATTACCAATACTAATCATAGTTTAAGTCCATAGATGATTACCTGATGATTTCCCTTGAATTTCTCTTCAAAATCGCCCAAATCGCCTCTAAAGCCGAGACCCAATATGTGTGAAATGTTCTGAAATTTTTCTAACTTCCGATACACTTACTTACAGCGATTTTCGCTTCTGCGGAATATTTTCCGCTCCTACGCACCCGTATCCGCGACCAAAGCGTCGCTTCAGCGGTTCCAGGCCTAGCCGGCCATTTCCGCTCTCGCGAGCAAAGGGCCGCTTAAGCGGGCCCGCTCCTGCGAAGCTTCCGCTTCCGCGGACACATCCGCCTCTGCGCATCATTGACCGCTCCCGCGGTCTCGCCCAAACGGTAAAATGTCCGCTCGCGGACCATGCCCAATCTCTCCCCGTCCGCTTCTGCGATCACTGGCTCGCACCAGCGACCCCGCTTCAGCGGAATGGCTTCCGCTTCTGCGTAACCAGCCGCTCCTGCGCATCTCGTCCGCTTCTGCGGACACGCTCCTGCGTCCAAAATTCCGCAGGAGCGGAAACAACAGAAGCAGGATCCCAACCTGCAATTTTTCCACAATTTTCTCCCGTTTAACCATCCGAAAACACCCCGAGGCCCCCGGGACCTCATCCAAACATACCAACACATCTTAATACCTCATTCGAACTTGCTCCATTCCTCAAAACACGTCTAACAACATCAAAACCCATAATTCGCATCGAATTCAAGCCTAAATTCCTTAAAACATTCCAAATTACACATTCAATCAAAAACCCGACCAAACGACGTCCGAATGACCTGAAATTTTGCAGCCACATCCAAAATCACCTAACGAAGCTACCGCAACTGTCGGAATTCCATTCCGACCCCCGGATCAAAATCTCACCTACCGTTCGAATTTCGTCAAAATTCAACCTTAGCCAATTCAAGCCTATTTCTACACCCGGGACTCCAAATTCAATTCCGATCGCTCCCCTAAGTCACAAATCACCTCCCGGAACTAACCGAATCATCCAGAATCCGATTCCGAGCCCTCTAACCAAATAGTCAACTCCGGGTTGACTTTCCTTATTCAAGTTTCCTTCACAAAGGCTATATGCCTCATTTTCAATCAAATTCACTCCTAACTCACCCGATAGACTTTATCACTGATATAAAAGCATAAAACATACATTTACAACATAACGGGGTGGTAATTCCCGTGACGACGGGCCGGTCGTCACATTCTCCCCCTCTTAAGCAAACGCTCGTCCTCGAGCGGGTCAAGAAACATACCTGAAGTCTCAAACAAGTGAGGATATCTGCTCCGCATCTCCCGCTCGATCTCCCAAGTGGCATCCTCCACGGGTCGACCTCTCCACTGAACCTTAACTGATGCAATCTCCTTAGACCTCAATTTTCTCACTGCCGTCCCAAAATGGCAATAGGCTCCACATCATAGGATAGATCACCATCAAGCTGAATGGTGCTGAAATCTAATACATGAGACGGATCTCCAATGTACTTCCGTAGCATAGACACATGGAATACTGGATGAACGCTGGATAAGCTGGGCGGCAAGGCCAACTCATATGCCACCTCTCCAACTCTCCTAAGTATCTCAAAAGGACCAATGTACCCGGGACTCAACTTTCCTTTCTTCCCAAACCTCATGACACCCTTCATAGGTGAAATCTTCAACAATACTCTGTCACCAACCATGAAAGACAACTCTCGAACTCTACGGTCCGCATAACTCTTCTGATGAGACTGTGCTGTACGAAGCCTCTCCTGGATCAACTTTGTTCTATCTAAAGCATCCTGGACTAACTCGGTCCCTATCAATCTAACCTCACCAGACTCAAACCATCCCACGGGGGATCTACACCGCCTGCCATACAATGCCTCATACGGGGCCATCTGAATACTCGACTGATAACTGTTGTTGTAGGCAAACTCGGCAAGTGGTAGGAACTCATCCCACGAACCACCAAAATCAATCACACAAGCTCGCAACATATCCTCCAAGATCTGAATAGTGCGCTCAGACTGTCCGTCAGTCTGGGGGTGAAATGCCGTACTCAACTCAACCCGTGTACCCATCTCTCGCTGAAATGCTCTCCAAAACTGAGAAGTGAACTGAGTACCCCTGTCGGATATGATAGACACCGGGACTCCATGCAACCGAACAATCTCTCGAATAAAGATCGATGCCAACCGCTCCGATGAGTAGGTAGTACTAACTGGAATGAAGTGAGCTGACTTGGTCAGCCTATCCACAATCACCCATACAGAATCAAACTTCCTCGCCGTCCGAGGGAGTCCAGAAACAAAGTCCATAGTGATCCTCTCCCATTTCCACTCAGGAATAGCAATGCGCTGAAATACACCACCGGGCCTCTGATGCTCGTACTTAACCTACTGACAGTTGAGGCACCGTGCTACATGTCCGACAATGTCCATTTTCATCTTTCTCCACCAATAGTGCTGTTTCAAATCTTGATACATCTTCGCGGCTCCTGGATGGATAGAATACCGCGAGCTATGGGCCTCTTCCAGAATCAACTCACGAAGGCCATCAACATTGGGCACACATATCCGGCCCTGCACCCTCAATATGCCGTCACTATCAATGGTGACATCTCTAACATCATCATGCTGAACTCTGTCCCTCAGGACAGCCAAATGTGGATCATCATACTGGTGCTCACGAATACGATCATATAGAGATGACCGAGATACAACACAAGCCAATACCCTGCTGGGCTCCGAAATATCTAACCTCACTAGCCGATTGGCTAGCACCCGAACATCATAAGCAAATGGCCTCTCCTCAGCTGGAATATATGCCAAGCTCCCCATACTGACCGCCTTCCGGCTCAAAGCATCGGCCACCACATTGGCCTTACCCGGATGATATAATATAGTAATGTCATAATCCTTCAACAATTCTAGCCATCTCCGCTGTCTCAAATTAAGGTCTTTCTGTTTGAACAAGTGCTGGAGACTACGATGGTCGGTATACACCTCACAAGACACACCATACAAATAGTGCCTCCAAATCTTCAATGCATGAACAATGGCGGCTAGTTCCAAGTCATGAACATGATAGTTCTTCTCATGCGGCTTCAACTGCCGAGAAGCATAAGCAATTACCTTTCCTTCCTGCATCAACACACAACCTATCCCCACTCTCGAGGCATCACAATAAACGGTATATGAACCCAAAGCTGATGGCAATACTAACACTGGAGCTGTGGTCAAAGCTGTCTTGAGCTTCTGAAAGCTCTCCTCGCACTCATCCGACCACACGAATGGTGCACCCTTCTGGGTCAATTTAGTCAATGAAGAAGCAATGGATGAAAATCCCCGAACAAACCGGCGATAATATCCCGCCAAACCAAGAAAACTCCTGATCTCTGTAGCTGAGGACGGTCTAGGCCAACTCTGCACCGCCTCTATCTTTTTCTGATCAACCTGAATACCATCACGAGACACCACATGTCCCATAAATGCCACGGACTCGAGCCAAAACTCACACTTGGAGAATTTAGCATATAGCTTCTCCTCCCTCAATCTCTGCAACACAGTACTCAAATGCTGAGCATGCTCCTCCTGACTACGGGAGTAGACTAGAATGTCATCAATGAACACGATCACAAATGAATCCAAATAAGGCCTGAACACACTGTTCATCAGATGCATAAATGCTGCTGGGGCGTTGGTCAGCCCAAAAGACATCACAAGAAACTCATAGTGACCATATCGGGTCCTGAATGCAGTCTTCATAATATCCGAGTCCCCGATCTTCAGCTGATGATAGCCCGAACGAAGATCGATCTTAGAAAACACCCTCGCACCCTGTAACTGATCAAACAAATCATCTATGCGCGGTAGAGGGTACTTGTTCTTCACCGTCACTTTGTTCAATTGCCTATAATCAATACACATTCGCATGGAACCATCTTTCTTTTTAACAAATAATACCGGCGCACCCCACGGGGACACACTAGGACGGATGAAACCCTTATCCAGAAGTTCTTGAAGCTGCTCTTTAGTTCTTTCAACTCGGCTGGTGCCATTCGATAAGGAGGAATGGATATGGGCTGAGTGCCCGGCACTAAGTCAATGCCAAAATCAATATCCCTGTCCGGCGGCATGCCCGGCAGGTCTGAGGGGAATACATCTGGGAAATCCCTCACAATAGGTACAGAATCAATGCTAGGAGACTCGGCTCCCACATCTCTCACAAAAGCTAAGTACGATAAACACCCTTTTTCAACCATCTTCTGAGCTTTTAGGAACGAAATAACACGGCTAGGGACGAAATCGGTCGAACCCCGCCACTCAATCTGAGAAATACCAGGAATGGCCAACGTAACTGTCTTAGCATGACAGTCCAATATAGCATGGTACGGAGACAACCAGTCCATACCTAATATAACATCAAAGTCTACCATCCCCAACAATAACAAATCTGCCTGGGTCTCCAGACCCCCAATAGATATAACACAGGATCTATAGACATGATCCACAACAATCGTATCACCCACGGGGTGGATACATGAACAGGTAAATCAAGACTACCACGAGTCGCACCCAAATGATGTGCAAAATAAGAGGACACGTAAGAATATGTGGATCCCGGATCAAATAGAACAGAGGCATCTCTGTGACAGACAGAAATGATACCTGTAATCACAGCATCGGAGGCAATTGCATCACGCCTGTCCGGAAGTGCATAGAACCGTGCCTGGCCTCCACCAGATCTCTCCTCGCCCCTGGGGCGACCACGAGAAGACTGACCTCCACCTCTACTAGACTGAGATGGTGCTGAAGAGGAGGGCTGATCCCTCTGCTGAGTCCTGCCCCTACGCAGTCGAGGGCAATGTCTCCTCATGTGGCCAAACTCACCACACTCATAACATGCACCTGGTGCTGGAGAAGTAGGTGCTGCACTCTGGGCTGGGAGGGCACCAAGCGATGACTGACCCTGCTGAAATCCCTGTCGACCACGACCATAAGAACCTCCGCTCTGCTCTGGGCGGCCTGAATGAGAAGGTCTAGATGAGCGACCTCGGCTCCGCTGGGAATGCCCTCTAGATGGAGCACCGCTGAAACTGCCAGAACCGCGAGGCCTCTTGGCCTCCCGCTCCTCTCTCTCTCGGCGACGATCCGCCTCAATGGAGCGTGCCATATCAGCTACCTGCTCAAACGATGATGACAGAACTCGCTCGCTGGTCATAAGAATACGGATAGAGTAGTTGAGGCCATCAATGAACCTCCTGATCCTCTCCCTATCAGTGGGGATCATCCATGTGGCATGCCTAGCCAACCGAGTGAATCTAAGCTCATACTGGGTCACAGACATGTCGCCCTGAATCAACCACTCGAACTGGCGACGTAGCTCCTCGCGACGAGACTGAGGTACATATTTCTCTAGAAAGAGAGTAGAGAACTGCTGCCATGTGAGAGGTGCTGCTCTTGCAGGCCTACGCCTCTCAAACTCCTCCCACCAATCAAATGCGGGACCAGTGAACTGAAATGTAGTAAATGAAACTCCGCTGGACTCAAGAATACCAGCCGTACGCAGCATCTTCTGACACTTATCCAAGAAACCCCGGGCATCCTCGCCCTCAACGCCACTGAAATGGGGTGGCTGAAGTCTACCAAATCTCTCAAGACGACGCTGCTCGTCATCGGGCATAACCTGAACCATATGCTCTGGAGCTGGAGCTGGTGCAGCTGGAGGAATAACCGGTGCAACTACCTGAGCGGGGACCGCCTCTGGCGTCTGAAGTCCCCGAACAACCGGATCGGTGCGTGCGAGCCGGCAGTGGTCCGCCGACCACCCCCGACCGAGATGTCGCTACGCAGCGGTAGCCGAAACTACCCGAGCCAAACCGGAACACACCGATAATATCTGAGCGAGAGTCTCCTGAAGACCAGGAATAGCAATAGATATAGTCTGGCCCTGAACTGGGGCTGCTGGAGCATCAACCACTGGGGGCTGCTCCTGAACTGGTACAACAGGCGGGTCAGCTGGCACTGCCTCAGCCGCCCTACCTCTACCTCTAGCACGACCGCGCCCACGGCCTCTAATAGGTGGCAATGGAGGTCGTCCACCTCGTCCTGATGCTCGCGTTCTCGCCATCTGCGAGAGAATAGAATATAGAAGTTCAGCTCTCAGGACAACAAGATCGCACGACGGAGTTCAAGAAAAGTGAAGTTTTCCTAAAGGTTCGCAGCCTCCCGAGGATAAGTACAGGCGTCCTCGTACCGATCCACAAGACTCTACTAACCGGCTCAAGACTCGTGAGGCATAGTAAACCTAGGCTCTGATACCAACTTGTCACGACCCCAAACACGGTCGTGATGGCACCCAGTGTTCTAGCAATATCTTGACTGTTCTTCCCTGTTTTTTCTTCACCCTTTTTTAGGGTTTTCTTATTTGTTGGACTTCAACATCTCCTCTATTTAATTTAGATATCTCTTCTGTTTTTCTCCATGTTTAGCTTAGCTGTTTGACCCTCGATTAGGGTTTATTCTATTAGCTCTCAATGTCTTTACTGTTAGCCCTGAATCACAGGTGGCTAGGTCTGCAAAGGCCTTAGCCCAGCCTGTGTTCAGTAAATGGGCTTCAATTTCCCAAGCCAAGTCTCAACTTGAGACTGGTCAAATTTTAGATAGGCTAAGTATAACATTAAAGCAGGCTAGTCCTCAGTGGTAATAAACAAGGGTAAGACAACGCAGATAAGAAATCCGCAATAAAGCACTATGTAAAGCTATAATCAGCTACCCTGTCATAGAATCAATCTTCACTGTACCTGTTCCAACAATTACCAATAAATAGCATAACAGCTAGCAGATGTAGCTAAATGCAATGCAATGCATGATATGACCGCTACGGCGTGTAGCCCGACTCCAATTTTGGGTACCCGTGCTCACCGTGGGGGTTCAGACTCCGGAGGGGCTCCTACAGCCCAAGCACATCTCATAGAGATATCACTGCGGCGTGCAGTCCGATCCAACATATATCTCGCTGCGGCGTGCAGCCCGATCCACTACTAGTCAGCTAATATGCAGATACAGCCTCGCAGGCTCAAAAGTAGTTTTTGAAAACTCTTTTATCATTTTTCAGTTGGAAAACAGTAATATCAAGTTCCAGAGATTGGAATTAGCATAATAACAAAAATAGTTGCGGACTAGTAGTAAACTAGCATGTCTATATGATAAGACAATGATAATGATCCTCGCGGGATCCAATAACTGGCTCACGGCCCACAAGTATACTCAACCGCCCAAGTAGGGGGTTCCTCGGCTCAAGAGTGGCCATTATCACAATATATATATATATATGCAACCATCCGAGAAGGAGGTTCGACGGCTCGAGAATAGCCAATAATACAGTATCAACAGGTCGGACTAATATATAGTCTCCAGTTCATGATCGACCCCGCACTCTCGAGAGTGTGCGTGTCTCGCCGCTATACAGCGTCACAAAGTGGTATACCGGGGTTTCGAACCCGCTGGTCATCACCCACATCTATTACTCACCTCAATACGACGTGACGACTACTCCGCAATGCCCTTGCCACGAGAATCAAGCTCCGCACGCGTAGAATCTGATCAAATACAGTAGAAACACAACAAATTAGGCCAATAGGACTACACCCAATCAATACAACTCAATTTACATCAAAATTCCCAAAGTTGTCAAAACCCGACTTTCGGTACGCATATCGAAAAATCACGAAAGTCACATATTCGGAACCCTCATCTCAATACGAGTCTAAGCATATCAATTTTACCAAATTCGGACTCCATTTGCCCATTCAAAACCTTGATTTTCTAAAGTTCAAGCCTAGGGCTAAATCCTCCATAAATTACACCAAATTCCTCCATTTTCATGATATAATTGCATAATATTACCAATACTAATCATAGTTTAAGTCCATAGATGATTACCCGATGATTTCCTTGAATTTCTCTTCAAAATCGCCCAAATCGCCTCTAAAGCCGAGACCCAATATGTGTGAAATGTTCTGAAATTTTTCTAACTTCTCTGATACACTTACTTACAGCGATTTTCGCTTCCGCGGAATATTTTCCGCTCCTACGCACCCGTATCCGCGACCAAAGCGGCGCTTCAGCCGGTTCCATGCCTAGCCGGCCATTTCCGCTCTCGCGAGCAAAGGGCCGCTAGGCGGGCCCGCTCTCGCGAAGAAGCTTCCGCTCGCGGACACATCCGCCTCTCGCGCATCATTGACCGCTTCTGCGGTCTCGCCCAAACGGTAAAATGTCCGCTTCTGCGGACCATGCCCAATTTCTCCCCGTCCGCTTCTGCGATCACTGGCTCGCACCAGCGACCCCGCTTCAGCGGAATGGCTTCCGCTTCTGCGTAACCAGCCGCTCCTGCGCATCTCGTCCGCTTCTGCGGACACGCTCCTGCGTCCAAAATTCCGCAGGAGCGGAAACAACAGAAGCAGGATCCCAACCTGCAATTTTTCCACAATTTTCTCCCGTTTAACCATCCGAAAACACCCCGAGGCCCCCGGGACCTCATCCAAACATACCAACACATCTTAATACCTCATTCGAACTTGCTCCATTCCTCAAAACACGTCTAACAACATCAAAACCCATAATTCGCATCGAATTCAAGCCTAAATTCCTTAAAACATTCCAAATTACACATTCAATCAAAAACCCGACCAAACGACGTCCGAATGACCTCAAATTTTGCAGGCACATCCAAAATCACCTAACGAAGCTACTGCAACTGTCGGAATTCCATTCCGACCCCCGGATCAAAATCTCACCTACCGTTCGGATTTCGTCAAAATTCAACCTTAGCCAATTCAAGCCTATTTCTACACCGGACCTCCAAATTCAATTCCGATCGCTCCCCTAAGTCACAAATCACCTCCCGGAACTAACCGAATCATCATAATCCGATTCCGAGCCCTCTAACCAAATAGTCAACTCCGGGTTGACTTTCCTTATTCAAGTTTCCTTCACAAAGGCTATATGCCTCATTTTCAATCAAATTCACTCCTAACTCACCCGATAGACTTTATCACTGATATAAAAGCATAAAACATACAATTTCAACATAACGGGGTGGTAATTCCCGTGACGACAGGCCGGGTCGTCACACTGCCACAACTATTAGCCACCAAACAACTTGATTCCAGATAATCAGATAATCGGATCTGGAGGAAACTAGCGGAAGAATGGTCAGATCTTTGCTAGATATGCAGAATTTTGACAAGAAACGGAGCTTCTCTATCATTTTTTATTTTATTTTTGTGTCTATTCTTCTCACTTTATTGTTTCATCTGAATATTGGTCGGAAAATTAAAGACTCCGGTGACCTATAGTTTCGATGTCATTTGTTTGTTTCACGGTTGCCTTACCATCGGAGCTCCGGCAATTGTTATCAACTGAAATCTTCAATATAATACTTTGCTTACATCTCCAACTTGAACAAATTCATTCTTTAACAATCTACCAATTATTAATTTGCGGACAAATTAGTGTAATATTATATGTATCAATCATCATTAATGTGGTATAAATAGGAGAAGGTAAGGAATATTAAGAATAAACGTCATCTAAATGACTCTAAATTTTTTAAAAAATAAATAAGGCTGGATATGTGGCATTTAGATAATGGTTCAGACCCAAAAGATTTAACTCCACTCGCCTCTTTTATGTATAAAACACGCGCCTGCCAAATATTAAAAGTAGTGTGTATTTGACACACTTTTAAAAGGTTGCCGTGATCGAGAGGTGTGTAACAGGGATTTGGGTGCAAGTTTAATGGGTAAATTATGTATTTTGCCGAGCAAAAATCAATGCTCCAAGAACGCCTTCACTCGCAAATCGGCCTCCTAACGGCCCGAATCTAGTAAAAATACAACTCAATAACATCAAACAAGCCAAAGGAATCAATTTCAAAAAATAAAGCTTGAATCTTCACTCAATTTCCAAAAAGTCAACAAAACCAGAGTCAAGGAGTAAACCCCGACTACTCATAACCCCACGTGTTCAAATATGTGATTAAATTTAAAAATCAAGTCTAAATCGACCCTCAAATCCCTGAAATTCATTCTTTTTAGATCTTGATAAAACCCTTATTTACATTGCCCATTACCGAGCTCCAAAACTTAAAATAATGAAAAATGAGCTAACCCTCGAAAATATAACATTCTACCAGTGATATTACATCTACGACAACGAGTCTCACATCTGCGAACCCGCTTGCGAGCTACTTCCCTTCGCTCTTTCCTCGCACCTGAGCCACACTTGCCGCATCTGCAGTAACGTAAGTGCGAACACACTTGCGTAGGTGCGCATAGCACTGGCCAAATCCACCCTCATAGGTGTGTGCACAATCCTCGCAGGCTCGCCACGCATCTGCCTAACAAGGTCCGTACATGCAGACTGCCAACTCTAGTCCTGCTCCTCGCATCTGCGAACTCGTACCTGCGATCCCTCTTCCGTAAATGCAGCCAACCTCCCGACCACATAAACTTCACAAATGCGGTTCAGCCACCGCACATGCGACTTCGCTCCTGCGCTCAGTCTTCCGCGGGTGCGATGCACCAGAACCAAAACTGCCAAATGACACCAAAATGCTGCGGAATCATTCCGAAACACACCCAAGCCCCATCCAATCATATCAACAAATCATAAAACTTTATCCAAACTTGTCCAAAGGCTTAAAATACCACAACTAAAATCAAAATCAACAATCCAAGATCAAAATTTTCTTAACTTTCAAACTCTTCGACTTCGCCAAACATGTTCGAATCATGCCTAAAGATTTCGAATTCCAACAAAATTTTGGACACAAGTCCCAATCAGCTAAATGAATCTAGCCACAGTCCCGGAACACCATATCTCGATAACATCAAAGTCAACTATCGGTCAAACCTACCAACTTTCCAATCCTTATTGTTGGTAAATGTAAGATTTAGAGCCCGTTTGGACATAAGAAAATTTCCCTTTATTCAAAAAAATGAAAACAATTTTCATTGTTTTTTCAAAATCAGTGTTTGTTCATAAAATTTTCACTTGAAGATGGATTTTGGAACAACAACAACAACAACAACTACCCATAGTCCCACAAAGTGGGCTCCGGGGAGGGTAATATGTAGAAGGGCCTTACCCCTACCCGAAAGGGTAGAGAGGCTGTTTCCAATCGACCATCGGCTCAGGGAAGGACAGGAAAAACAAAAACAAAAGAGCATTAGTAACTCCAGCAGAAGTCGCATAAATAATTCTCTAAACATAAGGACCATAAATAAAATGACATCCAATAATATCAAACAATAACTACCATAAATAACTACCATAAGGAGGACACACTTCAATACACAAGTCATCTATGGAGAGCCCTACCAAGCCCCACCCAACCCTGAGATAGGAGTACGAAAAATTCTAGAAGTCCCTATCCAACAACCGTGATACTAGACCTCCAGACTTTCCTATCAAGGGCCATGTCCTCGGTAATCCGCATTCTAGCCATGTCCTGCCTAATCACCTCTCCCCAATACCTCTTAGGCCTCCCTCTGCCCTGCCTCACGCCGACCACCGCCAACCGCTCACAACTCCTCACCGGGGCATCAGGGCTTCTCCTGCGTACATGCCCGAACCACCCGAGCCTCCCTTCTCGCATCTTCTCATTCACTGGGGCCACCCCCACCTCCTCTCAAATAACTTTATTCTTAATCTTATCTAACTTGGTGAGCCCGCACATCCACCTGAGCATCCTCATCTCAGCAACCTTCACTCTCTGAACATGAGAGTTCTTCACCGGCCAGTACTCCGCCCTATACAACATGGCAGGTCTAACCACAGCTCTATAAAACTTCCTCTTGAGTTTCTGTGGCACTATCGTGTCACACAGGACTCCTGAAGCAGGCCTCCACTTCGACCACCCCGCCCCTATATGGTGGGTGACATCCCCGTCTATCTCTCCATCCCCCCTGAATCACCGACCCAAAATATCTGAAACTGTCCCTCTTGCCAATGACCTGAGATCCAATCTTCACGTCCCTGCCTACTTCGCTGGGCTCGACGCTAAACTTGCACTCCAGGTATTCTGTCTTAGACCTGCTTATTTTGAAACCCTTAGACTCGAGAGGCTGGCCTCTCGTTAACACCGACCCTCGTCTCGTCTATCAAGACTATGTCATCTGCAAATAGCATACACCAAGGCACATCCCCTTGAATATGTCGGGTTAGAGCATCCATTACCAAGGGAAACAAGAGAGGGCTAAGCGCCGATCCTTGGTGGAGCCCCATAACCACCGGGAAATGGTCTGAGTCGCTACCCACCGTCCTGAAAATCTAAAGAACTCCAAAATGCTGTTTTTGAAAAATTTCACTCAAATCACTCAGAAAACTTCAAAACAACCAAAAATTATGTTCATGTCCAAAGACAACTTTACATTTCAAATACCATTTTCACTTGAAATTTGTTTTTCAACCTATTTAGGAATTTTACAATTCTTATGTCCAAACGCCCACTTATTGTTGTAAGACAACAAAAGCTGAGAGAGTTCACCCAAAAAGGCTATGTGCATCACAAAAAATGTAATGAAAAGATAAAATCCAGCATAGCATCTGGCTCTAACAAATTTGTTGCTGCCATGTTGCACCAAAAATTAAGCAAGAATATACAATTGTGTTTAAGCTTGAGAACCGATGCATTCTTGTCTTAAAAAATTCTATCGTTTCTCTCGTTCTTAATAATCCAGCCAATGGTAGGAGGAATCAACAACAACAACAACAATCCAGTAAAATCCCACAAGTGGGGTTTGGGGAGGGTGTAATGAACGCACACCTTACCCCAGCCCCGAATGAGTAGAGAGGCTGTTCCATATAGCAATGAGAGGTTTTGGGATTCCTTTCATGCACCAAGAAAACAGGAATTCCAAAAAGGTTCTAGGCATGCACCATTTGATACCTAGGATGTTGAAAACCGGATGACGGGAAACTTTGCAATGAAGAAAGGGGTGATGAGCATCTTTCTCATTTTCTTTGCAGAGGACGCATCGTTTACACAACTTGAAGCCTCTCTTCTACAAGTTGTCTGAGGTGAGACGCTTGCCATTTGCCACTATCCAAGTGAAACATTTCACTTTTTATGGGATCTTGTTCCTCCAAATTGTTTTCCAAGACTAGAAAATGGGATAAGCTGAAGAACTAGAGAAAGAATAGTAGCAGCTTTTCACAGAGAAGACACCTTTGGAAAGCAAGTTCCATTTTAAGTGATGCGGGGTTAGAGCTAATGGGTGGGAGATTATAGAGAAGTTGAAGCATCATAGTATAACTATCAATTTTCGGATCATTAAAGTTCCTTCTGAATGGATGCACCTGTCTAGATTATGCCTGAGCTCGGGAATAGTAGCATCAGGAAGAGTGGTGTAAGTGTAGAGGGTCGGGAAATTGAATTTCAAACGGGTATGGCCCAACCAAGAGTCTTTCCAAAACCTAATCTTTCTTCCATTCCCTACATGCAGTGTAGCATGTTTCCAAGATGAGTCCGTCTAAGATGATATATTCTTCCATAAACTTAGGCCACAGGAGGTAAGGGTGTTTTAGTTGACCAAGGACTAGCCAGACCATACTTGACACTGCCTAGGTTCCTCCAAAGATCATGTTGTTATGTATTAAACCTTCATAACCATTTGCGCAATGGACTTTTGGTATGTGCCCTCAAAGTTTTAACTCCAAGGCCTCCGCTTGCTTGCAAAGTGTAACCGTTTCCCACTTAAGAAGGTTGAATGATTTTTTCTCCTTGTTTCCCTGCCAACGAAAATCCCTTCGAAGCTGATCAACCTTTTTATAAATAGAAGAGGGCAAGGGAAAGAGGGCCATGGTGTAAGTAGCCAAAGCATCCAACACACTGTTAATTAGAGCTATTTTACCTCCCAATGAAAGATATTGTCTTTTCCAATTGGAAAGTTTATTTTTCTAGTATTCCATCATAAATAGAGATAGAAGAAGACTTAACACCAAGAGGGAGGCCAAGATAAGTAGTAGGCAAGCTTCCAATATTGCATCCCAAAAAGTCGGTGAGCATAAGGATTTTTGGAACGTCATTCGCGGGAAACAGATTACTCTTAGAAAAATTAATACATAGCCCCGAGGTCGCCTCAAATGCATTAAGAATGACTCTTAAAGAAAGAATCAGAGATACGGAGGCCTCGCAATAAATAAGAGTATCATCTCCAAATATAATGAGAGAGGCCCAATTGCATTGAATCTCTAATAGCAGGTGAGAACCCTATTAGCCTTCTTTGTTGTACCGCTATGCTGAGCATGACTCTAAGTTCTTCTTTAACCCAGATGAAAAGGAATGGAGAAAGAGAATCCCCTTTGCCTTCAACCTTTGTGAGAAGGAAATAAACCTTGCGATGGAGAAACGTACAGATGATATACAGAAAGAAATCCAATTTATCCACTTTTGGCCGAAGCCCATATCCTTCAATAAAGAAAGGAGAAACTTCGAGTTGACATAATCAAATGTTTTCTCATTGTGCTTGCAAAGTAGACCTAGCTTGTCTTGTTTTAATCTAGAATCAAGACATTCATTAGCAATAAGGGAAGCATTAATGATTTGTCTGCCTTTAATGAAAGCCATCTCATGAGAGGAGACCAATGCCCCAATAATCTTCTTTAGCCTTCCTACTGGAAATCTTGTAGAAACTATCCACAAGGCTAATGGGTCTAAAATAGCCCACTTCTTTTGCTCCTATGTTTTTTGGAATAACAACAATGAAAGTGGCATTCGAGCTTCTAACAAAATATTCATGTTCTTGGAAGGGATTCAAAGCATTTAGGAGATCAGTTTTGACGACTTCCTAGCATTTCTAAAAGAAGCCCATAGTGAAGCCATCCATTCCCGGGGCTTTATCCCATACACAATCTTTAATCACGCAAAACACTTCTTCCCTTGAGAAAGAAATTTGAAGAGCAACGTTCTCTTCATCGAAATAAACAGGATGTTTGCATTGGACCAAGTTGGTCTCGGCCCCTCTCGTTCACTATAGAGGGAGCAGTGATAAGAAAGTATCTTGTTTATGATAGTTCCTCACAACCTTCTGGTAACCTCCAACTCCAAATCGAACATATGCTTTAGTCCAAGAGCACCATACGAATCTATTGGAACCATCAAATTACCAAGACCGTCTACTCAAAAGTCAAACTTTGGTCAACTCTAGCAACTTAAGCTTCCAAAATGAGACTAAGCGTCCCAAATCTATCTCAAGCCTTTCCGAAGCTAAACTAACCCTCCCCGCAAGTCACAAAATAACAAACATACAAGACGTATCAATTAGGGGAACGAGGCTCAAATACACAAACGACTGGTCGAGTCGTTACAACTTTTTAGCACGTGATGCTTAAACCTACTTTTATTCCGCTAAGCCTAGTCCAACTTCTTTGGGATTGAGGTGTGGTTGTTGCTTGGTATCATTCAGCTAAGCCAAATGATATATGAGGTTGATAAAGGTGTTAAGTTGACAACAGACCAGAGAAAAGGAAAGGAGCTTTGGATAAGTTTCTTGGAACACACAACAACATGCTTCATCAAATATAATTGAAGACTTTGTTAGGCTTTTAAAAGTTCTCTATTATCCAATATTCAACAAGTTATATAACTGGAGCTTGCTGAATTTTCTTTTGTCGGTTTACTGATAATTTTTTTTCTAACGTATCTCGTGTAAGCCAAATGAGCAGGCGTGAAGGTTGATTAGTTTTCACATGCAAATCCTGTATTGTTTCTGAACATTAAATGTGGACTTGAACATGATTTTCACCGAACTTGGTCTTGTGAATATTGGACCTTAATAGGCTTATAAGTTCATATGATACACATGCCGTCTGACTTTAGAGGGTTGCTCTCTTAGTTTTCCACCTATCATAAAAGTTGTTATTTCCATGTATTTGTCACGACCCGGCTTTCCCACCATCGGGAGTCATGATGACGCCTACTAGTGGAAGCTAGGCAAGCCAAATATTACTTACATTTCCATTAGTTACCAAATTCTTATTAAGACTTTAAAATAAAACATATAAATTACAGCGGAATAATTAAACTTAGTGGAAGACTTAGTCAATCTTATCAAATATGATAAAGAAACTCAAACATGATACACTACCCAAGACTGGTGTCACAATACTCACGAACTTCTAAGAATAATACACACAATGGTCTGAAAGAAATATAAGTTGTCTATCTCGAATACATGAGATAACAGAATGAAAAAGATAGATAGAAGAGACAACGGGTCCTGCGGAGGCCTTACACTCGTAGTCTCAGTAGTCGGAATATCCACAATCGTGCTACTACCGCTGCTGCTGTCCGTAACCTGTATCTGCGCAAAAAGAGAGCACAGTGTAGTATCAGCACAACCGACCCCATGTGCTGGTAAGTTCCTAGCCTATCCCAGCGAAATAGTGACGAGACTAAGGCCGGTCACCCACATAAACTTGTACAGTTGAAATATATATACATATACAAACGTTTATAAGGAAAGACTCTGTTCTGAAATAACAGTCAATAACTCATAATATCCAGAGTAATCTAGTCAACAGGATAAATGTTACTTTCATGTCTAAATACCTTTTTTATTTCATATCTCGTGGTAGGCGTACCACCCGCTCCCAACTGTAACAGAAAATTTTATCTTGTGGTAGGCGTACCACCCGCTCCCAATTGTATCGATAAGTTATATCTTGTGGTAGGCGTACCACCCGCTCCCAATTGTATCAATAATTTATACCTTATGGTAGGCGTACCACCCGCTCCCAATTATATCAATAGGCTACCGGCAACTATGGCCAATGAAGATTAAAATCACTTTGTGGTCGGCGTGCCACACGATCCCAGTTCTTATCATATAAGTGGTCGGTGCGCCATACGATCCCATTTCATAAATATATATATATTACCGGCATTTAACCAATAATCTCTGCATCAACAATATTTATAATTACCGGTTTTGAACCAATAATTGATAATAAGTCAACAATTTATCTCCATTACCGGTGTGACACCAATTTCAACTTTTACAACATTCTGCCCGGAATAGTGAATTTCGACCCCGAGCCTACATGGTCGGAACTCGGGGTTCGGACCAAAATCCGGTTACCCATCCCCCCACGAGTTCAAGTATATGATTTGTTTCAAAATTGGACCTCAATTCGAGGTCCAATTACCCAATTCATGAAAAACCCTATATTCTACCAAAAACAAGAAATTGTACCATGAAAACCTTTGATTTTTATTGAAAAACATGTTTAATGTTGTTAGGAATTGAAAGAATTAAGTAAAAAGTGACTTACAATTGCTTTGAAGAAGAGGGAGTTCGTGTTAAATCGCCAATGGGTGTTTTTGGGTTGTGAAATGTGAAAAATGAAGTTGGAAATCGTGATTTACAGGTCTCTCTGTTCGCATTTGCGAACATGGGTTCGCAATTGCGAACCCCGACCAATTTCTAGAGTTTGAAAAATAAGCTAAAGATGGAAAGTTTGCATTTGCGAACTTTTGTTCGCATTTGCGAAGCTAGGCCTTTTACTGAAGGCCTCGCATTTGCGAGGTATTGTTCGCATTTGCGAACCCTTTCACTCCCCTGCCATCTTCGAATTTGCGAAGATTGGTTAGCAATTGCGAACCAAGGCCAGCCTAGGGACAGCTCGCAATTGCGAGAAAGTCTTCGCAATTGCGAAGCCAACAGCTGGGTGAAAAACCAGCAGTGTTAAAAATTCAGAAATTGATCCAACGGTCCATCAAATCTTTACCCGAGCCCCCCGGGCTCCAAACAAAACATGTACACAACATCAAAAACTCATTACAAACTTGTTCGTGTGATCGCATCGCCAATATCACATCGTTTTCATCAAATCAAGCCTCAAGTTCATGATTTTCATACTTTTGGTTTTCAAAACTTTCAAACTTGGAACTCAAGGTCCAAAACATATCAAACGACATCCGAATGTCACCAAACTCTGCAGAAAGCACATATATAATATTTAAGACTTGTACCGGGCGTCGGAACCAAAATACAAGCCCGATACCAAGGTCAATTAATTCATTTTCCTTTAACAACTACATCAAAAACAATTTCACAGAAAAATTCATAACTTGGGCTCTAGGCCTTAGAATTCGACTCCGAATGCATGTCCAAGTCCCATATTCTCCTACGAACCTTCCGGGACCATCCGTTCTCGGGTCCGGGTCCATTTACCAAAAATGTTGACCGAAGTCAACCATATCAATATTAATATCATTTTTCTCCAAAATAGAATTCATATTTTCTATCACAAAAACTTTCCGGCTACATGCCCGGATCATGCACGTAAATCGAGGCAACATAGAATGAGGTTTTCAAGGCCTCCAGAAGCTCGAAATGATTAATAAAATAAGTGATGACCCTTTGGGTCGTCACATTCTCCACCTCTAAAACAACCGTTCGTCCTCAAACGGACAAAAGAAAGCAATACCTGAGTCAAGGAATAGATGGGGATATCGGCTCCGCATGTCAGACTCTGACTCCCAGGTCGATGCCTTAGGAGGCTGACCCCTCCACTGAACTCGCACAGAAGGAAAACTCTTCGACCTCAACTGTCGAACCTGCCAATCTAGGATAGCTACCGGCTCTTCCTCATAGGACAGATCTTTGTCCAATTGGACAGTGCTGAAATCTAACACGTGCGATGGATCGCCGTGATATTTTCGAAGCATGGACACATGAAACACTGGATGTACAGCTGATAAGATAGGTGGAAAGGCAAGTTTATATGCCACCTCTCCCACACGATCGAGAATCTCGAATGGGCCAATAAACCTAGGGCTAAGTTTGCCCTTCTTTCCAAATCTCATCACGCCCTTCATAGGCGATACTCGGAGCAATACTCGCTCCCCAACCATGAAAGCTATATCTCTAACCTTGCGATCTGCATAGCTCTTCTGCCTGGACTGAGTTATGCGAAGACTTTCTTGAATAATCTTGACTTTATCTAAGGCCTCCTGAACTAAATCCGTGCCCAATAACCAAGCTTCTCCTGGTTCAAATCATCCAACCGGAGAACGACACCGCCTACCATACAATGCTTCATAAGGAGCCATCTGGATGCTCGATTGATAACTATTATTATAAGCAAACTTTACAAAGGCAGGAATTGATCCCACGAACCTCCAAAATCAATACCACACGCCCGTAGCATATCTTCCAGTATCTGAATAGTCCTCTCGGACTGACCATCCTTCTGGGGATGAAAGGCTGTACTTAGGTGAACTTGCGTGCCTAACTCTCGTTGAACCACCTTCTAGAAATGTGTGGTAAACTGTGCACCTCGATCTGAAATAATAGAGATTGGCACGCCATGAAGGCGAATGATCTCCCCGATATAAATCTCAGCTAACCTCTCGGATGAATAGGTAGTGGCAATAGGGACAAAATGAGCTGACTTGGTCAGCCTATCAACAATCACCCAAAAACAGCATCAAACTTCTTCCGAGTCTTCGGAAGTCCAGAAACGAAATCCATCGTGATTCACTCCCACTTCCATTCAGGAAGTTCAATTCTCTGAAATAAACCGCCAGGTCTCTGATGTTCATACTTAACCTGCTGACAATTAAGACACCGTGCCACATATGCCACAATATCCTTTTTCATTCCGCGCCACCAATAATGTTGATGCAAATCTCGATACATTTTCGCTGCGCCTGGATGAATGGAATACCGCGAACTGTGAGCTTCTTCTAGAATCAATTCTCTAAGCCCATCAACATTTGGCACACAAATGCGCCCTTGCATCCTTAGGATCCCATTAGCATCTAAGGTGACCTGTTTAGCACCTCCTCGCAACATCGTATCTCTAAGGTCACATAAATAAGAATCATAATATTGTTGATCGCGGATACGCTCCAATAACGAAGAGCGAGCGATCGTGCAAGCTAGTACTCGACTAGGCTCAGAAATATCCAACCTCACAAATCGGTTGGCCAAGGACTGAACATCCAAAGCAAGTGGTCTCTGATTGACTGGAATATAAGCAAGACTACCCATACTGGCTGGCTTCCTACTCAAAGCGTCGGCCACCACGTTTGCTTTTCCCGGATGATATAAAATGGTGACACCATAATCTTTTAGCAATTCTAGCCACCTTCTCCGCCTCAAATTCAACTCTTTCTGCTTAAACAAATACTGAAGACTCTTATGATCGGTGTATACTTCACATGCTATACCATAAAAATAATGCCTCCAGATCTTCAATGCGTGAATAATCGCCGCCAATTCTAGATCATGCACTGGATAGTTCTTTTCATGAATCTTCAACTGCTTTGAAGCATAGGCAATAAACTTTCCATCCTGCATTAACACTGCACCAAGCCCAATACGGGAAGCATCACAATAAACAGTATAAGGTCCCGTACCTGTGGGTAAAACCAATACCGGTGCTGTGGTCAAGGTTGTCTTGAGCTTTTGAAAGCTCTCCTCACATTCATCGGACCATTCAAATTGAACACCTTTCTGGGTCAATCTGGTCAGTGGGGTTGCAATAGATGAAAATCCCTCTACGAATCGGTGATAATAACTCGCTAATCCCAAGAAACTCCGAATATATGTGGCTAATGTCGGTCTAGTGTGACGACCCGGCCCGTCGTCACGGGAATTACCACCCCGTTATGTTGTAATTACATGTATTATGATTTTATATCAGTGTTAGAGTCTATCGGGTGAGTTAGGAGTGAATTGGATTGAAAATGAGGCATTTAGCCTTTTTGAAGGAAACCTGAATAAGAAAAGTCAACCCGGAGTTGACTATTTGGTTAGAGGGCTCGAAATCGGATTCCGATGATTCAGTTACTTCCGGAAGGTGATTTGTGACTTAAGGGAACAATCGGAATTGAATTTGGATGCCCGGTGTAGAAATGGGCTTGAATTGGCTAAGGTTGAATGTTGGCGAAATCCGAACGGTAGGTGAGATTTTGATCCGGGGTCGGAATGGAATTCCAACAGTTGCGCAGTAGCTCCGTTAGGTGATTTTGGATGTGCCTGCAAAATTTCGGGTCATTCGGACGTTGTTTAGTCGGGTTTTTGATTGATTGTGTAATTCGGAATGTTTTAAGGAATTTAGGCTTGAATTCGATGTGAATTATGGGTTTTGATGTTATTAGACGTGTTTTGAGGATTGGAGCAAGTTCGAATAAGGTATTAGGATGTGTTGGTATACTTGGATGAGGTCCCGGGGGCCTCGGGGTGTTTTTGGATGGCTAAACGGGAGAAAATGTGGAAAATTGCAGGTTTGAGATTCTGGTTCTGTTGTTTTCGCTCCTACGGAAATGGGGGCGCAGGAGCGAGTCCGCAGAAGCGGATACAGGAGCGCAGAAACGCTGTTGATTGCGGAAGCGGAGTTTCGCCCGCAGGAGCGGCACCGCTGGTGCGGAAAGTGAGCCGCAGAAGCGGAATTGGCCGGCTAGGCCTGGAAACGCAGAAGCGACCCTCTGGTCGCGGATACGGGCTCGCAGGAGCGGACTCCTGTCCGCAGAAGTGGGAAGGACCGCAGAGGCGGAGGGTATTCCGCAGAAGCGGTTCCGCAGGGGCGGAAAATGGTCCGCAGAAGCGAAAATCGCAGTGAATTAATTGTATCAGAAGTTAGAAAATTTCAGAAACATTTCACACATTTGGGTCTCGGCTTAAGGAGGCGATTTGGGCGATTTTGGAGAGAAACTCAAGAGAAATCATCAGGTAATCAACTATGGACTTATACTATGATTAGTATTGATAATATTATGCAATTATATCATGAAAATGGAGGAATTTGGGGTGATTCATGGAAGATTTAACCCTAGGCTTGAACTTTAGAAAATCAAGGTTTTGAGTGGGCAAATGGAGTCCGATTTTGGTAAAATTTTATATGCCTAGACTCGTATTGAGACGAGGGTTCCGAATATGTAACTTTTATAATTTTTCGAGAAGCGCACCAAAAGGTCGGGTTTTGACAACTTTGTGGGTTTTGATACAATTGGGGTTATTTCGAATGAATTGTGTGAAGTTAGCATATATTGATGCATTCTCTATGATTTTGAGCAGATTTGGCATCCAAGGAGATTGATTTGCGAGGCAAGCGTAAGGCGGATTGAAGTGTCCACCGGTTCGAGGTGAGTGGTAGTAGTAAACAATGTACTGAGGGTTTGAAACCCCGTACTAGCACTTCACAGTGCTATGTTGAGATGAGACACACGTCTTGAGACGAGCGTGGTGACATTGTGATTGGGGACTTGGACTTGGTCCTTCCCCGCTAATAGAATACTGTGTTGTATGACTGCTAATGAGATTATAACTGTACAATTGGGCTAATAGCCATGTTTGGGGCCTTGTGCCGATCTGTAGAGCATTAGGGAACCTATAGAGCTAGGTGACCCTTATATCATGTTGGAAATATTCACTCAGCCGTAGCTCTAGTTGTATAGCATAACATGAGCCTGTACTAGATGTGTACATTGAGAAAGCTTATCTAGGGTGGAATTTCCCGTTCTAGCTGAGTGGGCCTGAAAGGCCAAGTCTATATTGACCGAGACAGGGTCAAGGACCCACTGTGATATATTATATTGGGCCTGAGAGTCCAAGTATATACTGACTGGGATAGGGTCGAGGATCCATTATGAGGTATTATATATATATATACCTATATTGGATCAGGTTGCACGCCGCAATAGTATATATATAATGGATCGGACTGCACGCCGCAGTAATGTACATGTAATATACATGTGGGACGGACTGCACGCCGCAGTATTATTGCGCTTGGGCTGTAGGAGCCCCTTCAGAGTCTGAGTCTGCACACATTCTCAGTGAGCACTGGTGTATATTATGGGATCGGGCTGCGCGCTGCAGCAGTATAAATATATAAATATATATATATTGGATCGGACTGCACGCCGCAGTAATACATGTGTGGATCAGGCTGCATGCCGCAGTATTATAGTGCTTGGGCCTAGAGAGCCCCTCCGAAGTCTGTATACACCCCCAGTGAGCGCCGTCGGCATTAAATGGAGCGGGTTGCGCGCCGCAGCGGTATATATATTGGAGCGGGCTGCACGCCGCAGCATTATACTAATCATATCATATTACCTACTTAAATACTTATACATTATGGACATAGGTATCTGTCTTCATAAATTGAGATGGTCGTACACCGTAGGGGTACGAGTGAGGGTTTGATCAGTGTGGGATCTTGTAAAGATAGATGTGGATTGGAGACCAGAGTACTACCACAGTGATGACGTACCTGTGAAGGTTGCCTTAGAACTGCTAAGTGATAGCACAGGAGTTCTTACTTTCAGTTATTATTTATTATTGTTACTCACTGAGTTGAAATATACTCACCCCACTCCCCTGCACTTTCTGTGCAGATCCACAGGTGCCCGAGAGCAGTTGAGACATTGTAGCTATAATCCTTGTCTACTTTTGCGGAGACTACGAGGTAGCTGCCAGCGTCCGCAGAGCCCGTTTTATCCTTCTTTATCACCTTGTTGATTTTCTATTTGCCTAGACTTATTTGTATTAGGATGTTATTCTGTAGAGGCTCAGTCTCGTGACACCACGATATGTTTGGGACCGTATTTTGTATGTTTCACGTGTCGGTTATTACCTGATATGATTAACTACTGTTTAAGTTTAATTTATTTAATAATCGGCTGGTTTAAGGGATAATATGGTCGGGCTTGCCTAGCATTGTGTTGGGCGCCATCACGACCAGGGTTTGGGTCGTGACAAGTTGGTATCAGAGCCTAGGTTAATAGGTCTCGCGAGTCATGAGCCGGTTGGTAGAGTCTGGTGGAATGCAACTGAACTTAGCCAAAATTCACACTTTGAAAATTTTGCATATAGTTGGCTATCTCTCAGAGTCTGCATGGCCACTCTGAGATGTTGCGCATGCTCCTCCTGACAGCGGGAATATATTAATATGTCATCAATGAAGATTATTACAAACAAGTCTAAATAAGGCCGGAACACCCGATTCATCAATTCCATAAAAGCTGCTGGAGCATTTGTCAACCGAAAAGACATGACCAGAAATTCATAATGTCCATACCGAGTGCGAAACGTTGTCTTAGGGACATCAAATGCCCTAATCTTCAGCTGATGATAGCCAGACCTCAAATCTATCTTTGAAAATACCTTGGCACCCTGAAGCTGGTCAAATAAATCATCAATTCGCGGAAGTGGATATTTATTTTTGATAGTCACCTTGTTTAGCTGTCGATAGTCAATGCACATTCTCATCGAACCATCTTTCTTCTTTACAAATAATACAGGTGCACCCCACGGCGAAACACTGGGCCTAATGAAACCCTTTTCAAGTAAATCCTGCAACTGCTCCTTCAATTCTTTTAACTCCAGCGGAGCCATACGATATGGGGGAATGGAAATGGGCTGAGTGCCTGGAGCCAAGTCAATGCAAAAATCAATGTCCCTATCGGGCGGCATACCTGGAAAGTCTGAAGGAAATACTTCACGAAATTCGTGAACCACAGGCACAGAGTCAATAGAAGGAACCTCAGCACTGGAATCACGGAAATAGGCCAAATAAGCCAAGCATCCCTTCCCAACCGTACGCTGAGCCTTAACATAAGAAACAACATTGCGACTAGTATGACCTGAAATTCCTTTCCACTCTATACGAGGCAAATTTGGCAGAGCTAAAGTCATAGTCTTGGAATGGAAATCTAAAATAGCATGATATGGAGATAGCCAGTCCATGCCTAATATAATATCAAAGTCCACCATATTTAGGAGAAATAAATCAGCACATGTCTCAAGACCCTCAATTACTATAATACATGACCGATGAACTCGATCAACCATAATAGAATCGCCTACTGGTGTAGACATATGAACAGGAACACTCAGTGGATCACTAGGCTGAATCAAGTACGGTGCAAAATAGGAAGACACGTACGAATATGTAGACCTAGGGTCAAATAATGCTGATGCCTTTCTATCACAAACCAAAATAATACCTGTAATGACGGCATCAGAAGACTCAGCCTCTGGTCTGGCGGGAAGTGCATAACATCGGGGCTGTGCCCCACCACCCTGAGCAGTATCTCTAGGATGATCAGCTGCTGGCTGGTCTCTACCTCTATCGGTCTGAGCTCCACCTCTATGACCTCTACCTCCACCTCTATGTCCTCTACCTCCGCCTCTAGCTGGCTGAGCAGGCGGTGGGGGAACTGGGGCCTGAATCATGGCACGAGAACCCTGCGGCTGAGATCTATCAGAAGCACGAGGGCAACACTTTGCAATGTGCCCAAGATCACCGCACGTAAAACAAGCCCTCGGCTGCTGAAAATAGCAAAGTGGTGGTGCACTGATAGGCTGCTGATCAGAGTAGCGTGGCTGAGAATTACGATCACCAGAAGCATCGTGAGAAACCTGAAAAGCTGACTGATAAGGCCTAGGAGGATGGCCTCTGTCATGAGAATCTCTACCTCCAGACGAGGTACCACTGAATCTACCTGAATTACGAGATCTCTTATCTGATCCATGTCTTGCTCCCTGTGATAGAGCCATCTCGATCCAGCGGTCTGCATTAGCCGCCTCCTGAAAAGTGATTTCAGTTCCTGCCTCCAAAGCCATCTGTAGTCGAATTGGTTGATTCAAGCCATCAATAAACCTTCGCACCCTTTCCCGATCCGTGGGAAGTATGATAATGGCATGACGAGCCAGGTCCGCGAACCTAGTCTCGTACTATGTGACAGACATAGAACACTGATGAAGACGCTCAAATTACCTGCGCAGAGCCTCCCGCTGAGTTGCTGGAAGGTACTTTTCCAAGAACAGTTTTGCAAATTGCCCCCAAGTCAAATATGATGATCCCGCTGGCCTGGATAGACAGTAATCCCTCCACCAAGTCTTGGCAGAACCAGATAATCGAAAAGTAGCAAAGTCCACACCATTAGTCTCTACAATGCCCATAGTACGGAGAACCTCGTGGCAGCTGTATAGGAAATCCTGTGGATCCTATGAAGGAGTGCCACTGAATGTGGTAGTGAACAGCTTGGTAAACCTGTCCAATCTCCATAACGCGTCAGCAGACATAGCTGCACCATCATTAGACGGTATCACAATAACAGGCTGAGCTACCTCAACTAGCTGAATCACAGGAACCTGAGCCTGGGGAATTACTGGTTCCGGAGTACGCGTAGCAGGAGTCTGATTACCTCCCACAGCCTGAGAAGTGGCTGGTGCTACTGGTAATAAACATGCTCTAGTGATATTGTCCATAAAACCTGCTATCCGGACCAAAGCATCCTGAAGATCCGGTGAAAACATAACTCCTCCTGGGACCTGAGCTGGGCCTACTGGAGCTGCTGGGACTGGAACCTCCTCCTCGATATGAGCCTGAGGTTCTGTCACTTGGGCCGCTGCTCGGGGCTGAGCTCTGCCCCTACCTTGGCCTCTAGGACGACCTCGACCTCAGCCTCTACCCCTAGCGGGAGCTTCCGCTGTTGGGACCTCGGGCGGCTGGTCAGTAGATGAGGATGCACGTGTCCTTACCATCTGCGGAAGAACATAGTAGAAGTTCAATTAACATTTGAAAGATCAAGTCGCACGACTGGAAAGAATAAAGGGAATATTTTCCTAACTCTGTAGCCTCTGGAGGATCTATGCAACCTAGTGCTCTGATACCAACTTGTCACGACCCGGATTTCCCACCGTCGGGAGTCATGATGGCGCCTACTAGTGGAAGCTAGGCAAGCCAAATCTTACTTACATTTACATTAGTCACAACTTTCCTTTTTAAAACTTTAAATAAAATCATAGAATTATTGCGGAATAATTAAACTTAGCGGAAGACTTAGTCAATTTTATCATATAAGATACAGAAAACCCAAACACGATACACTACCCAAGACTGGTGTCACAATACTCACGAACTTCTAAGAATAATACACACAATTGTTTGAAAGAAATATAAGCTGTTTATCTCGAATATATGAGATAACAGAATGAAATACATAGATAGAAGAGACAACGGGTCCTGCGAACGCCTGCAAGGCTACCTCGTAGTCTCAGTAGTCGGAATATCCACAATCGTACTATTGCCGCTGCTGTTGTCCGTAATCTGTATCTGCGCAAAAGAGCACGGAGTGTAGTATCAGCACAACCGACCCCATGTGCTGGTAAGTGCATGGCCTATCCCGGCGAAGTAGTGATGAGACTAAGGCCAGTCACCCACATAAACCTGTACAGTTGAAATATATATATACATATACAACAATAGAAAACATTATCGAACGTTTATAAGGAAAGACTCTGCTCTTGAAATAACAGTCAATAACTCATAATATCCAGAGTAATCGAGTCAAGAGAATAAATCTTACTTTCATGTCTCAATTCATTTTTTCATTTTATTTCTTGTGGTAGGCGTACCACCCGCTCCCAAATAAATCAATAGACATTTCATATCTTGTGGTAGGCGTACCACCCGCTCCCAAATATATCATCAATAAATTATACCTTGCGGTAGGCGTACCACCCGCTCCCAAATATATCAATAAGTTATATCTTGTGGTAGGCGTACCACCCGCTCCCAAATATATCAATAGGCTACCAGCAACTATGGCCAATGCCAAGATTTAAATCACTTTGTGGTCGGCGTGCCACACGATCCCATTTCTTATCATATAAGTGGTCGGCGCGCCACAAGATCCCAATTCATTAATATATAAGTGCGCGCCACACGATCCCAATTCATAAATATATATATATTACCGGCATTTAACCAATAATCTCTGCATCAACAATATTTATAATTGCCGGTTTTGAACCAATAATTGATAATAATTCAATAATGTATCTCTGTTACCGGTGTGACTTCAATAACTCTAAATCAACAAATCATACATAACTAAATTCCTATTCCTTCAAGCTAGGATAGAACAAACACTTACCTCGAAAGTTTACGAACGATTCAATCCGTAGAAATGCCTTTTCCTTTCGAATTTGGCTCCAATCCAATCGTATCTATACACAATTGATTTAATATCATAAATTCTACTTAACAAACTAGTTCATATTGCTAAATATGATTTTTACAACATTCTGCCCGGAATAGTAAAAATCGACCCCGAGCCCACATAATCGAAACTCAAGTTTCGAACCAAAATAAGTTCACCCAATCATCCATGAGTTCAAATATACAATTTGTTCTTAAGTTCGACTCCAAATCAAGGTCTAGATCGCAAATTCTTTGAAAACCCTAACTATACCCATTTCTCTAAATTTTCTACCAATTTACACATATTTAGGCCTAGGAATTCAAATAATATTGACGGGAGACAAAGAAAACGAGTCAAGAATCACTTACCCAAGAAGTATGAAGAAGGATTGCTCAAGAATCGCCCAAGAAGTTGTGGAGAAGAGAGAGGTTTGTGAAAATGGGATAAAATCCCGTAAGTGTTCTGTTTTTGAGCTGAAGAATTCACTGGGCGAAATTACCCCACGCGATCGCGTGAATTGGGCTGCGATCGCGTAGAGGAAAGACTAGCCTATTATGCGATCGCGTGAATATGGTTGCGATCGCATAGAGAAAAGACCGGAAGCTACGCGATCGCGTGAGGGATGCTGCGATCGCGTAGAGGAAATTCACCGGGCAACCTATTTGGCCTATGCGATCGCGTGTATATGACTGCGATCGCGTAGGGGAAAAACTGAAAGTTACGCGATCGCGTGAGGGATGCTGCGATCGCGTGAGGGATGCTGCGATCGCGTAGAAGGACTGGCCAATGTTGTGCGATCGCGTGGATGAGGCCGCGATCGCGTAGAACAAAATCCCTGTGCAGAAGTTGCAGAATTTCTGCTGTGTTTTCAAATCCAAAAACACCCCGAACCACCTCCGAAACACTCCCGAGCCCTCGGGGTCCCAAACCAAATATGCAAAAAACATCATACGAACTTGCTCGTGCGATCATATCGCTAAAATAACATCAAAATCAAGGAATTGAGCCTTAAAACTCAAGAATTCTTTCAAAGTTTCATAACTTCCAAAATTTCCAATTTAAAGCCAAAACACGTCAAACGACGTCCGTTTTCAATCAAACTTTACGGGAAGCGCTTAACCAATATATATGACTTGTACCGGGCGTCGGAACCAAAATACGAGCCCGATACCAGTACTTTTTAATCAAAATTCAGTTTCATTTTCCTTAAACATTTTTAGAAAACAATTTAACAGAAAAATTCTTTTACCGGGGTTCTAGACCTCGGATTTCAATTCCGGGCATACGCCCAAGTTCCATATTTTTCTACGGATTTTCTGAGACCGTCAAATCACGGGTTCGGGTCCGTTTACCAAAAATGTTGACCAAAGTCAACCATATCAATATTAATATCAAAATTCTTCGAAATCTTCACATATTTGACATATTTCAACATAAAAAAATTTCCAACTTCGCGCCCGAGCCGTGCATGCAAATCGAGGAAACTATAAATGAGCTTTTCAAGACCTCAGAAGCTCGAAATGATTAATAAAACAAGTGATGACCCTTTGGGTCGTCACATTCTCCACCTCTAAAACAATCGTTCGTCCTCGAACGAACAAAAGAAAGAAGTACATGAGTCATGGAATAGATGAAGATATCGGCTCCGCATGTCAGACTAGGACTCCCAGGTCGATGCCTCAGGAGGCTGACCCCTCCACTGAACTCGCACGGAAGGAAAACTCTTCGACCTCAACTATCGAACCTGCCGATCTAGAATAGCTACCGGCTCCTCCTCATAGGACAGATCTTTGTCCAATTGGACAGTGCTGAAATCTAACACGTGCGATGGATCGCCGTGATATTTTCGAAGCATGGATACATGAAACACTAGATGCACAACTGATAAGCTAGGTGGCAAAGCAAGTTTATATGCCACCTCTCCCACATGATCAAGAATCTCGAATGGGCCAATAAACCTAGGGCTAAGTTTGCCCTTCTTTCCAAATCTCATCACGCCCTTCATAGGCGACACTCGGAACAATACTCGTTCCCCAACCATGAAAGCTATATCTTGAACCTTGCGATCTGCATAGCTCTTTTGTCTAGACCGAGTTGTGCGAAGCCTATCTTGAATAATCTTGACCTTATCTAAGGCCTCCTGAACTAAATCCGTACCCAATAACCGAACTTCTCTCGGTTCAAACCATCCAACCGGAGAACGACACCGCCTACCATACAAGGCTTCATAAGGAGCCATCTGGATGCTCGATTGATAACTACTATTATAAGCAAACTCTGCCAAAGGCAGGAATTGATCCCACGAACCTCCAAAATCAAGAACACACGCCCGAAGCATATCTTCCAGTATCTGAATAGTCCTCTCGGACTGACCATCCGTCTGGGGATGAAAGGTTGTACTTAGCTGAACTTGCGTGCCCAACTCTCGTTGAACCGCCTTCCAGAAATGTGAGGTAAACTGTGCACCTCGGTCTGAAATAATAGAGATTGGCACGCCATGAAGGCGAACGATCTCCCTGATATAAATCCCAGCTAACCTCTCGGATGAATAGGTAGTGGCAATAGGAACAAAATGAGTTGACTTGGTCAGCCTATCAACAATCACCCAAACAACATCAAACTTCTTCCGAGTCTTCGGAAGTCCCGAAACGAAATCCATCGTGATTCGCTCCCACTTCCATTCGGGAAGTTCAATTCTCTGAAATAAACCGCCAGGTCTCTGATGTTCATACTTAACCTGCTGACAATTAAGGTACCGTGCCACATATGCCACAATATCCTTTTTCATTCTGCGCCACCAATAATATTGCCGCAAATCTTGATACATTTTAGCTGCGCCTGGATGAATAGAATACCGCGAACTGTGAGCTTCTTCTAGAATCAATTCTCTAAGCCCATCAACATTTGGCACACAAATGCGCCCTTGCATCCTAGGGATCCCATCAGCATCTAAGGTGACATGTTTAGCACCTTCTCGCTGAACCGTGTCTCTAAGGTCACATAAATAAGAATCATTATATTGTTGATCGCGGATACGCTCCAATAATGAAGAGCGAACGATCGTCCAAGCTAGTACTCGACTAGGCTCAGAAATATCCAACCTCACAAATCGGTTGGCCAAGGACTGAACATTCAAAGCAAGTGATCTCTGATTGACTGGAATATAAGCAAGACTGCCCATACTGGCTGACTTCCTACTCAAAGCGTCGGCCACCACGTTTGCTTTTCCCGGGTGATATAAAATAGTAACATCATAGTCTTTTAGCAACTCTAGCCACCTTCTCTGCCTCATATTCAACTCTTTCTGCTTAAACAAATACCGAAGACTCTTATGATCGATGTATACTTCACATGCTACACCATACAAATAATGCCTCCAGATCTTCAATGCGTGAATAATCGCCGCCAATTCTAGATCATGCACTGGATAGTTCTTTTCATAAATCTTCAACTGCCTCGAAGCATAGGCAATAACCTTGCCATCCTGCATTAACACTGCACCAAGCCCAATACGGGAAGCATCACAATAAACAGTATAAGGTCCCGTACCTGTGGGTAAAACCAATACCGGTGTTGTGGTCAAGGCTGTCTTGAGCTTTTGAAAGCTCGCCTCACATTCATCGGACCATTCAAATTGAACACCTTTCTGGGTCAATCTGGTCAGTGGGGTTGCAATAGATGAAAATCCATCTACGAATCGGCGATAATAACCCGCTAATCCCAAGAAACTTCAAATTTTTGTGGATGATGTCGGTCTAAGCCAGTTCTTGACTGCCTCAATCTTCTTTGGATCAACATGAATACCTGCTGCAGTCACAATATGACCCAGGAATACAACTGAACTTAGCCAAAATTCACACTTCGAAAATTTTGCATATAGTTGCCTATTTTTCAGATTTTTGCAAAGCCACTCTGAGATGTTGCGCATGCTCCTTCTGACTGCGGGAGTATGTCAATATGGCAACAATGAAGACTACAACGATAAGTCTACATAACGCACGAACACCTCATACGTATGCACATATTCATGACTCTGGCCATAAGAGTTGTTCCTAAATTATAACATTGTCAATTAACCCTGTTATCAAATATCTTATTCCAAAACTCCCACTTTACTCACAATGAGGTATGAAAAACTCATGATTACTTTCCCGAATTAATGAGTCATATTTATTCTTAGCTGGTGCTCCTCTCAAAGTCTATCACTCCATGGTTACAAAATAGAAATGGTTAGATATGAATAGAGACAATGCAAGGATTTTCAAATAATCCTAACAGGCGTGGCTCAAATTTAGGATATTGTGCTAGATTTTTATTTCCAGAAAGGGAAAATTTTAAACACAAGCTTTTCACCACCAGGACCTTGTCCTCATATAATATTCACCGCAGCTTGCAGCTCGGTTTTTAAAACAAATATTTTCACGTTATACAAAATTTTTGAGGATCTCATCCTCCACTCTAAATCACAAGTATTTGCACATTGTGCCACTGATGTTTTTCATTTCCTTTCTTTCTTCTTTTCAACTATTGTCCGTCAAAGAGTATCACGACATAAAAGAAACCTCATACCGACATGGTATACAATTTAACCATTGAAAATAGTTATTTCAGGAATTCATTCCCATTGTAATAATTAATATAAAGTCACTTTTGACCTCATCAATATTCCTAGTGACCAATACATAATAATAGAGATAATTATCTCCATTTAATAGCACAACGTGAGTATTCACATAAGTAGATTTGATGATTATGAAGCTCACTCATGAGTGGAGCATATTAAGAGGACTTGCCTCAATTCTTCAAAGATCAAATCAAATTGAGGGAAAAATGTTCCTTTTATAACAATCAGAATTGTACATGTGATAACATCATCTGGTGTAGTGACTTCAGTCATACCATAGAAATTATGTCAACAATTAGATCTCGACCTCTAGGAGTCTCACCTCCGCCTCTAACATCCTGACCTCTAACCCTGGCTGGTCATGTGAGTTAAGTATTGACTGCAACGGGCACGTAGCTTGAGTGCCTTCGTAAATTATATTTCTCCAATCTGCCACATTCACAACAATTCCTTTGAGGCTCAGCTAACTTATTGGACATGACGACATATTCGGACAATGTCAAAATAACCTGGCATGATCGTTCAGATCATACATACCACACCTTTCAAAAAGTCAGGGAGGTAACTCCTCCAAACATTTCTACAAATAGGATTGAGTAGGTAATGTCGCATAGCCGGTCTGCCCTCTTCATAGGCTTGTCACAAACATTGACGACCAATTACCTCTTTTGCTCATATACTCTTTATTACTCTTTGGGCCGATTCTTACCCCCTGCAGAGTACTAAGCCTCAAACATGCATAATTTATTTGGGGGACCTTTCCAAACCATATGTATACATTCTAAGCCAAAACTGACATAAAACATAGCCATTCGGTCCATTCACTAATAGTGGATTTCCCCCATTTTGGCTATAAGTCAAAGTCACAACATCTGATAGTCCACAATAATTATCCTTCACAACTTCAAATAAATCAACCGGACGTCAAGGTCCATTAAAACCACAGCCGGTTAGTAAATTCATTTTGTTTCCACTACTTTACTTGCAACCTGAAATACAGTAGAATCAACCCTCTCACCTTCAACTATTCCCGCGTTCTGCAATATCTCATAGCAACGGTCAATAAATTACCTTGGGTTCTCAAAAGATGCACCACTGAAGGAGATAGCGAAGAGTTTGGTGAAACTTATCCGAAACTCCGTAAAACTTCTGAAGGCATCGTTGATCTATCACCAACCTGTGCCTTTGTCGGCTAAAGAAGCGGTACATGCCTTCGCCATTCGTGGGAGGACAAGAGTAGAAATTCAACTTAACATTTGAAGAACAAACTCGCACGATAGGAAAGAATGAAAGTGAAAATTTCCTAACTTTGTAGCTTCTAAGGGATAAATACAGACGTCTCCGTACCGATCCCTCAGACTCTACTAAGGTTGTTCGTGAGTTGTGAGACCTATGCAACCTAGTGCTCTGATACCAACTTGTCACGACCCCGATTTCCCACCATCGGGAGTCATGATGGCGCCTACTAGTGGAAGCTAGGAAAGCCAAATCTTACTTACATTTACATTAGTCACAACTTTCCTTTTTAAAACTTTAAATAAAATCATAGAATTATAGCGGAATAATTAAACTTAGCGGAAGACTTAGTCAATTTTATCATATAAGATATAGAAAACCCAAACACGATACACTACCCAAGACTGGTGTCACAATACTCACGAACTTCTAAGAATAATACACACAATTGTTTGAAAGAAATATAAGCTGTTTATCTCGAATACATGAGATAACAGAATGAAATACATAGATAGGGGAGATAACGGGTCCTACGGACGCCTGCAAGGCTACCTCGTAGTCTCAGTAGTCGGAATATCCACAATCGTGCTACTGCCAATGCTGTTGTCCGTAACCTGTATCTGCGCAAAAGAGCGCAGAGTGTAGTATCAGCATAACCGACCCCATGTGCTGGTAAGTGACCGGCCTATCCCGGCGAAGTAGTGACGAGACTAAGTCCAGTCACCCACATAAACCTGTACAGTTGAGATATATATACATATACAATAGCAAAAAACGTTATCGAACGTTTATAAGGAAAGACTCTGCTCTGAAATAACAGTCAATAACTCATAATATCCAGAGTAATCTAGTCAACAAAATAAATCTTACTTTCATGTCTCAATTCATTTTTCATTTCATATATTGTGGTAGGCGTACCACCCGCTCCCAAATATATCAATAGACTTTCCATATCATGTGGTAGGCGTACCACCCGCTCCCAAATATATATCAATAAATTATACCTTGTGGTAGGCATACCACCCGCTCCCAAATATATCAATAAGTTATACCTTGTGGTAGGCATACCACCCGCTCCCAAATATATCAATAGGCTACCGGCAACTATGGCCAATGCCAAGATTTAAATCACTTTGTGGTCGGCGTGCCACACGATCCCATTTCTTATCATATAAGTGGTCGGCGCGCCACACGATCCCAATTCATTAATATATAAGTGGTCGACGTGCCACACGATCCCAATTCATAAATATATATATATATTACTGGCATTTAACCAATAATCTCTGCATCAACAATATTTATAATTACCGATTTTGAACCAATAATTGATAATAATTCAACAATTTATCTCTGTTACCGGTGTGACTCCAATAACTCTAAATCAACAAATCATACATAACTAAATTCCTATTCCTTCAAGCTAGGATAGAACAAACACTTACCTCGGATGTTTACGAACGATTCAATCCGTAGCAATGCATTTTCCTTTCGAATTTGGCTCCAATCCAATCGTATCTATACATAATTGATTTAATATCATCAATTCTACTTAACAAACTAGTTCATATTGCTAAATATGATTTTTACAACATTCTGGCCGGAATAGTAAAAATCGACCCCGGGCCCACATAATCGAAACTCAAGTTTCGAACCAAAATAAGTTCACCCAATCATCCATGAGTTCAAATATACAATTTGTTCTTAAGTTCGACTCCAAAATGAGGTCTAGATCGCAAATTCTTTGAAAACCCTAACTATACACATTTCGCTAATTTTTCTACCAATTTACACATATTTAGGCCTAGGAATTCAAATAATATTGATGGGAAACAAAGAAAATGAGTCAAGAATCACTTACCCAAGAAGTATGAAGAAGGATTGCTCAAGAATCGCCCAAGAAGCTGTGGAGAAGAGAGAGGTTTTGTGAAAATGGGATAAAATCCCGTAAGTGTTCTGTTTTTGAGCTGAAGAATTCACTGGGCGAAATTACCCTACGCGATCGCGTGAATTGGGCTGCGATCGCGTAGAAGAAAGACTGGCCTCTTATGCGACCGCGTGCAAATGGTTGCAATCGCGTAGAGAAAAGACTGGAAGCTACGCGATCGAGTGAGGGATGCTGCGATCGCGTAGAGGAAATTCACCAGGCAACCTATTTGGCCTATGCGATCGCGTGAACATGACTGCGATCGCGTAGGGGAAAACTGAAAGCTACGCGATCGCGTGAGGAATGCTGCGATCGCGTAGAAGGACTGGCCAATGTTGTGCGATCGCGTGGATGAGGCCGCGATCGCGTAGTACAAAATCCCTGTGCAGAAACAGCAGAATTTCCGCTGTGTTTTCAAATCCAAAAACACCCCGAACCACCTCCGAAACACTCCCGAGCCCTCGGGGCCCCAAACCAAATATGCACACTAACTCAAAAACATCATACGAACTTGCTCGTGCGATCAAATCGCTAAAATAACATCAAAATCAAGGAATTGAGCCTTAAAACTCAAGAATTCTTTCAAAGTTTCATAACTTCCAAAATTTCCAATTTAAAGCCAAAACACGTCAAACGACGTCCGTTTTCAATCAAGATTTACGGGAAGCGCTTAACCAATATATATGACTTGTACCGGGCGTCGAAACCAAAATATGAGCCCGATACCAGTACTTTTTAATCAAAATTCAGTTTCATTTTCCTTAAACATTTTCGGAAAATAATTTAACAGAAAAATTCTTTTACCGGGGTTCTAGACCTCGGATTTCAATTCCGGGCATATGCCCAAGTTCCATATTTTTCTACGGATTTTCTGAGACCATCAAATCACGGGTCCGGGTCCATTTACCAAAAATGTTGACCAAAGTCAACCATATCAATATTAATATCAAAATTCTTCAAAATTTTCACATATTTCAACATAAAAATTTTTCCAGCTTCGCGCCCGAACCGTGCACGCAAATCGAGGCAACTATAAATGAGGTTTGCAAGACCTCAAAAGCTCGAAATGATTAATAAAATAAGTGATGACCCTTTGGGTCGTCACACTACTAAGGTTGTTCGTGAGTTGTGAGACCTGTGCAGCCTAGTGCTCTGATACCAACTTGTCACGACCCGGATTTCCCACCATCGGGAGTCATGATGGCGCCTACTAGTGGAAGCTAGGCAAGCCAAATATTACTTACATTTCCATTAGTTACCAAACTCTTATTAAGACTTTAAAATAAAACATATAAATTACAGCGGAATAATTAAACTTAGCGGAAGACTTAGTCAATCTTATCAAATATGATAAAGAAACTCGAACACGATACACTACCCAAGACTTGTGTCACAATACTCACGAACTTCTAAAAATAATACACACAATGGTCTGAAAGAAATATAAGCTGTCTATCTCGAATACATGAGATAACATAATGAAAAAGATAGATAGAAGAGACAACGGGTCCTGCGGACGCCTGCAAGGCTACCTCGTAGTCTCAGTAGTCGGAATATCCACAATCGCTACTGCCGTTGCTGCTTTCCATAATCTGTATCTGCGCAAAAAGAGCGCAGAGTGTAGTATCAGCACAACCGACCCCATGTGCTGGTAAGTGCCTGCGAAGTAGTGACGAGACTAAGGCCAGTCACCCACATAAACCTGTACAGTTGAAATATATATACATATACAAAACATTTATAAGGAAAGACTTTGTTCTGATATAACAGTCAATAACTCATAATATCCAGAGTAATCTAGTCAACAGGATAAATCTTACTTTCATGTCTAAATTCTTTTTTCATTTCCTATCCCGTGGTAGGCGTACCACCCGCTCCCAACTGTAACAGAAAATTTTATCTTGTGGTAGGCGTACCACCCGCTCCCAATTGTATCGATAAGTTATATCTTGTGGTAGGAGTACCACCCACTCCCAATTGTATCAATAATTTATACCTTGTGGTAGGCGTACCACCCGCTCCCAATTATATCAATAGGCTACCGCAACTATGGCCAATGCCAAGATTAAAATCACTTTCCGGCAACTATGGCCAATGCCAAGATTAAAATCATTTGTGGTCGGCGTGCCACACGATCCCATTTCTTATCATATAAGTGGTCGGCGCGCCACACGATCCCATTTCATAAATATATATATTACCGGCATTTAACCAATAATCTCTGCATCAACAATATTTATAATTACCGGTTTTGAACCAATAATTGATAATAATTCAACAATTTATCTCTATTACCGGTGTGACACCAATAACTCTTAATCAACAATTCATACTTAACTAAATTCCTATTCCTTCAAGTTAGGATAGAACAAACACTTACATCAAATGTTTACGAACAATTCAATCTGTGGCAATGCCTTTTCCTTTCAAATTCGGCTCCAATCCAATCGTATCTATACACAATTGATTTAATATCATTAATACTACTCAACAAACTAATTCATAAGGCCAATTTCAACTTTTACAACATTCTGCCCGGAATAGTGAATTTCGACCCCGGGCCCACATGGTCGGAACTCGGGGTTCGGACCAAAATCCGGTTACCCATCCCCCCATGAGTTCAAGTATATGATTTGTTTCAAAATCGGACCTCAATTCGAGGTCCAATACCCAATTCATGAAAAACCCTATATTCTACCAAAAACAAGAAATTGTACCATGAAAACCTTTGATTATATTGAAAAACATGTTTAATGTTGTTAGGAATTGAAAGAATTAAGTAAAAAGTGACTTACAATTGCTTTGAAGAAGAGGAGTTCGTGAAAAATCGCCAATGGATGTTTTTGGGTTGCGAAATGTGAAAAATGAAGCTGGAAATCGTGATTTACAGGTCTCTGTGTTCGCATTTGCGGACATTTGTTCGCATTTGCGAACAAGGCTGGATCAAGGGCCTTCGCATTTGCGACATTTTTGTCGCATTTGCGAAGCTAGGCCTTTTACTGAAGGCCTCGCATTTGCGAGGTATTGTTCGCATTTGTGAACCCTTTCACTCCCCTGCCATCTTCGCATTTGCGAAGATTGGTTCGCAATTGTGAACCAAGGCCAGCCTGGGGACATCTCGCAATTGCGAGAAAGTCTTCGCAATTGCGAAGCCAACAGCTGGGTGAAAAACCAGCAGTGTTAAAAATTCAGAAATTGATCCAACGGTCCATCAAATCTTTACCCGAGCCCCCCGGGCTCTAAACCAAACATGTACACAACATCAAAAACTCATTACAAACTTGTTCGTGCGATCACAAGGCCAATATCACATCGTTTTCATCAAATCAAGCCTCAAGTTCATGATTTTCATACTTTTGGTTTTCAAAACTTTCAAATTTGGAACTCAAGGTCCAAAACATATCAAACGACATCCGAATGTCACCAAACTTTGCAGAGAAAGCACATATATAATATTTAAGACTTGTACCGGGCGTCGGAACCAAAATACGAGCCCGATACCAAGGTCAATTAATTCATTTTCCTTTAACAACTACATCAAAAACAATTTCACAGAAAAATTCATAACTTGGGCTCTAGGCCTCAGAATTCGACTCCGGACACATGTCCAAGTCCCATATTTTCCTACGGACCTTTCGGGACCATCCAATCTCGGGTCCGGGTCCGTTTACCAAAAATGTTGACCGAAGTCAACTATATCAATATTAATATCATTTTTCTCCAAATTTCTCATAGAATTCATATTTTCTATCACAAAAACTTTTCGGCTACATGCCCGGATCATGCACCTAAATCGAGGCAACATAGAATGAGGTTTTCAAGGCCTCAGAAGCTCGAAATGATTAATGAAATAAGTGATGACCTTTGGGTCGTCACAGTATTGCAGGTGCAAAATGCTATTCAGTTTTTGAAGATGATTGGTGGATTAGATGAAAATGAGTATCTTACACATCTAGGTATGTGGATTTTTATGAGTGAAGAGAGTGATCTGCTTCTTGAAAATTGTCACGACCCCAAATTCGGTCGTGATGGGGCCTAGCACACTGCTAGGCCAGCCCGACAAATCAACAATAACCACGGAGCCACAAGCTCACTTTATCCAATTTAAGTATAACAAGTGATAGATATATTAAAAACAGGGAACCAAGTCCCAACACGTGCCAACTCCCATAGACCGAAGGGTCAAGAGTCATGAGCCTCTACAGAGTATACAAAGTGTAAATAGCGAATATAATTGTGCACAAGTGTGGGATGGTCAGAACAAAAATATAGACAAACTGGAGAATCGGGTCCTGCGAACGCTGGCAGCTACCTCGACGGTCCAAAAGCACTCCCGAGCCGCAATAGAATCAGCTCTGCTGTGATGTACCTGGATCTGCACACAGGGTGCAGGGAGTCGGGTGTGAGTACTTCCAACTCAGCAGTAATAAAAGTAAATAATGCTGAAGGGGAGAAAACCACGATAGGCATTATCTCATGCTACACAATACAGAACTATCTTTTTATTCCTTTCCAGCATATGTGAATAGATTATTTAGAAATTTCAATTTTTAGCTTCTTTCTTTCATGATAACATACCAATACCTGGAACAATCTCAAACAGTGCAAGTCCGCACTCAAATCAGCCCCTCGGGCTCAGCACTCCTTATCAATTTGTACCAGGAGATCTGGTCAATAAGGCAACTAATACATGTGTGCCAGTAATGTATGAGTGCTAAATGTTATGCCACGTAGTAAACGTAAACCAATGTATGTATGCCATGCAATGCATATGACCGCTACGGCACGTAGCCCGATCCAATTTGGGTACCCGTGCTCACTGTGGGGGTTCAGACTCCGGAGGGGCTCCTACAGCCCAAGCACAATATTAATATCACACCTGCTGCGGCGCGCAGCCCGATCCGTATACCACTGCAGCGTGCAGTCTGATCCATGCATGTGTATGCATATGCTCATATGAAATGTCATGCCCAAACATATGGCCCTCGGCCCAATCATTCTAACAAATAATCAAGAAAGCCCTACGGGCAACAATATCATATTAGTCACATCTAAAAATGTTATTAAGACCTTGTTCAAGTGTTTCATAACCTTATAAAAATGATGAATAGCAAAATACCATTTTAAACCTTGAATTTAGAATAAAATATGCACAGTGTTATCAAAACAATGATACCAATCCCTGAAGGATTCAGATAATTGGCACGAAGCCCAAACATGATAATTAGTCCAATTCATTTCGATAATTAGGTGTTATTATTAATTACGCGGTACAGACCAAGTCACAATCCCCAATGGTGCTCTACCCCACGCCCGTTATCCTGCGTGCAAGTCACCTCAACACAGCACTAAGATGTACAAGTCCGGGGTTTACTAACCCTCAGGACATCATTTACAAGTATTACCCACCTCGAACCGACGAAAGCTCATGCCCGCGATGCCTTAGCTCCTCGAACCGGCATCCACGCACATCAAAACTAGCACAAATCAGCACAAATATATCAAAATAGGCTAATGGAACATCACCCAATCGAAAGAACTCGACAAATATCAAAAATCACGAAATTTGCAAAACCCGAGCCCCGGGCCCACATCTCAAAAAATTTCGAAACTCATATTTCCCGAACCCTCGTCTCGCCACGAGTCCATACATATAAAATTTACCAAAATCGGAGTTCGATTGGCCTTTCAAAACCCAAATTTTCGTTTTCAATATCTAGGCCACAATCCTTCACAATTTCTACCCAAATTCATGAAGATTGATGTTAATTCTACCATAAAATTATGTTTTTGAGTCAAGAAACTTACCTCCGATGAATACCCGATGATTTCCCGGCGTTTTCCCGTGATTTCTTCTCTCTAGGGCTCAAAAATGGTGGTTTGGGGTATGAAACCCGCGACTGGTTCTGTTCTGTAATTAAACTCACTGCCTGGCCATTCCTTCTATGCGATCGCAATGGCCCTATGCGATCGTATAGAGTTAAATTTTCCTGCCAATTTCCCCTTCTATGCCATCGCAATGCACCTCCGCGATCGCATAGCACAACCTTCCAGGCCTCATCTTTTCTTCTCTGCGATCGCAGCACTGGTTATGCGATCGCACTGTGCAGTTTGACAAGCCTATGCGATCGCACCCCTTGCTATGCGATCGCATAGCACATTTTCTCACCCCTCCAAGCTCTTCTATGCGATCGCAATGACTCTATGCGATCGCATAGAGCAATCACTGACTGCAATTTTTCTGCAGCAACTTCAAAATCAAAACTTGCCCGTTAGGCATCCAAAATGATCCCGAGACCCCGGGACCTCAACCAAAGCCACCAATACATCACATTACCTCATTCAAACTTGCTCGTAACATAAAAACACCATCATAAACATCAAAATCTCCCATTACACACGGATTCAAGCCTAAGTTTATTCAAAACTTCCGAAACTAACATTCGATCAAAAACCCGACCAAACGACGTCCGAATGACCTGAAAATTTGCAGGCATATCCAAAATCACCTAACGGAGCTACTGCAACTGTCGGAATTCCATTCCGACTTCCCGATCAAAATCTCACCTACCGTTCGGATTTCGCCAAAATTCAACCTTAGCCAATTCAAGCCTATTTCTACACCGGATCTCCAAATTCAATTCCGATTGCTCTCCTAAGTCATAAATGATCCCTCGAAACTAGTCGAATCATCAGAATCGGATCCCGAGCACTCTAACTCAATAGTCAACTCTAGGTTGACTTTCCATATTCAAACTTCCTTCAAACATGCTATTTTCTTCATTTTCAATTCAATTCACTCCTAACTCACCCGATAGGTTCTAACATTGATATAGAAGCATAATATATGTTAATGCAACATAACGGGGTGGTAATTCCTGTAACGACGGGCCGGGTCGTTACATTCTCCCCAACTTAAACAAACGCTTGTCCTCGAGCGGACTCAGAGTTGTACTAAAAGCAACCCAATAGCCGAATGACCTTACCAAGCATATATCCGGGAGATCATATGTCACCCTATCACACATAAGTCCGAAAACACCATATAGTCAGAATTTCACATACCATCTGAACCATAAATCACATTGCACTTTCTGAAATCATATGCCAAATGCAAATCCCATGCCTATACTCAGGATACACTCGAATCCACTGCAATAACCCATATTCACTACTCCGGGTGAGATCATATGATGTATCAAACAACCCAATCACTCGAGACAATAGTCTCTACTCACAATAATTTCTCACGATAACCAAATACCAACTGAAAAACCATTTTCATTAGATAGAGTCTTGTTCCAACGCCTCCATATACTGCCCACGGCAGCTGAAGCACGCGATATACCGAACCCATCTCTCAGGTTAACCATTCGTGAATCCATTTCAGTTTTAACTAATACCACAACAGATTTCGGACCCAAATCTCGGTATTACCTTTCTAACAAGCTAAGATTCAATATGCTTGTATTCATTAATAACTCCAACGGTCATTTCGATTATAACACACAGCACTGGTGATAAGACACCTCTACACCGGCCTAATCCACGACGAGCACAACACATGCTCAAGTAGGAAACGACTGAACATACTCAATTCATGATAACTAACTCAAACACAATAGCTGTAATTTAATTCCTCCGTACCATCATAACATAGGACTGAGATCCCGTCTCACATTATAGAAATAGAGTACCTGAATCCTCCTCGAGAGGGCATAACATCACGTGGCCTTGTCACGATTCGTGATTCTATCCCAACATTATTACTCATGAAGCAACTCAAGCCACTAAGTTCAAAACGGTTAGCCACGCACAGATCTAGGTCTTGAACCCAAGCAATCAACCTCACCCACGGTGAAATAATTAACGTATGCTATTAAATCCTGAAAGAACACAACCGATGTGCCATTCGCCAAGCGATACTTAAAACGGTCTTTTCCTCAAAAGCGAGGAAGTATTGTATACCAGGTAGCTTATAACTAACTATATTTTCATAATATTCTGTTGCGGTGTACAACCCGCTCCAATGACATACCCGTGGCGGCGTGCCACCTGATGCGGATACCATACCTGTGGCGGCGTGCCACCCGATCCAAATAACTCGTGGCGGCGTGCCACCCGATCCACGCATAAATCTCGCAAAAGGAAATGCATATCGAGTCGAATTTTCTCATTACAGCAAACATATATATATATAGCCTCAAGCTCGGCCACATGAAACGCATCCGACAACGTTTCTCAATACTGGAACTGAATCAATGGTAGATACCTCTACACTGACATCCGCCACTAAGGTCCAACTGACAAAGCAATGCCTACCAGTCGTCCGCTGGTCCTGGGTACAACTACTCTGTTGGAACATACTCCGATGCTCTCTGCTACGCAATTTGTGCCATTTTCCAACATAGTCCATATCACATTAGTCTAGATAATCTGACCCATGACAACCAGTTAGCAATCAAGTATCATAATCCGAATTCGTCTTATCAAGTCAAGAGAGAGCCTCTAGAGCTTCCGATTTCCAATAATCACAAAATGGTGCCGATGCACACGATATACAACCACTGCATAGGCGGCTTAACGAGAACTTCAAGCCTCTTACACATATATAACATATGAATCACTATGCCCGATTCCGTATTCCACCGTACATATACATAACGCACATCAAGCGTCCATTCATACCACGACAACCATTCAGAAATTTCACTATGCCATCAACGACTCAGTCATTATAGTCGATCCAACAAGAGAATACCACCATACCACTGGATATCATCAGTTTACATTACCTTGTCCTTTTTGGATCATATTCCCTGCCAAGTTAATAGAATAGCAGTACCATTTTCTTAAATCATCGGAAAGATCGATTCTTAATTCACCTGCAGTTGTCCGCGCCGCTCAATAATTTTATTGACTTCCCATATATTATGAACTGATCTCAAAACCTAGAATATACCATTATCAACTTTCCATAACACATCGTGTATACCATAGCACACTAAGACAACATGGAAATTCATATCCCTTTCCTCCGCCTCAACATCGGCGCACTCCACTAGTTAAGGACTTTCGTGATCCCATATAGAAGAAAAACTCATTACACATCCACGCTTCGCATACCGACAGGAATATACTCATTTTCCAACCATGATAAAACACATCACAAACTATTTCTTCCCATTCGTTGCAAAATTTTAACTGGCAGGACTGAGTCCTTATACCCATATCAAGTTACACAACTGCCAGCACTCAAGAGCTTTGCTGCAATGTCTGCAAGACTCATTACTTCAACCACATACCAGAAATCAATCGTATTCCTTTTATACCATTCTGATTTATTAACAAGTTGATCCATTTACCCAGTTTCCTTTCCGATTCATCTTTAACTCAATATTAGCGCTTACTGTAACACCATAACACATCAACTCTTGTTATCACACTAGATTTGTACATAAGACCCATAGGCCACTGAATACTCCCTCAATGTTTCCCAGAAGTACCACATTCTACAATACATTATTTTGAAGAACTTTATGCGATTTTTGAATTAGTATCATTACCTTCCAATATGGATACATAGAATCTCATCGTTCAGATAACATAGAACAAGTCTTGGTCCCTTCTAACGAAAACACCGTCTTTATCCACATACATAATCTTAAGACACCTTACCGTTACAAGCAAAATCTTGAACACCGTAAACAAATTCTCGGGCGTCATTCACCCTTGTTCAGCTGCAATTCAACTGTCTTATTGAATAGAACCACTCGTGTTATGTTAGAACTTTGACATCGCAGAACATGATTACTTATAGATACAATCAGCTATCTTTATTTTCTATACGGTGAATATTCTTTACCAACAACAGTTCAAAACACCCTTAGTACTTCATCAGATCTACGAAGCACCCTAACCTTTACCAGAATTTCCCAACATACTTAGAGACAGAATCAACATAGCACACAATAGTGCAATCAGTTAATCAATAGCAACCTCCCCAACTTAGCTCGAAGCCATTCATCAAAGCACTTTCAACCACTCAGATCAGTATTACTCAAGTGATGCCGAAAATGTCACAATGAGATTAACTCAAGTCATTTACAAGCCTTGACAGAGACTCGAATCATCAGAGACCTTAGCTCTTCAGCAATTCTTGCAGATATACACGCACCACCAATAAGCACACTCTCTTTAGGTGACAGAAATCTTTCTAAGTCCCAAATTTTTCCAAAAATTTCGACAGATTTTCCTTTGTAAATTGGCCTATCCACCTGCCAGAGAATCACCAAACCATTCTAACAATACATCCACAACTCAACAAGGTATCACAATGTATTTCAACAACATTAAATATCAATACTTTACGAATCATATTATCACAATTTATACTTGAACCTTGTGTTGTACCTGCTCGAATCATAACACATATCAAAATCACTTTAGTCTTCCCGAGTTTAAACTCGTTCCACTACACATAAGGCACTTTACCTTCCAATTACGAGATATGATAATTATTTCTCACGCCTATAGCTCGGGGCTACACAACAGATTAGACAAGGGTCAAACAATTAACAGCTCATCCATTATCAAACTGCCATTTGCACAATAAAGATCAATACCAATCGTATGAACTTCATAATACCGGCTCGCTAAATTAGTACCTTGGTGCTCAAGCCATAGAAAAAGATCTGGCCTCAAGTAATCCTGACTAGCCCAACATGAACTCACAGAGATTATATCTCACCCCTCGTTCGAGGAAATCACAAGCCATAAGGCAATTACATTACTGAGCGCTCGATGCGTACACAGACGTATGGAAGGAATTTCAAAAATTATATCTCAAGTTGAATCAAGTGCGCACGATAAGAATTCCAAGAAATGTGAAGTGTTTCCTAAAGGTTCGCAGCCTCCCGAGGATAAGTACAGGCGTCCCCGTACCGATCCACAAGACTCTACTAACCGGCTCAAGACTCATGAGGCCTAGTAAACCTAGGCTCTGATACCAACTTGTCACGACCCCAAATCCGGTCGTGATGGTGCCCAGCACACTGCTAGGCCAGCCCGACCAATCAACAATAACCACGGAGCCACAAGCTTACTTTATCCAATTTAAGTATAACAGTGATAGATATATTAAAAACAGGGAACCAAGTCCCAACACGTGCCAACTCCCATAGACCGAAGGGTCAAGAGTCATGAGCCTCTACAGAGTATACAAAGTGTAAATAGCGAATATAATTGTGCACAAGTGTGGGATGGTCAGAACAAAAATATACACAAACTGGAGAATCAGGTCCTGCGAACGCTGGCAGCTACCTCGACGGTCCAAAAGCACTCCCGAGCCGCAATAGAATCAGCTCCGCTGTGATGTACCTGGATCTGCACACAAGGTGCAGGGAGTCGGGTGTGAGTACTTCCAACTCAGCAGTAATAAAAGTAAATAATGTTGAAGGGGAGAAAACCACGATAGGCACTATCTCATGCTACACAATACAGAACTATCTTTTTATTCCTTTCCAGCATATGTGAATAGATTATTTAGAAATCTCAATTTTTAGCTTCTTTCTTTCATGATAACATACCAATACCTGGAACAATCTCAAACAGTGCAAGTCCGCACTCAAATCAGCCCCTCGGGCTCAGCACTCCTTATCAATTTGTACCAGGAGATCTGGTCAATAAGGCTACTAATGCATCTGTGCCAGTAATGTATGAGTGCTAAATGTTATGCCACGTAGTACACGTAAACCAATATATGTATTCCATGCAATGCATATGACCGCTACGGCGCATAGCCCGATCCAATTTGGGTACCCGTGCTCACTGTGGGGGTTCAGACTCCGGAGGGGCTCCTACAGCCCAAGCACATTATTAATATCACACCTGCTGCGGCGCGCAGCCCGATCCGTATACCACTGCCGCGTGCAGTCCGATCCATGCATGTGTATGCATATGCTCATATGAAATGTCATGCCCTAACATATGGCCCTCGGCACAATCAGTCTAACAAATAATCAAGAAAGCCCTACGGGCAACAATATCATATTAGTCATATCTAAAAATGTTATTAAGACCTTGTTCAAGTGTTTCATAACCTTATAAAAATGATGAATAGCAAAATACCATTTTAAACCTTGAATTTAGAATAAAATATGCACAGTGTTATCAAAACAATGATACCAATCCCTGAAGGATTCAGATAGTTGGCACGAAGCCCAAACATGATAATTAGTCCAATTCATTTCGACAATTAGGTGTTATTATTAATTATGCGGGACGGACCAAGTCACAATCCCCAATGGTGCTCTACCCCACGCCCGTTATCCGGCGTGCAAGTCACCTCAACACAACACTAAGATGTGCAAGTCCGGGGTTTACTAACCCTTAGGACATCATTTACACGTATTACCCACCTCGAACCGATGAAAGCTCATGCCCGCGACGCCTTAGCTCCTCGAACCTGCATCCACACACGTCAAAACTAGCACAAATCAGCACAAATATATCAAAATAGGCTAATGGAACATCACCCAATCGAAAGAACTCGACAAATATCAAAAATCACGAAATTTGCAAAACCGAGCCCCGGGCCCACATCTCGAAAAATTTCGAAACTCATATTTCCAGAACCCTCGTCTCGCCACGAGTCCATACATATAAAATTTACCAAAATCGGAGTTCGATTGGCCTTTCAAAACCCAAATTTTCGTTTTCAATATCTAGGTCACAATCCTTCACAATTTCTACCCGAATTCATGAAGATTGATGTTAATTCTACCATAAAATGATGTTTTTGAGTCAAGAAACTTACCTCCGATGAATACCCGATGATTTCCCAGCGTTTTCCCGTGATTTCTTCTCTCTAGGGCTTAAAAATGGTGGTTTGGGGTATGAAACCCGCGACTGGTTCAGTTCTGTAATTAAACTCACTGCCTGGCCATTCCTTCTATGCGATCGCAATGGCCCTATACGATCGCATAAAGTTAAATTTTCCTGCCAATTTCCCCTTCTATGCGATCGCAATACACCTCCGCGATCGCATAGCACAACCTTTCTGGCCTCATCTTTTCTTCTCTGCGATCGCAGCACTGGTTATGCGATTGCAATGTACAGTCTGATAAGCCTATGCGATCGCACACCTTTCTATGTGATCGCATAGCACATTTTTCTCACCCCTCCAAGCTCTTCTATGTGATCGCAATGACTCTATGCGATCGCATAGAGCAATCACTGTCTGCAATGTTTCTGCAGCAACTTCATGATCAAAATTTGCCCGTTAGGCATCCAAAATGATCCCGAGACCCCCGGGACCTCAACCAAAGCCACCAATACATCACATTACCTAATTCAAACTTGCTCGTAACATAAAAACACCATCGTAAACATCAAAATCTCCCATTACACACGGATTCAAGCCTAAGTTTATTCAAAACTTCCAAAACTAACATTCGATCAAAAACCCGACCAAACGACGTCCGAATGACCTGAAAATTTGCAGGCATATCCAAAATCACCTAACGGAGCTACTGCAACTGTCGGAATTCCATTCCGATTTCCTGATCAAAATCTCACCTACCGTTCGGATTTCGCCAAAATTCAACCTTAGCCAATTCAAGCCTATTTCTACACCGGATCTCCAAGTTCAATTCCTGATTGCTCTCCTAAGTCATAAATGATCCCTCGAAACTAGTCGAATCATCAGAATTTGATCCCGAGCACTCTAACTCAATAGTCAACTATAGGTTGACTTTCCATATTCAAACTTCCTTCAAACATGCTATTTGCTTCATTTTCAATTCAATTCACTCCTAACTCACCCGATAGGTTCTAACATTGATATAGAAGCATAAGATATGTTAATGCAACATAACGGGGTGGTAATTCCCGTAACGACGGGCCGGGTCGTTACAAAAATGTTATTTTTTTCTATTAATACACACAAAAAAAAAGTGTGTGTGTGTGTATTTTATGACTTCTATTATGAGGTTTATAAGTTATATCTTCACCCTTTCTTCCCAATCAGGAAAGTTTTTAGCAATTCTCCCTGTGGATCCCAAGCTTGGGAAAATGCTCATTATGGGTGCTATTTTCTGTTGCTTTGATCCTGTTTTGTCTATAGTGGCTGGTCTCAGTGTGCGGGATCCGTTTCTATTGCCGCAAGACAAAAAGGATGTAAGTGGAAAGCAATTGCACCATTAGCCTCCCTCACCCCCCCTTTTAAATTCATTTACTACTAGTTGGTATCATTCTGCTCTCAATTTCTTATTCATTCTTTCTTTTCTTTAGTTTCATGTCCTTAGCTTTTCGACCACTTCCAAGATTGTGCATGCCCGCTTCTATCTCATGTTTGCTCAATGATTAGTTATTCCACTTTGCTATTTACATCTTGACGGAAATAACCAAAAGTAGTAAGAGGGAGCTATATTAAAAAAGGAATAGTTCTACTTTGTAATATTCCAAGATGTATTTCTTATTAGGCAAAACGGCCTCCTAGCCACTTAAATTTGTATATTGCCAACCCGGTAGACGAACTTAGGAATTTCCCAGTTTAGCACATCTACTTTATAGAATAACGACTAATCCGTCTGAGCGTGTTCCTCAATGCTATGACGGAAATGACATGTCATATGCTTAACCTTTTATAATTTGATATGTGTAAATTTGTAGGTCCCACTTTTTTTAATTCCAATTTATCAAAATATTAACTTAATATTTTTCTCTCTTTTCCTCTACTACTACTGAAACCAGCAAGAAACTCATAAACTGGCAAAAAACTCAAGTTGGTCGGAGAATTCACTATTAATGTCTCTGGCCGGCAATGAATAGTTCGCTCTCCATGTTTGCCTACTCATTTTGTTAATTTCTAGTCACCATCTCCGCACAAACACCTTATTCCATTTTATTGCAGCTACCTCATACACCGTCTCTGTCGAAACATTCTTGTTGCCAAGCCCATTGGCATAGAGCAAACAAATCAGAAATAGCATTTCAACCCAGCCGATAATCTTTTCTTAAAAAAAAGAGAATAAAGGAGCAATGACCAGATAAGAAAGCTTCTAATAGTGACCTCAGCCGCCTGATGTGAGCAAGAACAATAACAACAACTGGTATAATTCCACAAGTGGCGTTTGGTAAGGGTAGACTGACTTTTTTCCGAAAGACTCTTGGCTCGAGAAATGAAAATAAAAAATAGACAATAGATCAGTGACAACTACAGAAGCCAAAAAAATAATATTAGCATAGTAAGAAGCAAAAAATAGATGGAAAAGCAATAACAATAACCAATAATAATACCATAGAAAATAGTGTGGAAACTACATAAATCACTAACAACCCAAGGCGAAATATTATCAACCTAGCTCTGCCCACCCACGATACAATGTAGGATGCCTCCTAACCTACAATCCTTATGTGAAGAACATACTCCAAAAATATTTACCCCAAACACTTAATATGAATAAGAGAGCCTTCTTTTTCATCAGAACTTCATCACAAAATCAACCATCACTATCAGAGTAATGACTAGATCGAAGAAATTGATGTGATTTTCTTCTACCAAAATTCGACTAGTAGGTTTCCTTCTCTCTAGATTCTTATTTTCATTTTAAAAAAAAGAAGCTCTAACTATCAATATTGTCTTCTCAAACAAGTTGGACATTTTATTGGAATTGTTGAGGAGTCACTAGCGTCATAAGAATCTAGAAACACACTGCCTCTCAGAGAATTCACCAAAACATTAATAAGCATTTTTCCATTTTTTGCAGTCCATTTGTCCATCATAATGGAACAACCATAAATTTTCCATTGCGCCTTATGCTCCTCGATAATCTTGTCTGTCTTCTCCACCCCATTTTTTAGACAAGGAACTCTTACTTCGTGATAGGTAGGGGGCTTCATTCCCGGGCCAAATTGGCCTACAGCCTCAATGAATTCACCAAAACTATCGGTGTTGTTAGATACTTATGTGTAAATAGTCCTAGTCCTATATATAGTTGGAGTAGATAATGTCCTAATCCCATATGTAGGAGTATAATATGTCCTAATCCTATATGTAGTAGGAGTAAAATATGTATTATATATAGGGCTCATTGTATCATTGTTAAAACATCAATAAAATATTTTTCTCCCGTGCTTTCTCACATGGTATCAGAGCTTCAGTGAGAAAATTATCGTTGTGCGTCATTCCAGCGACATCCGGGAAGAAAGATCTCATCGCCGTGCAATTTTCCGGCAACTTCGTCTTGTTCCCAGAGTTCATCACTGCTACACTGGTACTGTGCATATACTAGTACCACCATCCGGTCTGAAACCCCTGTACGACCAAACCCCGAAAACTCCAATTCACCGTGCGTCTTTCCAGTTGATGACTCAAGATTTATTTGCGTTCATCGATAAATGTTCGTGAACATTGCAATTTCATAAAGAATAACTAGGCTGAAAATAGGTACATGTCTGTGTTAAAAACTCCTTGTAGACCCATATCAGAGACTCTACCTCTTCTGGTAAGACCCAATTGCCTAACCAAGTAATAATATCATAAAGAATTCATATATTGCATTTCTCTTTTTTCTAAGTTGCAGATGTCCATCCTAAATCGCCACTATTTATAAGTGTGAAGTCTCATGAAATAAAAAGTAAAAACTGTATGTCAAGTATAAGTGGCACATGAAGGTGGTAACTAAAATGATACTTACCGTAGAAGATGCTGCAAACATTCTTCCGAAGCATGGAATTTAAACTTCGAAAAGAATCCTGCCATGCTAGCTGCCTTTCGCTTAAAAAGTTCAGCTGCCCTAGGATTAAAAGTAAAAATTCTACAATCAGGAGGAAAGATAGCAAGCAAAAGGTAGGACTATACAGAAGAATCCAGCAAATACCTCCCGTTGAAGCAGACAATGTTAAAGCTGATATAACTGAAGGCGGTAGAGGAGACTGCGGATACATCCAGGAATGCAATGACCAATGATTAGCTGCTTGGGAAACAGAATTCATCTCAGGAAAGCAGGTCATCTTTTGACTCGTGGAACAATTCAAGGATGTAAACCTTGCCACCACATTGCTGGTGCCACAATTGATCAATCTATGAAACCTACAGATTATACGAGACATAATTAACCTTAAAAACACAACACCAAGGAACACAATTCAAAGTAATAAGACATGCATCAACACTTGTCTTTCTTTTCTTTTTTTTTTGGTTGTTTGGGGGGGGGGGATGTCACACCTCCCTTTTTACTACCCCACTTTTAGGGAAATATAAGCATATAAATACGCTCGTAGGGTATACCCCGACGCTCAGATACCCGAAATGGATAAAATAACGTAAGGGAAGGAGTTTTTCCAATTAAAGGACAATCGGTTCAGGATTTTATTGAGATTAATCAGAGTCGCCACTTGGAAATGATAATGGTGTCCCAAGTCACCGGTTAATCCCGAATTCGAGGAATTTGACTCTTCAAAATGTCTGCGAAGCAAAGATCCGGATAAGGAACTCTATTAACCCGGGAGAAGGTGTTAGGCATTCCCGGGTTCCGTGGTTTTAGCACGGTCACTCAATTGTCGTTCCCGACTCTTGTTTGACTCAATTACAGATTTTAAACAACATATTGTGCCTTTTACTTAAATATTATTTTTATGGAATTTGCGGCATCGCGAAAACACGCCTCGAGTCACACCGCAAACAGTACGCCTGTGACTTTTGGTGTATTTCAGCTTTGCCGGGATTTGGATTTGAGTCGCACCAAGTGAACACTCGTTCATAGGAAGGTATATTAAAATCGTGCCCTAAAATAGTCTATCAGCTTTTGATTGTTTTGGGTAAGACTATGGAATTAGCTAGTAGTCTTCCCGAGCCTAATTGTATTAAACCATTACTAAATGGGGGCCCCGCTTGTTTAACGTTATGCGAGGCTCGTCCCAATTATTTGTTAAGGTCCAATCCTATTTGTTCAACTATATTTGCTATGCATTATTTTTGCCTTAATCGATTTCTAGTATTAAGCATTCCAGGCCCGTTATTTCTGTTATTCAATGGGGCCTCGTCTTCTTTTCACTAAACATATGCTTGAACTGCCCTGGTCTTCGAGACCCAGGCTGTTGTTGGATTTTTGCTCGCAGGCCCAGTTGGCATTATATAGAGATTCAGGCCCATAACATGCATTGGGCCCAAACTAAATAAAATTGGAAACAATTGAAGCAAAAGAACAAAGATACACATTTGAAATAGAAGGCACTTTTATTTATTCAATAAAGGAAATCAATATCATACATCAGCTATAAATTAATTATTTATTACCAAAAATCAGAACTAACATACTACTTCTTCTTCTTACACTAGCGTTTTGAAGTTAATACCTAATCTGAGAAGGCGACGTGATTACATAATGAACTTAAAGAATGATTAAACTAATTAACTATGGATCTGAATTAACTGATTAACTACTCACGTATAATCATATTACCAGTTTCATTATATGCTAAGCATTTTTACATTACAAAGATGGTTCTAGTTAAATTGTATCAATACCCGTAAATGAATAACTCAGAGACCTATTTATAATTATGTTACTGATTTCAATGTGACTTGTTTATCACCAGATTATTAGCCTAAAACATGATTAAAGCACTATCTAATCTAACATTTCCTATTTTTAAGCTTATCTATGTGTAAATGACATCTGATATGTGATTAAGACTTATGAATCTATTGTGAGTGAGTGACCAACCGATTTTTGAAATTATTATTAACTAACCCATGTTTTAAGATCTATTACCTAATTAAGCTAGGTGATGCACTATTGCTACTATACTACTAGTTATTACGATGTTTTTGTTTTTCGTTTTTCAGCTACTACAGAATACTACAATAGATAAATTACAAATCTAAACTAACAACACTAAACATAAACTACAAGACAACATATAATCGGGTCCAGATCTTCATTTTTATTTCAACAATTCGCCATTACAGCTTCTAGTGAAAGAGTAGTGTACCTGAATCAAAATGGAGAAAGCCGATGAGTTCTAGGGGAAATGGAAGTAAATAATAAGCAATAGACTCAATAGCAATGCAACAGTGGAATTGAATGCCAGATGAACAAGACAACACAGCAATAGCAAGCAAAGATCCCACAGCAAAGCAAGTAGAAATTCAGACCCAATTCGAGCAACGAACTCCAAAACCCAGAAGAAATCCACAAGTTTTCACCAGAAAAAATCCCAGAAACACTACTGCTAAGCTATTTCTTTACTCTGAAACTTTGTATTTAGAAGACAGACTCAATGAATTTCAGATTGCAAAATTTCGAACCCCCTTCAGCCCCTTTTTAGGGTGTATTTATAGCTAAACAAAGGGCTGAAACTTGGGGAGAAAGTTATGGGATTAATCCCAACTTTCCCCCTCTTCAAATTACCCAATGTACACTAAGGTACCCAAATCAGTTAACAGAAACCCTTCCAGCATGTGCTGGAAGGTTCCAAAGATTCCTTTTTGGGGCTTTTTACCAATGTAGCCCTAAGGGTTTGGGATTTTTACAGATTTCCCTTTTTAGGGAGACCATTATACCCTTAAATCTCTGCAAAATTGCAGAAATCAGGGGTACAAATGACTCCCTTACCCTCTTATGTTTCACTCTATTCACTGTTTTACCAAATTAATTCCCAATTGTGCCCCTAAGGGCACTGCTGATTTACCCAGCCTACCTAGGTCAGATTCCAGCTTTTGGGATTTATTTAACTAATAGCCAGCCCCTGCATTGGTATTTAAGGGCTGGCCAATCCTACTATTAAGAACTATTTCAATTCTAGCCTCTTTTAATTAGTCCCAGTTAACTAAGACCAATTTATTTCAATTTTAAAACTAATTGCAGGACTAGCCTGCTTTATTATTAAAATTAAACTATTTAAAAGCTAGCCAGTCTCAAGTTGAGACTTAGCTTGGGTATTAAACCCAATTACCGAACAGTTGGGCCCAAAACCTTCACAGGTTTGGCCATTTTTAATGTTCAGGGCTCAAAAGAAAGCCTGGGCCAGTCTGCATTTGCAGACTTAGCCCCTTTGCACAACCAGCCCCTTTTTAAGGTGGACTGTGTGTTAGGGCCTTATAGAATTGATCAACCTTTTGCAAGGTTGACCACTCTTAGGCCAATTATTGCTCAATAGCCTACTTTTGTGTTTTTTAGGTCAATTAAACTAAAGTGCAGGACTAGCCTGCTTAATTACCTATTAAACTAATGGCCAGTCTCAAGTTGAGACCTAGCCTGGGTAATTAAACCCAATTACTGAACATAACTGGGCCCAAAGCCTTTGCAGGCCTGGCCACTTTGATGTTCAGGGCTCAAATGAGCCTTGGTGAGCTTGCATTTGCAAGCTTGACCATTTTTGCACAACCAGCTCTTTTTGAAGTGAGCTGGTGTGTTTGGACCTTATAGAGTTGGTCAACCTTTACAAAGTTGACCACTCTTAGGTCAATTATTGAACCTATAGCCTATTTTTGTTCATGTTCAGTTTTAACCTATTTAAAAACTAGCCACTTTGATGGAACCTAATACTAACAGCTATAACCAATCCCCTAAGGTTCAAACATTGTTAATCAAACACTCACATTTGACAGGAACTAGCAAAACTTAATCATTCTCAACATTTGTTGCATACAGGAACACATATGATCAAATAAACATGCATTAATCAACTCAAACTCAGAGGAAACAATTGATATGGTTGAATTTCAATCAATTAACTCATATCATCAGACTACATGTGACACAGTATGAATTTATGTCAGTTTAGACCTAATTACTACCAGTTCAAGTCATATGACAGTTTGAAGAACTTCAAAATTCACCAAGGTTCATGACATAGGCACACAGAAGCATAGGCTAACACAAACAGTCAGAGAAGGGTTTGAACATGGCTCACAGAAACTATGGATCTATATTATCAGTCAAACCAAGCCATTTTTCACACAAGTCATGACAAACAAGATGAAGGATGTAGAACAGGAGGACATGGAGAATATAATGAAAGAAGGGCCCTGAATCTACTATGCCACAGAACAGGAGAAACATATTTGAAATGCACGTGAAGGATTTGTGAGGGTGTTATTAGAGCAGTAATCCTTAAGTAGACATGAGGGTCCAATGGCTAATCTTAGAATTATGCTAAAAAGGAAAACAGTGAAAACATGGCAAGCTGAAGTAGAACAAACTTAGATATGAAACTATAACTAAACATGAAAGGACCAGAAAAATAAGACTCATTCAAACCTATTGAAAGCTAGATAAAGATGGACTAATGCAGACTAAGAGTCAAAGTTTAAACATGTGAAGGTGATATTGAAGATCAACAGAGACACTTATAGACAAAAAATGAGAAACGCACAGAAGGGACTTAACATGAAGAAAGAAAAGATGACAGAGTATGCAAGATAATAAAAGAGAAGTTATGCTATAGGAATCAAAACAGATCAGAACTATATGACTTAATCAATAATGAAGAGAAGAAGAGAATCAAAGCTACTTTTGACTTACTAAACATATGAGAGAACGAGAGATAGACAAAAATCAACAGTCATGAATCAAAAACCCCAAATCAAAAATAAAAGAGAACAGACAAGATCTTTGAACTCTGATAAAAGAAATCATGATAGATAGAACAAGAAAATAGCAAACATAAACCCTAGCATTAACAGGCTCAAAGAACAAGTTAAAAAATAAGAACAGGCTAATAGACAAGGATATACAGGTGATGTTGTGTAACAGAAGAAGATAAACAGAATAAAAAATAAGCAGAAGAAGTTTTAAACTAGCATGTGAAACACATGATCAAAATAAAGAACAAAAACAACAGAGGAAAACAAAGAACAAACCATATGACTAATATGTGAAGCACAAAACAAAGATAAACAGAACATGCAAGACGAAAGAAGTCAAAGAAGCAGAAAAAGGGGACGGGAGACTTAGCTCGCAGGGCCGGTCCCCTAAGCTTCCTATTCCCTTTCTTTTCTTATTCTTTCCCGGACCCCTTCAGACCCTTTTCCTTGTTTCTTTTTCCTTATTCTTTTTTTTTCATTTTTCTTTTCTGGTTTTTCTTTTTAGGCTCAAAGATGAAGCCTTTTGGGGTTTTCTGGTTAGGGGTGGGTATTTAGAAAGGTAAAGGTAAGATCTTGTGAAGAAACTAGGTTTGAGTCGCCGGAGTTAGGGTTCGGGCGACTTTCTTTTGGATATTCGATGAAATCCGGGGAGATTCGAGGTTCGTGGGTGGCATGGTTGGGTAGATCAGGTTATGGTGGTTCTTTTGGCATTGGTTTGGTACGGTTTCTCGTTGTTTGGGTGGTCACCGGCGAAGTTCCGGTGACCGGCAAGTCAAGAACATGGTCTGTTTTAGGGTTTTGGGTGTTTGATGAGGTGAAGAAGAAAGAGAAGAAGGGAAAGAGAAGCTAGAAGATGGCCGGAGACCACCGTGGGAGGTGGTGGCCTCCATGGTCGGCTAGGGTTTGAAGGTCTGGAAGAAGACGAAGAAGATGAAGACGGGAGAGGTTCTTAGGCGGCTAGGGTTTTGGCTTCTGAAGAAATGGCCAAATTCTTCAGACAAAAGCCTTTTATAGGCAGGGGGTCTTAGGTAATCCAGACCGTTCAATGGATGGAGATCAACGGCTCACATGTGCGTTACTAAAACGGCGTCGTTTGGTTGCTAAAAAGACCAAAGGTCTCGACCATCAGATCATCTGAACGGACGGTTGGGATCACTCTTATCTTAATCAACTAAAACCAACTCGCTAATTATTTGGGCCGTTGGATTTGAACCTAGATGAACGGCGATTGAGTCTCCTATCTCAATTAATTAAATAACTCATGATTGATTCTCAGCCGCTAGATTAAACTTGATGAACGGCTGAGATCAAATCCAATGGTGACTTGGACCGGATCTCCTTGGGTCAAACGCCTTGGGCTGGGGTATTGGGCCTCCAATTTCAATTCTTTTGGCCCCAAATCAATTAAACCCAAAATATTTTTGTATTTTTCTGATTTGAATGATTTTTACGTACTTTCTTTTATACTTTTTTTTCTTTTCTCTTATGGAATGTTATAAAAACCTAATTTCTTACTTATGCTAATTATCTAATATTTTTTGGCAATTTTCTACTATTTTTCCTAATTTTAACTACTTAAAACTATTTTTCTTCTCAAAACTAAATTAATCACCTAGCCTAAAAAAATTTTGATTTTTCTAATTTCTACTTATTCAAACACATAAAGTATAGCTAATTTCAAACGAAGCAAGTAATTGCACTCAAAAAACATATTTATTTTAATTTTGGAATTATTTGTCCGGTGCAAAAATCATGTGCTCACAGCTGCCCCTCTTTGCCCGGGAACACGAAGAGTTTCAGTGCAAAGAGAAGTGAGCAGTAATGAGAGATTTTTGCACATTGGCAAATTCCGTAAAAGCATTTTTGAAAACCTTTTGACCGCACCCTGCTTTAGAGGTTGCCTACATATCCTGGGCTAAACAGGAATCAGGTCAGTGTAGTTCGGGAAGGTCTGGCAGTTTTAAAAACTACCGGACTCACTGTTGCATTGATACTGTTGAGACCTGCTGACTTACTCCTTATTACACCGGGGGGGGGGGAGAAATGTAAAATGAAGAAGCTATTCTAAGCTATGATCCTACAATATCCTAATCTAGCCTTTGTTCTTCTTCCCTCTCCGGTGATGCAGACTCTCTTTCTTTTTGTTGATTTTCTTTGATGCTGACTCTCTTTTTTGTTGATTTTCTTTCCTTGTTTTCCCTTTTTTTTTATTTTCAATGGTACTTCTTGCCATCGAGCTGAACCTGCTCAAAACAAAACAACAAACTACTTTTTTTCTTTTTCTGCCCTAGTGTGGGCTTTTAGCTATATAAACCATGATGTGCAGAAAAAATATTCCCGTACTTGAAGGTGGACACCTAACAGAAATTAAACGTGCAATGCGATGCAGAAAAATATTCCCGTATTCGAAGGTGGGCACCTAACAGAAATTAAACGTGCAATGCGATACAGAAAATATTCCCGTATTTGAAGGTGGGCATCTAACAGAAATTAAACGTGCAATGCGATGCAGAAAATATTCCCGTATTCGATGGTGGGCACCTAACATAAATTAAACGTGCAATGCGATGCAGAAAATATTCCCGTATTTGAAGGTGGGCACCTAACAGAAATTAAACGTGCAATGCGATGCAGAAAAATATTCCCGTATTTGAAGGTGGGCACCTAACAGAAATTAAACGTGCAATGCGATGCAGAAAATATTCCCGTATTTGAAGGTGGGCACCTAACAGAAATTAAACGTGCAATGCGATGCAGAAAATATTCCCGTATTCGAAGGTGGGCACCTAACAGAATTTAAACGTGCAAATGCAAATGTAGAAAATATTCCCGTATTTGAAGGTGGGCGCCTAACAGAAATTAAACGTGCAATGCGATGCAGAAAATATTCCCGTATTTGATGGTGGGCACCTAACAGAATTCAAACATGCAAATGCAAATGCAAAAATGTATTCCCGCAGCCTGAGGACTGGGGAGTGGATTATAAAAGATGTTACCTTCCTCCTTTTGGTATTTTCTTTTACCAATTATCTCTCGCCCGTGAATTTCTTCACTTATTGGCGAACTTCTCTTTTTGGTGTTTTCTATTTTCCACATTGGTCACATTCACTTTAAAGTGATTAGTGACAATTTGTTCCTGAATGAAACAGAAATTATTAGATATAAACTGCTGGCAATTGGCATCTGCCGTCCCCGCTTCTTATTGCTTTCTTCCTTTTTTTGCTTTTCTCATGTTGCATAACTTTCAACTGCTTGTCCCTTGCAAACTCTTTTTGTATTTTCTCATTTTTTCCATTTTTGTTTTGTTTTCTTTTCTTTTGGCCATATCTGCCAAGTTTCTTTATTTCCTTCCTAACTCTTCCTTCTCTCTGACCCAGTGTTGTTTCAGCTTTCGTTATCAGGAGCTGGTAGTTAGCTCTCAAAAGGTAAATAATGAAATGCAGAAAAATGAAAGAAAGGTAAGGGCATTTTGGAAAGATGATAGAACTTATCTGGGTATTTGCTGGCTGATTTCGCTGACGATGCCATGTATTTAAACTCTAACCCAGTTCGTTCCAATCATTATTCTGTCTCTGAATTGTTTCCCACCCAAACCGATACTATTTTTGTTGCTTTTCTCTTTTCTGGTAGTCCTCACGATCGCCCTACGGTGCCTCGAAAGATTTTCACCAATAAGACTCTCTCATTTATTCTCTCAACCTCACAATCGTCTCACAGTGCCGATTAAGGTTTTCACTGATGATACTTTCTCATTTTATTTCTCTCAAACTCACAATCGCCTCACAATGCCGGTTAAGGTTTTCACCGATGAGACTCTCTCATTTTTTTTTTATTTTTTATTTTTTTTCATTTTTGTATTTTGTTTTCTGTACCACGGGTATTATCCGATGCTTCGCTCCTCCTTCGTTGCATTCGTTATCATTTTGGAATTGATCAGAAGGTCTTTCTTTGGACTTTAACATGGCTTTTGGATGGGTTGAGAAAGAAAGGTATAAAGGCTCAAAATCTCACGAGGGTTCAAAGATATTTACAACTCTCGGAATTATTAAACATAACTTCTGCCCCAGTTTCAATATGTGGGGAATTTTTGGATTTTTCTTTATTGTGACTGAACCTCAGTGAGGCTGCCTACGTACCCTTTCGGGAACAAGTCAAAACGTAGTTCATCCAACTTCATAAGTTAGATGGATTTCTTTTTTTTGACTTTTTCCCGATTTCTTTGTCTTTTTCTCTTTTCTTTTTTTTTCATTTTTTCATTTTTTTTATTCCATTTTTTCACTTTTTTTTTATTTTGGCAATTTTGATCTTATTACGCTAAAGCGATTCCGAGAGAGGGTTATGAAAGAATATATTCATTATGGCTCAAAGGGGTTATCAATGGATAAAGTGTTTGGATAGAGAATAAAACGCCTTCGTCATTTCAATTCCAAAATCACAACAAAATACAAAACACATAATTGAAAAGGAATCATACATAGTATCTTTTGATCGCATCTGAATTGATAGCAGTCTCTACGCACTTTCCTTCAACATCTGTTAAATACAATGCTCCATTGGACAACACCCGTGATACCACAAACGGTCCTTGCCAATTTGGCGCAAACTTGCCCTTCGCCTCGGCCCAATGCGGTAAGATACGCCTCAATACAAGTTGTCCGACTTCAAACTTTCGAGGCCGTACCTTCTTATTGTATGCTCTGGCCATTCTTCGTTGATACAATTGCCCATGGCAAACTGCGGCCAACCTCTTCTCATCAATCAAACTCAATTGTTCCAACCGGGCTTTTACCCATTGATCGTCATCTATCTCAGCTTCGGCTATGATCCGTAATGATGGTATTTCTACTTCTGCGGGTATAACAGCCTCCGTTCCATACACCCGTGTATAAGGTGTGGTTCCGATAGAAGTACGCACTGTCGTGCGGTAACCCATGAGAGCAAAGGGTAGCTTTTCATGCCATTGCCTGGATCCCTCCACCATTTTACGGAGAATCTTCTTGATATTCTTATTCGCCGCCTCTACTGCACCATTCGCCTTTGGCCTGTAAGGTGTGGAATTGCGGTGTGTGATCTTAAATCTTTCACAAACTTCCGCCATGAGATGACTGTTTAAATTGGCTCCATTATCTGTGATGATCACCCTGGGAATCCCAAATTGACATATAATATTCTCATGCACAAAATCCACCACCGCTTTCTTCGTTACTGCCTTGAATGTCTTAGCTTCAACCCACTTGGTGAAATAATCAATTGCAACCAGAATGAACCTATGCCCATTGGAAGCGGCCGGATCTATTGGGCCGATAACATCCATGCCCCAAGCAACAAAGGGCCAAGGTGCCAGACATTGTATGCAACTCATAAGGCGGGGAGTGGATCAGATCCCCATGTACCTGGCATTGGTGGCATTTCTTTACATACCCGATACAATCACGCTCCATAGTGAGCCAGTAATACCCAACTCTCAAAATCTTCTTTGCTAAAACATATCCGCTCATGTGGGGTCCACATATTCCGGCATGTACTTCAATCATGATTTCATCTGCTTGTTGTGCATCCACACACCGTAATAAGCCCAAATCTGGTGTTCTTTTGTATATAACTCCTCCACTGAGGAAAAATCCATTAGCTAAACGCCTGATGGCTCTCTTCTGGTCTCCAGTGGCATGTTCCGGATATTTGCCAGCTTTCAGGTATTCCCTAATATCATGATACCACGGCTCTCCATCCGATTCTTCTTCCACAGCAAAGCAATAAGCATTTTGATCACGGACTTGGATCTGAAGCGGATCTATATATGTCTTGTCAGGATGATGCAACATAGAGGACAGTGTGGCCAAAGCATCTGCAATCTCATTGTGCATTCTTGGGATGTGCTTGAACTCTATAGACTGGAATCTTTGAGACAACTCGTGCAAACAATACCGGTATGGTATCAATTTCAAATCTCGTGTCTCCCATTCCCCTTGGATTTGGTGTACCAAGAGATCCGAGTCACCCATGACCAAAATCTCTTGAATACCCATGTCAATTGCCATCCTTAATCCCAAGATGCACGCCTCATATTCGGCCATGTTGTTGGTACAGAAAAATCGTAGCTGAGCTGCAACGGGATAGTGTTGACCCGTACCTGAAATGAGTACCGCTCCGATACCAACGCCTTTGCTGTTGACGGCCCCGTCGAAGTACATTTTCCATCCTGGTCTCTCATCTTGCTCCATCTCCTCGACAATCATTGCCTCATCATCCGGAAAGTACGTCTTCAATGGTTCATACTCATCATCCACCGGATTCTCAGCTAAGTGGTCTGCGATAGCTTGTGCCTTCATTGCCGTACGAGTTATATAGATAATGTCAAATTCTGTGAGCAGAATCTTCCATTTAGCAAGTCTTCCCGTAGGCATAGGCTTCTGAAATATGTACTTCAGAGGATCCAGTCGTGATATCAAGTATGTGGTATATGATGACAAATAGTGCTTCAACTTCTAAGCTACCCAAATCAACGCACAACAAGTTCTTTCAAGTTGAGTATATTTCACCTCGTAGGATGTGAACTTCTTGCTGAGGTAATATATGGCTTGTTCTTTCTTGCCTGTCTCGTCATGCTGACCCAGTACACAACCAAAGGAGTTATCAAGCACTGTCAGATACAAAATCAAAGGTCGCCCTGGTTCTGGAGGAACTAACACTGGAGGATTGGCCAAATATTCCTTAATCTTGTCAAAGGCTTCCTGACACTCGTCGGTCCATTTCACTGCTGCATCTTTTTTCAACAACTTGAAGATCGGCTCACACGTTGATGTCAATTGAGCAATGAATCGACTAATGTAATTCAACCTTCCTAGCAAACTCATGACCTCCTTCTTGTTCTTCGGCGGAGGTAGACTTTGAATAGCCTTGATCTTTGATGGATCCAGTTCAATATCTCGCCGACTCACTATAAACCCCAGTAATTTCCCCTGAAGGTACTCCAAAGGCGCACTTCGCAGGATTGAGCTTTAAATTGTACCTCCGGAGTCTTTGGAAAAACTTTCTCAAATCTCTCACATGATCGGGTTGCTTTTTGGACTTTATGATGACATCGTCCACATACACTTCAATTTCTCGATGCATCATATCGTGGAACATTGTGGTCATCGCCCTCATGTAAGTTGCCCCGGCATTCTTCAATCCAAACGGCATCACTCTGTAACAATACGTTCCCCAAGGTGTAATGAAGGCAGTTTTCTCAGCGTCTTCTTCGTCCATCAGGATCTGGTGATAACCGGCATAACAATCCACAAACGAACCGATTTCATGCTTGGCGCAATTGTCGATCAATATGTGGATGTTTGGCAATGGGAAGTCATCCTTCGGACTGGCTTTGTTGAGGTCTCTGTAGTCCACACACACTCTGGTTTTTTCATCTTTCTTCGGGACCGGCACAACATTTGCCAACCAGGTGGGGTACTTGGTAACTCTTATGACCTTTGCCTCAAACTGCTTGTTCACCTCTTATTTTATCTTCACACTAATGTCCGTTTTGAATTTCCTTAACTTCTGTTTTACCGGCCGGCATTCAGAATAGATAGGCAACTTGTGTACCACCAAATCGGTGCTAAGTCCGGGCATGTCATCATAGGACCAGGCAAAAATGTCCTTAAACTCATGTAACAACCTTATCAATTCATCCCTGAGGGGTGCCTCCAAATGTACACTAATCTTTGTTTCCCGGACATCGTCTTCGCTCCCCAAATTTACAGATTCTGTATCACTCAGATTCGGTTTGGGTTTTTCCTCATATTGTTTCATGTCCTTGCTTATTTCCTCCAGGGCTTCCTCATCCTCACATTCTATTTCACTATCTTCCTCGATTTCTTGTATTGTAATGTGATTGTCAGAACTGGGTCTAGAATCCTTCACGCATGACATGGCATCAGAATCAACACATGCAGAACTGTACAAAAGGAAAAATAAAGAAAAATAAGGCAAAAGTGAAGAAAAGGAAAACTGCATTTCATGAATAAAAAGAACGAACAAAGTTCGGGATACATTTTGATTTTCTTTTCATGAGGGGGATGGGAGAACTATAAAAATAACAATTTTTGGGAAAGCAACGATGAAAATTTGGAGCTAACTACCAAGACTCCTTCCTGATAGGGAAATGACAAGCTTCCCAATTGTTCAACATAATTCCAGGTCCCACAAACTGCACATCTATTTTGCTTGTGCCTTCCCCCACTTCAACCATATTCACATCCCAAAACATCTTCTCAAAACTCAGCACTTCTTCATCAGGTCGGGTCTAGATGTACTTTGTCGCAGCAGATGTCCAATATTTTGTACCAGGCTTGACGAAGGTGTCGGATAGTTTGGGTATAGGCTTAGGCAAGGTCCAGTTCTTTTTGGCTTTTGAGGCTCTCTGGATGTCAGCAAAGGTGGGTTTGAACCCTAAGCCGAAAGTACCTTTGTTTTCTGGAAGCTGAACCGGCTGAATAACCCCCTGCAATGCTTTGCCCAATCCCTTCCGTGGTGCAAACCCATTTCTGAGCATCTCTTTGGCCACCATCACAACAGTTGGTGCCACCATAGGGATTGGAAACTTCTCCCCTTCAGCAATTCTGTTTACCACAATAGCATCTGTCACTTGGTAGACCCAAGGACCTCTATCTCCGTCAGTATCATCAAACGGTGTCACCATATTACAAGCATTTTCTTCCCCATGTACCACAATCTCCTGTTGCTCCCACTCAAATTTGACCATCTGATGTAAAGACGATGGTACTGCCTTGGCCGCGTGGATCCAGGGCCGGCCTAACAACAAATTATATGACACAGAAGTTGCCTATCTGTTGTGGAGGTAGACTTTGAATAGCCTTGATCTTTGATGGATCCAGTTCAATATCTCGCCGACTCACTATAAACCCCAGTAATTTCCCTGAAGGTACTCCAAAGGCGCACTTCGCAGGATTGAGCTTTAAATTGTACCTCCGGAGTCTTTGGAAAAACTTTCTCAAATCTCTCACATGATCAGGTTGCTTTTTGGACTTTATGATGACATCGTCCACATACACTTCAATTTCTCGATGCATCATATCGTGGAACATTGTGGTCATCGCCCTCATGTAAGTTGCCCCGGCATTCTTCAATCCAAACGGCATCACTCTGTAACAATACGTTCCCCAAGGTGTAATGAAGGCAGTTTTCTCAGCGTCTTCTTCGCTCATCAGGATCTGGTGATAACCGGCATAACGGTCCACAAACGAACCGATTTCATGCTTGGCGCAATTGTCGATCAATATGTGGATGTTTGGCAATGGGAAGTCATCCTTCGGACTGGCTTTGTTGAGGTCTCTGTAGTCCACACACACTCTGGTTTTTCCATCTTTCTTCGGGACCGGCACAACATTTGCCAACCAGGTGGGGTACTTGGTAACTCTTATGACCTTTGCCTCAAACTGCTTGTTCACCTCTTATTTTATCTTCACACTAATGTCCGTTTTGAATTTCCTTAACTTCTGTTTTACCGGCCGGCATTCAGAATAGATAGGCAACTTGTGTACCACCAAATCGGTGCTAAGTCCGGGCATGTCATCATAGGACCAGGCAAAAATGTCCTTAAACTCATGTAACAACCTTATCAATTCATCCCTGAGGGGTGCCTCCAAATGTACACTAATCTTTGTTTCCCGGACATCGTCTTCGCTCCCCAAATTTACAGATTCTGTATCACTCAGATTCGGTTTGGGTTTTTCCTCATATTGTTTCATGTCCTTGCTTATTTCCTCCAGGGCTTCCTCATCCTCACATTCTATTTCACTATCTTCCTCAATTTCTTGTATGGTAATGTGATTGTCAGAACTGGGTCTAGAATCCTTCACGCATGACATGGCATCAGAAATAAGGCAAAAGTGAAGAAAAGGAAAACTGCATTTCATTGATAAAAAGAACGAACAAAGTTCGGGATACATTTTGATTTTCTTTTCATGAGGGGGATGGGAGAACTATAAAAATAACAATTTTTGGGAAAGCAACGATGAAAATTTGGAGCAAACTACCAAGACTCCTTCCTGATAGGGAAATGACAAGCTTCCCAATTGTTCAACATAATTCCAGGTCCCACAAACTGCACATCTATTTTGCTTGTGCCTTCCCCCACTTCAACCATATTCACATCCCAAAACATCTTCTCAAAACTCAGCACTTCTTCATCAGGTCGGGTCTCGATGTACTTTGTCGCAGCAGATGTCCAATATTTTATACCAGGCTTGACGAAGGTGTCGGATAGTTTGGGTATAGGCTTAGGCAAGGTCCAGTTCTTTTTGGCTTTTGAGGCTCTCTAGATGTCGGCAAAGGTGGGTTTGAACCCTAAGCCGAAAGTACCTTTGTTTTCTGGAAGCTGAACCGGCTGAATAACTCCCTGCAATGCTTTGCCCAATCCCTTCCCTGGTGCAAACCCATTTCTGAGCATCTCTTTGGCCACCATCACAGCAGTTGGTGCCACCATAGGGATTGGAAACTACTCCCCTTCAGCAATTCTGTTTACCACAATAGCATCTGTCACTTGGTAGACCCAAGGACCTCTATCTCCGTCGGTATCATCAAACGGTGTCACCATATTACAAGCATTTTCTTCCCCATGTACCACAATCTCCTGTTGCTCCCACTCAAATTTGATCATCTGATGTAAAGACGATGGTACTGCCTTGGTCGCGTGGATCCAGGGCCGGCCTAACAACAAATTATATGACACAGCAATGTCGAGCACCTGGAATTCCATAGTAAAATCCACAGGACCGATGGTCACCTCCAGAATAATGTCTCCCAATGTGTTTTTACCCCCACCATCAAATCCTCTCACGTTTATATTGTTCTTCCGGATTCTGTCCGGACTAATGTTCAGCTTTCCCAAAGTTGACAGAGGGAAAATGTTAGCGCTTGATCTGTTGTCTATCAACATTCTGGTCACTACCGACTCTTCGCTCTTCACCGTAAGGTACAGCGCCTTATTGTGCTCGGTTCCCTCAACATGCAATTCCTTATCCTGAGAATGTGATCCTATTAGACTCGAAAATCTTGTTGGTAATCTTTTCCAGGTGGCAAACTGAGATCTTTTCTGGAACATGAGCCTCGTTCAGTATCTTCATCAGAGCCTTCCTGTGTTCTTCTGAGTGTATTAGCAAAGATAGCAAAGAGATTTGTGCAGGGGTCTTCCTCAACTGCTCAACTACCGAGTAATCTTGTGACTTCATTTTCTTGAGGAATTCCTCCGCTTCTTCTTCTGACACTGGTTTCTTCAATTGGCTCTCTTTTACTGCTTTCATCTTTCTCAATTCTTCTGGAGCAAAACATCTTCCAGACCGGGTGAGACCGTGGGTTTCGTTAATTTCCCCAGACACCTCTTTTCCTTTATAAACCACTGCTACCTTGTTGTAATTCCAAGGTACAGTCTTTGTGCTCACCACCGGCATCTGCACCACCGGCCTTATAATTACTGTCTCCGTACTCACGCCTTTCACAGTCACAATCAGCTTTATGCCTGGCACTACCACTTTCAAACCTTCCACCACTACTGGCTTTCCTGTTGGTTCTTCAGCAATCCCTTTTTCTTTCACGGCTTCCTTTTCTGCTTTGCCACTTGACTTTATCATCATCACAGACTGAGATGGTTTCTGATTGCTATCACCTTGCACCAATTCTATCATGTGTGTCTCATGGTGATTTGGCAGCGGATTCTGGGTAATGTTCGGGGCTTCTGGAGCCTGAACTTCAATTCTCCTATCATCAATGAGATCCTGAATGGCATTCTTCAACTGCCAACATTTTTCGGTATCATGGCCCAATGTCCCCGAGCAATACTCACACCTAACAGACGAATCAAGGTTTTTCGGGGGTAGGTTTGGAACTTTAGGTGCAACCGGGCTTAGCATCCCCAACTCTTTCAATCTATGATAAAGGTTGGTATATGATTCCCCCAGTGGGGTGAATGTTTTCCTTGCCTTGTTTCTCCACTCTGAGTCAGGCCTGGGCCTGTTTTGGTTTCTGTAGGGTTTAGAGGTTGGGTATGTGTTCTGGGTGTGGTAAACATTGTATGGGGTTTGGGCTCTCCACACATGTGGTCGTGGCGGTGGGTAGGCTTGGGCTTGTGGGTGGTGGTAGTGTGGGACTGTTGGTGGGTATGGTAGTGGTGGTGGGTTATATGGGGTTGATGTGTTGTATGGGTTTGGCGGGTAAGATGATGGTGGTGGGTTATATGGGGTTGATGGGTTTGGTGGGTGCTGGTGGTAGGGTCTTGGTGAGTGATGATGCGAGTTACGGCTCCATGGCCTGCTCTCTACAGTTGCTACCTCTTCCTTCTTCTTCTTTCCCATCGCTCCCCCGTTTCCAGTTTGTATTGCTTGATTGGTGGCCTTAATGGCCGAAAAACTCATGATTTTGTTTGTTTTCAAACCTCCCTCCACAAAGCTTCCCATCTTCACGACTTCATTGAAACTCTTACCAATCGCCGACACTAAATGACCGTAATATGTAGGCTCCAAAGCCTGTAGGAAACAATCCACCATCTCCCCTTCCTTCATGGGTAGATCTACTCTTGCAGCCTGCTCCCTCCATCTGAAACCGAATTCCCTGAAGCTTTCCCCTGGCTTCTTCTCTATTTTTGTAAGGGATAGTCTGTCAGGTATGATCTCTAAGTTGTACTGAAAGTGATTTGCAAAGTCTTGCGCAAGGTCATCCCAAACGAACCACCTTGTATGATCTTGTCGGGTATACCACTCTAAAGCTGAACCACTCAGACTCTGGCTGAAATACGCCATCAATAGCTCATCTTTACCCCCTGCACCTCTCATTTTGCTACAGTATCCTCTGAGATGGGCCACCGGATCTCCGTGTCCGCTATACATATCAAATTTTGGCAACTTGAATCCCACGGGAAGCTGCACCTCAGGGAATAGACACAAGTCCTTGTAGGCCATACTCACCTACCCTCCGAGTCCTTGCATAGTGCGGAAGGCATTCTCCAGACTGGCCATCTCTTCTTGCCCGGCACTCTTGGCAATTCTTTCTTCACTTGTTTCTATCAACGGGGCATGAGACTCATGTTGTCGGAAAGTTGGCTCTGGAGGGTAGTAGTGAGGATCATGTATATGAAACATCGGTTCACTGGAGGATTTGTGCATAGCAGCGGGTGGAGGTGCCACATACACTGGAGCAACTTGGGGTATGTGAGGTGGTGCTTGCTTGACTGGAGGTGGTGGTACCTGGGAGGTGGAGGCATAATAGTGAGGGTAATCGGGGTATGTGGAGGATGAATTCATTGTTGGTGGTTCAGGATTGGGATTGGCTGGAGGGATATATGCGGGGTTGGCAGGGTAAGCTGGCAGGGGTTGACCTCTAGACCAGGCCTGGTACATCTCGGCCATCTGCTGCCTCAATTTGTACATTTCCTCCTTCATTCCTCCTACATCCACAATCTCATCTTCATGAGCAGGATCCACGATAGTTGCCTCAATTTCTTGGGATACAACTTTCGTCATCTTTTTGTATCTTGTGTTGTATGGGTGGGTAGCCAGAATGCCAGTTGCCTAGAGAATCTGGACTCACAAGCATCAACACCCATTAGTTGTTAGCGCATGAATAAAATGCAATGACTTTAAAAACAAACACATTTCCTCGAGTCGTCATGCATCATCCCGGCCGCTGCTCATTTGGACCAATCACTTTTCTCTTTTTCCCCTCTTTTTCTTTTCTTTCCTTTTTCTTTCTTTTTCTTTCTTTCTTCTTTTTTTTTCTTTTCTTTTTTTTCTTTTTTTTTTCTTGCTCTTTCTCTCTCTTTTTTTTTTCTTCATAATTACGTTCCTATTTATTTGCCTAGCGAATTTAAAAGAAATGACATAAAGCAAAAGAATTGATAACAACACTTGATTTTCCATTGATAATTCAAAACATTGATTACAAGGTGATGTTGTAAAAAAAAAATATAAAAAGATGATGCATGCCCTATGAGTACATCAATGCTCCTAGTGCCCGCGAGGCATCGTTCGGCCTTGCCGCGGGCCTATATGCTAATCCCCTTTGGAGCCTATCTAGGTCAGACATGACTTGTCGCACGAAGAACTTCACTGCTGATACAAAGGTTCCTCGAGACATATCTTCACACAGTTGACTCTTCCGGGTGATGTATTGGGCAATACGAACAATCTTTTCTCCGATGACCCCCTTTTCTTGCAATAAACGGCTTATTTGTTCAGTGCGAGCATCCAAGGTATGTTGGTTATCTTTTTGCACTTGCTGCAGCTCCAATTCTAATCTAGTCATAGTTGTGTAACAATTCTCTCTCTCTTCTTCAAGATCCTTGATAATCTTGTTACTTTTAACCGTGGCTGAAATTATTTTCTTTCTAAGCTGAGCTACCTCAAAATCGTGCTTGTCTTGTAATTGCCAAACCAACTTGGCTCTTTCCTCAGCATCTCTGTCTATTTGCTTCCGAGCCCTGACTAATTCCTTTTCAGCTTTGTCCAAGTCGAAGCCGTAGTCATTTACTACGCGCCGGAGAATCTCAATTAATTTCTCATCCCGGGCTAAGATAATCGGGGTCTCGGATGCAATTTTCATTTTAGCCATTTGAGCCTTCAACATCTCATTTTCTTTCTTCGGCTGTTTCTTCTCCACTTCATCGGATGCTGCCTGTAAGCCACTTTCGAAATGGAGATTTCTCAATTTATCCTCCAACAAGCTGATTTTGGCCTTGTATTCTTTTTCCTTGGCCGCACAGTTCTGATTCTCCTTGGATTGCTCTATCAGATCGTGCAAGTGAGGTCTCTTCGAAAGACGTTCGTGCTCAACCCCTCGTCGGTACCATGTGGAGTATCCAGGCGACATCTCCCCCTTTGCTCTATTCGGCACACAAGTATCAATTTTCAAATTTTTGGCACTCGTTCCAGATTTGCCGGATCTTTGCTTCCGGGAATTGCCCGTCCGGACCAATCTCCACAGCTTGCAAACTGAGGTCCCCATCTCTCGGAATAATTTGACACCTACCTAACTGTCGCAGGGCCCTGTATGGGGCATAAGGTTGTATGCTCTTCAAACCCGTGATCAAAAATGGCGATCCCTCCGTTGGCATATACATTACCTCGTCAAGAGGTAGCCAGTCATACGTCCAATCGATTTGACCGTCAGTTAGTGATCGAAGATACACAATCCAACCTTGGACTCCCTCCGGCAATTTTACTTCTTTTATTCTCGTACTGAACTCTTCCAAACATGTCCGTTCAGCCGAACCATAGCTCGAGAACGAAGGATGGTGTCATAGATGTTCAATTAGCCAGATTTGCAAGATCAGGTTACATCCTTCAAAGAAGTTGGCTCCCGCTTTGCACGCAGTCAGAGCACGATATATGTCCGCTACAATCATTGGGGCCAGAGTACAATTATCTTGTACTATCAGTGTGGTAGCTACCCCGGCAACTTTTATATTGATATGTCCATCTTTCCTCAGGAATACGACAACTTCGAGAAATGCCACCAAAAATGCAAACCTCCGGTGTTCCTCCCATTTCGCTCGGTTGGACTTGCAGCATAATTTGTTTGTGAGGTCTTTGAAACCCCCAACGTGTCCAAACCTGCTATAGATGAAGCTTAAGGAACAAAACTCGTAGGCCAGATCTTCGTTGTGAACATTCCGGGCAATTTTCAAAGAGTCGAGGAAACGATGCACTGTTACCGTCCTCGGAGATACCGGGTATTTTCCTTTTAACGGGACCTCGGTCTTCCCGATATAGAAGGCAATCTCCTCTAAAGTAGGGGTGAGTTCAAAATCTGGGAAATGCAATACATTGTGTGCCGGATCCCAAAACGTGACCAACGCTCTAATCACATCGCCTCGGGGAACCATGTCTAATAACCCCGTAAGGCCTTTTAAGTAACCTTTGACCCAGTCTTGACCATCTGATCCCATGTCTTGCCACCATAATTTCAGCTCCAAGGGGATTTTATTTAGGGAGAAATGTTCATTCATCATTGTGCTCATCCTGCACATTTATTAAGGCGATTTTATTTAGAAAAAAGGAAAATTTTTTTCAATGCAAGTTTTCATTTTTTTGAAGAAAGAAAAGAAAATGACTTTCAAAGTGGCCATTATTGCCAAAACTGCCTTCCGGCGTCCTTTCGGAACATTCGGCCATTTCCAAAAATAGCGATCACCTCGATTATTTGAAAGGAAAATCTTTTTTGGTCTTTTTTCTAAAAGTGTGGTTGGACCCGTTTAAGGGTTGCCTACGTATCCCACCTAATGGCGAGAATCAAACCTGCGTAGTTCGGTCAGATTATTTGACCAATTATTTCAACAAAAATTGTTCCACCTTTTTTTTCAAATTTTCAAATTTCCGGATACCTATTTTCCTATAAATCTTATTTTTCTCTCTTTTTTTTTCAACAATTTTCTACCCTCGGGATTTCCGCCGGTCCGCATAACGATCAAGGACAATAAAAATGCAACACATAACATGCTCGGTCTTTCTAATACCGGGTCACCTGTCCTAGACGGACCCAACCCCTGTGTTGAGTCCCCTAAGTCAAATATGATGCAAATAATCGTCCTAGACCTATGTTCAAAAATCTTACGGTTTCATAGAGTGCTAGACCGTGTACCCGAGCGGACAACTCGAATCGAGGAGGGGGCTACGTACCGGTGACCCGCGGAGTCAATCGGCTTTGTAACTTATCCGGCCTCTATTTTTCTTAATTTAAGGTGACTTTAATAGAAAAGGGAGTCTCAACCAGTAAGCACATCCCCGGGGGTGAAGAGAAAAGGTTTTCGGCACAATTTTATATACAATCCACATAATATCAAAGCGATAAAGCACATAGCATGTTGTTCAAATCATATAATGAAGTCAAATAATAACGCGAACGGCAATTCTAAGGAGCTCGAGTTCTTAAACCCTGAAACCGAGGTTCGGGGTTGGGATCCCCAGCAGAGTCGCCAGAGCTGTCACACCTCCCTTTTTACTACCCCACTTTTAGGGAAATATAAGCATATAAATGCGCTCGTAGGGTATACCCCGACGCTCAGATACCCAAAATGGATAAAATAACGTAAGGGAAGGAGTTTTTCCAATTAAAGGACAATCGGTTCGGGATTTTATTGAGATTAATCAGAGTCGCCACTTGGGAATGATAATGGTGTCCCAAGTCACCGGTTAATCCCGAATCCAAGGAATTTGACTCTTCAAAATGTCTGCGAAGCAAAGATCCGGATAAGGAACTCTGTTAACCTGGGAGAAGGTGTTAGGCATTCCCGGGTTCCGTGGTTTTATCACGATCGCTCAATTGTCGTTCCCGACTCTTGTTTGACTAAATTACAGATTTTAAACAACATATTGTGCCTTTTACTTAAACATTATTTTTATGGAATTTGCGGCATCGCGAAAACACGCCTCGAGTCACACCGCAACCAGTACGCCTGTGACTTTCGGTGTATTTCAGCTTTGCCGGGATTTGGATTTGAGTCGCACCAAGTGCACACTCGTTCATAGGAAGGTATATTAAAATCGTGCCCTAAAATAGTCTATCGGATTTTGATTGTTTTGGGTAAGACTATGGAATTAGCTAGTAGTCTTCCCGAGCCTAATTGTATTAAACTATTACTAAATGGGGGCCCCGCTTGATTAACGTTATGTGAGGCTCGTCCCAATTATTTGTTAAGGTCCAATCCTATTTGTTCAACTATATTGGCTATGCATTGTTTTTGCCTTAATCGATTTCTAGTATTAAGCATTCCAGGCCCGTTATTTCTGTTATTCAATGGGGCCTGGTCTTCTTTTCACTAAACATATGCTTGAACTGCCCTGGTCTTTGAGACCCAGGTTGTTGTTGGATTTCTGCTCGCAGGCCCAGTTGGCATTATATAGAGATTCAGGCCCATAACACGTATCGGGCCCAAACTATATAAAATTGGAAACAATTGAAGCAAAAGAACAAAGATACACATTTGAAATAGAAGGCACTTTTATTTATTCAGTAAAGGAAATCAATATCATACATCAGCTATAAATTAATTATTTATTACCAAAAATCAGAACTAACATACTACTTCTTCTTCTTACACTAGCGTTTTGAAGTTAATACCTAATCTGAGAAGGCGACGTGATTACATAATGAACTTAAAGAATGATTAAACTAATTAACTATGGATTTGGATTAACTGATTAACTACTCACGTATAATCATATTACCAGTTTCATTATATGCTAAGCATTTTTACATTACAAAGATGGTTCTAGTTAAATTGTATCAATACCCGTAAATGAATAACTCAGAAACCTATTTATAATTATGTTACTGATTTCAATGTGACTTGTTTTATCACCAGATTATTAGCCTAAAACATGATTAAAGCACTATCTAATCTAACATTTCCTATTTTTAAGCTTATCTATGTGTAAATGACATCTGATATGTGATTAAGACTTATGAATCTACTGTGAGTGAGTGACCAACCGATTTTTGAAATTATTATTAACTAACCCATGTTTTAAGATCTATTACCTAATTAAGCTAGGTGATGCACTGTTGCTACTATACTACTAGTTATTACGATGTTTTTGTTTTTCGTTTTTCAGCTACTACAGAATACTACAATAGATAAATTACAAATCTAAACTAACAACACTAAACATAAACTACAAGACAACATATAATCGGGTCCAGATCTTCATTTTTATTTCAACAATTCGCCATTACAGCTTCTAGTGAAAGAGTAGTGTACCTGAATCAAAATGGAGAAAGCCGATGAGTTCTAGGGGAAATGGAAGTAAATAATTAGCAATAGACTCAATAGCAATGCAACAGTGGAATTGAATGCCAGATGAACAAGACAACACAGCAATAGCAAGCAAAGATCCCACAGCAAAGCAAGTAGAAATTCAGACCCAATTCGAGCAAAGAACTCCAAAACCCAGAAGAAATCCACAAGTTTTCACTAGAAAAAATCCCAGAAACACTACTGCTAAGCTATTTCTTTACTCTGAAACTTTGTATTTAGAAGACAGACTCAATGAATTTCAGATTGCAAAATTTCGAACCCCCTTCAGCCCCTTTTTAGGGTGTATTTATAGCTAAACTAAGGGCTGAAACTTGGGGAGAAAGTTATGGGATTAATCCCAACTTTCCCCCTCTTCAAATTACCCAATGTACACTAAGGTACCCAAATCAGTTAACAGAAACCCTTCCAGCATGTGCTGGAAGGTTCCAAAGATTCCTTTTTGGGGCTTTTTACCAATGTAGCCCTAAGGGTTTGGGATTTTTACAGATTTTCCTTTTTAGGGAGACCATTATACCCTTAAATCTCTGCAAAATTGCAGAAATCAGGGGTACAAATGGCCAATCCTACTATTAAGAACTATTTCAATTCTAGCCTCTTTTAATTAGTCCCAGTTAACTAAGACCAATTTATTTCAATTTCAAACTAATTGCAGGACTAGCCTGCTTTATTATTAAAATTAAACTATTTAAAAGCTAGCCAGTCTCAAGTTGAGACTTAGCTTGGGTATTAAACCCAATTACTGAACAGTTGGGCCTAAAACCTTTGCAGGTTTGGCCACTTTAATGTTCAGGGCTCAAAAAGAAAGCCTGGGCCAGTCTGCATTTGCAGACTTAGCCCCTTTGCACAACTAGCCCCTTTTTAAGGTGGACTGTGTGTTAGGGCCTTATAGAATTGATCAACCTTTTGCAAGGTTGACCACTCTTAGGCCAATTATTGCTCAATAGCCTACTTTTGTGATTTTTAGGTCAATTAAACTAAAGTGCAGGACTAGCCTGCTTAATTACCTATTAAACTAATGGCCAGTCTCAAGTTGAGACCTAGCCTAGGTAATTAAACCCAATTACTGAACATAGTTGGGCCCAAAGCCTTTGCAGGCCTGGCCACTTTGATGTTCAGGGCTCAAATGAGCCTTGGTGAGCTTGCATTTGCAAGCTTGACTAGTTTTTGCACAACCAGCCCTTTCTGAAGTGAGGTGGTGTGTTTGGACCTTATAGAGTTGGTCAACCTTTACAAAGTTGACCACTCTTAGGTCAATTATTGAACCTATAGCCTATTTTTGTTCATGTTCAGTTTTAACCTATTTAAAAACTAGCCACTTTGATGGAACCTAATACTAACAGCTATAACCAATCCCCTAAGGTTCAAACATTGTTAATCAAACACTCACATTTGACAGGAACTAGCAAAACTTAATCATTCTCAACATTTGTTGCATACAAGAACACATATGATCAAATAAACATGCATTAATCAACTCAAACTTAGAGGAAACAATTGATATGGTTGAATTTCAGTCAATTAACTCATATCATCAGACTACATGTGACACAGTATGAATTTATGTCAGTTCAGACCTAATTACTACCAGTTCAAGTCATATGACAGTTTGAAGAACTTCAAAATTCACCAAGGTTCATGACATAGGCACACAGAAGCATAGGCTAACACAAACAGTCAGAGAAAGGTTTGAACATGGCTCACAGAAACTATGGATCTATATTATCAGTCAAACCAAGCCATTTTTCACACAAGTCATGACAAACAGGATGAAGCATGTAGAACAGGAGGACATGGAGAATATAATGAAAGAAGGGCCCTGAATCTACTATGCCACAGAACAGGAGAAAGATATTTGAAATGCACGTGAAGGATTTGTGAGGGTGTTATTAGAGCAGTAATCCTTAAGTAGACATGAGGGTCTAATGGCTAATCTTAGAATTATGCTAAAAAGGAAAACAATGAAAACATGGCAAGCTAAAGTAGAACAAACTTAGATATGAAACTATAACTAAACATGAAAGGACCAGAAAAATAAGACTCATTCAAACCTATTGAAAGCTAGATAAAAATGGACTAATGCAGACTAAGAGTCAAAGTTTAAACATGTGAAGGTGATATTGAAGACCAACAGAGACACTTATAGACAAAAAATGAGAAACGCACAGAAGAGACTTAACATGAAGAAAGAAAAGATGACAGAGTATGCAAGATAATAAAAGAGAAGTTATGCTATAGGAATCAAAACAGATCAGAACTATATGACTTAATCAATAATGAAGAGAAGAAGAGAATCAAACCTACTTTTTACTTACTAAACATATGAGAGAACGAGAGATAGAAAAAATCAACAGTCATGAATCAAAAACCCCAAATCAAAAATAAAAAAGAACAGACAAGATCTTTGAACTCTGATAAAAGAAATCATGATAGATAGAACAAGAAAATAGCAAACATAAACCCTAGCACTAACAGGCTCAAAGAACAAGTTAAGAAATAAGAACAGGCTAATAGACAAGGATATACAGGTGATGTTGTGTAACAGAAGAAGATAAACAGAATAAAAAATAAGGAGAAGAAGTTTTAAACTAGCATGTGAAACACATGATCAAAATAAAGAACAAAAACAACAGAGGAAAACAAAGAACAAACCCTATGACTAACATGTGAAGCACAAAACAAAGATAAACAGAACATGCAAGACGAAAGAAGTCAAAGAAGCAGAAAAAGGGGACGGGAGACTTAGCTCGCAGGGCCGGTCCCCTGAGCTTCCTATTCCCTTTCTTTTCTTACTCTTTCCCGGACCCCTTCAGACCCTTTTCCTTGTTTCTTTTTCCTTATTCTTTTTTTTTCATTTTTCTTTTCTGGTTTTTCTTTTTAGGATCAAAGATGAAGCCTTTTGGGGTTTTCTGGTTAGGGGTGGGTATTTAGAAAGGTAAAGGTAAGATCTTGTGAAGAAACTAGGTTTGAGTCGCCGGAGTTAGGGTTCCGGCGACTTTCTTTTGGATATTCGACGAAATACGGGGAGATTCGAGGGTCGTGGGTGGCATGGTTGGGTAGATCAGGTTATGGTTGTTCTTTTGTCATTGGTTTGGTACGGTTTCTCGTTGTTTGGGTGGTCACCGGCGAAGTTCCGGTGACCGGCAAGTCAAGAACATGGTCTGTTTTAGGTTTTTGGGTGTTTGATGAGGTGAAGAAGAAAGAGAAGAAGGGAAAGAGAAGCTAGAAGATGGCCGGAGACCACCGTAGGGGGTGGTGGCCTCCATGGTCGGCTAGGGTTCGAAGGTCTGGAAGAAGACGAAGAAGATGAAGACGGGAGAGGTTCTTAGGCGGCTAGGGTTTTGGCTTCTGAAGAAATGGCCAAATTCTTCAGACAAAAGCCTTTTATAGGCAGGGGGTCTTAGGTAATCCAGACCGTTCAATGGATGGAGATCAACGGCTCACATGTGCGTTACTAAAACGGCGTCGTTTGGTTGCTAAAGAGACCAAAGGTCTCGACCATCAGATCATCTGAACGGACGGTTGGGATCACTCTTATCTTAATCAACTAAAACCAACTCGCTAATTATTTGGGCCGTTGGATTTGAACCTAGATGAACGGCTAAGATTGAGTCTCCTATCTCAATTAATTAAATAACTCATGATTGATTCTCAGCCGCTAGATTAAACTTGATGAACGGCTGAGATCAAATCCAATGGTGACTTGGACCGGATCTCCTTGGGTCAACGCCTTGGGCTGGGGTATTGGGCCTCCAATTTCAATTCTTTTGGCCCCAAATCAATTAAACCCAAAATATTTTTGTATTTTTCTGATTTCAATGATTTTTATGTACTTTCTTTTATACTTTTTTTTCTTCTCTCTTAAGGAATGTTATAAAAACCTAATTTCTTACTTATGCTAATTATCTAATATTTTTTGGCAATTTTCTACTATTTTTCCTAATTTTAACTACTTAAAACTATTTTTCTTCTCAAAACTAAATTAATCACCTAGCCTAAACTTTTTTTGATTTTTCTAATTTCTACTTATTCAAACACATAAAGTATAGCTAATTTCAAACAAAGCAAGTAATTGCACTCAAAAAACATATTTATTTTAATTTTGGAATTATTTGTCCGGTGCAAAAATCATGTGCTCACAGGGGACACAGTTCATGGCATGGTCACTTGGTCACAAAAAATGTTATGTACACCTCTCACTTGTTAAATGGTTATGCCACTAGTTAAGTGACATGCCATCAAGTATTACTTTAGCATGTGATAACTTAAGAGAACTTGTAACTCTCAGGAAAGAAATTGTATACATCAGATACTGTATTATAAACCTAAAACACTTGGAGCAATATCATAAACAAGCTTTGTAACTCCACGTCCAAGCAGGACTGCAGGTATTTCAAAACATCTTGCCTTGTTGGTGGTAAAATAAACTTCCAGAGACACAAATTCTTTTAGGCTAAAACCAAGAGAAAACAGATTCCTTATAAGTTGTAACAGGAGCTCAACATTTCATGAGTTCAACTAAGGAATGCAATGCATATGGACAGTTTTTCCAACAAATAAATGTAGACATGCGTCTATATTAAAATGACTCATTATATAACAAAATCAATCATGCCATCACTCACCAGTTGATGGAAGATGCAGACACAACTCGTATATTAGTTTTCATCGTCAGATCCAACGGGGTCCTCTTACATGGGACATGGAGTTCTGAGGAGAAAATTTTTGACCTTGAACCACCATCTGGTTCAGAGGATTCAGCAAGTTTAGCAGAAGCAACTTGATGATCATGGGTAGCCAGTCCTCTTAAGGCTTTATCCTATCAATAGAAGATAAACGGTTAATCTTAGCTTTATCCAAGTATAAAGAGCTGTGAAAAAAAAAAGTATATAGAGCAATTTATGAGGATAGATGCTGGCAATAGTAAGTACCATATCGATAGTAGACAAGCCATGTGCATCTACACCACCCAGTGACAGCTCAGTGACGCTGCGGAAGGTATTTTCATTGCACCTTTGACTTGTTCTACAAGTTTTGGTTGCACAATCTTTTCCACTTACAGTTGAAGCAAGAAAGGCTTCCGGGCTTTTCATGACAATATATGAAAAAATCATTAAATGAGAAGAAAGAAGATACAACAGACAATACATTCCTACAAATTTTTTATACTATTCTACATAATTACCATTTCAATTGCTGTTGATTCTCAGCAGGAAATGCTGAAGGCACAGAAGATTTTTTAATACTAACACTTTGCTCTTCTGGAAAACTTTCCTGCCAGAAAAAAGAAATAAAGATACATAATTAGTGAGGGAAAACACAAAAAGAAGCCGGTCGAAGCATTTGCTGAATTACATATATTCCACATAAAAGTACCGCGACAATAAGTAAACTAACCTTGACATTTTCTTTCCTCGAAATCAAATTTAGCTTGATGCTGTTTTTTCTGACAGGAAATAGCTCGTCCACACGAGTATCAATATATTTTGGGTTCTTCGATACATCAGATCTCTTGGGCCCTGGAAAACACCATTGCTTTCAAACAAGTGGATGGACTTTGTTAGTTGCACTTAAAAAGTTATAAGAGAAATGGAAACAAAAATTACCTCATAGAGCCACCAATTGGGGCTGATGATTCCTCCACAAGTTGCATAGTATTCTTTCTCTTCAATTGCTCTCCCTATCATATTCAGTGTCAAAGGCAAAATTGAAGAAAAGAGCCAAGGTTTACTATATCTACAAATATGCAATTTAAATTTTCCAAGTCACATTTCATGACTATCCATACTAACTTTCTTATATTATTCTTAATCACCAACATATTCATTTATATCTCTTCCTTAACAAATAAAATTCACTTGGCAATTATATTTACTGCCTAGTGTGCACTCTTCAAGACAAAGCATATGGGCGATGAGGCACACGCCCTTAACATCCTTGTGCCCGCACCAATGTACGTATAAGCAAAGCCACCAAGGGCCTATGCTGCATCCTTCAGAGCTAAGCATGGCCCCAGCGAGCTTTTACTATAATAGTCATTCACATATGTTGAAAGCCAATACGCACCTCCATATATACCCCATGTATTAACAAATAAAAGCACTTTGAAAAGGCAATACATGTGAAAATCACACACCATCTTCACATGACTAACATAAATATCGCATGTATGTCCGCAATATCAGACGGGAAATGATAACATGACATGAGCTAAGGCACGTTTTTTTGCATATAGCACTACAAGATTATTCAGTGAGCATCTCAATTGATCATACCACGAGAAGAGAAAGTTAGTCATGCTTTGAAAGTAGAACCTACTTGATGTAAAGAATACAACCACCCCAAAGCAATTACTCAACTTTCATTGCACTCCAGGTAGGCTTAAAATTGGAAGGAAAAGGTTACCATTTATCAATAGTTTGAATGCACATCAAATTAAAGTAATGCTAAATCATTTAAGCGACCATTAAATTTTCCTTTTCTTTGATTTGCTAGCTAAACTTAAATGTTTACACTCTTTGATCGACTTTCTGTACACAATTCTGGAAATAATACACAACTCTAACTTCTTCATCCTCCCTCAGCAAACACATGTACACAAACCAGAAGATATTCCCCATCAAATTATGCTGCTGAACCATTTTTTCTTACCACCCCTCTATTCTTTTATCCCTCCCTGGACACACATAAACAATCTCAGATGACATGCACAATCCCTGTTACAGCTGCACCAATAAGTCAAATGCAGGCAGCCTTATTATCCATTGTAATGGCTGGAGATGAACCCATCTCCTTCCAGAAACTTCTCCTCACAAAATATATGATCTAAACAGAGATATGGATGTTTGCAGGATTGCTTTTGAAAGCAAGTACAGATTGGAGAAGTAACATTCATTCAACTACTTCTCCAAATATCCTTCAATTGCGGTGCATCAGGCCTCATGTATTTTCAGTGCTCACAGCTACAAGGGTGTGGTGTCTTTGGTGGTTGTAGAGAAAGATGCTCATGGATGCCCATAGTGAGAGATTTGTTCTACTTACAGAATTCAACTATATTGTAGTAAGAGTTTCTTTCAAAATAAAAGCAACGCGCCCTATGAACTGATATGGATAGTACAATGGAAGAATGAAATAATGTTCAGAGTTTAAATTTTCTGCACTTACATGGATAATGTAAAACTATTTTACACAATTAGGTTATGATCACTATGAAGGGGAGCCTTGGCATAACTGGTAAAGTTGCTGCCATGTGACCTGTAGGTCACGGGTTAGAGCCGTGGAAACAGCCTCTTGCAGAAATGCAGGGTAAGGCTACGTACTATAGGCCCTTGTGGTCCGGCCCTTACCGGAACCCAGCACATAGCGGGAGTTTAGAGCATCGGGCTGCCCTTTTTAAGTTATGATCACTACAGCATGTGACTATCCACAATAAGTCTAGTCTGGTAGCTTGAAAATAAAATAAATAACTTACTATAGTAGGTAGGTTTAATTGCAGAGTACAAAGTATAATATAAAAAAAAATTGTATTGTAAGTGAATATAAGTTAAAATCTTGGTTTCAATACAGGTAAGGAGGTTACTAACCATTCCATCTTCCATTTTATGTGATTAGTTTGACTAGGCAAAGAGTTTACAGACATACTTTTGAAACTAGTTAACTAAAACAACGCATAAATATTTGTGTGGCTAACTCATCTCATTAAAGGTAAAATAAAAAGTTTATAGTTAAATTATTTCTAAATACATAAAGATAATCATCTCATACAAGGACCAATTGATGGACAAGTGAGAGAGGTTATACATACTGGGCCTAACTAACAAATTGTCACGACCCTAGTTCACCAATCGTGAACATTGTCGTGATGGCACCCAGTCCCCACGACTAGGTAAGCCTAACACGTTGCGAAATACACAAGCTATGAACACTTAAACAAGAAACAACGGAAAAATAGCATAAAAAGGTATGTACTCCATGCCGCTTGGCACATACATTCGTCACCACACTGAATAAAACGTTACCAAGATCCGGAATCCCTCGGCAACACAGACTAAAGGAGAATATACAACTGTGGCTCTATGTGTAAAGATTATCTAACAACGAAATGAAGAAAAATGTCAACTAGTACTATTAGAATAGAAGGAAAGCCTCCGGATCTGCGGACGTAGCAGATCATACCTCGAGGTCTCCAGAAAAGCTGCGGAAATCACCTAGCACGAGCCTGCTCTGATGTACCTGGATCTGCACAACAAAAGTGTGCAGAAGAGTAGCATGAGTACACCACGGCGGTACTCGGTAAGTGCCAAGCCTAACCTCGATGGAGTAGTGACGAGGAAGGTCAGGGCCCTACTGAGAAGCAATAATATAGTGATAATAACAATAATAAACAGTTTAAACAACAAAATTTCCAAAATAACAACATTTACTGAAACTGTCTACAATCAAGCTAAAAACAAATAACCAACTCAATAAACAAGTCCAGGATCTGTGGGAATTGAACCCACAGTCCCATTCTCAGTACCCCGGGTCTCCGGGAATCGAACCCGCAGCCCATGTCTCAATAGTATCACAATAACTCAGGATCTCCGGGAATCGAACCCGCAGTCCCTACCAATAACTCAGGATCTCGGGAATCAAACTCGTAGTCCCTACCAATAACTCAGGATCTCAGGAATCGAGCCCGTATTCCCTACGAATAACTCAGGATCTTGGGAATCGAACCCGCAGTCCACATCTCAATAAATCTCAGGATCTCCGGGAATCGAACCCGCGGTCCACATTTCAGTACCCCTGGGTCTCCGCAAATCGAACCCGCAGTCCACATTTCAATAAATCTCGGGATCTCCGGGAATCGAACCCGCAGTCCACATTTCAATAAATCTCGGGATCTCCGGGAATCGAACCCGCAGTCCACATTTCAATAAATCTCGGGATCTCCGGGAATCGAACCCGCAGTCCACAAACACAACACATAAAGGAATACACAGAGAGAAGTATAATATGCTTAACTATAACTTCACCGATAAACGGCGCCAGCGATTACCAAGAAAACTCAAGTAAGACAATTAGGCAACTAGACAGTTAAATACTACCTAATCATGCTTTTCTAACTGCTACCGGGTAGGAATATCGAATTTAACAGCTAACAACAGGAATATCACTCATTGAACATTTTAAGTAAAGTACGTGTTCAACAACCAGCGCATGTACACGCCTGTCACCTCGCGTACAAGGCATTTAAAGTATCACATAATATCCTAGGGGTGAAAGTCCCCCACACGAGGTTAGACAAGCCACTTACCTCAATGTTTACGAACAATTCAATCCGTGGCAATGCCTTTTCCTTTCAAATTTGGCTCAAATCCAATCGTATCTATACACAATTGAATTAATATCTTCAATACTACTCAACAAACTAATTCCTAAGGCCAATTACAACTTTTACAACATTCTGCCCGGAATAGTGAATTTCGACCCCGGGCCCACATGGTCGGAACTCGGGGTTCGGACCAAAATCCGGTTACCCATCCCCCCACGAGTTCAAGTATATGATTTGTTTCAAAATCGGACCTCAATTCGAGGTCCAATTTCCCAACTTATGAAAAACCCTATATTCTACCAAAAACAAGAAATTCTACCATGAAAACCTTTGATTTCTATTGAAAAACATGTATAATGATGTAAGAATTGAAAGAATTAAGTAAAAAGTGACTTACAATTGTTTTGAAGAAGAAGGAATCCGTGAAGAATCGCAAATGGGTGTTTTTGGGTTGTGAAATGTGAAGAATGAAGCTGGAAATCGTGATTTACAGGTCTCCTGTGTTCGCATTTGCGAACATGGGTTCGCAATTGCGAACACCGACCAATATCTGGAGTTTGAAAAATAAGCTAAGGCTGGGAAGTTCGCATTTGCGAACTTTTGTTCGCATTTGCGAAGCCAAGGCAAAAACTGGGAAGTTCGCATTTGCGAACTATTGTTCGCAATTGCGAACACAGGCTAAATATTGGGAAGTTCGCATTTGCGAACTATTGTTCGCATTTGCGAACACAGGCACAATAGCGTCGAGTTCGCATTTGCGAACTATTGTTCGCATTTACGAACACAGGCACAATAGTGTCAAGTTCGCATTTGCGAAGTATTGTTCGCATTTGCGAACACCAGGCACAATAGGGGGAGTTCGTATTTGCGAACTATTGTTCGCATTTGCGAACTCTGCAGAATAGAGGGGAGTTCGCATTTGCGAACTCTGCAGACCAGTTGCCGACAGCAACTTCTAACATGAAAAATTGATCTCGTGGCCTATCCAAAGTTCACCCGAGCCCTCGGGGCTCCAAACCAAATATGCACACTGACTTAAAAACATCATACGAACTTGCTCGCGCGATCAAATCGCCAAAATAACATCAACAATCAATAATTCACATCGAATTCAAGCCTAAATTTCTTAATACTTTCCGAATTGCACATTCGATCTGAAACCCGACCAAACGACGTCCGAATGACCTGAAATTTTGCGGACATATCCAAAATCACATAACGAAGCTACAAAAATTGTTGGAATTCCATTCCGACCCCCGGATTAAAATCTCACCTATCGTTCGGATTCGCCAAAATTTCAACCTTCGGCATTTCAAGCCTAATTGAGCTAAGGACCTCCAAATACATTCCGAACGCGCTCCCAACCCCGAAATCACCCAACGGAGCTAATGGAACCATCAGATTTCTGTTCCGAGATCGTCTTAACACTGTTCCGGTTACGGACCATTTTCTATCTTTAAAGCTCTCATTTAGGGACTAAGTGTCCCAAAAATACTTCAAATTTCAGGGCCGACTCTCCCGGCAAACCACAATAGCAGAAATGTACTTAGGGAAACAGTTAAATTAGAGATTGGGGAGTAATTTTCAAAAACGACCGGCCGGGTCGTTACATCTGTCCACCCTTAAAAGATTCGTTCGTCCTCGAACGAGCATACAAAACATACCTGGAGTAGTGAAAAGATGAGGGTACTGGCTGCGCATATCCTGCTCGGTCTCCCAAGTTGCCTCCTCGACCGGCTGGCCCCGCCACTGAACCTTTACCGAAACGATGTTCTTTGACCTTAGCTTTCTGACCTGCCTGTCTAGAATGGCTACTGGCTCCTTAACATAAGACAGATCCTTGTCTAGCTGAACCGAAGTGAAATCCAACACATGCGACGGGTCACCATGGTACCTCCGGAGCATGGAGACATGAAATACGAGGTGAACTCCAGCTAGACTAGGAGGTAAGGCTAACTCATAGGCAACCTCCCCAATACGCCTCAAAATCTCAAAAGGGCCAATAAATCTGGGGCGGAGCTTCCCTTTCTTCCCAAACCTCATAACGCCCTTCTTGGGCGAGACTCGAAGTAGAACCCGCTCGCCAACCATAAAAGCCACATCGCGAACCTTCTTGTCCGCATAACTCTTCTGTCTAGACTAGGCTGCACGAAGTCTGTCCTGAATCACCTTGACCTTGTCCATAGCATCCTGAACCATATCAGTACCTAGCAACCTGGCCTCGCCCGGCTCAAACCAACCCACGGGAGACCTGCACCTCCTACCATATAGGGCCTCATACGGTGCCATCTGAATACTAGACTGGTAGCTGTTGTTATAAGCAAACTCCGCCAGTGGCAAGAAGTGATCCCATGAACCTCCAAACTCAATCACGCACGCACGGAGCATATCCTCCAAAATCCGAATAGTGCGCTCGGACTGCCCATCAGTCTGGGGGTGAAATGCTGTGCTCAGCTCTACCCGAGTACCTAACTCCTGCTGTACGGCTCTCCAGAACCGTGAAGTGAACCGAGTGCCTCTATCCGAAATGATGGAAACTGGAATACCATGCAGCCGAACTATCTCCCTGATATAGATCTCCGCCAGTCGTTCCGATGAATAAGCAGTACTCACCGGTATGAAATGGGCGGACTTGGTCAGCCGATCCACAATAACCCAAATGGAATCAAACTTCCTAACCGTCCGTGGAAGTCCGGATACAAAGTCCATGGTAATGCGCTCCCATTTCCACTCGGGAATCTCAATCTGCTGCATCAATCCACCCGGACGCTGATGCTCATACTTCACCTGCTGGCGGTTGAGGCATCTAGAAACATAATCAACTATATCCCTCTTCATCCGCCTCCACCAGTAATGTTGTTTCAAGTCCTGATACATCTTCGCGGCTCCCGGATGGATGGAATACCGCGAGCTATGGGCCTCTTCTAGAATCAGCTCTCGAAGATCATCCACATTAGGCACACAGATACGCCCCTGCATCCTCATAACTCCATCATCCCCGATGGTAACATCTCGAGCATCACCACGCCGAACTCTATCCTGAAGGACAATCAAATAAGGGTCGTCGAACTGACGCTCCTTGATGCGGTCAAATAGAGAACACCGAGAAACCACACATGCCAGAATCCGGCTGGGCTCCAAAAGATCCAATCTAACAAACTGCCTGGCTAAAGCCTGAACATCCATCGCCATAGGCCTCTCTGAAACTGGTAGATATGCTAAACTCCCCAAACTCTCTGCTCGACGACTCAAGGCATCGGCAACCACATTAGCCTTGCCCGGATGATAGAGAATAGTAATATCATAGTCCTTGAGTAGCTCCAACCATCTCCTCTGACGCATATTCAGGTCCTTCTGCTTAAGCAAGTGCTGCAAGCTCCGGTGATCAGTGTAGATCTCACAAGGGACCCCATATAACTAATGACGCCAAATCTTCAAGGCGTGAACAATGGCAGCTAGCTCCAAATCATGAACAGGGTAATTCTTCTCATGCACCTTCAGTTGTCTCGACGCGTAGGCAATCACCCTACCATCCTGCATCAATACCGCGCCGAGTCCAACTCGTGAGGCATCACAATATACGGTATAGGACCCCGTACCTGTAGGCAACATCAATATAGGGGCCGAAGTCAAAGCGGTCTTGAGCTTCTGAAAGCTCACCTCACACTCGTCTGTCCACTGAAAAGGGGCACCCTTTTGGGTCAATCTGGTCATAGGTGCTGCAATCGAAGAGAACCGCTCTATGAAACGACGGTAATAGCCTGCCAAACCAAGGAAACTGCGAATACCATCACTCGACACCACGTGGCCCAAAAATACTACTGAACTCAACCAGAATTCACATTTAGAGAACTTGGCATAAAGCTGCTTCTCCCTCAGAATCTGAAGCACTATCCTGAAATGTTGCTCGTGCTCTTCCCGGCTCCGGGAATATACTAGAATATCATCAATGAAGACAATCACGAACGAGTCCAGATAAGGCCTGAACACACTGTGCATCAAATGCATAAATGCTGCTGGGGCATTAGTCGACCCAAAAGACATCACGAGGAACTCATAGTGACCATACCGGGTCCTGAAGGCAGTCTTCGGGATATCTGGCTCCCGAATCTTCAGCTGGTGATACCCAGAGCGCAAATCAATCTTAGAAAACACTTGTGCGCCCTGTAGCTGGTCAAATAAATCATCAATACGGAGCAAAGGATACCGGTTCTTCACTGTAACCTAGTTCAGCTGACGATGGTCAATACACATACGTATAGAACCGTCCTTTTTCTTCACAAACAATACAGGAGCACCCCAAGGCGAAACACTGGGTCGAATAAAACCCTTGCCCAATAACTCCTGTAACTGATCCTTCAACTCCTTCAACTCAGGAGGAGCCATACGGTACGGTGGAATAGAAATGGGCTGAGTGCCGGCAACAAGTCAATAGCAAAGTCAATATCTTTGTCGGGCGGCATGCCCGGGAGATCAGCTGGAAATACATCAGCAAAGTCACGTACCACATGAACGAAATCAATAGAGGGAGTGTCAATACTGACATCCCGCACATAGGCTAGATAAGCAGCACACCCCTTCTCAACCATACGCTGAGCTCCGAGAAAAGAAATAACACGGCTAGGGGTGTGATCTAGAGTACCACTCCACTCAATACGTGGAATGCCTGGCATAGCCAGCGTCACGGTCTTGGCGTGACAATCAAGAATAGCATGATGGGGTGACAACCAGTCCATGCCCAGAATAATATCAAAATCGACCATCCCGAGCAACAATAGATCCGCTCTGGTCTCAAAATCACAAATGGTAACCAAACACTACCAATATACACGGTCCACAGCTAAAGAATCACCCACCGGAGTGGAAACATAAATGGGGGCACTCAAAGAATCCCGAGGCACACCTAGATGAGAAGCAAAGTAAGAGGACACATATGAAAGTGGAACCAGGGTCGAATAGAACTGATGCCGCCCTGTGACTAACCAGAATAATACCTGTGATAACAGAATCAGATGCAACAGCCGCAGCGCGATCAGTAATAGCATAGAATCTGGCTTGTCCCCCCTCTCGAGGGCGGCTTCTGGAACTCTGACCCCCGCCCCTGGCTAGCTGGGCAGGTGGAGTGGCAGCTGGGGCTGGAATGATAGCCTGCTGGCCCTGAGAACCACGCGGATGCTATGATGACTGATGAGGGGCTCCTCTCCTGCGCCTGGGGCACTCCCTAACTAGGTGGCGAGTATCCCCGCACTCAAAACAAGCTTTGGGAGGACGCGGTGGCTGTGACTGACCGGCCTCACCCCCACTAGTCTGACCGCTGGAAGGACCCCGCGCAGGAGGTGCACTGGAAACCGGGGGAGCATAATAAGGCTCCTGAGGTGCTGGAAGACCTGGAGTACTACCGGCTGCGGGCAATGCTGAGTGAACTGGTCGGCCGGAATAACCCCTGCCAAAGCGACCGGCTGATGAAGTGCGGGCACCAGAGAAATGGCTCGACTCACGAGACCTCTTGGCCTCTCTCTCTCTCTCTGCTCTCTAGGGAGCATACTCTCGATCCTCTTGGCAATGCTAACTGCCTGCTGATAAGATATATCTGTCTCCAGCTCTCTGGCCATGCTGGATCGGATAGGCGGAACAAGGCCCTCGATAAATCTCCGCACTCTCTCCCGAACCGTGGCTACCAAAGCCGGTGCATGCCTGGCTAGACGGGTGAAACTGATAGCATACTCCGATACTGACATGGAGCCCTGTCGCAACCGCTCAAACTACGAGCGCCAAGAATCCCTCAGGCTCTGTGGAACAAACTCCCTCAAAAACAGATTTGAAAACTGTGTCCAAGTCAATGAAGAAGACTCCTCTGGACTATCCAACTCATACGTGCGTCACCAATCATAAGCGGCCCTACGAAACTGAAAAGTAGTGAAGGGAACCCCGCTGGTCTCCACTATCCCCACGGTACGAAGAATACGATGACACTCCTCTAGAAAACCCAATGCATCATCTGTAGCCAAACCACTGAATATTGGAGGATCATATTTCTTGAACCTCTCCAATCTACACTGCTTGTCCTGAGAGGCAGCTGGCCCACCTACGGGCTGTGCTGGGGCGGCAGGAGGCATAACTATAATCTCTGGAACCTGTCCCACTGGCACTCGCTGCTCATGTGTAACGACCCTAGTTCACCAATCGTGAACCTGTCATGATGGAACCCAGTCCCCGCGACTAGGTCTCCTGTAGTGCTGGAGTAGTAGCAGCTGTAGTCGGTGTACCAGGTGCCTGCGCTCCAACCTGGTCTACCTGTGGCACCTCAGCGGCAGCGCGCGCGGGTGTTGTGGTTGCACCTCGGGCGTGTCCTCGTCCTCTACCTCGGCCCCAGCCTCTGACGGCGGCAACAGGGGGCGCGGGTACTTGATTGTCGTGAGTAGCTCGTGTCCTCACCATCTAAGAGAGAATAGAAAGCAGTAGTTTAGATTTTTGATGCCAAGAATGTCGCACGACAAGGAAATCCAAAAGAAATGAAGAGTTTCCTAAACAGTTACATAGCCTCTCGTAGATAAATACAGACGTCTCTGTATCGATCAGCGAGACTCTAAGTAACCGGTCTATGTCCCGTGACTCCTATGAACCTAGAGCTCTGATACCAACTTGTCACGACCCTAGTTCACCAATCGTGAACATTGTCGTGATGGCACCCAGTCTCCACGACTAGGTAAGCCTAACACGTTGCGAAATACACAAACTATGAACACTTAAATAAGAAACATTGGAAAAATAGCATAAAAAGGTATGTACTCCGTGCCGCTTGGCACATACATTCGTCACCACACTGAATAAAACGTTACCAAGATCCGAAATCCCACGGCAACACAGACTGTCACGACCCGGATTTCCCACCATCGGGGGTCATAATGGCGCCTACTAAATGGAAGCTAGGCAAGCCAAATATTAATTACACCTCCATTAATTACCAAATTCTTATTAAGACTTATTATTAAAAACATATAAATTACAGCGGAATAATCAAAATTAGCGGAAGACTTAGTCAAATATGATAAAGAAAACCCAAACATGATACACTACCCAAGACCGGTGTCACAATACTCACGAACTTCTAAGAATAATACACATAATTGTCTGAAAGAAAATACAAGCTGTTTATCTCGATTACATGAGATAACGGAATGAAAAGCATAGATAGAAGAGACAACAGGTCCTGCGGACGCCTGCAAGGCTACCTCGTAGTCTCAGTAGTCAAAAAATCCACAAGTCTCTACTGTCGCTGCTGCTGTCTGTAACCTGTATCTGCGCAAAAAGAGCGCAGAGTGTAGTATCAGCACAACCGACCCCATGTGCTGGTAAGTGCCTGGCCTATCCCAGCGAACTAGTGACAAGGCTAAGGCCAGTCACCCACCTAAACCTGTACAGTTGCAATATAGATATATATATATATATATATATATATATATATACAATACATTTATAAATATATATATATATATATATACACAATACATTTATAAGGAAAGACTCTGCTCTGAAATAACAGTCAATAACTCGTGATATCCAGAATAATCTAATCAACAGAATAAATCTTACTTTCATGTCTCGATTCCTCTCTCATTTCATATCTCGTGGTAGGCGTACCACCCGCTCCCAACTATCACAGTAATTATATCTTGTGGTAGGCGTACCACCCGCTCCCAAATATATCAATAGGCTACCGGCAACTATGGCCCAATGCCAAGATTTAAATCACTTTGTGGTCGGCGTGCCACACGATCCCATTTCTTATTATATAAGTGGTCGGCGCGCCACACGATCCCAATTCATAAATATATAAGTGGTCGGCGCGCCACACGATCCCAATTCATAAATATATATATATTACCGGCATTTAGCCAATAATCTCTACATTAACAATATTTATAAATTACTGGTTTTAAACCAATAATTGATGATAATTTCAACAATTTATCTCCATTACCGGTATAACACCAATAACTCTTAATCAACAATTTATTCATAACTAAATTCCTATTCCTTCAAGCCAGGATAGAACAAACACTTACCTCGAAAGTTTACGAACGATTCAATCCGTAGCAATGCCTTTTCCTTTCGAATTTGACTCCAATCCAATCGTATCTATACACAATTGATTTAATATCATCAATTCTACTTAACAAACTAGTTCATATTGCTAAATATGGTTTTTACAACATTCTGCCCGGAATAGTAAAAATCGACCCCGGACCCACATAATCGAAACTCAAGTTTCGAACCAAAATAAGTTCACCCAATCCTCCATGAGTTCAAATATACAATTTGTTCTTAAGTTCGACTCCAAAACGAGGTCTAGATCGCAAATTCTTTGAAAGCCCTAACTATGCCCATTTCTCAAATTTTTCAACCAATTTACACATGTTTAAGCCTAAGAATTTGATTGATGTTGATGAAAAATGAAGAAGACGAGTTAAACAATACTTACCCAATGAACTTTGATGAAGAAATGCCCCAAAGATCGCCTAAGAGTTGTGGAGAAGAAAGGATTTTGTGAAAATGGGATAAAATCCCGTAAGTGTTCTGTTTTGGGTATTAATTCACTGGGCGAAAATTTGCCCTTCGCGTTCGCGTGCGCAGTGTCGCGTTCGCGAAGGGTTGGACGGAAATGGGCATCGCGTTCGCGTGGACACAGTCGCGAACGCAGAAGAAAAATCTGGGGGCTTACAATTTGGCCTACGCGAACGCATGGTACCTTACGCGAACGCGTAGAAGAGGCAGGCCAGGCTCCGCGAACGCGGGAGCCTTCACGCGAACGCGTAGAGGAAAAAAGGTGGGGTCCAAGTTGTTTTACACGAACGCGATCCGATGGACGCGAACGCGTAGAAGGGGAAAGAGAAGCCTTCGCGAACGCGACCAGGTGGACGCGAACGCGAAGAAGGAATATCTGCTGCAGATTTTCTGCAGTTTTTTCCAAGTCCAAAACCACCCCGATGCCTATCCGAAACTCACCCGAGCCCTCGAGGCTCCAAACCAAATATGTACACTAACTCAATAACATCATACGAACTTGCTCGAGCGATCAAATCGCCGAAATAACATCAAAATCAATGAATTGAGCCTTAAAACTCAAGAATTTTTTCAAATTTCATAATTTCCAAAACATCCAATTTAAGGCCGAAACACGTCAAACGACGTCCGTTTTCAACCAAATTTTACAGGAAGCGCTTAACCAATATATATGACCTGTACCGGGCGTCGGAACCAAAATACGAGCCCGATAATAGTACTTTTTAATAAAAATTCAGTTTCATTTTCCTTAAACATTTTCAGAAAACAATTTAACAGAAAAATTCTTTTACCGGGGTTCTAGACCTCGGATTTCAATTCCGGGCATACGCCCAAGTTCCATATTTTTCTACGGATTTTCTGAGACCGTCAAATCACGGATCCGGGTCCGTTTACCAAAAATGTTGACCAAAGTCAACCATATCAATATTAATATCAAAATTCTTCAACTTTTTCACATATTTCACATAATTCAACATAAAAATTTTCCAGCTTTGTGCCCGGACTGTGCACGTAAATCGAGGCAACTATAAATGAGGTTTTCAAGACCTCAAAAGCTCGAAATGATTAATAAAACAAGTGATGACCATTTGGGTCGTCACATACAGTCAAAATAATCCAAGAAAAACTAGAACCATTGTATAGTGAAAACCCATTACAAGGAAGCAAAATGTCAACTAGTACTAGTAGAATAGAAGGAAAGCCTCCGGATCTGCGGACGTAGCAGATCATACCTCGAGGTCTCCGGAAAGCTGCGGAAATCACCTAGCACGAGCCTGCTCTGATGTACCTGGATCTGCACAACAAAAGTGTGCAGAAGAGTAGCATGAGTACACCACGGCGGTACTCAGTAAGTGCCAAGCCTAACCTCGATGGAGTAGAGACGAGGAAGGTCAGGGCCCTATTGAGAAGCAATAATATAGTGATAATAACAATAATAAACAGTTTAAATGATAATAATTTCCGCAATAACAACAATAAAATGATTACTGCAACCGTGTATAATTTAGCTAACAACAAATAACCAACTCAATAAAAACAAGTCTAGGACCTGTGGGAATTGAACCCACAGTCCCATTAACAGCACCCCTGGGTCTCCGGGAATCGAACCCGCAGCCCATGTCTCAATAATATCTCAATAACTCAGGATAAACAGCGCCAGCGATTACCAAGAAAACTCAAGTAAGACAATTAGGTAACTAGACAGTTAAATACTACCTAATCATGCTTTTCTAACTGCTACCGGGTAGAAATATCGAATTTAACAGCTAACAACAGGAATATCACTCATTAAACATTTTAAGTAAAGTACATGTTCAACAACTAGCGCATATACACGCCTGTCACCTCGCGTACAAGGCATTTAAAGTATCACATAATATCCTAGGGGTGAAAGTCCCCCACACGAGGTTAGACAAGCCACTTACCTCAATGTTTACGAACAATTCAATCCGTGGCAATGCCTTTTCCTTTCAAATTTGGCTCCAATCCAATCGTATCTATACACAATTGAATTAATATCATCAATACTACTCAACAAACTAATTCCTAAGGCCAATTACAACTTTTACAACATTCTGCCCGGAATAGTGAATTTCGACCCCGGGCCCACTCCTACGAACCTAGAGCTCTAATACCAACTTGTCACGACCCTAGTTCACCAATTGTGAACATGTCGTGATGGCACCCGGTCCCCACGACTAGGTAAGCCTAACACGTTGCGGAATCTATAAATTATAATTACTTAAATAAGAAACAGCGGAAAATAACATAAAAGATATGTAATCCGTGCCACTTGGCACATACATCCGTCACACAATAAATAAACACTACCAAGATCCGGAACCCCACGGTAACACAGACTAAAAGGGAAATACAACTGTGGCTCTATGTGTAAAGAGTATCTAACAACGACATGAAGAAAAATGTCAACTAGTACTACTAGAATAGAAGGGAAGCCTCCGGATCCGCGGACGTAGCGGATCATACCTCGAAGTCTCCCAGAAAGCTGCGGAATCACCTAGTACGAGCCTGCTCTGATGTACCTGGATCTGCACAACAAAAGTGTGCAGAAGAGTAGCATGAGTACACCACGGCGGTACTCGGTAAGTGCCAAGCCTAACCTCGATGGAGTAGTGACGAGGAAGGTCAGGGCCCTACTGAGAAACAATAATAATATGATGATAACAAAATAAACAGTTTAACAGATAACAACAAAATTTCCAAAATAACAACATTTACTGAAACTGTCTACAACCAAGCTAATAACAAATAACCAACTCAAATAAACAAATCCAGGATCTGTGGGAATTGAACCCACAGTCCCATTCTCAGTACCCACGGGTCTCCAGGAATCGAACCCGCAGCCCATGTCTCAGTAAATCTCAGGATCTCCGGGAATCGAACCCGCAGTCCACATCTCAATAAATCTCAGGATCTCGGGAATCGAACCCGTAGTCCCTACCAATAACTCAGGATCTCGGGAATCGAACCCGTAGTCCCTACCAATAACTCAGGATCTCGGGAATCGAACCCGTAGTCCCTACCAATAACTCAGGATCTCGGGAATCGAACCCGTAGTCCCTACCAATAACTCGGGATCTCGGGAATCGAACCCGTAGTCCCTACCAATAACTCAGGATCTCGGGAATCGAACCCGTAGTCCCTACCAATAACTCAGGATCTCGGGAATCGAACCCGTAGTCCCTACCAATATCACGTCGGGTCTCTGGGAATCGAACCCACAGCCCTGGGTCTCCGGGAATCGAACCCGCAGTCCACAAACACAGCCAATTAAGGAAATCCACAGAGAGAAATAATTATGCTCAACTATAACTTCACCGAAAATAGTGCCAATAATTAACAAGGAATTCAAACAAGGCAGTTAGGCAACCAAACAGTTAAGTGCTACCTAATCATGCTCTTCTAACCACTACCGGGTAAAATATCAAATTAACAACCAAAGACAGGGATATCGCTCATCGAACATTTCTGAATAAAATACGTGTTCATCAACCAGCGCATGTACACGCCCGTCACCTCGCGTACAAGGCATTTCAACTATCACATAATATCCTAGGGGTGAAAATTCCCCCACACGAGGTTAGACAAGCCACTTACCTCAATTCCGGTACAAAACCGCTAAGCAATAACCCTCTTGCCACGAATGTCGGCCTCCACAAGTGTAGAATCTGATAAAATCAATAGAATCACGTCAAAATAGGCCAATTGGGCATTACCCAATCAAATTAACTCAAAATTCACCAAAACCCACAAGTTGCCAAAACCCGACTTTCGGTACGCTTATCGAAAAATCACGAAAGTCACATATTCGGAACCCTCATTTCAATACGAGTCTAAGCATATCAATTTTTCCAAAATCGGACTCCATTTGCCCATTCAAAACCTTGATTTTCTAAAGTCCAAGACTAGGGCTAAACCCTCCATAATTACCCCAAATTCCTCCATTTTCATGATATAATTGCATAATATTACCAATACTAATCATAATATGAGTTCATAGTTGATTACATGATGATTTCCCTTGATTTCCTCCTCAAAATCGCCCAAAATCGCCCTTAAGCGAGACCCCCAAATGTTAAAATGTTCTGAAATTTTTCTAACTTCGATACACTTACTTACGGCGATTTTCGCTTCTGCGGAACATTTTCCGCTTCTACGCTACCGTATCCGCGACCAAAGGGTCGCTTCGGCGGTTCCGGGCCTAGCCGGCCATTTCCGCTTCGCGAATAAAGGGCCGCTTCGGCGGACCCGCACTGCGAAGAAGCTTGCGCCTCGCGGACAAATCCGCCTCGCGCATCAGCGGCCGCCACGCGGTCTCGCCCGCGGAAAAACGTCCGCCTACGCGGACCATGCCCAATTTCTCTCGTCCGACATCGCGATCCCGGACTCGCACCGGCGGCCACGCCGGCGGAGATTCTTCCGCTTCGCGGAACCACCCGCTCCTGCGCACCTCGTCCGCCTCCGCGGACTCGCTCCTGCGTCCGAAAGTCCGCGAGGAGCGGAAACAACGAAGCGAGTGCACCGATTCTGCAATTTTCCATGTTTTCTCCCGATTAACCATCCGAAAACACCCGAGGCCCCGGGACCTCATCCAAACATACCAACACATCTTAATACCTCATTTGAACTTGCTTCAATCCTCAAAACACGTCTAACAACATCAAAACCCATAATTCGCATCGAATTCAAGCCTAAATTTCTTAAAACTTTCCGAATTGCACATTCGATCAAAAACCCGTCCAAACGACGTCCGAATGACCTGAAAATTTGCGGACATATCCAAAATCACATAACGAAGCTACAGAAATTGTCGGAATTCCATTCCGACCCCCGGATCAAAATCTCACCTATCGATCGGATTCGCCAAAATTTCAACCTTCGGCATTTCAAGCCTAATTGAGCTACGGACCTCCAAAATACGTCCCGAACGCGCTCCCAACCCCGAAATCACCTAACGGAGCTAATGGAACCATCGGATTTCCGTTTCGAGATCGTCTTAACACTGTTCCGGCTACGAACCGTTTTCTAGTTTCAAAGCTCTTATTTAGGGACTAAGTGTCCCAAAATGCTCAAATTTTTGGAACCGACTCTCCCGGCAACCCACAATAGCAGAAATGAACTTAGGGGAACAGTTAAGTTAGGGATTGGGGCGTAATTTTCTAAAACGACCGGTCGGGTCGTTACATCTTCCCACACTTAAAGATTCGTTCGTCCTCGAACGAGCATAGAAAACATACATGGAGTAGTGAAAAGATGAGGGTACTAGCTGCGCATATCCTGCTCGGTCTCCCAAGTCGCCTCCTCGACCGGCTGGCCCCGCCACTGAACCTTTACCGAAGCGATGTTCTTTGACCTTAGCTTTCTGACTTGCCTGTCTAGAATGGCTACTGGCTCCTCAACATAAGACAGATCCTTGTCTAGCTGAACGGATGTGAAATCCAACACGTGCGACGGGTCACCATGGTATCTCCGGAGCATGGAGACATGAAATACGGGGTGAACTCCGGCTAGGCTGGGAGGTAAGGCCAACTCACAAGCAACCTCTCCAACACGCCTCAAAATCTCAAAAGGACCAATAAATCTAGGACTCAGCTTCCCTTTCTTCCCAAACCTCATAACGCCCTTCATGGGCGAGACTCGAAGCAGAACCCGCTCACCCACCATAAAAGCCACATCGCGAACCTTCTTGTCCGCATAACTCTTCTGTCTAGACTGGGCCGCACGAAGTCTGTCCTGAATCACCTTGACCTTGTCCATAGCCTCCTGAACCATATCGGTACCTAGTAACCTGGCCTCGCCCGGCTCAAACCAACCCACGGGAGACCTGCACCTCCTACCATATAGGGCCTCGTACGGTGCCATCTGAATACTAGACTGGTAGCTGTTGTTATAAGCAAACTCCGCCAGTGGCAAGAAGTGATCCCACGAACCTCCAAACTCAATCACGCACGCACGGAGCATATCCTCCAAAATCTGAATAGTGCGCTCGGACTGCCCATCAGTCTGGGGGTGAAATGCTGTGCTCAGCTCCACCCGAGTACCTAACTCCTGCTGTACAGCTCTCCAGAACCGTGAAGTGAACTGAGTGCCTCTATCTGAAATGATGGAAACTGGAATACCATGCAGCCGAACTATCTCCTTGATATAGATCTCCGCCGGTCGCTCCGATGAATAAGTAGTGCTCACCGGTATAAAATGGGCGGACTTGGTCAGCCGATCCACAATAACCCAAATGGAATCAAACTTCCTAACAGTCCGTGGAAGCCCAGATACAAAGTCCATGGTGATGCGCTCCCATTTCCACTCTGGAATCTCAATCCGTTGCATCAATCCACCCGGGCGCTGATGCTCATACTTCACCTGCTGGCAGTTGAGGCATCTAGAAACATAATCAACTATATCCCTCTTCATCCGCCTCCACCAGTAATGTTGTTTCAAGTCCTGATACATCTTCGCGGCACCCGGATGGATGGAATACCGCGAACTATGGGCCTCTGCTAGAATCGGCTCTCGAAGATCATCTACATTGGGCACACAGATACGCCCCTGCATCCTCATAACTCCATCATCCCCGATGGTAACATCTCGAGCATCACCACGCCGAACTCTATCCTGAAGGACAAGCAAATGAGGGTCGTCGAACTGACGCTCCCTGATGCGGTCAAATAGAGAAGACCGAGAAACCACACAAGCTAAAACCCGGCTGGGCTCCGAAAGATCCAGTCTAACCAACTGCCTGGCCAAAGCCTGAACATCCATCGCCATAGGCCTCTCTGAAGCTGGTAGATATGCTAAACTCCCCAAACTCTCTGCCCGACGACTCAAGGCATCAGCAACCACATTAGCCTTGCCTGGATGATAGAGAATAGTAATATCATAGTCCTTCAGTAGTTCCAACCATCTCCTCTGACGCATATTCAGGTCCTTCTGCTTAAGCAAGTGCTGCAAGCTCCGGTGATCAGTGTAGATCTCGGAAGGAACCCCGTATAAATAATGACGCCAAATTTTTAAGGCGTGAACAATGGCAGCTAGCTCCAAATCATGAACAGGGTAATTCTTCTCATGCACCTTCAGTTGTCTCGACGCGTAGGCAATCACCCTACCGTCCTGCATCAATACCGCACCGAGTCCAACTCGTGAGGCATCACAATATACGGTATAGGACCCCGAACCTGTAGGCAACATCAATATAGGGGCCGAAGTCAAAGCTGTCTTGAGCTTCTGAAAGCTCGCCTCACACTCGTCTGTCCCACTGAAAAGGGGCACCCTTTTGGGTCAATCTAGTCATAGGTGCTGCAATCGAAGAGAACCCCTCTACGAAACGACGGTAGTAGCCCGCCAAACCAAGGAAACTGCGAATCTCAGTAGCGGAGGAGGGTCTGGGCCAACTCTGCACGGCCTCCACCTTCCTCGGATCTACTCGAATACCATCACTCGACACCACGTGGCCCAAAAATGCCACTGAACTCAACGAAAATTCACATTTAGAGAACTTGGCATAAAGCTGCTTCTCCCTCAGAATCTGAAGCACTATCCTCAAATGTTGCTCGTGCTCTTCCCGACTCCGAGAATATACTAGAATATCATCAATGAAGACAATCACGAACGAGTCCAGATAAGGCCTGAACACATTGTGCATCAAATGCATAAATGCTGCTGGGGCATTAGTCAACCCAAAAGACATCACGAGGAACTCATAGTGACCATACCGGGTCCTGAAGGCAGTCTTCGGGATATCTGGCTCCCGAATCTTCAAGCTGGTGATACCCGGAGCGCAAATCAATCTTAGAAAACACTTGTGCACCCTGTAGCTGGTCAAATAAATCATCAATACGGGGCAAAGGATACCGGTTCTTCACTGTAACCTTGTTCAGCTGACGATAGTCAATACACATACGCATAGAACCGTCCTTTTTCTTCACAAACAATACGGGAGCACCCCAAGGCGAAACACTGGGTCGAATAAAACCCTTGCCCAATAACTCCTGTAACTGATCCTTCAACTTAATTCAGGAGGAGCCATACGGTACGGTGGAATAGAAATGGGCTGAGTGCCCGGCAACAAGTCAATAGCAAAATCAATATCTCTGTCGGGCGGCATGCCCGGAAGATCGGCTGGAAATACATCGGCAAAGTCACGTACCACATGAACAGAATCAATAGAGGGAGTGTCAATACTGACGTCCCGCACATAGGCTAGATAAGCAGCACACCCCTTCTCAACCATACGCTGAGCTCTGAGAAAAGAAATAACACGGCTAGGGGTGTGATCTAGAGTACCACTCCACTCAATACGTGGAATGCCTGGCATAGCCGGCGTCACGGTCTTGGCGTGACAATCAAGAATAGCATAATGGGGCGACAACCAGTCCATGCCCAGAATAATATCAAAATCGACCATCCCGAGCAGCAATAGATCCGCTCCGGTCTCAAAATCACAAATGGTAACCAAACACGACCGATATACGCGGTCCACGGCCAAAGAATCACCCACCGGAGTGGAAACATAAATGGGGGCACTCAAAGAATCCCGAGGCACACCCAGATGAGAAGCAAAGTAAGAAGACACATATGAAAAAGTGGAACCGGGGTCGAATAGAACCGATGCCTCCCCGTGACTAACCGAGAATAATACCGCGATAACGAGAATCGGATGCGACGAGCGCGAGCGCGATCGGGAATAGCATAGAATCCGGCTGTCCCCCTCTCGAGGGCGGCCTCTAGAACCATGACCCCCGCCCCTGGCTGGCTGGGCGAGGTGGAATAGCGGCTCGGAGGCTGGAATGATAGCCTGCCGACCCCGAGAGCCACGCGATGTTGCGAAGACTGGTGAGGTGCCCCCTCCTACGCCCTGGGGCACTCCCTCACCGGATGGCGAGTATCCCCGCACCCAAAGCAAGCTGTGGGAGGACACGGTGGCTGTGACTGACCGGCCTCTCCCCCACTAGCTTGACCTCTGGAAGGACCCCGCGCGGGAGGTGCACGGAAACCGGGGAGCATAATAAGGCTCTCGAGGTGCTTTGGAAGACACCGGAGTACTACTGCTCGCGGGCAATGCCGAGTGAGCGGTCGACCGGAATAACCCTGCCAAAACGACCAGGCTGATGAAGTGCGGGCACCGAGAGAAATGGCCCGACTCACGAGACCTCTTGGCCTCTCTATCTCCCCGCTCTCTAGGGAGCATACCCTCGATCCTCCTGGCAATGCTAACTGCCTGCTGATAAGATATATCTGTCTCCAACTCTCTGGCCATGCTGGATCGGATAGGCGGAATCAGGCCCTCAATAAATCTCCGTACTCTCTCCCGAACCGTGGCTACCAAGGCCGGTGCATGCCTGGCCAGACGGGTGAAACTGATGGCATACTCCGATACTGACATGGAGCCCTGTCGCAACCGCTCAAACTCCGAGCGCCAAGAATCCCTAAGGCTCTGTGGAACAAACTCCCTCAAAAATAGATCTGAAAACTGCGTCCAAGTCAATGAAGCAGACTCATCTGGACTATCCAACTCATACGTGCGCCACCAATCATAAGCGGCCCCGCGAAACTGAAAAGCAGTGAAGGAAACCCCGCTGGTCTCCACAATCCCCATAGTACGAAGGATACGATGACACTCCTCTAGAAAACCCAATGCATCATCTGAAGCCAAACCACTAAACACTGGAGGGTCATATTTCTTGAACCTCTCCAATCTACGCTGCTCGTCCTCAGAGGCAGCTGGTCCACCTCCTGGTTGTGCTGGAGCGGCAGGAGGCATAACCAAAACATCTGGAACATGTCCCACTGGCACACGCTGCTCCGGTGTAATGGCTGCGGGAGTCTGGGCCCCTCCCCCGGCCTGAGATGTAGCTGCAACAAGAGGAAACAATCCTGCCTGGGCTAAAGTGGTATACATACTCATGAACTGAGCCAGGGTCTCATGTAGTGCTGGAGTAGTAGCAGCTGTAGTCGGTGTACCAGGTGCCTGCGCTCCAACCTGGTCTACCTGTGGCACCTCAGCGGCAGCGCGCGATGGTGCTGTGGCTGCACCTCGGGCGCGTCCTCGTCCTCTACCTCGGCCCCGGCCTCTGACGGCAGCAACAGGGGGCGCGGGTACCCGATCATCGCGGTTAGCTCGTGTCCTCACCATCTGTGAGAGAATAGAAAGCAATAGTTTAGATTTTTGATGCCAAAAATGTCGCACGACAAGGAATCCAAAAGAAATAAAGAGTTTCCTAAATAATTACATAGCCTCTCGTAGATAACTACAAACATCTCCATATCGATCAGCGAGACTCTAAGTAACTGGTTTGTGTCCCGTGACTCCTATGAACCTAGAGCTACGATACCAACTTGTCACGACCCTAGTTCACTAATCGTGAACCTGTCATGACGGCACCCAGTCTCTGTGACTAGGTAAGCCTAACACGATGCAGAATATACACGTTTATGAACTTAAATAAGAAACAGCGGAAAATAACATAAAAGATATGTAATCCGTGCCACTTGGCACATACATCCGTCACACAATAAATAAACACTACCAAGATCCGGAACCCCACGGTAACACGGACTAAAAGGGAAATACAACCTGTGGCTCTATGTGTAAAGAGTATCTAACAACGAAATGAAGAAAAATGTCAACTAGTAATACTAGAATAGAAGGGAAGCCTCCGGATCCGCGGACGTAGCGGATCATACCTCGAAGTCTCCCAGAAAGCTGCAGAATCACCTAGTACGAGCCTGCTCTGATGTACCTGGATCTGCACAACAAAAGTGTGCAGAAGAGTAGCATGAGTACACCACGGCGGTACTCGGTAAGTGCCAAGCCTAACCTCGATGGAGTAGTGACGAGGAAGGTCAGGGCCCTACTGAGAGAAACAATAATAATATGATGATAACAAAATAAACAGTTTAACATATAACAACAAAATTTCCAAAATAACAATATTTACTGAAACTATCTACAACCAAGCTAATAACAAATAACCAACTCAAATAAACAAATCCAGGATCTGTGGGAATTGAACCCACAGTCCCATTCTCAGTACCCCTGGGTCTCCGGGAATCGAACCCGCAGCCCATGTCTCAATAATATCACAATAACTCAGGATCTCCGGGAATCGAACCCGCAGTCCCTACCAATAACTCAGGATCTCGGGAATCGAACCCGTAGTCCCTACCAATAACTCAGGATCTCGGGAATCGAACCCGTAGTCCCTACCAATAACTCAGGATCTCGGGAATCGAACCCGTAGTCCCTACCAATAACTCAGGATCTCGGGAATCGAACCCATAGTCCCTACCAATAACTCAGGATCTCGGGAATCGAACCCGTAGTCCCTACCAATAACTCAGGATCTCGGGAATCGAACCCGTAGTCCCTACCAATAACTCAGGATCTCGGGAATCGAACCCGTAGTCCCTACCAATATCACGTCGGGTCTCTGGGAATCGAACCCACAGCCCTGGGTCTCCGGGAATCGAACCCGCAGTCCACAAACACAGCCAATTAAGGAAATCCACAGAGAGAAATAATTATGCTCAACTATAACTTCACCGAAAATAGTGCCAATAATTAACAAGGAATTCAAACAAGGCAGTTAGGCAACCAAACAGTTAAGTGCTACCTAATCATGCTCTTCTAACCACTACCGGGTAAAATACCAAATTAACAACCAAAGACAGGGATATCGCTCATCGAACATTTCTGAATAAAATACGTGTTCATCAACCAGCGCATGTACACGCCCGTCACCTCGCGTACAAGGCATTTCAACTATCACATAATATCCTAGGGGTGAAAATTCCCCCACACGAGGTTAGACAAGCCACTTACCTCAATTCCGGTACAAAACCGCTAAGCAATAACCCTCTTGCCACGAATGTCGGCCTCCACAAGTGTAGAATCCTGATAAAATCAATAGAATCACGTCAAAATAGGCCAATTGGGCATTACCCAATCAACTTAACTCAAAATTCACCAAAACCCACAAGTTGCCAAAACCCGACTTTCGGTACGCTTATCGAAAAATCACGAAAGTCACATATTCGGAACCCTCATTTCAATACGAGTCTAAGCATATCAATTTTTCCAAAATCGGACTCCATTTGCCCATTCAAAACCTTGATTTTCTAAAGTCCAAGACTAGGGCTAAACCCTCCATAATTACCCCAAATTCCTCTATTTTCATGATATAATTGCATAATATTACCAATACTAATCATAATATGAGTTCATAGTTGATTACCTGATGATTTTCCTTGATTTCCTCCTCAAAATCGCCCAAAATCGCCCTTAAGCCGAGACCCCCAAATGTTAAAATGTTCTGAAATTTTTCTAACTTCGATACACTTACTTACGGCGATTTTCGCTTCTGCGGAACATTTTCCGCTTCTACGCTACCGTATCCGCGACCAAAGGGTCGCTTCGGCGGTTCCGGGCCTAGCCGGCCATTTCCGCTTATGCGAATAAAGGGCCGCTTCGGCGGACCCGCCTCGCGAAGAAGCTTACGCCTCGCGGACAAATCCGCCTCGCGCATCACGCGGCCGCCTCGCGGTCTCGCCCAGCGGAAAAACGTCCGCTTCGCGGACCATGCCCAATCTCTCTCGTCCGCTCACGCGATCCCGGGCTCGCACCGGCGACCCCGCTTCGGCGGAAATTCTTCCGCACTCGCGGAACCACCCGCTCACTGCGCACCTCGTCCGCGCACGCGGACTCGGCTCCTGCGTCCAAAGTCCGCGAGGAGCGGAAACAAAGAAGCAGTGCACCAGTTCCGCAATTTTCCATGTTTTCTCCCGATTAACCATCCGAAAACACCCCGAGGCCCCGGGACCTCATCCAAACATACCAACACATCTTAATACCTCATTTGAACTTGCTTCAATCCTCAAAACACGTCTAACAACATCAAAACCCATAATTCGCATCGAATTCAAGCCTAAATTTCTTAAAACTTTCCGAATTGCACATTCGATCAAAAACCCATCCAAACGACGTCCGAATGACCTGAAAATTTGCGGACATATCCAAAATCACATAACGAAGCTACAGAAATTGTCGGAATTCCATTCCGACCCCCGGATCAAAATCTCACCTATCGATCGGATTCGCCAAAATTTCAACCTTCGGCATTTCAAGCCTAATTGAGCTACGGACCTCCAAAATACGTCCCGAACGCGCTCCTAACCCCGAAATCACCTAACGGAGCTAATGGAACCATCGGATTTCCGTTTCGAGATCGTCTTAACACTGTTCCGGCTACGAACCGTTTTCTAGTTTCAAAGCTCTTATTTAGGGACTAAGTGTCCCAAAATGCTCAAATTTTTGGAACCAACTCTCCCGGCAACCCACAATAGCAGAAATGAACTTAGGGGAACAGTTAAATTAGGGATTGGGGCGTAATTTTCTAAACTCGGGGTTCGGACCAAAATCCGATTACCCATCCCCCCACGAGTTCAAGTATATGATTTGTTTCAAAATCGGACCTCAATTCGAGGTCCAATTTCCCAACTTATGAAAAACCCTATATTCTACCAAAAACAAGAAATTCTACCATGAAAACCTTTGATTTCTATTGAAAAACATGTATAATGATGCTAAGAATTGAAAGAATTAAGTAAAAAGTGACTTACAATTGTTTTGAAGAAGAAGGAATCCGTGAAGAATCGCAAATGGGTGTTTTTAGGTTGTGAAATGTGAAGAATGAAGCTGGAAATCGTGATTTACAGGTCTCTGTGTTCGCATTTGCGAACATAGGTTCGCAATTGCGAACCCCGACCAATTTCTGGAGTTTGAAAAATAAGCTAAGGGTGGGAAGTTCGCATTTGCGAACTTTTGTTCGCATTTGCGAAGCCAAGGCAAAACTGGGAAGTTCGCATTTGCGAACTATTGTTTGCAATTGCGAACACAGGCTAAATATTGGGAAGTTCGCATTTGCGAACTATTGTTCGCATTTGCAAACACAGGCAGAATAGTGTCGAGTTCGTATTTGCGAACTATTGTTCGCATTTGCGAACACAGGCACAGTAGTGTCAAGTTCGCATTTGCGAACTATTGTTCGCATTTGCGAACACAGGCACAATAGGGGGGAGTTCGCATTTGCGAACTATTGTTCGCATTTGCGAACTCTGCAGAATAGTGGGGAGTTCGCATTTGCGAACTCTGCAGACCAGTTGCTGACAGCAACTTCTAACATGAAAAATTGATCTCGTGGCCTATCCAAAGTTCACCCGAGCCCTCGGGGCTCCAAACCAAATATGCACACTGACTTAAAAACATCATACGAACTTGCTCGCGCGATGAAATCGCCAAAATAACATCAAAAATCAATAATTCACATCGAATTCAAGCCTAAATTTCTTAAAACTTTCCGAATTGCACATTCGATCTGAAACCCGACCAAACGACGTCCGAATGACCTGAAAATTTGCGGACATATCCAAAATCATATAACGAAGCTATAGAAATTGTCGGAATTCCATTCCGACCCCCGGATCAAAATCTCACCTACCGTTCGGATTCGCCAAAATTTCAACTTTCGGCATTTCAAGCCTAATTGAGCTAAGGACCTCCAAAATACATTCCGAACGCGCTCCCAACCCCGAAATCACCCAACGGAGCTAATGGAACCATCGGATTTCCGTTCCGAGATCGTCTTAACACTGTTCCGGTTACGGACCATTTTCTATCTTTAAAGCTCTCATTTAGGGACTAAGTGTCCCAAAAATACTTCAAATTTCAGGGCCGACTCTCCCGGCAAACCACAATAGCAGAAATGTACTTAGGGAAACAGTTAAATTAGAGATTGGGGCGTAATTTTCTAAAACGACCGGCCGGGTCGTTACACAAATGCTCTCTTCAGCCACAAAGTAATCACATAATCTCCCATTCTTATGTTCATCTCATTTAAATTACATATATATCCGTAACGAATTCTATTTTCATATTTAAAAAGCTGATTAAAAATAAATCGGGTAAAGAGGTACTCACGCGTAACTCAGATGGAGTTTTTCGTTTCATTGTGGTGGTAGTGACCTTAGAACAACCACCCCCACCAAACTTAAGCGCATTTGATGGATGTACGGGACCCCAGCAGCAACCTTCGCCATCTTATCTAACTTCAACTAAAATAGCTTCTTCAGATATCACACATCAAAAAGAAAAACACAGAAATCAGATACCAAAAAATGGTCAACAAATATTATCGTAATATACGTGATGTTAATATATCGTAATATACATATTTTATAAGCTTTTTATTGGAATTCATTGGATTTAGGGCAGTGAAACAATAGCGATTTACCTAAGATTTAATCAAAACCTAAGAATCATACAAGTTCCGAATCATTAGTGATTGCCCTAAATACAAAAGGGTGAATCTGCGGCTTCGGAGAGAGGCTGAGCCGCGTAGAAGTGATGTTTCCGGTGGGGTAGGGGGTGAGTTTTGGGGAAGAGGAGAAGTGAAGTGGGAAAATAAAAGGGGGAGAGGGGAATTTTGGGGGATTTGAACAATTTCAATTTCCCTCGCAACTGTTCGGGCTGACGGCAGCGGACAGAGTATGGGGGGATAATTTCGGTTAAACTGCCCGCTCCATGTTATTTTTCTAGCCATTCCATTGCATGAATATATATCTATCTATTTATATTCATATTTATAGTTATCTAATTATTTATATTTGTTCTATAGTATTATAAAAGCAAGAATAAATTAGACTAGGCTTCATTTATTTGCAAATAAACTAATAATTAGGATTTGAAATAAACTATGACATTGCGACTTTAATATTCCAACAATCTATTTTTTTTTTTTATAATTAGTAAATCTAAATCCCACACAAATTGGGAAAAAATAACTGAACAATGCATTTGCATCCAAAAAGAAGAAGATACGAAGTATCTGTTGTCCAAGAAGAAGTAAGCACAAAGCTTACATAATATTCGAAAAATGCGAATAATAAGAATTATTTGAATTTTAGATGAGTTTTTTTTTACTGATTTTTTGTTTTTGAAAATACCATGTAAAGAAATAAAACAGTAAAAATATTACTATAGTATTTAGATATAATGTGTTCAAATAATTAAGAAAATATTTTTCTATGATTAAATTAAAATTTTAAAATGTAAAATTATTTCTATTATAGGTGTTTACTAATGATAATTAAAAATTAAATTTGTATATTTAAATTTAAAAAAAGAAAAATTAAATGCATTTAATACAAAAAATATTATAAAAGAACTCAATATATTTGAAACGTAATAATCAAATAACTTATGTATTAACATTTTAGACCAATTTAAAGTTACAATTTAAAATAAAATATGATACTATTATTTTTGGTTGTAGGTAAAATATTAATATAAGAACTATTAAAATTTATAATAGGGAAGATATGTATTTAAAAAAAGGTAATGAGAGGATATTTGTCACGACCCTAGTTGAAAATAAATAAATTAAATTATTAAACTATATCTAAAAATATTATTGATAAATTTAAATGATTAAAAAAATTTGAATAAGACGATACAAGCAGAAAAATATACCAAATTCAAGAATAAAATGCTTATATCTATTAAAGACTATTAAATGATAACAGGAAAGATAATAATTTAATTATTAAGCTAATAAAAAATTATATAATGGTTAATAATATTAAATAATAAATAATACAATAACTACAAGAAGATAACAAAAATAAAAAAGAATTTGCATAAAAACGATGTGATGAATAAGACATATTTGACTTTCAGTTAAAAACAAAGTGATAGTAAGAATTTTATTAAAATAATATGATATCATGTGCTCAAACAAGATATATCACAGTATCACTTATTTAGTACGTTTTGATATTGACACCGGAACGAAATGCAAGTACTAAAATTAAGGGGTTAGGTTGCTACAAAAATTATGTACTACGAGATTTGAATAATAATTGTTTATCTTGCTTCATAATTAATAACTAATATATAATTTTTATATGAAAGATTTATATTTTAAGATTATTTACATATAATTTAAATAACGTATAGCACAATTTGACATGATTTGTGTCCGCGCATTGCGCGGGTACTAATACTAGTTCATATTTATAGTTATCTATTTATTTATATTTGTTCTATAGTATTATAAAAGCAAGAAGACTAGGCGTCATTTATTTGCAAATAAACTGATAATTAGGATTTGAAATAAACTATGACATTGCGACTTTAATGTTCCAACAATCTACTTTTTTTTTGTAATTAGTAAATCTAAATCCCACACAAATTGGGAAAAAATAACTCAACAATGCATTTGCATCCAAAAAGAACAAGATACGAAGTATCTGTTGTCCAAGAAGAAGTAAGCACAAAGCTTTACATAGAGAATAGGAGTATTTTGGATTTTCTTTATTTCTTCGTGTTTTCTTTTGGTTGTAAAATATCGGAGAGGAGTGTAGCAGCGATTTGGTGCGGGAACATGATTCCAAAATTAATTTGGATTGCAGTATTATACCTTAGCATTTTTTTCTCATGGCTGATGTATGTGCAATTTAAATAGGAAAAGAATTTTAGCCTTAGGTGATTTATAATTATCTATGTATTATTATAAAAGCATGAATACAATTAACTAAATTTTGGTTATTAAATCTTTTCTTATTGAACTAGGTAAGAATTCAGAAATAAAAACATCAATTTTAACCTTAATTTGAAAAAACTTAAAGAGAGATATGGTCTAAATACGCATGGAAAGGCTTAGAAAATATTTGGAGTTAAAAAAATAGAAAGATTATAAACTCAAGAGTCCACTTTGACTCTACGTTTTAAAAATTAATAATAGTATATTATCTTCTTTATTTATATTAGAAATTGAAGGAATGTTTTCCCTTTTTTTGACTTTAAACAAAATAAAGTTCCTTCATAAAAGTTGTAGTTGCATTTTATGACGATTTTAATTAAAATTAGTTTTAAATTATTTTATTTTATTTGATCTTCATGATTTTTTCTATATTTAATTATTTAAATAGAATCAACATTTATAGAAAATTTTATTTCCTTTTCATCTCATAAATCAAACATGTTTAATGTAAAAAATTCTTAAAAGTTACATCATGACTCAAAGCTAATGTTATGTTCTAATGATAAGAAACTTAATTTGTCGGTTTTAAAAAATAATCCTATAATATTAAGTATAATAACTCATAATAAAATAACATAATCGAAATTCGAGATATTACCCTTATAATTCTATTAGTTTTAGGACATAAAACTACACGTTAGGAATCCTATTAGTATAATTACTTTCGGACTGTCTAATTAATATAAAATTGAACAAGTAAATATCTTTAGTCATGTAATCCTATTACTTTTAGGATATACTTCTTAAAAATTCTTATAACTAGTTTAATTTGAAAATGTATTATAATGTCCTATTATTAATTTAATTTGAGAATGTATTATATTGTCCAAATTCATTTAGAAAAATAAAGTCTATATCATTATAAAAGTATAAATATAATATTAATATACCAAAGTAGCCCTAAAATATTAAATGGAAGAACTCATAGGGAAAGAACATAACTACAATAACTTATTTTTTGAACTACAATACCTTCTATGCTAATTTTGAATATTTATAATTTTAAAATTAATAAAACTTGGTCTATTAAATACTTATTAAAAATATGTAGCAAAGTTTAATAAAATTAATTTTATAAGAATCCTCCGTATTGGCAATACATTATCACTCCATAATGTGCAATACCAAAAGAAAATTAATATTAAATGGACCTCGTAAAGAGATGAAATTGAGGCGGAAAAATACCCACACGATAATATATTTCTATATTATATTTGAATTATTTGCTATTTACATAATATATATTTTTCAATTTTTTTGTGTACTTTTAAAAAATACCCAAGAAAATATGACTTTGGTCTTCCTGAGCATTTGGTTATCAATCTCAATGATAATAGTAGTGCATTTAATAAGAGAAATACTTCTTTCATTAGATTAAAACGCAATTTGTGTAGATTGCATAATTGAATTAAAAAGATATCTTAACTAGGATAAATGAATATGTTGATTGACTAAATAAAAGGTTGATTGCAAAATTTTAAAGTAAAAAAAATATTTTTTTGTTGTTGACTCAGCAAAAAATGATACCAATAATTCTTACCAAGAAGAATACTTAAACACTTTAGTGCTAAATGGCCTTCTACCATATATGTTTGTTGTCAAGTTTATTATTTCTTATGTATGTTAGTATCACCGTATACATAATAGACTAAGTTAAAATTGATCTTCCATTGTATATATATTAATTTTGAAGAAAAAATTGTCCGTCGTACTAACGAAAAACTTAGATACGCCGAATAGCTTATGTAATAGCACACACACGGTATATAAAAATTTTGACATTAATGTCATACATTTAAAAATTATGATACTGGTCAATGTGCTTCTAAGTATATTCTTATCCCTGAATTCAATTTTCAACTTTCGAAACTAAGGAATATCCTTTTAAATTTTTGTGAAAATAATTTTTAGTATGTTTATGTTTTGCAAGTATAATAAATAAAGCACAAATACAAACATCTTAATTATTGTACTACATTTACCGCAATATGTTTTCTTGCACGAATAACTGTGTGTTTCAAGAGGGATATCAAGATCGACAACAAAAGTTCTGGTTAAGGCAGATCAACCAAAACATTAGGAGGAAAAACACACACAAAAATATTGTCAACAAAAAAGTGTCAGTTAAGATACCATCACACTATATACTTTTAAACTATATAATACATAATTATCTAATTAACATGATAAAATTGATTATATGTGTAAGTTTTGATGATTTCCTTTTATTTTAAATTCATGTATTATGCTAATATAATAATATTTTCCAGCATTTACATGATTGTTGTATTATTATACATATAATTGCTTTAATTAATTAAATTTTATTGTTCCTTCTTATAAATAAATGTTTAAATCATCACATGTCATTATTAACGTGCAATGCACGTTCATAGATACTAGTATTCTTAAATGATACAAATATTTAAGGTTATAAATTGATCAATATTTCAAGGATATTTCAAACGTTCAATATATGGAGGTCTGAATCTTAATCATTCAGATTTCAGACATTAAGTGCGTTTATTTTTAAAGTCTGAATCTTAATTATTCAGATCTTAATCATTAAGTTTGTTTGTTTTTTTTACTTCACAACCACTTAATGGGGTTGGATAGGTCTGTATGATTAAGATTTATAACAGAGACTTAATTTCATTAAGATGATATCACACATTCATTATTGACTGTCGCCACCTTCTACCACTATCAACTACCACTACACCACCACCACTACCACCACCACCACTACCATCACCGTGCTACAGTCATCCTCAATGTCACGACCCAAACCCTGGTCGTGATGGCGCCCAACACAATGCTAGGCAAGCCCGACCATATTATCCCTTTATCCAGCCAATTATTAAATAAATTAAACTTAAACAGTAGTTAGTCATAACAGGTGATAACCGAAACGTCAAAACATACAAAATACGGTCCCAAACATATCGTGGTGTCACGAGACTGAGCCTCTACAGAATAGCATCCTAATACAACCAAGTCTAGTGAAATAGGAAATCAACAAGATGATAAAGAAGGAGAAAACAAGCTCGGCGGACGCTGGCAGCTACCTCGTAATCTCCGCAAAAGTAGACAAGGATCAGCAGCTAAAATGTCTCAACTGCTCTCGGGTACCTGTGGATCTGCACAGAAAGTGCAGGGGAATGGGGTGAGTATATTTCAACTCAGTGAGTAACAATAATAAATAATAACTGAAAGTAAGAACTCCTGTGCTATCACTTAGCAGTTCTAAGGTAACCTTCACAAGTACGTCATCACTATAGTAGTACTTTAGCCTCCAATCTACGTTTATCTCTACAAGATTCCACACTGAACTAACCCTCGCTCGTACCCCTACGGTGTACGGCCATCTCAACATATAAAGACACATACTTATGTCTATAATGTATAAGTATTTAAGTAACTAGTAGGGTATGATTAAGTATAATGTTGCGGCGTGCAGCCCGCTCCATTTAACGTCGACGGCGCTCACTGGGGGTGTATACAGACTTCGGAGGGGCTCCCTAGGCCCAAGCGCTATGGTGCTATGGCGTGCAGCCAGGTCCACCATATATCACTGCGGCGTGCAGTCCGATCCAATATATATATATATATATACATATATAATTATACTGCTGCGGCGTGCAGCCCGATCCCATAATATACCAGCGCTCACTGGAATGTGTGCAGACTCAGACTCCGAAGGGACTCCTACAGCCCAAGCGCAATAATACTGCGGCGTGCAGTCCGTCCCACATGTATATTACATGTATATTACATGTACATTACTGCGGCGTGCAGTCCGATCCAATATAGGTATCTATATACATAATACCTCGTAATGGGTCCTCGACCCTATCCCAGTCAGTATGCACTTGGCCTCTCAGGCCCAATATAATATATCACAATGGGTCCTTGACCCTGTCTCGGTTAATATAGACTTGGCCTTTCAGGCCCAATATAACATCTCATAGTGGGTCCTCGACCCTATCTCATCTCAATCGGTATAAACTTGGCCTTTCAGGCCCACTCACCTAGAACAGGGAATTCCACCCTAGATAATCTCTCTCAATGTACACATCTAGTACGGGCTCATATTATGCTATACAGCTAGAGCTATGGCTGAGTGTATATTTCCAACACGATATAAAGGTCACCTAGCTCTATAGGTTCCCTAATGCTTTACAGATCGGCACAGGGCCCCAAACATGGCTATTAGCCCAATGGTACAGTTATAACCTCATTAACAGTTGTACAACACAGTATTCTATTAGCCGGGAAGGACTAAGTCCGAACCCCCTATCACAATGTCACCACGCCCATCATAGAACGCGTGTCTCATCTCAATATAGCACTGTAAAGTGCTAGTACGGGGTTTCAAACCCTCGGTACATTATTTACTACTACCACTCACCTCGAACCGGTAGAAGCTTCAATCCGCCTTGCGCTTGCCTCGCAAATCAATCTCCTCGGATGCCAAATCTGCTCAAAATCATAGAGAATGCATCAATATACGCTAATTTCACGAAATTCATTCGAAATAACCCAATTTATATCAAAACCCACAAGTTGTCAAAACCCGACTTTTGGTACACTTGTCGAAAAATTACAAAAATTACATATTCGGAATCCTCATCTCGATACGAGTCTAGGCATATAAAATTTACCAAATTCGGACTCCATTTGCCCATTCAAAACCTTGATTTTCTAAAATCCAAGACTAGGGCTAAATCCTCCATAATTACCCCAAATTCCTCCATTTTCATGATATAATTGCATGATATTATCAATACTAATCATAATATGAGTTCATAGTTGATTACCCTGATGATTTCCCTTGATTTCCTCCTCAAAATCGCCCAAAATCGCCCTTAAGCCGAGACCCCCAAATGTTAAAATGTTTCTGAAATTTTCTAACTTCTGATACACTTACTTACAGCGATTTTCGCTTCTGCGGAACATTTTCCGCTTCTACGCTCCCGTATCCGCGACCAAAGGGTCGCTTCAGCGGTTCCAGGCCTAGCCGGCCAAATCCGCTTCTGCGATATACGGACCGCCTCTGCGCGTCCGCTTCTGCGAAGATTTTCCCGCTCCTGCGGATATTTCCGCTTCTGCGACTAGGCGTCCGCCTCTGCGGACTCGCCTAAGCGGCTTCCCTTCCGCTTCTGCGATCCCTCACCCCACAGCCCTTGGCCGCTTCTGCGGCTCACTTTTACGCTCCAGCGGTTCCGCTTCAGCGGACAATGTTCCGCTTCTGCGGTCCTCAGCGCTTCTGCGCTCCCCGTCCGCTTCAGCGCACCCGCTCCTGCGCCCGTAATTCCGCAGGAGCGGAAACAACAGAAGCAGTGCACTAGTTTCTGCAATTTTCCATATTTTTCTCCCGATTAACCCTCCGAAAACACCCCGAGGACCCCGGGACCTCATTCAAACACACCAACACATCCTAATTCCTTATTCGAACTTGTTCCAATCATAAAAACACCATCCTAAACATCAAAATCACCAATTAACCACGGATTCAAGCCTACATTCCTTAAAACTTTCCGAATTACACATTTGATGAAAAACCCGACCAAACGACGTCCGAATGACCTGAAATTTTGCAGGCACATCCAAAATCACCTAACGGAGCTACTGCAACTGTCGGAATTCCATTCCGACTCCCGGATCAAAATCTCACCTACCGTTCGGATTTCGCCAAAATTCAACCTTAGCCAATTCAAGCCTATTTCTACACGGGCCTCCAAATTCAATTCCGATCGCTCCCCTAAGTCATAAATCACCTTCCGGAACTAACCGAATCATCCGATTCCGAGCCCTCTAATCAAATAGTCAACTCCGGGTTGACTTTCCTTATTCAAGCTTCCTCCAAAAAGGCTATATGCCTCATTTCCAATTTAATTTCACTCCTAACTCCCCCGATAGACTCTAACACTTATATAAGAGCATGAATTATGTAATTACAACATAACGGGGTGGTAATTCCCGTGACGACGGGCCGGGTCGTCACATTCTCCCCTCTTAAGCAAACGCTCGTCCTCGAGCGGGTCAAGAAACATACCTGAAGTCTCAAATAGCTGAGGGTATCTGCTCCGCATCTCCTGCTCAACCTCCCAAGTAGCCTCCTCCACGGGTCGACCTCTCCACTGAACCTTAACCGATGCAATCTCCTTGGACCTCAATTTTCTCACCTGACGACCCAAAATAGCAATAGGCTCCACATCGTAGGATAGATCACCATCAAGCTGGATGGTGCTGAAATCTAATACATGAGACGGATCTCCAATGTACTTCCGGAGCATAGACACATGGAATACCGGATGAACGCTGGATAAACTGGGTGGCAAGGCTAACTCATATGCCACCTCTCCAACTCTCCCGAGTATCTCAAAAGGGCCAATATACCTGGGACTCAACTTCCCTTTCCTCCCGAACCTCATGACTCCCTTCATGGGTGAAACCTTCAACAATACTCTGTCACCAACCATGAAAGACAACTCTCGAACTCTACGGTCCGCATAACTCTTCTGACGAGACTGTGCTGTACGAAGCCTCTCCTGTATCAACTTTTCTCTATCCAGAGCATCTTGGACTAACTCAGTCCCTATCAATCTATCCTCACCAGGCTCGAACCATCCGACGGGAGATCTACACCGTTTGCCATACAATGCCTCGTACGGGGCCATCTGAATACTCGACTGGTAGCTGTTGTTGTAGGCAAACTCAGCAAGTGGTAAGAATTCATCCCACGAACCACAAAAATCAATCACACATGCCCGCAACATATCCTCCAGGATCTGAATAGTACGCTCAGACTGCCCGTCTGTCTGGGGGTGAAATGCCGTACTCAACTCAACCCTCGTACCCATCTCTCGCTGGAATGCTCTCCAAAATTGAGAAGTGAACTGAGTGCCTCTGTCAGATATAATAGACACTGGGACCCCATGCAACCTGACAATCTCCCGAATAAAGATCACTGCCAACCGCTCCGATGAGTAAGTAGTACTAACTGGGATGAAATGTGCGGACTTAGTCAGCCGATCAACAATCACCCATACAGAATCAAACTTCCTCGCTGTCCGAGGGAGCCCAATAACAAAATCCATGGTGATCCTCTCCCATTTCCACTCGGGAATAACCATACGCTGAAGAACACCGCCCGGTCTCTGATGCTCATATTTGACCTGCTGGCAATTGAGGCACTTAGCTACATGCCTAACAATATCCATCTTCATTCTCCTCCACCGGTAGTGCTGTCTCAAGTCTTGGTACATCTTTGCGGCACCTGGGTGAATAGAGTACCGCGAACTGTGTGCCTCCTCAAGTATCAACTCCCGCAAACCATCAACATTGGGCACACATATACGGCCCTGCATCTTCAAAACACCATCACTGTCGATAGTCACATCTCTGACATCATTATGCTGCACTCTGTCCTTAAGGACAAGCAAATGTGGGTCATCATACTGTCGCTCTCTGATGCGATCATATAAGGAAGATCGAGAAATAATACAAGCCAACACTCGACTCGGCTCCGAAATATCTAATCTCACTAGCCGATTGGCTAGGGCCTGAACATCATAAGCAAATGGCCTCTCCCCAACTGGGATGAAAGCTAGGCTGCCCATGCTAACCGCCTTCCGACTCAAGGCATCGGCCACCACATTGGCCTTTCCCGGATGATACAAAATAGTGATATCATAGTCCTTAAGCAACTCCAACCACCTCCGCTGTCTCAAATTAAGGTCCTTCTGTCCGAATAAGTGCTGAAGGCTGCGATGATCCGTGAACACCTCACAGGAGACGCCATACAGGTAATGCCTCCAAATCTTCAAGGCATGAACTATGGCTGCTAGCTCCAAATTATGAACAGGGTAGTTCTTCTCGTGGGGCTTCAACTGACGAGAAGCATAAGCAATGACCCTACCCTCCTGCATCAACACACAACCAATGCCCACTCCCGAGGCATCACAATATACAGTATAAGAACCTGAAGCTGTCGGTAGAATCAAGACTGGTGCTGTGGTCAGTGCTGTCTTGAGCTTCTGAAAGCTCTCCTCGCACTCCTCGGACCATAAGAAAGGAACACCCTTCCGAGTCAATCTAGTCAAGGGTGAAGCAATAGAAGAGAACCCCTGAACGAATCGGCGATAATACCCTGCCAATCCCAGAAAGCTACGGATCTCAGTAACCGAGGTCGGTCTGGGCCAACTCTGCACTGCCTCGACCTTCCTCGGATCTACCTGAATACCATCACAGGACACCACGTGCCCTAAGAATGCCACGGACTCAAGCCGGAACTCACATTTGGAGAACTTGGCATACAACTTCTCCTCTCTCAATCTCTGCAACACAACACTCAAGTGCCGAGCATGCTCCTCCTGGCTACGAGAGTAGACTAGTATGTCATCAATGAATACGATCACAAATGAATCAAGATACGGCCTGAATACACTGTTCATCGGATGCATAAATGCTGCTGGGGCGTTGGTCAGCCCAAAAGACATCACAAGGAACTCATAGTGACCATATCCGGTCCGGAATGCAGTCTTCATAATGTCAGACTCTCTAATCTTCAGCTGATGGTAGCCTGAACGAAGATCAATCTTCGAGAACACCCTAGCTCCCCGGAGCTGATCAAATAAATCATCAATACGAGGAAGAGGATACTTATTCTTCACTGTTACTTTGTTTAGCTGCCGATAGTCAATACACATCCTCATAGATCCGTCCTTCTTCTTAACAAACAGGACCGGTGCACCCCACGGCGACACACTCGGCCGAATGAACCCCTTATCTAGGAGTTCCTGGAGCTGCTCCTTCAATTCCTTCAACTCAGCTGGTGCCATACGATACGGAGGAATAGAAATAGGCTGAGTGCCCGGCACCAAATCGATACCAAAATCAATATCCCTGTCCGGCGGCATGCCCGGCAGGTCTGAGGGAAACACATCAGGAAAGTCTCGCACAATGGGAACAGAATCAATACTGGGAGTCTGGGCCTCAACCTCCCGCAAAAATGCTAAATAAGAGAGACATCCCTTCCCAACCATTCGTTGGGCCTTGAGGAAAGATATTACCCTGCTAGGTACATACTCAGTCGTGCCTCGCCACTCGATCCTCTGAATGCCCGGCATAGCCAAAGTGACTGTCTTAGCATGACAGTCCGGAATAGCATGACATGGAGATAGCCAGTCCATGCCCAATATAACATCAAAATCAATCATGCTGAGAAGCAACAGGTCTACTCGGGTCTCCAGACCTCCAATAGTGACCAAACAGGACCGGTATACGTGGTCCACAACAATAGTATCCCCTACCGGGGTAGATACATGCACTGGCAGCTCAAGACTCCCTCGGGTCGTGCCCAAATGAGGAGCAAAATATGTAGACACATAAGAATAAGTAGAACCGGGATCAAACAATACCGAGGCATCTCTGTGGCAGACTGAAATAATACCTGTAATGACATCATCAGAAGCAACAGCCTCAGATCGGCCCTGAAAAGCATAGCATCTAGCCTGACCGCCTGATCGGCCTCCCCCTCGAGGGCGACCCCTAGCTGTCTGACCCTCACCCCTAGCTGGCGGGGCGGGTGCTGAAGTAGAAGGACCAGATGACGAGGGCTGCCCCCTCTGCTGATAAGATCCGGAAACAAGACGGGGACACTCCCTACGGTGATGCCCAAACTCTCCGCACTCGTAGCAACTCCCCGGTGCTGGGTACTGAGACTGATAAGGACCTCTGGCGCCGGAATGGCCAGCTGATGAACTAGGCCGAGATGAACCCCGAGCGGATGGGGCCTGTGAAGAACTCCGTGCTGGCATGGCACTGAGAGATGGCTGGCTCTGGTGCGAACCCTGATAACCCTATCTAGGAAACCATCTGCGATGATCTGAGCGACCCGACTGCGAAGACCTGAAAGAACGACCTCGGCTCTGCTGACTCTGGCCTCTGGTCTAAGTGCCACTGGAACTAGCTGCTCCTCGAGGCCTCTTGGCCTCCCTCTCATCCCGCTCCCTACGAGGATCGGTCTCTATGTCGCGAGCAATATCCACGGCATCCTCAAATGTACGACTTAAAACCCTCTCTCGAGTCACCAGAATACGAATGGGATAAATGAGGCCGTCCACGAAGCGCCCAATCCTCTCTCTGTCGGAATGAACCAACCACGGTGCATATCTGGACAACTCTGTAAACCTGATCTCATACTCTGACACTGACATGTCCCCCTGACGGAGACCCTCAAACTGCCTACGCATCTCCTCTCTCCGAGATCGAGGCACCCATTTCTCCAAGAACATAGTGGAGAACTCCGGCCATGATAGTGGTGCTGCTCCGGCTGGCCTGGGGCGCTCATAAGCCTCCCACCAAGCAAAGGCTGGTCCCTGAAACTGAAAGGTGGTGAAAGATACCCCACTGGACTCCAATATCCCTGCCGTACGAAGCATCCGACGGCACTTATCCAGAAAACCTTGGGCGTCCTCGCCCGGAGCACCAGTGAACACTGGAGGAGATAACCTAGTGAACCTCTCGAGACGACGCTGCTCATCGTCTGTCATAGCTGGGACCCTGTCCCCCTGAATCTGATCTGCTGGCTGAACCGGAACCACAGGCTGAACTGGAGGAGCCTCTGGTGTCTGTATGCCCTGCACTGCTGGCTCTGGAGTGCGTACTGCGGGGGTCCGATGACCACCCCCGATCCCCGATGCAGCTGCTGCAGTAGTAACTGAAACCGCCTGTGCTAGGCCAGTGCAGACTGCTAGTATCTGAGCCAGGGTCTCCTGTAGACCCGGAATAGCAATGGGCACAGCTGGTGCCTGATCTGGTGCTGCTGGCACCTCTGCAACTGGGGGCTGTGGGTCAGCTGGCACTGCCTCAGCTGCGCTAACTCCGCCACGACCACGACCGCGTCCACGGCCTCTAGTAGGTGGTAGTGGTGGTCGTCCTCCTCGTCCGGATGATCGAGTTCTCGCCGTCTGCGAGAGAATAGAATGTCAAAGTTCAGTTCAAGTCAAAAGTAATCGCACGACAAGAATTCCAAGAATTGAAACTTTTCCTAAAAAGGTTTGCAGCCTCCCGAGGATAAGTACAGGCGTCCCCGCACCGATCCACGAGACTCTACCAACCGGCTCATGACTCGCGAGACCTATTAACCTAGGCTCGATACCAACTTGTCACAACCCAAACCCTGGTCGTGATGGCGCCCAACACAATGCTAGGCAAGCCCGACCATATTATCCCTTTATCCAGCCAATTATTAAATAAATTAAACTTAAACAGTAGTTAGTCATAACAGGTGATAACCGAAACGTCAAAACATACAAAATACGGTCCCAAACATATCGTGGTGTCACGAGACCTGAGCCTCTACAGAATAGCATCCTAATACAACCAAGTCTAGACAAATAGGAAATCAACAAGATGATAAAGAAGGAGAAAACAAGCTCTGCGGACGCTGGCAGCTACCTCGTAATCTCCGCCAAAGTAGATATAGATCAGCAGCTAAAATGTCTCAACTGCTCTCGGGCACCTGTAGATCTGCACCAAAAAGTGCAGGGGAGTGGGGTGAGTATATTTCAACTCAGTGAGTAACAATAATAAATAATAACTGAAAGTAAGAACTCCTGTGCTATCACTTAGCAGTTCTAAGGCAACCTTCACAAGTACGTCATCACTATAGTAGTACTTTAGCCTCCAATCTACGTTTATCTCTACAAGATTCCACACTGAACTAACCCTCGCTCGTACCCCTACGGTGTACGGCCATCTCAACATATAAAGACACATACTTATGTCTATAATGTATAAGTATTTAAGTAACTAGTAGGGTATGATTAAGTATAATGCTGCGGCGTGCAGCCCGCTCCCATACATATACTGCTGCGGCGCGCAGCCCGCTCCATTTAACGTCGACGGCGCTCACTGGGGGTGTATACGGACTTCGGAGGGGCTCCCTAGGCCCAAGCGCTATGGTGCTATGGCGTGCAGCCAGGTCCACCATATATCACTGCGGCGTGCAGTCCGATCCAATATATATATATATATACATATATAATTATACTGTTGCGGCATGCAGCCCGATCCCATAATATACCAGCGCTCACTGGAATGTGTGCAGACTCAGACTCCGAAGGGGCTCCTACAGCCCAAGCGCAATAATACTGCGGCGTGCAGTCCGTCCCACATGTATATTACATGTATATTACATGTACATTACTGCGGCGTGCAGTCCGATCCAACATAGGTATCTATATACATAATACCTCATAACGGGTCCTCGACCCTATCCCAGTCAGTATGCACTTGGCCTCTCAGGCCCAATATAATATATCACAATGGGTCCTTGACCCTGTCTCGGTTAATATAGACTTGGCCTTTCGGGCCCAATATAACATCTCATAGTGGGTCCTTGACCCTATCTCATCTCAATCGGTATAGACTTGGCCTTTCAGGTCTGCTCAGCCTAGAACAGGGAATTCCACCCTAGATAATCTCTCTCAATGTACACATCTAGTACGGGCTCATATTATGCTATACAGCTAGAGCTGCGGCTGAGTGTATATTTCCAACACAATATAAAGGTCACCTAGCTCTATAGGTTCCCTATTGCTCTACAGATCGGCACAAGGCCCCAAACATGGCTATTAGCCCAATGGTACAGTTATAACCTCATTAACAGTTGTACAACACGGTATTCTATTAGCCGGGAAGGACTAAGTCCGAACCCCCTATCACAATGTCACCACGTCCGTCATAGAACGCGTGTCTCATCTCAATATAGCACTGTAAAGTGCTAGTACGGGGTTTCAAACCCTCGGTACATTATTTACTACTACCACTCACCTCGAACCGGTAGAAGCTTCAATCCGCCTTGCGCTTGCCTCGCAAATCAATCTCCTCGGATGCCAAATCTGCTCAAAATCATAGAGAATGCATCAATATACGCTAATTTCACGAAATTCATTCGAAATAACCCAATTTATATCAAAACCCACAAGTTGTCAAAACCCGACTTTTGGTACACTTGTCGAAAAATTACAAAAATTACATATTCGGAATCCTCATCTCGATACGAGTCTAGGCATATAAAATTTACCAAATTCGGACTCCATTTGCCCATTCAAAACCTTGATTTTCTAAAATCCAAGACTAGGGCTAAATCCTCCATAATTACCCCAAATTCCTCCATTTTCATGATATAATTGCATGATATTATCAATACTAATCATAATATGAGTTCATAGTTGATTACCTGATGATTTCCCTTGATTTCCTCCCTTCAAAATCGCCCAAATCGCCCCTTAAGCCGAGACCCAAAATGTGTTAAATGTTCTGAAATTTTTCTAACTTCTGATACACTTACTTACAGCGATTTTCGCTTCCGCGGAACATTTTCCGCTTCTACGCTCCCGTATCCGCGACCAAAGGGTCGTTTCTGCGGTTCCAGGCCTAGCCGGCCATTTTCCGCTTCTGCGATATACGGACCGCCTCTGCGCGTCCGCTTCTACGAAGACTCGATCGCTCCTGCGGATATTTCCGCTTCTGCGGCTAGGCGTCCGCCTCTGCGGACTCGCCTAAGCGGCTCCCTTCCGCTTCTGCGATGGCCGCTTCTGCGGCTCCCTTTCCGCTTCCGCGATTCCGCTTCGGCGGAAAATGCTCCGCTTCTGCGGTGCCCAGCGCTTCTGCGCTCCTGGTCCGCTTCAGCGCACCCGCTCCTGCGCCCAAAATTCCGCAGGAGCGGAAACAACAGAAGCAGTGCACTAGTTTCTGCAATTTTCCATATTTTTCTCCCGATTAACCCTCCGAAAACACCCCGAGGCCCCCGGGACCTCATTCAAACACACCAACACATCCTAATTCCTTATTCGAACTTGTTCCAATCATAAAAACACCATCCTAAACATCAAAATCACCAATTAACCACGGATTCAAGCCTACATTCCTTAAAACTTTCCGAATTACACATTTGATGAAAAACCCGACCAAACGACGTCCGAATGACCTGAAATTTTGCAGGCACATCCAAAATCACCTAACGGAGCTACTGCATCTGTCGGAATTCCATTCCGACTCCCGGATCAAAATCTCACCTACCGTTCGGATTTCGCCAAAATTCAACCTTAGCCAATTCAAGCCTATTTCTACACCGGGCCTCCAAATTCAATTCCGATCGCTCCCCTAAGTCATAAATCACCTTCCGGAACTAACCGAATCATCGGAATCCGATTCCGAGCCCTCTAACCAAATAGTCAACTCCGGGTTGACTTTCCTTATTCAAGCTTCCTCCAAAAGGCTATATGCCTCATTTCTAATTTAATTTCACTCCTAACTCTCCCGATAGACTCTAACACTTATATAAGAGCATGAATTATGTAATTACAACATAACGGGGTGGTAATTCCCGTGACGACGGGCCGGGTCGTCACACTCAATCATAGCCGTCATCATTATCAGCTGTCACCACCCACTTTCCCCACCACTCCGACCACCATCATTTTCATCCACAATCAACACTCATCCACCTCAACTATCACAACTGACCACCCCATCACCATCAACAACTACAGCCGGTACTTTCCCATCATTATAACCTCCCACCACCTACCCACTACCTTTCTCAGTCATAACTATTACCCCCACCCGCCATATTAACTATCACCACCATCATCCTCAATCATAATTGCTACCACTACCAATCACTACTAGCTACCAGCATGAACCACCATCATCAACCAAAACTACCACCAACCACCGCCTCTAGTTGGCATTCTCCCGTTAGCCATCGCCACCACCAACTATCATATTTTAAAACACTATATATTTTAATGATAGAATATTAGATTAGTTAGTATTTTATTTGAATTTTATATTTATTAATTTTCAAATAAGATGAATGTTATATATTCAGATGTTAAAAATCAAACAGTCTTAATTATTTAGTATTCAAATCTTAATACGCATCTTAATATATTCAGATGTGTATTCAAATTCACATGTTTTAATCTTAATAAACATCTTGATATTCAGATGTGTATTCAGATTCAGACGTCTTAATCTTAAAAAAAACAAATGATGCCTAAATCTTCATTCCATAAATTGAAATATTTTTTAAAGGGTTAAAGAGTTGATCAATATCTCAACATAATTATACTTGATTTTTAATCATATGAATCACTCGTATATAAGAAACTAAATTAAAAAAATAATCCTCACATGCTACCATTATAATAAAATAGACATTCACACATAAATACACTAAATTTGTGCTCTTGGTACATAAATAAGATAAGATGAGAACAATAGTACGAGCAACTGGATCGTTGTTATATAACCATTTCAAATGAGACCAAAAAATCATGAGACCTCACCTTTGATGATGTTTTAAACGCCAATAACATATAACAGGGGGGATTTGTGAGGTACCTAATTTTAGCACTAGAAGTATCTGGTTCTTCTAGATGTACTTACTATAACTGTTTGCGGAATTAAGAGTGCATAAAGTAAAGAACACAGAGATTTTTACGTGGAAAATACCTTGATCAAAAGGTGAAAAAACCACGACCTACTACCGAGTAGGATTTTTTCAAGCTTCCACTAAAATCACTGAGCAAAAACAGGATTTACAAACTCTTGTAAACCCAAGGATTAAATTCTAATCTTAGTGTGGTACACAACCTCAACTGTTGTGACACCTTCAAGTTAACTTTAACTTGAATACTCAAAGTACCTAATACAATTGTGTCACGACCCCAAATCCGGTCGTGATGGCGCCCAGCACATTGCTAGGCCAGCCTGACCAATTCATAACAACGACGGAGCTAGAAGCTCGCTTTATCTCATTTAAGCATATAAAATATGAAACAACAGTGATACATATATCGAAAACGGGGAACCAAGTCCCAAAATATACCAACTCCCGTAGACCACAAGGTCAAGAGTCATGAGCCTCTAATGAACAAAAGTGTGATAATGGTTTACAAGATACCAAGTGCGGAAAGTAAAAGTAATACAGAATCAGAAGAGAGTAGGAAGGAATATCGGGTCCTGCGAACTCTGCAGCTACCTCGTATATCCCACGAAAGTCGCCTCGAACAGCTACCAGATTACTGCTGAGAGGTACCTGGATCTGCACACAAGGTGCAGGGAGTAAAATGAGTACTGCCAGACTCAGTGGTAATAAACAAGGGTAAGACAACGCGGATAAGAAATCCGCAATAAAGCACTATGTAAAGCTGTAATCAAATACCCTGTCACAGAATCAATATTGACTGTACCTGTACCAACAAGTACCAGCAAAAATAGCTAAGCCAGCCTGACCAATCAATATCAACAACGGAGCTAGAAGCTCTCTTTAACCCATTTAAGCATTTCAAAATATGAAACAATAGTAATACTTATACCAACAATGGGGAGACCAAGTCCCAAAATATACTAACTCCCATAGACCGAAGGGTCAAGAGTCATGAGCCTCTACTGAACATGAATGTATAAAGGTTTACAAGATACCAAGTGCGGAAAGAGATGTCAATACAAAATCAAAAGACAGTAGAAAGGAATATCGGGTCCTGCGGACTCTGCAGCTACCTCGTATATCCTACAGATGTCGCCTCGCATAGCTACTGGATCACTGCTGAGAGGTACCTGGATCTGCACACAAGGTGCGGGGAGTAAAATGAGTACTGCCAGACTCAGTGGTAATAAACAAGGGTAAGACAGCGCAGATAAGAAATCCGCAATAAAGCACTATGTAAAGCTATAATCAGCTACCCTGTCACAGAATAATATTCATTGTACCTGTACCAACAAATACCAATAAATAGCATAACAGCTAGCAGATGTAGCTAAATGCAATGCAATGCATGATATGACCGCTACAGCGTGTAGCCCGACTCCAATTTTGGGTACCCGTGCTCACTGTGGGGGTTCAGACTCCGGAGGGGCTCCTACAGCCCAAGCACATCTCATAGAGATTTCTTGCGGCGTGCAGTCCGATCCAACATATATCTCGCTGCGGCGCGCAGCCCGATCCACTACTAGTCAGCTAATATGCAGATACAGCCTCGCAGGCTCAAAAGTAGTTTTTGAAAACTCTTTTTATCATTTTTCGGTTGGAAAACAGTAATATCAAGTTCCAGAGATTGGAATTAGCATAATAACAGAAATAGCTGCGGACTAGTAATAAACTAGCATGTCTATATGATAAGACAATGATAACGATCCTCGCGGGATCCAATAACTGGCTCACAGCCCACAATATACTCAACCATCCAAGAAGGAGGTTCAACGGCTCGAGATTAGCCAATAATACAGTATCAACAGGTCGGACTAATGTATAGTCTCCAGTTCATGATCGACCCCGCACTCTCAAGAGTGTGCGTGTCTCGCCGCTATACAACGTCACAAAGTGGTGTACCGGGGTTTCGAACCCGCTGGTCATCACCCACATCTATTACTCACCTCAATACGGCGCAACGACTACTCCACAATGCCCTTTCCACGAGAATCAAGCTCCGCACGTGTAGAATCTGATCAAATACAGTAGAAACACAACAAATTAGGCCAATGGGACGACACCCAATCAATATAACTCAATTTACATCAAAATTCCCAAAGTTGTCAAAACCCGACTTTCGGTACGCTTGTCGAAAAATTACAAAAGTCACATATTCGGAACCCTCATCTCGATACGAGTCTAGGCATATAAAATTTACCAAAATCGGATTCCATTTGCCCACTCAAATCAGTGTTTTTCTTCAATTTTAGGCCTAGGGCTCAAACCCACCTTTAATCTTCCATTTACAGAAATTTAACCAATGATTTCATGTTAAAATGATGTAATTAAGCCACAAAACTTACCTCCAACGAAACCCCGATGATTTCCCAGAAATCTCCCGTCAATTTCTTCTCTTGGAACTCAAAAATGGAGGTTTTGGGTATTAAACCCGCGACTGGTCTGTTCTGAACTTAAACTCTCTGCCAGACCTATTTGCTCTATGAGATCGCGACTCTTCTCACGCGTCCGCGAAGCTCCTGCCCAAAATACCCTTCGCGAATGCGACATGCCATACGCATTCGCGATGCACATTTTTATCAGCCTTCCGGAGATCCTTCTACGCGAACGCGGCCACGACCCACGCGAACGCGATGCCTAATGATTTCCCTCTACGCGAACGCGTCCTTCTCCCACGCGTTCGCGATGCTTCACGTCCTTGCCAATACGCGAACGCGATACCCCCTTGCGAACGCGATGCCTGCTGAACTTGGCCTACGCGAACGCGGGCCGTGCCCTCGCGAACGCGAAGGCCAAATCACTGCCCAGTGATCTGCAGATTACAGCAGGTCACTTCTTGCTTCCAACTGCCGGATGATGGTCCGGATTCACCCCGAGGCCCCCGGGACCCCAACGAAAACCACCAACATACCCCAAAACACGATACAAACTTGTTCCAATCATAAAAACACCATCCTAAACATCAAAATCACCAATTACCCACGGATTCAAGCCTAAATTTCTTCAAAACTTCCGAATTACACATTCTATCAAAAACCCGACCAAACGACGTCCGAATGACCTAAAATTTTGCAGGCACATCCAAAATCACCTAACAGAGCTACTGCAACTGTCGGAATTCCATTCCGACCCCCGGATCAAAATCTCACCTACCGTTCGGATTTCGCCAAAATTCAACCTTAGCCAATTCAAGCCTATTTCTACACCGGATCTCCAAATTCAATTCCGATTACTCTCCTAAGTCATAAATGATCCCTCGAAACTAGTCGAATCATCGGAATCCGATTCCGAGCACTCTAACTCGATAGTCAACTCTAGGTTGACTTTCCATATTCAAACTTCCTTCAAACATGCTATTTGCTTCATTTTTAATTCAATTCACTCCGAACTCACCCGATAGGTTCTAACACTGATATAGAAGCATAAGATATGTAAATGCAAGATAACGGGGTGGAAATTTTCGTAACAACGGGCCGGGTCGTTACATTCTCCCCAACTTAAACAAACGCTCGTCCTCGAGCGGACTCAGAGTTGTACTAGAAGAAACTCAATAGCTGCTGAATGACCTTACCAAGCTTATACTCGGGCGATCATACGTCACCCTATCTCACATAAGTCCGAAAACACCATATAGTCAAAATTTCACAGACCATCTGAACCATAAATCACATTGCACTTTCTGAAATCATAAGTCAAATGCAAATCCCATGCCTATACTCAGGATACACTCGAATCCACTGCAATAACCCATATTCACTACTCCGGGTGAGATCATATGATGTATCAAACAACCCAATCACTCGAGACAATAGTCTCTAATCACACAATTTCCCATGATAACCAAATGCCAACTGAAAAACCCTTTTTCATTAGATAAAGTCTTGTTCCAACACCTTCATATCATGCCCACGGCAACCGAACACGCGATATATCGAACCCATCTCTCAGGTCAACCATTCATGAATCCATTTCACTTTTAACTGATACCACAATAGGTTTCGGAGCCAAACCTCGATTTTTACCTTTCTAACAAGCTAAGATCCAATATGCTCGTATTCATAAATGACTCCAAAGGTCATTTCGATTATAACACACCGCACTGGTGATATGACACCTCAACACCGGCCTAAGCCACAACGAGCACAACATAGGCTCCAATAGAAATGTTTGCACACACTCGAATCATGACAGCTCAAATCATGACAATTGTCTCCAGCAAATAGAGCTGCAATTCAGTTCCTCTGTGCCATCATAACATAGAACTGAAATCGCGTCTCGCATTATAGAAATAGAGTACCTAAATCCTCCTCGAGAGGTCATAACATCACGTGGCCTTGCCACGATTCGTGATTCTATCCCAACATTATTACTCATGAAGCACCTCAAGTTACCAAGCTCAAAAAGGTCGGCCACGCACAGATCTAGGTCTGAACCCAAGCAATCAACCTCACCCACGGTGAAACCATTAACCTATGCTATTAAATCCCGAAAGGACACAACCGATGTGCCATTCGCCAAGCGATACTCAAAACGGTCTTTTCCTCAGAAGCGAGGAAGTATTGTATACAAGTAACTTATAACTAACTCTATTTTCACATTACACTGTTGCGGCGTGCAACCCGCTCCAATGACATACCCGTGGCGGCGTGCCACCCGATCTAGATACCATACCCGTGGCGGCGTGCCACCCGATCCAAGTAACCCTCGTCAAATAAATACGCGTCGAGTCAAGTTGCTCATCATAATAAACATATATAGCCTCAAGTTTGGCCACAAGAAACACATCCGACAAAGTTCCTCAATACCGGAACTAATCAATGGTAGATACTTCTACACTAACATCCGCCACTAAGGTCCAACTGACAAAGCAATGCCTACCAGCCGTCCGCTGGTCCTGTGTACAACTACTCTGTTGGAGCATACTCTGATGCTCTCTGCTATGCAATTTGTCATTTTCCGACATCGTCCATATCACATTTGTCTAGACGACCTGTCTTATGTCAACCAGTCTGAAATAAAGTATCATAACCCAAATTCATCATATCAAGCTAAGAGAGAGCCACTAGGGCTTCCGATTTCCAATAATCACAAAATGGTGTCGATACACACGATATACAACCACTGCATAGGCGGATTACGAGGACTTCTAGTCTCCAACACATATATAACACATGAATCGCTATACCTGGTTCCACACTCCACCGTACGAATACATAACGCACATCAAGCGTCCATTCATACCACGACGGCCATTCGGAAATTTCACTATGCCATCAACGTTTCAGTTATTATAGTCGATCCAACAAGAGAATACCACCATACAACCGGATATCATCATTTTACATTACCTTGTCCTTTTTGGATCATATTCCCTGCCAAGTTAATAGAATAGCAGTATCATTTTCTTAAATTATCGGAAAGATCGATTCTTAATTCACCTGCAGCTGTCCGCGCCTGCTCAATAATTTTATTGACTTCCCATATATTATGAACTGATCTCAAAACCTAGAATATACCATTATTAACTTTTCCATAACACATCGCATATACAATACCATACTAAAATAACATGAAAATTCTTATCCCTTTCCTACGCCGCAAACATCGACGCACTCAACTGGTCAAGGACTTTTATGATCCCATATAGAGAAAACTCATTACACATTCCAAGCTTTGCATACCAACAGGAAAAATACACTCATTTTTTCAAACCACATTAAAACACATCATAAACTCTTTCTCCCAATCACATTGCATAAGTTAAAACTGCCAGGACTGAGTCCTTATACCCATATTATACCCATATCAAGTTACACAACTGCCAGCACTCAAGAGCTTTGCTGCAATGTCCGCAAGACTCATTACTTCAACCACACACCAGGAATCAATCGTATTCCTTTTTATACCATTCTGGTTTATTAACAAGTCGTTCCATTTACCCAGTTTCCTTTCCGATTCATCTTTGATTTAATATTAGCCATTACTGTAGCACCATAACACATCAACTCATTCCACACGAGACTCGTACATAAGACCACACGGTCTAAGACATATAGGCCACTGAATACTCTCTCAATATTTCCCGGAAGGATCACATCCTACAATACTTTATTTTGAAGAACCTCTTGCGATTTGAATTCGTTATCATTACCTTCCAATACGGATTACATAGAATCCCATCATTCACATAATATAACACAAGTACCGATCTCTTCTAACGAAACCACCATCTTTAGCCACATGTACAATCTTAAGGCACCTGACTGTTACAAGCAAAATCTGAACACTGCAAAACCATTCTCGGGCATCATTCACCCTTATTCAGCCGTAATTCAACTGTCCTATTGAGTAGAACCACTCGCGTTTTGTTAGAACTCTGACATCGCAGAACATGATTACTTACAGGTACAATTCGCTATCTTTCTTTTCTATACACCGAACATTCCTTACCAACGGTAGTTCAAAACATCCTAGTATTTCTTCACATCTACGAAGCGCCATAACCTTGTCAGAATTTCCCAAACATACCTAGAGACAGAGCCAACACAGCACACGACAGTGCAATCGGTTAATCAATAACAACCTCCCCAACTTAGCTCGGAGTCATACATCAAAGCACTTTCAACCACTCATATCATTATTACTCAAGTGATGCCGAAATATTAATATGAGATTAAACTCAAGTCATTTACAAGCCTTGACAAAGACTCGAATCATCAGAGACCTTAGCTCTTCTACAATTCTTGGAGATATACATGCACCACCAATAAGCCCACTCTCTTTAGGTGACAGAAATCTTTCTAAGTCCCAAATTTTCCAAAAATTTCGGCAGAGTTTCCTTTGTAAATTGGCCTATCCACCTGCTAGAGAATCACCAAACCATTCTAACAATACATCCACAACTCAACAAGATATCACAATGTATTTCAACAACATTAAATCTCAATACTATACGAATCATATTATCATAATTTATACTTGAACCTGCGCTTTACCTGCTCGAATCATAACACATATCAAATACCTTTCAATTACACATGAGGATCAACCCTCCTACTTCTTCTCAATTTAGCATTTCCTCACAATACCTTCCACCAGGATACACATAGCAAAATCACTTTAGTCTTCCTGAGTTTAAACTTGTTCCACTACACATAAGGCATTTTACCTTCCAATTACGAGATATGACAAATATTCACCATGCCCATTGCTCGGGGCTACACAACAGATTAGACAAGAGTCGAAAATTTAACAGCTCATCCATTAGTAAGCCTCCCTAATACTCTACAGATCAGCACAAGGCCCCAAGCATGGCTACTAGCCCAAGTACATAGATATAAGCCCAGTCTCAATCACTTTACACATTAATTTATCAATTGGGAAGGATCAAGTCCAAATACCCAGTCACAATACCACCACGCTCGTCACATGACGCATATTCCATCTCAGTACAGCACTGTATAGTGCAAAAATACGGGATTTCAAACCCTCAGTACATTATCTATTACCACCACTCACAAAATCAGCACCTCAATGCTCAAGTCATAAACAAGGTCCAGCCTCAAGTCATCCCGACTGGCCCATCATGAACTCACAGAGATTATATCTCTCCCCTCGTTCGGAGAAATCACAAGCCATAAGGAAATTATATTACTGAGCGCTCGATGCGTACACAGACGTGTGGAAGGAATTTCAAAAATTATATCTCAAGTTGAATCAAGTACGCACGATAAGAATTCCAAGAAATGTGAAGCATTTCCTAAAGGTTCGCAGCCTCCCGAGGATAAGTACATGCGTCCCCGTACCGATCCACAAGACTCTACCAACCGGCTCAAGACTAATGAGGCCTAGTAAACCTAGGCTCTGATACCAACTTGTCACGACCCCAAATCCGGTTGTGATGGCGTCCAGCACATTGCTAAGCCAGCCTGACCAATCAATATTAACAACGGAGCTAGAAGCTCTCTTTAACCCATTTAAGCATTTCAAAATATGAAACAATAGTAATACTTATACCAACAGCGGGGAGACCAAGTCCCAAAATATACTAACTCCCATAGACCGAAGGGTCAAGAGTCATGAGCCTCTACTGAACATGAATGTATAAAGGTTTACAAGATACCAAGTGCGGAAAGAGATGTCAATACAAAATCAAAAGACAGTAGAAAGGAATATCGGGTCCTGCGGACTCTGCAGCTACCTCGAATATCCACAAATGTCGCCTCGCACAGCTACTGGATCACTGCTGAGAGGTACCTGGATCTGCACACAAGGTGCAGGGAGTAAAATGAGTACTGCCAGACTCAGTGGTAATAAACGAGGGTAAGACAGCGTAGATAAGAAATCCACAGTAAAGCACAATGTAAAGCTATACCAATACCCTATAATAGTCCAATACCAGAAGTAGAGAGCCAACAATATTAACAACATGTACAATAGCTAGCAGATGTAGCTAAATGCAATGCAATGCATGAAATGAGTGCTACAGCGCATAGCCCATTCCAATTTGGGTGCCCGTGCTCACTGTGGGGTTCAGACTCCGGAGGGGCTCCTACAGCCCAAGCACAATATTACTGCAGCGTGCAATCTGATCCAACATATATACCGCTGCAGCGCGCAGCCCGATCCACTACCAGTCAGCTAATATGAAAATACAACCTCGCAGACTCAAAAGTAGTTTTTGAAAACTCTTTTTATCATTTTTCAGTTGGAAAATAGTAATATCAAGTTCCAGAGATTGGAATTAGCATAATAACAAAAATAGCTGCGGACTAGTAGTAAACTAGCATGTCTATATGATAAGACAATGATAACGATCCTCGCGGGATCCAATAACTGGCTCACGAGCCCACAATATACTCAACCGTCCAAGAAGGAGGTTCAACGGCTCGAGATTATCCAATAATACAGTATCAACAAGTCGAACTAATGTATAGTCTCCAGTTCATGATCGACCCCGCACTCTCAAGAGTGTGCGTGTCTCGCCGCTATACAGCGTCACAAAGTGGTGTACCGGGGTTTCGAACCCGCTGGTCATCACCCACATCTATTACTCACCTCAATACGGCGCGACGACTACTCCGCAATGCCCTTGCCACGAGAATCAAGCTTCGCACGCGTAGGATCTGATCAAATACAGTAGAAACACAACAAATTAGGCCAATGGGACGACACCCAATCAATATAACTCAATTTACATCAAAATTCCCAAAGTTGTCAAAACCCGACTTTCGGTACGCTTGTCGAAAAATTCCAAAAGTCACATATTCAGAACCCTCATCTCGATACGAGTCTAGGCATATAAAATTTACCAAAATCGGACTCCATTTGCCCACTCAAATCAGTGTTTTTCTTCAATTTTAGGCCTAGGGCTCAAACCCACCTTTAATCTTCCATTTACAAAAATTTAACCAATGATTTCATGTTAAAATGATGTAATTAAGCCACAAAACTTACCTCCAACGAAACCCCGATGATTTCCCAGCAATCTCCCGTCAATTTCTTCTCTTGGAACTCAAAAATGGGGGTTTTGGGTATTAAACCCGCGACTGGTCTGTTCTGAACTCAAACTCACTGCCAGAGACCCTTCTTCTACGCGTTCGCGACGCCTCTCATGCGTCCGCGAAGCTCTGCCCAAAATACCCTTCGCGAACGCGACATGCCATACGCATTCGCGATGAACATTTTTATCAGCCTTCCGGAGATCCTTCTACGCGAACGCGGCCACGACCCACGCGAACGCGATGCCTAATGACTTCCCTCTACGCGAACGCGTCCTTCTCCCACGCGTTCGCGATGCTTCACGTCCTTGCCAATGCGCGAACGCGATACCCCCTCGCGAACGCGATGCCTGCTGAACTTGGCCTACGCGAACGCGGGCCGTGCCCTCGCGAACGCGAAGGCCAAATCACTGCCCAGTGATCTGCAGATTACAGCAGGTCTTTTCTTGCTTCTAAATGCCGGATGATGGTCCGGATTCATCCCGAGGCCCCCGGGACCCCAACGAAAACCACAAACATACCCCAAAATACGATACGAACTTGTTCCAATCATAAAAACACCATCCTAAACATCAAAATCACCAATTACCCACGGATTCAAGCCTAAATTTCTTCAAAACTTCCGAATTACACATTCTATCAAAAACCCGACCAAACGACGTCCGAATGACCTGAAATTTTGCAGGCACATCCAAAATCACCTAACGGAGCTACTGCAACTGTCAGAATTTCATTCCGACCCCGGATCAAAATCTCACCTACCGTTCGGATTTCGCCAAAATTCAACCTTAGCCAATTCAAGCCTATTTCTACACCGGGCCTCCAAATTCAATTCCGATTGCTCTCCTAAGTCATAAATGATCCCTCGAAACTAGTCGAATCATCAGAATCCGATTCCGAGCACTCTAACTCGATAGTCAACTCTAGGTTGACTTTCCATATTCAAACTTCCTCCAAACATGCTATTTGCTTCATTTTTAATTCAATTCACTCCTAACTCACCCGATAGGTTCTAACACTGATATAGAAGCATAAGATATGTAAATTCAAGGTAATGGGGTGGAAATTTTCGTAACGACGGGCCGGGTCGTTACAAATATCGACTGTACCTGTACCAACAAGTACCAGCAAAACAGTATAACAGCTAGCAGATGTAGCTAAATGCAATGCAATGCATGATATGACCGCTACGGCACGTAGCCCGATCCAATTTTTGGGTACCCGTGCTCACTGTGGGGGTTCAGACTCCGGAGGGGCTCCTACAGCCCAAGCACAATATCACTGCGGCGTGCAGTCCGATCCAACATATGTACCACTGCGGCGCGCAGCCCGATCCACTACTAGTCAGCTAATATGCAAATACAGCCTCGCAGGCTCAAAAGTAGTTTTTTTGAAAACTCTTTTATCATTTTCAGTTGGAAAACAGTAATATCAAGTTCCAGAGATCGGAAATAGCATGATAACAGAATGTGACGACCCGGCCCGTTGTCACGAGAATTACCACCCCATTATGTTGAAATTGTATGTTTTATGCTTTTATATCAGTGTTAAAGTCTATCGGGTGAGTTAGGAGTGAATTGGATTGAAAATGAGGCATATAGCCTTTGTGAAGGAAACTTGAATAAGGAAAGTCAACCCGGAGTTGACTATTTTGTTAGAGGGCTCGGAATCGGATTCTGATGATTCGGTTAGTTCCGGGAGGTGATTTGTGACTTAGGGAAGTGATCGGAATTGAATTTGGAGGCCCGGTGTAGAAATAGGCTTGAATTGGCTAAGGTTGAATTTTGGCGAAATCCGAATGGTAGGCGAGATTTTGATCCGGGGGTCGGAATGGAATTCCGACAGTTGCAGTAGCTCCGTTAGGTGATTTTGGATGTCCCTGCAAAATTTCAGGTCATTCGGACGTCGTTTAGTCGGGTTTTTGATTGATTGTGTAATTCGGAATGTTTTAAGGAATTTAGGCTTGCATTTAATGTAAATTGAGTTGTATGGATTGGGTGTCGTCCCATTGGCCTAATTTCTTGTGTTTCTACTCTGTATTTGATCAGATTCTACGCGTGCGGAGCTTGATTCTCGTGGCAAGGGCATTGCGGAGTAGTCGTCGTGCCGTATTGAGGTGAGTAATAGATGTGGGTGATGACCAACGGGTTCGAAACCCCGGTATACCACTTTGTGACGCTGTATAGCGGCGAGACACGTACTCTCATGTGAGTGCGGGGTCGATTGTGATTGGGGACTATGGCTTAGTCCGACTTGTTGATACTCTGTTATGATATTAGGCTATTCTTGAGCCGTCGAACCTCCTTCTCGGATGGTTGCATATTATATATTGTGATAATGGCCACTCTTGAGCCGAGGAACCCCCTTCTTGGGCGGTTGAGTATACATGTGGGCCGTGAGCCAGTTATTGGATCCCGCGAGGATCGTTATCATTGTCTTATCATATTGACATGTTAGTTACTACCAGTCCGTAGCTATTTCTGTTATCATGCTATTTCCAATCTCTGGAACTTGATATTACTGTTTTCAACTGAAAAATGATAAAAGATGTTTTCAAAAACTACTTTTGAGCCTGCGAGGCTGTAATTGCATATTAGCTGACTGGTAGTGGATCGGGCTGCGCGCCGCAGCGGTATATATGTTGGATCGGACTGCACGCCGCAGTGATATTGTGCTTGGGCTGTAGGAGCCCCTCCGGAGTCTGAACCCCCACAGTGAGCACGGGTACCCAAATTGGATCGGGCTACGCGCCGTAGCGGTCATATCATGCATTGCATTGCATTTAGCTACATCCGCTAGTTGTTATACTGTGTTGCTGGTACTTGTTGGTACAGGTACAGTCGATATTGATTCTGTGACAGGGTATTTGATTACATCTTTACATAGTGCTTTATTGCGGATTTCTTATCTGCGCTGTCTTACCCTTGTTTATTACCACTGAGTCTGGCAGTACTCATTTTACTCCCTGCACCTTGTGTGCAGATCCAGGTACCTCTCAGCAGTGATCCAGTAGCTGTGCGAGGCGACACTTGTGGATATTCGAGGTAGCTGCAGAGTCCGCAGGACCCGATATTCCTTCTTCTTACTGTCTCTTGATTTTGTATTGACGTTTCTTTCCGCACTTGGTATCTTGTAAACCTTTATACACTCATGTTCAGCAGAGGCTCATGACTCTTGACCCTTCGGTCTATGGGAGTTGATGTATTATGGGACTTGGTTCCCCGTTTTCGTTATATGTATCACTATTGTTTCGTATTTGAAATGCTTAAATGGGTTAAAGAGAGCTTCTAGCTCCGTTGTTGATATTGATTGGTCGGGTTGGCTTAGCAATGTGCTGGGTGCCATCACGACCAGATTTGGGGTCGTGACAAGTTGGTATCAAAGCCTAGGTTTACTAGGCCTCATGAGTCTTGAGCCGGTTAGTAGAGTCTTGTGGATCGGTACGGGGACGCCCGTACTTATCCTCGGGAGGCTGCGAACCTTTAGGAAAACTTCACTTTTCTTGAACTCTATCGTGCGATCTTGTTGTTCTGAGAACTGAACTTCTATATTCTATTCTCTCGCAGATGGCGAGAACGCGAGCATCAGGACGAGGTGGACGACCTCCATCGCCACCTGTTAGAGGCCGTGGGCGCGGTCGTGCTAGAGGTAGAGGTAGGGCGGCCGAGGCAGTGCCAGCTGACCCGCCCGTTGTACCAGTTCGGGAGCGCCCCCGGTGGTTGATGCCCCAGCAGCCCCGGCTCAGGGCCAGACTATATCTATCGCTATTCCCGGTCTTCGGAGACTCTTGCTCAAATATTATCGGTGTGTTCCAGTTTGGCTCGGGTAGTTTCAGCTACCGCTACGTAGCGACATCTCGGTCGGGGGTGGTCGGCGGACCCGCCGCAGCTCGCACACCGACCCGGTTGTTCGGGGACTCCGGACACCGCAGGCGGTCCCTCGCTCGAGGAGGTTGCACCGGTTATTCCTCCGGCCGCACCAGCTCCGGCTCCGGAGCATATGGTTCGGGTTATGCCCGATGACGAGCGGCGTCGTCTCGAGAGATTTGGCAGAGACTTCGGCCACCCCATTTTAGTGGCGCCGAGGGCGAGGATGCCCGGGGTTTCTTGGATAAGTGTCAGAAGATGCTGCGTACGGCTGGTATTCTTGAGTCCGGCGGAGTTTCATTTACTACATTTCAGTTCACTGGTCCCGCATTTGATTGGTGGGAGGAGTTTGAGAGGCGTAGGCCTGCTAGAGCAGCACCTCTCACATGGCAGCAGTTCTCTACTCTCTTTCTAGAGAAATATGTACCTCAGTCTCGTCGCGAGGAGCTACGTCGCCAGTTCGAGTGGTTGATTCAGGGCGACATGTCTGTGACCCAGTATGAGCTTAGATTCACTTAGTTGGCTAGGCATGCCACATGGATGATCCCCACTGATAGGGAGAGGATCAGGAGGTTCATTGATGGCCTCAACTACTCTATCCGTATTCTTATGACCGGCGAGCGAGTTCTGTCATCATCGTTTGAGCCGGTTGCTGATATGGCACGCTCCATTGAGGCGGATCGTCGCCGAGAGAGAGAGGAGCGGGAGGCCAAGCCGGCCTCGTGGTTCCGGTAGTTTCGGTGGTGCTCCGTCTGAGAGCATTCCCGGCAGAGAGCGAGCTCGCTCATCTGGACCATCTCATTCGAGGCCGCCCCGAACAGAGCGAGAGGTTCTTATGGTCGTGGTCGATAGGGGTTTCGGCAGGGTCGGTCATCACTTAGTGCCTTTCCGGCCCCGAGTGCAACACCTACTTCTCCAGGCACCGGGTGCATGTTACGAGTGTGGTGAGATTGGCCACATGAGGAGACGAGTGCCCTCGACTACGTAGGGGCGAGGACTCGGCAGAGGGATCAACCCTCCTCTTCAGCACCATCTCGGTTTAGTAGAGGTGGAGGTCGGCCTTCTCGTGGTCGCCCCGGGGGCGAGGAGAGATCCGGTGGAGGCCAGGCGCGATTCTATGCACTTCCCGACAGGCGTGATGCAATTGCCTCCGATGCGGTGATTACATGTATCATTTCTGTCTGTCACAGAGATGCCTCTATTTTATTTGATCCACGGTCCACATATTCTTACGTGTCCTCTTATTTTGCACAGCATTTGGGTGCGACTCGTGGTAGTCTTGATTTACCTGTTCATGTATCCACCCCCGTGGGTGATACGATCGTTGTGGATCATGTCTATAGATCCTGTGTTATATCTATTGGGGGTCTGGAGACCTATAGGCAGATTTGTTATTGTTAGGGATGGTGGACTTTGATGTTATATTGGGTATGGACTGGTTGTCTCCGTACCATGCTATATTGGACTGTCATGCTAAGACAGTTACATTGGCCATTCCTGGTATTTCTCATATTGAATGGCGGGGTTCGACCGATTTCGTCCCTAGTCGTGTTATTTCGTTCTTAAAATCTCAGAAGATGGTTGAAAAAGGGTGCTTATCGTACTTAGCTTTTGTGAGAGATGTGGGACCTGAATCTCCTAGCATTGATTCTGTACCTGTTGTGAGGGACTTCCCAGATGTATTCCCCTCAGACCTGCCGGGCATGCCGCCGGACAAGGATATTGATTTTGGCATTGACTTGGTGCCGGGCACTCAGCCCATATCCATTCCTCCTTATCGGATGGCACCAGCTGAGTTGAAAGAACTGAAAGAGCAACTTCAAGAGCTTCTGGATAAGGGTTTCATCCGCCCTAGTGTGTCTCCGTGGGGTGCGCCGGTATTATTTGTTAAAAAGAAAGATGGTTCCATGCGAATGTGTATTGATTATCGACAATTGAACAAAGTGACAGTGAAGAACAAGTACCCTCTACCGCGCATAGATGATTTGTTTGATTAGTTACAGGGTGCAAGGGTGTTTTCTAAGATTGATCTTCGTTCAGGCTATCACCAGCTGAAGATCAGGGACTCGGATATTATGAAGACTGCATTCAGGACCCGATATGGTCATTATGAGTTTCTTGTGATGTCGTTTGGGCTGACCAACGCCCCAGCAGCATTTATGCATCTGATGAACAGTGTGTTCGGGCCTTATTTGGATTCATTTGTGATTGTGTTCATTGATGACATTCTAGTCTACTCCCGTAGTCGGGAGGAGCATGCTCAGCATTTGAGTATTGTGTTGCAGAGATTGAGGGAGGAGAAGCTATATGCTAAATTCTCCAAGTGTGAGTTTTGGCTCGAGTCCGTAGCATTTATGGGACATGTGGTGTCTCGTGATGGTATTCAGGTTGATCAGAAAAAGATAGAGGCGGTGCAGAGTTGGCCTAGACCGACCTCAGCTACAGAGATCGGGAGTTTTCTTGGTTTGGCGGGATATTATCGCCGGTTTGTTCAGGGATTTTCATCCATTGCTTCTTCATTGACTAAATTGACCTAGAAGGGTGCACCATTCGTGTGGTCGGATGAGTGCGAGGAGAGCTTTTAGAAGCTCAAGACAGCTTTGACCACAGCTCCAGTGTTAGTATTGCCATCAGCTTCAGGCTCATATACCGTTTATTGTGATGCCTCGAGAGTGGGGATAGGTTGTGTGTTGATGCAGGAAGGTAAGGTGATTGCTTATGCTTCTCGGCAGTTGAAGCCACATGAGAAGAACTATCCCGTTCATGATTTGGAGCTAGCCGCCATTGTTCATGCATTGAAGATTTGGAGGCACTATTTGTACGGTGTGTCTTGTGAGGTGTATACCGACCATCGTAGTCTCCAGCACTTGTTCAAACAGAAAGACCTTAATTTGAGACAGCGGAGATGGCTTGAGTTGTTTAAGGATTATGACATTACTATATTATATCATACGGGGAAGGCCAATGTGGTGGCCAATGCTTTGAGCCGGAAGGCGGTCAGTATGGGGAGCTTGGCATACATTCCAGCTGAGGAGAGGCCATTTGCTTATGATGTTCAGGTGCTAGCCAATCGGCTAGTGAGGTTAGATATTTCGGAGCCCAGCAGGGTACTGGCTTGTGTTGTATCTCGGTCATCTCTATATGACCGTATTCGTGAGCGCTAATAAGATGATCCACATTTGGCTGTCCTGAGGGACAGAGTTCAGCATGATGATGCTAGAGATGTCACCATTGATAGTGACGGCGTATTGAGGATGCAGGGCCGGATATGTGTGCCCAATGTTGATGGTTGATTCTGGAGGAGGCCCATAGCTCGCGGTATTCTATCCATCTAGGAGCCGCGAAGATGTATCAAGATTTGAAATAGCATTATTGGTGGAGAAAGATGAAGATGGACATTGTTAGACATGTAGCACGGTGCCTCAACTGTCAGCAGGTTAAGTACGAGCATCAGAGGCCCGGTGGTGTATTTCAGCGCATTGTTATTCCTGAGTGGAAATGGGAGAGGATCACTATGGACTTTGTTACTGGACTCCCTCGGACGGCGAGGAAGTTTGATTCCGTATGGGTGATTGTGGATAGACTGACCAAGTCAGCTCACTTCATTCCAGTTAGTACTACCTACTCATCGGAGCGGTTGGCAGCGATCTTTATTCGAGAGATTGTTCGGTTGCATAGAGTTCCAGTGTCTATCATATCCGACAGGGGTACTCAGTTCACTTCTCAGTTTTGGAGAGCATTTCAGCGAGAGATGGGTACGCGGGTTGAGTTGAGTACAGCATTTCACCCCCAGACAGACGGACAGTCTGAGCGCACTATTCGGATCTTGGAGGATATGTTGCGAGCTTGTGTGATTGATTTTGGTGGTTCGTGGGATGAGTTCCTACCACTTGCCGAGTTTGCCTACAACAACAGTTATCAGTCGAGTATTCAGATGGCCCCGTATGAGGCATTGTATGGCAGGCGGTGTAGATCCCCCGTGGGATGGTTTGAGCCTGGTGAGGTTAGATTGATAGGGACCGAGTTAGTCCAGGATGCTCTGGATAGAGCAAAGTTGATCCAGGAGAGGCTTCGTACAGCACAGTCTCGTCAGAAGAGTTATGCGGACCGTAGAGTTCGAGAGTTGTCTTTCATGGTTGGTGACAGAGTATTGTTGAAGATTTCACCTATGAAGGGTGTCATGAGGTTTGGGAAGAAAGGAAAGTTGAGTCCCGGGTACATTGGTCCTTTTGAGATACTTAGGAGAGTTGGAGAGGTGGCATATGAGTTGGCCTTGCCGCCCAGCTTATCCAGCGTTCATCCAGTATTCCATGTGTCTATGCTCCGGAAGTACATTGGAGATCCGTCTCATGTATTAGATTTCAGCACCATTCGGCTTGATGGTGATCTATCCTATGATGTGGAGCCTATTGCCATTTTGGGACGTCAGGTGAGAAAACTGAGGTCTAAGGAGATTGCATCAGTTAAGGTTCGGTGGAGAGGTCGACCCGTGGAGGAGGCCACTTGGGAGATCGAGCGGGAGATGCGGAGCAGATATCCTCACTTGTTTGAGACTTCAGGTATGTTTCTTGACCCGCTCGAGGACGAGCGTTTGCTTAAGAGGGGAGAATGTGACGACCCGGCCCGTCGTCACGGGAATTACCACCCCGTTATGTTGTAAAAACATGTTTTATGCTTTTATATCAGTGTTAGAGTCTATCGGGTGATTTAGGAGTGATTTGGATTGAAAATAAGGCATATAGCCTTTTTGAAGGAGACTTGAATAAGGAAAGTCAACCCGGAGTTGACTATTTGGTTAGAGGGCTCGAAATCGGATTTTGATGATTCGGTTAGTTCCGGGAGGTGAATTGTGATTTAGGGGAGCGATCGGAATTGAATTTGGAGGCCCGGTGTAGAAATAGGCTTGAATTGGCTAAGGTTGAATTTTGGCGAAATCCGAACGGTAGGTGAGATTTTGATCCGGGAGTTGGAATGGAATTCCGACAGTTGCAGTAGCTCCGTTAGGTGATTTTGGATGTGCCTGCAAATTTCAGGTCATTCGGACATTGTTTGGTTGGGTTTTTGATTGATTGTGTAATTCGGAATGTTTGACGGAATTTAGGCTTGAATCCGTGTGTAATTGGTGATTTTAATGTTTAGGATGGTGTTGTTATGATTTGAACAAGTTCGTATCGTGTTTTGGGGTATGTTGGTGGTTTTCGTTGGGGTCCCGGGGGCCTCGGGGTGTTTTCGGATGGTTAAACGGGAGAAAAAAGTGGAAAATTGCAGACTTGTGTTCTGGTTCTGTGGTTTTCGCTCCTGCGGAAATGGGAGCGCAGGAGCGACTCCGCAGGAGCGGACGACGAGGCGCAGAAGCGGAGCCAACCGCTGAAGCGGAGCCTGGTCCGCAGGGGCGGCTTCGCTGGTGCGAGAGGTCGATCGCAGAAGCGGTCTTGAGCCGTCTTGGGAAAATCCGCAGAAGCGGATGTTTGATCGCATAGGCGAGTCCGCTGAAGCGGACTCTTGGTCGCAGAAGCGGATCATTCCGCAGAAGCGGACTAATTTCCGCAGAAGCGGATGCGCAGGGGCGGTCCCTTGATCGCTGGTGCGGAAATGGCCAAAAGGGCCTGGGTTCGCCGAAGCGACCAAAAGGTCGCAGAAGCGGTTCCGCAGGGGCGGAATTTTATCCGCAGAAGCGAAAATCGCTGTGAGTTAAGTGTATCAGAAGTTAGAAAAATTTCAGAAACATTTCACACATTTGGGTCTCGGCTTTAGAGGCGATTTGGGCGATTTTGAAGAGAAACTCAAGGGAAATCATCAGGTAATAAACTATGGACTTAAACTATGATTAGTATTGATAATATTATGCAATTATATCATGAAAATGGAGGAATTTGGGGTAATTTATGGAGGATTTAGCCCTAGGCTTGAACTTTAGAAAATCAAGGTTTTGAATGGGCAAATGGAGTCCGAATTTGGTAAAATTGATATGCTTAGACTCGTATTGAGATGAGGGTTCCGAATATGTGACTTTCGTGATTTTTCGACGAGGCGTACCGAAAGTCGGGTTTTGACAACTTTGAGAATTTTGATGTAAATTGAGTTGTATTGATTGGGTGTCGTCCCATTGGCCTAATTTATTGTGTTTCTACTGTATTTGATCAGATTCTACGCGTGCGGAGCTTGATTCTCGTGGCAAGGGCATTACGGAGTAGTCGTCGTGCCGTATTGAGGTGAGTAATAGATGTGGGTGATGACCAGCGGGTTCGAAATCCCGGTATACCACTTTGTGACGCTGTATAGCGGCGAGACACGCACACTCTCGAGAGTGCGGGGTCGATCATGAACTGGAGACTATATATTAGTCCGACCTGTTGATACTGTATTATTGGCTATTCTCGAGCCGTTGAACCTCCTTCTTGGACGGTTGAGTATATTGTGGGTCGTGAGCCAGTTATTGGATCCCGCGAGGATCGTTATCATTGTCTTATCATATAGACATGCTAGTTTACTACTAGTCCGCAGCTAATTCTGTTATTATGCTAATTCCAATCTCTGGAACTTGATATTACTGTTTTCCAACTGAAAAATGATAAAAAGAGTTTTCAAAAACTACTTATAAGCCTGCGAGGCTGTATCTGCATATTAGATGACTAGTAGTGGATCGGGCTGCGCGCCGCAGCGAGATATATGTTGGATCGGACTGTACGCCACAATAAATCTCTATGAGATGTGCTTGGGCTGTAGGAGCCCCTCCGGAGTCTGAACCCCCACAGTGAGCACGGGTACCCAAAATTGGAGTCGGGCTACGCGCCGTAGCGGTCATATCACGCATTACATTGCATTTAGCTACATCTGCTAGCTGTTATGCTATTTATTGGTATTTGTTGGTACAGGTACAGTGAATATTGATTCTGTGACAGAGTAGCTGATTATAGCTTTACATAGTGCTTTATTGCGGATTTCTTATCTGCGCTGTCTTACCCTTGTTTATTACCACTGAGTCTGGCAGTACTCATTTTACTCCCTGCACCTTGTGTGCAGATCCAGGTACCTCTCAGCAGTGATCCAGTAGCTGTGCGAGGCAACATCTGTGGGATATACGAGGTAGCTGCAGAGTTCGCAGGACCCGATATTCCTTCCTACTGTCTTTTGATTTTGTATTGACATTTCTTCCCGCACGTGGTATTTTTGTAAACCTTTATACACTTACGTTCAGTAGAGGCTCATGACTCTTGACCCTTGGTCTATGGGAGTTGATGTATTATGGGACATGGTTCCCCGTTTTCGTTATATATATCGCTATTGCTTCGTGATTTGTTATGTTTAAATGGGCTAAAGAGAGCTTCTAGCTCCGTTATTGTTATTGATTGGTCAGGCTAGCTTAGCAATGTGCTGGGCGCCATCACGACCGGAATTGGGGTCGTGACATCGGTCTATGGGAGTTGATGTAATCTGGGACTTGGTTCCCAGATTTCGTTATATGTATCGCTGTTATTTCGTGAATGAATATGCTTAAAAGGGTTAAAGAGAGCTTCTAGCTCCGTTGTTGATATTGATTGGTCAGGCTGGCTTAGCATTGTGCTGGGCGCCAGAGATTGGAAATAGCATGATAACGGAAATAGCTACGGACTGGTAGTAACTAACATGTCAATATGAATAGACAATGATAACGATCCTCGCGGGATCCAATAACTGGCTCACGGCCCACATGTATACTCAACCGCCCAAGAAGAGGGGGTTCCTCGGCTCAAGAGTGGCCAATATCACAATATGTAGTATGCAACCATCCGAGAAGGAGGTTCGACGGCTCAAGAATAGCCAATATCGTAACACAGTGCCAACAAGTCGGACTAAGTCATAGTCCCCAATCACAATCGACCCCGCACTCACAAGAGAGTACGTGTCTTGCCACTATACAACGTCACAAAGTGGTATACCGGGGTTTCGAACCCGCTGGTCATCACCCACATCTATTACTCACCTCAATACAGCGCGATGACTACTTCGCAATGCCCTTTCCACGAGAATCAAGCTCCGCACGCGTAGAATATGATCAAATACAGTAGAAACACAACAAATTAGGCCAATAGAACGACACCCAATCAATACAACTCAATTTACATCAAAATTCCCAAAGTTGCCAAAACCCGACTGTCATGACCCTAGTTCACCAATCGTGAACATGTCGTCATGTCACCCAGTCCCCACGAAACTAGGTAAGCCTAACATGTTGCGGAATATACAAGTTATGAACGTTAAACAAGAAATAGCGGAAAAACAATATAAATAGGAATGTAATCCGTGCCGCTTGGCACATACACTCGTCAACACACTGTATAAAACACCACCAAGACCCGGAATCCCACGGGCAACACAGACTAAAAGAGAGTATACAACCGTGGCTCTATGTGTGAAGAGTATCTAACAACAAAATGAAGGAAAACATCTACTAATACTATCAGAATAGAAGGAGGGCCTCCGGATCCGCGGACGTAGCAGATCATACCTCGAGGTCTTCCGAAGTGCTGCTGAATCACCTAGTATGAGCCTGTCCTGATGTACCTGGATCTGCACAACAAAAGTGTGCAGAAGAGTAGCATGAGTACACCACGGCGGTACTCGGTAAGTGCCAAGCCTAACCTCGATGGAGTAGTGACGAGGAAGGTCAGGGCCCTACCGAGAAACAATAATATAATGATGATAACAAAAATAAACAGTTTAAATGATAATAATTTCCGAAATAACAACAATAAGATGATTACTGCAACTCTGTCTACAATTAAGCTAACAACAAATAACCAACTCAATAAAACAAATCCAGGACCTGTGGGAATTGAATCCACAATCCCATTTTCAGTACCTCTGGGTCTTCGGGAATCGAACCCGCAACCCATATCTCAATAATATCTCAATAACTCAGGATCTCCGGGAATCGAACCCGCAGTCCCTACCAATAACTCAGGATCTCGGGAATCGAACTCGTAGTCCCTACCAATAACTCGGGATCTCGGGAATCGAACCCGTAGTCCCTACCATTAACTCGGGATCTCGGGAATCGAACCTGTAGTCCACATTTCAATACATCTCAGGATCTCCGGGAATTGAACCCGTAGTCCACAACAATACCACTCCGGGTTTCTGGGAATCGAACCCACAGCCCTGGGATCTCTGGGAATTGAACCCGCAGTCCACAAACACAGCAAGTAAGGGAATACACAAAGAGAAGTATAATATGCTTAACTATAACTTCGTCGATAAACAGAGCTAGCGATTGCAATGAAAACTCAAGTAAAACAATTAGGCAACTAGACAGTTAAATACTACCTAATCATGCTTTTCTAACTGCTACCGGGTAGGAATATCGAATTTAACAGCTAAAAACAGGAATATCACTCATTGAAAATTTTAAGTAAAGTATGTATTCAACAACCAGCGCATGTACACGCCCGTCACCTCGCGTACAAGGCATTTAAAGTATCACATAATATCCTAGGGGTGAAAGTCCCCCACACGAGGTTAGACAAGCCACTTACCTCAATTCCGTTACAAAACCGCTAAGAAATAACCCTCTTGCCGCGAATGTCGGCCTCCACAAGTGTAGTATCTGATAAAAATCAATAGAATCACATCAAAATAGTCCAATTGGGCATTACCCAATCTAAATAACTCAAAATACACCAATACCCACAAGTTGCCAAAACCCGACTTTCTGTACGCTTATCGAAAAATCACGAAAATTATATTTTCGGGTTCCATATCTCAATACGAGTCCGTGCATATAAAATTTATCGAAATCGGACTCCGTTTGCCCATTCAAATCAAAGATTTTCTAACATTTAGGCCTAGGGCTCAAACCCACCTTTAATCTTCCAATTTCAGTGAAATAATCACGGATTTCATGATAAACCAACGAATTAAGGCCAAGAAACTTACCCCCGATGATTTCCTGATGATATCCCAGCGTTTTCCCCATCAAAATCCTCTCTTGGAGCTCAACAATGGCGGTTTTGGTATGTTAGGCCGCGACTGAAATGTTCTGGACTTAAAGTCACTGCCAGGCCATTTTACTCTACGCGATCGTAGCACTGGGCTTGCGATGGCGATGCACAAAATATGGGCGGCCTTATTTTCCTCTACGTGATCGCGTGATCCTGGACGCGATCGCAGTGAACAACTCAGCGACCCTACGCGATCGCAAACGACACGAACGCGATCGCGAAGAACAAACTCGTTCGGTTCCCCAAACTACCCTACGCGATCGCATACTCCCTCACGCGATCGCGATGCTTACTCTCCCATACTTACGCGATCGCATCCTAGGCATCGCGATCGTGATGCATTACCACCACACCTTACGCGATTGCGTGGCCATCTCCGCGATCGCGGAGAGCAAAATTGCTCTGCAATTATTGCAGCAGAAACAGCGGTGCCTTTTGGCACAAATTGGTCCGTTTGGACCCCCGAATTCATCCCGAGGCTCCCTAGACCCCAACAAAAACCACCAACATACTCCAAAACACGATACTAACTCATTCAAATCATAAAAACACGTCTAATAACATCAAAACCCATAATTCACATCGAATTCAAGCCTAAATTTCTTAAAACTTTCCGAATTGCACATTCGATCTAAAACCCGACCAAACGACGTCTCAATGACCTGAAACTTTGCGGACATATCCAAATTCACATAACGAAGCTACAAAAATTGTCGGAATTCCATTCCGACCCCCAGATCAAAATCTCACCTATCGTTCGGATTCGCCAAAATTTCAACCTTCGGCATTTCAAGCCTAAATTAGCTAAGGACCTCCAAAATACATTCTGAACGCGCTCCCAACCCCGAAATCACCCAACGGAGCTAATGGAACCATCGGATTTCCATTCCGAGATCGTCTTAACACTGTTCCGGTTACGGACCATTTTCTATCTTTAAAGCTCTCATTTAGGGACTAAGTGTCCCAAAATACTTCAAATTTCAGGGCCGACTCTCCCGGCAAACCACAATAGCAGAAATGTACTTAGGGAAACAGTTAAATTAGGGATTGGGGCGTAATTTTCTAAAATGACCGGCCGGGTCGTTACATCTTCCCACCCTTAAATGATTCGTTCGTCCTCGAACGAGCATAGAAAACATACCTGGAGTAGTGAAAAGATGAGGGTACTGGCTGCGCATATCCTGCTCGGTCTCCCAAGTCGCCTCCTCGACCGGCTGGCCCCGCCACCGAACCTTTACCGAAGCGATGTTCTTTGACCTTAGCTTTCTGACCTGCCTGTCTAGAATGGCTACTGGCTCCTCAACATAAGACAGATCCTTGTCTAGCTGAACAGAAGTGAAATCCAACACATGCGACGGGTCACCATGGTACCTCCGGAGCATGGAGACATGAAATACGGGGTGAACTCCAGCTAGACTAGGAGGTAAGGCTAACTCATAGGCAACCTCCCCGATACGCCTCAAAATCTCAAAAGGGCCAATAAATCTGGGACTCAGCTTCCATTTCTTCCCAAACCTCACAACGCCCTTCATGGGCGAGACTCGAAGCAGAACCCGTTCGCCAACCATAAAAGCCACATCGCGAACCTTCTTGTCTGCATAACTCTTCTGTCTAGACTGGGCTGCACGAAGTCTGTCCTGAATCACCTTGACCTTGTCCATAGCATCCTGAACCATATCGGTACCTAGCAACCTGGCCTCGCCCGGCTCAAACCAACCCACGGGAGACCTGCACCTCCTACCATATAGGGCCTCATACGGTGCCATCTGAATACTAGACTGGTAGCTGTTGTTATAAGCAAACTCCGCCATTGGCAAGAAATGATCCCATAAACCTCCAAACTCAATCACGCACGCACGGAGCATATCCTCCAAAATCTGAATAGTGCACTCGGACTGGCCATCAGTCTGGGGGTGAAATGCCGTGCTCAACTCCACCCGAGTACCTAACTCCTGATGTACGGCTCTCCAAAACCGTGAAGTGAACTGAGTGCCTCTATCTGGAATGATGGAAACTGGAATACCATGCAGCCGAACTATCTCTCTGATATAGATCTCCGCCAGTAGCTCCGACGAATAAGTAGTGCTCACCGGTATAAAATGGGCGAACTTAGTCAGCCGATCCACAATGACCCAAATGGAATCAAACTTCCTAACCGTCCATGGAAGTCCAGATACAAAGTCCATGGTAATGCGCTCCCATTTCCACTCGGGAATCTCAATCTGCTGCATCAATCCACCCGGACGCTGATGCTCATACTTCACCTGCTGGCGGTTGAGGCATCTAGAAACATAATCAACTATATCCCTCTTCATCCGCCTCCACCAGTAATGCTGTTTCAAGTCCCGATACATCTTCGCGGCTCCCGGATGGATGGAATACCGCGAGCTATGGGCCTCTGCTAGAATCAGCTCTCGAAGATCATCTACATTGGGCACACAGATGCGCCCCTGCATCCTCATAACTCCATCATCCCCGATGGTAACATCTCGAGCATCACCACGCCGAACTCTATCCTGAAGGACAAGCAAATGAGGGTCGTCGAACTGACGCTCCCTGATGCGGTCAAATAGAGAAGACCGAGAAACCACACAAGCTAGAACCCGGCTGGGCTCCGAAAGATCCAGTCTAACAAACTGCCTGGCCAAAGCCTGAACATCCATCGCCATAGGCCTCTCCGAAGCTGGTAGATATGCCAAACTCCCCAAACTCTCTGCCCGACGACTCAAGGCATCGGCAACCACATTAGCCTTTCCCGGATGATAGAGAATAGTAATATCATAATCCTTCAGTAGCTCCAACCATCTCCTCTGACGCATATTCAGGTCCTTCTGCTTAAGCAAGTGCTGCAAGCTCCGGTGATCGGTGTAGATCTCACAAGGAACCCCATATAAATAATGACGCCAAATTTTCAAGGCATGAACAATGGCAGCTAGCTCCAAATCATGAACAGGGTAATTCTTCTCATGCACCTTCAGCTGTCTCGATGCGTAGGCAATCACCCTACCGTCCTGCATCAATACCGCACCGAGTCCAACTCGTGAGGCATCACAATATACAATATAGGACCCCGAACCTATAGGCAACATCAATATAGGGGCCGAAGTCAAAGCTGTCTTGAGCTTCTGAAAGCTCGCCTCACACTCGTCTGTCCACTGAAAAGGGGCACCCTTTTGGGTCAATCTGGTCATAGGTGCTGCAATTGAAGAGAACCCCTCTACGAAACGATGGTAATAGCCCGCCAAACCAAGGAAACTGCGAATCTCAGTAGCGGAGGAGGGTCTGGGCCAACTCCGCACGGCCTCCACCTTCCTCGGATCTACTCGAATACCATCACTCGACACCACGTGGCCCAAAAATGCCACTGAACTCAACCAGAATTCACATTTAGAGAACTTGGCATAAAGCTGCTTCTCCCTCGGAATCTGAAGCACTATCCTCAAATGTCGCTCGTGCTCTTCCCGGCTCCGGGAATATACTAGAATATCATCAATGAAGACAATCACGAACGAGTCCAGATAAGGCTCGAACACACTGTGCATCAAATTCATAAAGGCTGCTGGGGCATTAGTCAGCCCAAAGACATCACGAGGAACTCATAGTGACCATACCGAGTCCTGAAGGCAGTCTTCAGGATATCTGGCTCCCGAATCTTCAACTGGTGATACCCAGAGCGCAAATCAATCTTAGAAAACACCTGTGCGCCCTGTAGCTGGTCAAATAAATCATCAATACGGGGCAAAGGATACCGGTTCTTCACTGTAACCTTGTTCAGCTGACGATGGCCTATTTGGCCATTTCCGCACCTACGATCCAAGGACCGCTCCTACGAGTCCGCTCCTGCGGATTTTCATCCGCCCCTGCGGTCCTTTCTGCCTCTGCGATCAAGAGTCTACTCCTGCAGACTCGCCTATGCGATCAACCACCCGCTTCTGCGGACTTCCCCATCACGCCTCAAGACCGCTTCTATGATCGCCCCCTCGCACCAGCGAAGCCGCCCCTGCGTGCCAGGCTCCGCTTCAGCGGTTGCCTCCGCTTCTGCACCTTCTTGTCCGCTCCTGCGGACTCGCTCCTGTGCCCCCATTTCCGCAGGAGCGAAAACAACAGAACCTGAACACAAATCTGCAATTTTCCACATTTTCTCCCGTTTAGCCATCTGAAAACACCCCGAGGCCCCCGGGACCTCATCCAAACACACCAACACACTCCAAAATATGATACGAACTTGTTCCAATCATAAAAACATCATCCTAAACATCAAAATCACCAATTACACACGGATTCGAGCCTATGTTTCTTCAAAACTTCCGAATTACACAATCAATCAAAAACCCGACCAAACGACGTCCGAATGACCTGAAATTTTGCAGGCACATACAAAATCACCTAACAGAGCTACTGCAACTGTCGGAATTCCATTCCCACCCCCGGATCAAAAGCTCACCTACCATTCGGATTTCGCCAAAATTCAACCTTAGCCAATTCAAGCCTATTTCTACACCGGACCTCCAAATTCAATTCCGATTGCTCCCCTAAGTCACAAATCACCTCCCAGAACTAACCAAATCATCCGAATTCAATTCCGAGCCCTCTAACCAAATAGTCAACTCTGGGTTGACTTTCCTTATTCAAGTTTCCTTTAAAAAGGATAAATGCCTCATTTTCAATCCAATTCACTCCTAACTCACCCGATAGACTCTAACACTGATATAAAATCATAATACATGTATTTACAACATAACGGGGTGTTAATTCCTGTGACGACGGGCCGGGTCATCACATTCTCCCCAACTTAAACAAACGCTCGTCCTCGAGCGGACCTAGAGTTGTACTAGAAGCAATCCAATAGCTAAATGACCTTACCAAGCATATATTCGGGCGATCACACGTCACCCTACCTCTCATAATTTCGAAAACACCATATAGCTGAAATCTCATAGACCACCTGAACCATAAACCACATTGCACTTTCCGAAGTCATATACCAATTGCTAATCCCATGCCTATACTCAGAGTGCACACGATCCATCTGTAATAGCCATACTCGCCACTCCAGGTGAGATCACATGATGTATCAAACAACCCAATCACTCGAGACGATAGTCTCTAGCCACAACAATCGGCCACAATAACCACACACTAGCAGTAAGAACCTTTCTCATTAGATAGAGTCTTATTCCAACACCTTCATATCCTGCCAACGGCAACCGCACACGCGATATATCGAACCCATCTCTCAGGGTCACCCATTCATGAATCCATTCCCCTTTTAACTGATACCACAATAGATTTCGGAGCCGAACCTCGATATTACCTTTCTAACCAGCTGAAATCACATATACTCACACTCATTATTGGCTCCAACGATCATTTTGATTATAACACACCGCACCGGTGATATGACACCTCAACACCGGCCTAAGCCACGACGAGCACAACACAGGCTCCAATAAGAAACGTCTGAACATACTCAAATCATGACAACTGACTCAAACAAAATAGTTGTAATTCAATTCCTCTGTACTATCACAACATAGAAATGAGATCCCGTCTGACATCATAGAGTACCTGAATCCTCCTCGAGAGGTCATAACATCACGTTGCCTTGCCACGATTCGTGATTCTATCCAAACACTATTACTCATGAAGCACCTCAAGTTACCAAGCTCAAAACGGTCAGCCATGCACAGATCTAGGTCTGAACCCAAGCAATTAACCTCACCCACGGTGAAACAATTAATGTATGCTATCAAATCCTGAAAGGACATAACCGATGTGCCATTCGCCAAGCGATACTCAATACGGACTTTTCCTCAGAAGCCAGGAAGTATTGTATACCAGGTAACATATAACCAACTCTATTTTTGCATTACACTGTTGCGGCGTGCAACCCGCTCCAATGACATACCCGTGGCGGCGTGCCACCCGATCCAGATACCATACACGTGGCGGCGCGCCACCCGATCCATATAGAACCCTCGCCAACAAAAAAATGCGCGTCGAGTCAAGTTGCTCATTATAGTAAACATATATAGCCTCAAGCTCGGCCACAAAAACGCATCCGACGAAGTTCCTCAATACCATAACTAAATCAATGGTAGAAACCCATGCACTGACATCTGCCACGAAGGCCCACTGACAAAGCAATACCTACCAGTCGTCCGCTGGTCTTGTGGTACAACTACCCCGCTGGAGCATACTCTGATGCATTCTGCCACGCAATTTGTGCCATTCCATCATAGTCCATATCACATTAGTCTAGACATCCTGACCCATGACAACAAGTCAGCAATCAAGTATCATAATCCAAATTCGTCATATCAAGTAACGAGATAGCCACTAAGGCTTCCAATTTCCAATAACCGCTAAACGGTGCCGATACACACGACATACCACCGCTGCATAGGCGGGTTACGAGAACTTCTAGTCTCCAACACATATATAACACATGAATCACCATGCTTGATTCCGTACTTCACCGTACAAATACATAACACACATCAAGCGTCCATTCATACCATAAAAGCCATTCAGAAATTTCCTTATGCCATTTACAACTCAATCATCAATGTCAATCTAACAAGAGGATACCACCACACCACTAAATATTATCCGTTTATATTACCTGGCCTTTTTTGGAAAATATTCCCTGCCCATTCACTAGAATAGCTGTACAATTTTCCTTAATCACCAGAAAGATCGATTCTTAAATCACCTGGAGCTGCCCGCGCTGCTCAATAATTTTAATGACTTCCCATATATTATGAACTGATCTCAAAACCTTGAATATGCCATTATCAACTTTCCATATCACATCGCATATACCATATCACACCAGGATAACATGGAAATTCATATCCCTTTTCCTACGCCGCAAACATCGGCGCACTCAACTAGTCAAGGCCTTTCATGATCCCATATAGAGAAAACTCATTACACATTCCAAGCTTTACATACCAACAGGAAATACACTCATTTTCAAACCACGGTAAAACACATCATAAATTCTTTCCCCCAATTACATTACATAAATTAAACTGCCAGGACCGAGTCCTTATTCCCATATCAAGTTACACAACTGCCAGCACTCAAAAGCTTTATTGCACAATATCTACGAGACTCATTACTTCAAACATATACCAAGGATTAATCGTATTCCTTCTCATACCGTTTCGGTTTATTGACAGGTTGTTCCATTTACCCAGTTTCCCTTCTGATTCATCCTTAATTTAATATTAGCCATTACTGTAGCACCATAATACATCAACTCATGTTACCACACAAGACTCGTACATAAGGCCACACGGTCTAAGACACAAAGGCCACTTAATACTCTCTCAATATTTCCCAGAAGTACCACATTCTACAATACATTATTTTGGAGAACTCCCTCCGATTTGAATTCGTTATCATTACCTTCCCATACGGTTACATAGAATCCCATCATTCACATAATATAACACAAGTCTTGATTTCTTCTAACGAAACCAACGTCTTTAGCCACATGCACAATCTTAAGACACCCGACTGTTACAAGTAAAATCTTGAACACCGAAAAATAATTCTCGGGCGTTATTCACCCTCATTCAGCTGTAATTCAACTGTCTTATTGAACAGAACCGCTCGTGCCATGTTAGAACTCTGACACCGCAGAACATGATTACATACAGATACAATTAGCTATCTTCCTTTTCTATACACCGAACATTCTTTACCAACATAAGTTCACAACATCCTAGTATTTCTTCATATCTACGAAGCACCATAACCTTTATCAAAATTTCCCAACATACCTAGAGACAAAGCCAACACAACACACGACAATGCAATCAGTTAATCAATAACAACCTCCCCAACTTAGTTAGGAGTCATACATCAAAGCACTTTTAGCCACTCATAGCCTTCTTACTCAAATGATGCAACAAAGTTCTAGTTAGATTAAACTCAAGTCATTTACAAGCTTCGGCGGAGGTTCGAATCATCAAAAATATTAATTCTTTTGCAATTCTTGCATTCATTCACACACAACAGTTACGCCCACTCTTTAGGTGACAAAAATCTTTTCTAAGTCCCAAATTTTCCAATAATTTCGGCAGAGTTTCCTTTGTAAATTGGCCTATCCACTTGCCAGAAAATCACCAAAACCATCCTAGCAATACATTCACAACTCGACAAGACATCACAATGCATATCGACAACATTAGTCTCAATACTACACAAATCATATTATCATAATTGGTACATGAACATGCATTGTACCTGCTCGAATCGTAACACATATCAACTACCTTTCAATTACACATGAGAATCAACCCACCTACCTGCCTCAATTTAGCATTTCAGCACAATACTTTCCACCAGGATACACATAGCATAATCACTTTAGTCTTCCCGAGTTTGAACTCGTTCCACTACACATAAGGCACTTTACCTTCCAATTAAGAGATATGGTAAATATTCACCACGCCCATAGCTCGGGGCTACACAATAGTTTGGATAAGAGTCGGACAATTAATAGCTCATCCATTAGTAAGCCTCCCTAATACTCTACAGATCGGCACAAGGCCCCAAACATGGCTACCAGCCCAAATACATAGATATAAGCCAGTCTCAGTCATTATACACAGTAATCTATCAATCGGGAAGGATCAAGTCCAAATCCCCAGTCACAATACCACCACACTCGTCACATGACGCGTGTTCCATCTCAGCACAGCACTGTATAGTGCAAATGCGGGGTTTCAAAGCCTCAATACATTATCTATTGCCACCACTCACAAAATCAGCACCTCGATGCTCAAGTCATAAACAAGGTCCAGCCTCAAGTCATCTTGACTGGCCCAACATGAACTCACAAAGATTATATCTCGCCCCTCGATCGGAGAAATCACAAGCCATATGGCAATTATATTATTGAGCGCTCGATGCGTACACAGGTGTGTGGAAGGAATTTCAAAAATTATCTCTCAAGTTGAATCAAGTACGCACGATAAGAATTCCAAGAAATGTGAAATGTTTCCTAAAGGTTCGCAGCCTCCCGAGGATAAGTACAGGCGTCCCCGTACCGATCCACAAGACTCTACCAACCGGCTCAAGACTCACGAGGCCTAGTAAACCTAGGCTCTGATACCAACTTGTCACGACCCCAAATCCGGTCGTGATGGCGCCCAGCACATTGCTAGGCCAGCCTGACCAATCAATAACAACGAAAGAGCTAGAAGCTCGCTTTATCCCATTTAAGCATATCAAAATATGAAACAACAGTGATACATATATCGAAAACGGGGAACCAAGTCCCAAAATATACCAACTCCCATAGACCACAAGGTCAAGAGTCATGAGCCTCTAATGAACAAAAGTGTGATAATGGTTTACAAGATACCAAGTGCGGAAAGTAAAAGTAATACAGAATCAGAAGAGAGTAGGAAGGAATATCGGGTCCTGCGAACTCTGCAGCTACCTCGTATATCCCACGAAAGTCGCCTCGAACAGCTACCAGATTACTGCTGAGAGGTACCTGGATCTGCACACAAGGTGCAGGGAGTAAAATGAGTACTGCCAGACTCAGTGGTAATAAACAAGGGTAAGACAGCGCAGATAAGAAATCCGCAATAAAGCACTATGTAAAGCTGTAATCGAATACCCTGTCACAGAATCCATATCAACTGTACCTGTACCAATAAGTACCAGCAAAACAGTATAACGACTAGCAGATGTAGCTAAATGCAATGCAATGCATGATATGACCGCTACGGCGCGTAGCCCGATCCAATTTGGGTACCCGTGCTCACTGTGGGGGTTCAGACTCCGGAGGGGCTCCTACAGCCCAAGAACAATATCACTGCGGCGTGCAGTCCGATCCAACATATGTACCATTGCGGCGCGCAGCCCGATCCACTACTAGTCAGCTAATATGCAATCACAGCCTCGCAGGCTCAAAAGTAGTTTTGAAAACATCTTTTATCATTTTCAGTTGGAAAACAGTAATATCATGTTCCAGAGATCGGAAATAGCATGATAACAGAAATAGCTACGGACTGGTAGTAACTAAAATGTCAATATGAATAGACAATGATAACGATCCTCGCGGGATCCAATAACTGGCTCACGGCCCACATGTATACTCAACCGCCCAAGAAGAGGGGGTTCCTCGGCTCAAGAGTGGCCAATATCACAATATGTAGTATGCAACCATCCGAGAAGGAGGTTCGACGGCTCAAGAATAGCCAATATCGTAACACTGTGTCAACAAGTCGGACTAAGCCATAGTCCTCATATCACAATCGACCCCGCACTCACAAGAGAGTACGTGTCTCGCCGCTATACAGCGTCACAAAGTGGTATACGGGGTTTCGAACCCGCTGGTCATCACCCACATCTATTACTCACCTCAATACAGCTCGACGACTAGTCAGCGATGCCCTTGCCACGAGAATCAAGCTCCGCACGTGTAGAATCTGATCAAATACAGTAGAAACACAACAAATTAGGCCAATAGAACGACACCCAATCAATACAACTCAATTTACATCAAAATTCCCAAAGTTGCCAAAACCCGACTTTCGGTACACTTCTCGAAAAATTACAAAAGTCACATATTCGGAACCCTCATCTCGATACGAGTCTAAGCATATCAATTTTACCAAATTCGGACTCCATTTGCCCATTCAAAACCTTGATTTTTTAAAGTTCAAGCCTAGGGTTAAATCTTCCATGAATCACCCCAAATTCCTCCATTTTCATGATATAATTGCATAATATTATCAATACTAATCATAGTTTAAGTCCATAGTTGATTACCCGATGATTTCCCTTGAGTTTCTCTTCAAAATCGCCCAAATCGCCTCTAAAGCCGAGACCCAATTGTGTGAAGTGTTTCTGAAACTTTCTAACTTCTGATACACTTAACTCACTGCGATTTTCGCTTCTGCGGATAAAATTCCGCCCCTGCGGAACCGCTTCTGCGACCAATTGGTCGCTTCTGCGAACCCAGGCCTATTTGGCCATTTCCGCACCTGCGATCCAAGGACCGCTCATGCGGGACCGCTCCTGCGGAATCTCCTCCGCCCCTGCGGTCTTTCCTGCTTCTGCGACCAAGAGTCCGCTCCTGCGGACTCGCCTATGCGATCAACCACCCGCTTCTGCGGACTTCCCCATCACGCCTCAAGACCGCTTCTACGATCGCCCTCTCGCACCAGCGAAGCCGCCCCTGCGGGCCAGGCTCCGCTTCAGCGGTTGACCCCGCTTCTGCGCCTTCTTGTCCGCTCCTGCGGACTCGCTCCTGCGCCCCCATTTCCACAGGAGCGAAAACAACAGAAGCAGTGCACCAGTTCTGCAATTTTCCACATTTTCTCTCGTTTAGCCATCCGAAAACACCCCGAGGCCCCGGGACCTCATCCAAACACACCAACACACTCCAAAATACGATACGAACTTGTTCCAATCATAAAAACATCATCCTAAACATCAAAATCACCAATTACACACGGATTCGATCCTAAGTTTCTTCAAAACTTTCGAATTACACAATCAATCAAAAACCCAACCAAACGACGTCCGAATGACCTGAAATTTTGCAGGCACATCCAAAATCACCTAACGAAGCTACTGCAACTGTCGGAATTCCATTCCGACCCCCGGATCAAAATCTCACCTACCGTTCGTATTTCGCCAAAATTCAACCTTAGCCAATTCAAGCCTATTTCTACACCGGACCTCCAAATTCAATTCCGATTGCTCCCCTAAGTCACAAATCACCTCCCGGAACTAACCAAATCATCCGAATTCAATTCTGAGCCCTCTAACCAAATAGTCAACTCCGGGTTGACTTTCCTTATTCAAGTTTCCTTCAAAAAGGCTAAATGCCTCATTTTCAATCCAATTCACTCCTAACTCACCCGGTAGACTCTAACACTGATATAAAATCATAATACATGTAATTACAACATAACGGAGTGGTAATTCCTATGACGATGGGCCGGGTCATCACAAATTGCTTCTATGAAAGCTGAAAGATACAATATGAAAACACCCACTACAATTGAACTAGAAATAAAGCAAGACACAATGGAATTGGTTTTTCACTCTTGGTTCATGTAGCTTCAGATATGCACACTTAAATAACACTCAAACTTCTTGCAAATCCCCTAGATCTTTTGCTCTCAATTTAGTTTAACTTCTACGTATGTACAATTACCCGTAAAAGAGAACAATCATTATTATTTATAAAGTTAGTGATCAGAGTTTGATTATAACTCGAATAGCTGATCCTTCATCAAATTCGAGTCCTAGAACAACTTAAACTCCAATCCTTATCCTTGATCCGGATATAGTTCTCTTCACATAAGGAGACTTCAACTCATTATCCTATGCAACCCTTTCGATCAACTCATAAGATATTGTTGCTGATCCTTGAGGCTTATCTTCTTCAGGCGTATGTCACATGTGTAAGCATATCAACATTGTGTCTCACATAATGGACATAGTTCATGACTGAATTTATTTTGTCAATCTTCAAAACTTCTTCTGAACTTGGGCCAACAAATTCCCCTTTTTGATGATGACAAACCTTGTGCTTTTATTGATTAGAGACCCTTTTATTGATTAGAGACCCCATGGAACTCAGCTTAATTTTCACACTTTAATTTAACTTATCATTAAGGATCAGGTTTAATCAGGTTATAAATATCACATTATTTCAGAATACAAAGTAAAACACAATATCTATTCCCCTCTTGGCATCATCGAAAAGTTGCATACTATATGAATCCTGGATGTTAATTATTACTCATGGCCACTGGGGCAAATGCAAGTGAAAACATGATTTAGTTAATCAATAATCAGCTTCACAAAAATTTAACTTTTAAGATCAGAAGTTTTCATAGAACAAGAAAAAACAAAGCACATTGTCATTGATTAAGAGATGTTTCTACAAAACATACCACAAAAATAAAAAGAAATATCCAACCATGAGTAAAAAAATAGAGAAAAGTCCCGAATCTGAGTTACTGAAGGAGTTTATAAACTGGTTCTAGGGCTTAGAGGAACTAGAGGGTTGGGATTGAAAAAGATTGAACATTGTTTGGAGCATATCTTCACTCTTTTCTTTTTCCTTTGCTAGCTCATATTTGAGGCCATTTCTTTCACTTCTAGTTCAGCAATGAGAGCCTAAAGTGTAGAAATTTCTGCATATTTTGTTCCATACTCTAGAACCAATGCCCTAACTTTTCTATTCATTTTAACCTTTAATCTATCAACTATTCAGCTCTAATCCATGTATTTACATCGTAGGATCGTGTTTTTAAGTCCAAGAGTTTATACCTGATCAAAGCCCTTATCCTCTTCAAAATTTTCCAAAAACTTTCCAAGTCCGGAGTGAAATATGTTACTCTTTTAAAATTTTGCGAAGATGAATTCAATATTTCTCAGAAACCGCTTCTGCGGTCAAAATGTCGCTTCTGCGACTTCCGCTTCTGCGGAAATTTTCATAATCCAAAAATCCGCTTATGCGACTTAAATCTTGCATCAGCGGCTTCGCATATGCGACCTCCCCAACCACTTCTGCGCAATCAGCGCCCATGTCCCATCACCGCTTCTGCGGTCCAATCTTCGCACAAGCGAGACTGCTTCTGCGGTCCAAGTTTCGCAGAAGCGAAAACACTAGTTGCAGCACACTCAACAACATGCAAAATTTCAAAACTCTTCGTTTAACCATCCGAACTCACCCCGTGGCCCCCAGGACCTCAACCAAAAATATCAACACCTCCTACAACATCATTCAAACTTGTTCCAATCATTAAAATACCTCAAATAACACTAAAATCATTAATTTACATCGAATTAAAACATAAGTTCTTCTAAAACTTCCTAAACATGCATTCAATCAAAAAGTCAACCAATCACCTACGAATTATCTGAAATTTTACACACACATCCCAAATCACCTAATGAAGCTACTTTAACTCTTGGAATTCCATTTCGACCCTCGGATCAAAATTTCACCTATCAATCAGAAATTACCAAAATACTAACTTCACCAATTCAAGCCTAATTCTAGACCGGACCTCTAAAATCACTTTTGATCACACTAATAAGTCACAAATCATCCCTCGAAGCTAACCAAATTATCGAAACTCATATCCGAGCCCTCTAATACATAAGTCAACATCCGATTGACTTTTCCAAACTAGGCCTTCCTTAAAGAGACTAAGTGTCTCATTTCCTTCTAAAATCAATCTAAGCCAGCTCGATCACACAAGACATTGATAATGAAGCATAAAGAAACAAAAAATGGGGGAAACAGAGCGGTAACCTTTGAGATGACGGGTCGGCTCATCACAACATGACTCACTCAGAATTGGATTCATCAAGACACTCTAGTCAAAGCAGTTAAGCAAAGTTAAGATCATACAATTTAAGGTACTTATACAAGAGTCAAAAATTGAGCTTAAGCATCACAACCAAAGTACTCACTATTCTCAAGGCATAACAAAGTCAATAGATATTACTTCAATTCAAAACACAACACAATGGCTCATATTCCTAAAAAAAACTAACTACACCCGATTTAAATAAAACCCTTGAAAAAGAACCGCGACACAAAGAAAAACCAATAGGGAATTGCTACACAACCAAACAAAATAAAATATGTTTTTTCTTTAGACTTAAATCCCTCAAGAAAATTTTCTAATTGATCCATCGTCGGGAAAATTCCAATCTTTTCTATTTAATTTTTTTATTCAATTAAACTAACACAACTAAAATATCATAGAAAGTCACACAGACAATGTCCTCACCCCTTAATTAAAATTGTGAATTGTCCACAATGCACACCGTAACTAATAAATGGGTAAAAGAGAATCCCTGGTAAGCCAAAGGCCGAAGCACTAATAGTTCATAGAGTACTCGACTTCTCCCAAGCTTGGTCCTTCCTGCGGGTACCTCACAACCAAAGTACTCTTTAGTTGAGCTTAAGCATCACAACCAAAGTACTCACTATTCTCAAGGCATAACAAAGTCAATAGATATTACTTCAATTCAAAACACAACACAATGGCTCATATTCCTAAAAAAAACTAACTACACCCGGTTTAAATAAAACCCTTGAAAAAGAACCGCGACACAAAGAAAAACCAATAGGGAATTGCTACACAACCAAACAAAATAAAATATGTTTTTTCTTTAGACTTAAATCCCTCAAGAAAATTTTCTAATTGATCCATCGTCGGGAAAATTCCAATCTTTTCTATTTAATTTTTTTATTCAATTAAACTAACACAACTAAAATATCATAGAAAGTCGCACAGACAATGTCCTCACCCCTTAATTAAAATTGTGAATTGTCCACAATGCACACCGTAACTAATAAAAGGGTAAAAGAGAATCCCTGGTAAGCCAAAGGCCGAAGCACTAATAGTTCATGGAGTACTCGACTTCTCCCAAGCTTGGTCCTTCCTGCGGGTACCTCACAACCAAAGTACTCACTTTGGTTGAGCTTAAGCATCACAACCAAAGTACTCACTATTCTCAAGGCATAACAAAGTCAATAGATATTACTTCAATTCAAAACACAACACAATGGCTCATATTCCTAAAAAAAACTAACTACACCCGGTTTAAATAAAACCCTTGAAAAAGAACCGCGACACAAAGAAAAACCAATAGGGAATTGCTACACAACCAAACAAAATAAAATATGTTTTTTCTTTAGACTTAAATCCCTCAAGAAAATTTTCTAATTGATCCATCGTCGGGAAAATTCCAATCTTTTCTATTTAATTTTTTATTCAATTATACTAACACAACTAAAATATCATAGAAAGTCACACAGACAATGTCCTCACCCCTTAATTAAAATTGTGAATTGTCCACAATGCACACCGTAACTAATAAAAGGGAAAAAGAGAATCCCTGGTAAGCCAAAGGCTGAAGCACTAATAGTTCATGGAGTACTCGACTTCTCCCAAGCTTGGTCCTTCGTGCGGGTACCTCACACTTAGTTCCAACCATTTGGTTTGATGTTGCATCCTTCCAATCCCCTTGCTTTCCATGCTCCTATAAAATTAAAATTCGACACTACAAAAATAATATAATAAAAAATAAATAAACTGGTTACCTCCCAACAAGCGCTTGATTTAACATCACTATAACGACCCGGCCCGTCGTTACGGGAATTTACCACCCAGTCATGTTTCAATTACATGTTTTATGCTTCTATATCAGTGTTAGAGCCTATCGGGTGAGTTAGGAGTGAATTGAATTGAAAATGAAGCAAATAGCATGTTTGAAGGAAGTTTGAATATGGAAAGTCAACCAAGAGTTGACTATCGAGTTAGAGTGCTCGGAATCGGATTCTGATGATTCGACTAGTTTCGGGGGATCATTTATAACTTAGGAGAACAATCGGAATTGAATTTGGAGGTCCGGTGTAGTTTTAGGCTTGAATTGGCTAAAGTTGAATTTTGGCGAAAACCGAACGGCAAGTGATATTTTGATCCGGGGGTCGGAATGAAATTCCGACAATTTCTGTAGCTTCGTTATGTGATTTTGGATATGTCTGCAAATTTTCAGGTCATTCGGAGATCGTCTGGTCGGGTTTTTGATCGAATATCGGTTGTAGAAGTTGAATGAAAAACTTAGGCTTGAATTGCTTGAATTCGATGTTTTTCCGTGTTAAAGTATGTGTTTTTATCATTGGAGCAAGTTCGTATCGTGTTTTGTAGCATGTTGGTGATTTTCGTTGGGGTCCCGGGGGCCTCGAGGTGAATCCGGACCATCATCCGGCATTTTTGAACATGAAAAATTTGCAGAAAATTGCAGAAACAGTGCAGGATTTTTAGCTTTCACGTTCGCGAGGCGAGGCCCGCGTTCGCGTAGGCGGGGACTAGTTGGTCATCGCGTTCGCGAAGAGGAGGGCCGCGATCGCGTAAGAGGACATAGGGAGGCATCGCGTTCGCGTGTATGGAGGCCGCGTTCGCGTAGAAGAAGAAGGAAAGGCATCGCGTTCGCGTCAGCATGGTTGCGTTCGCAAAGAAGAAAATCTGGTGGCTGAGAAAAATGATCATCGCGAAGGCGTGGTTCAGTGCCGCGTTCGCGAAGGGTTAGCCTGTCTGTGCATCGCGGACGCGAGTGGAGTCACGCGAACGCGTAGAGCAAAGGTTCCAGGCAGTGAAGTTAAAACCAGAGCATTTCATATACGGGTTTCACCCCTAGAAACCCCCATTGTTGAGCTCTAGAGTGAAAAAGTGACGGGAATGGCTGGGAAATCATCGGGTTATTGTCAGAGTTTTGACGTGCGTGGATGCCGGTTCGAGGAGCTAAGGCATCGCGGGCATGAGCTTTCGTCGGTTTGAGGTGGGTAATACTTGTAAATGATGTCCTGAGGGTTAGTAAACCCCGGACTTGCACATCTTAGTGCTGTGTTGAGGTGACTTGCACGCCGGATAACAGGCGTGGGGTAGAGTACCATTGGGGATCGCAACTTGGTCCGTCCCGCGTAATAAATAATAACACCTAATTGTTGAAATGAATTGGACTAATTATCATGTTTGGGCTTCGTGCCGATTATTTGAATCCTTCAGGGATTAGTATCATTGTCTTGATAACACTGTACATATTTTTATCTAAATTTAAGGTTTTAAATGGTATTTTTGCTATTCAGCATTCTTATAAGGTTATGAAAAACTTGAACAAGGTCTTAATAATATTTTAGCTGTAAGCTAATGTGATATTGTTGCCCGTAGGGCTTTCTTGATTATTTGTTAGACTGATTGGGCCGAGGGCCATATGTTAGGGCATGACATTTCATGTGAGCATATGCATACACATGCATGGATCGGACTGCACGCCGCAGTGGTATACGGATCGGGCTGCGCGCCGCAGCAGGTGTGATATTAATATTGTGCTTGGGCTGTAGGAGCCCCTCCGGAGTCTGAACCCCCACAGTGAGCACGGGTACCCAAATTGGATCGAGCTACACGCCGTAGCGGTCATATGCATTGCATGGCATACATACATTGGTTTGCGTGCACTACGTGTCATAACATTCAGCACTCATACATTATTGGCACACATGCATTAGTTGCCTTATTGACCGGATCTCCTGGTGTAAATTGATAAGGAGTGCTGAGCCCGAGGGGCTGATTTGAGTGCGGACTTGCACTGCTTGAGATTGTATCCAGGTATTGGTATATTATTATGAAAGAAAGTAGCTAAAATTGAGTTTTCTAAATAATCTACTCACATATGCTTGAAAGGAATAAAAAGATAGTTCTGTATTGTGTAGCATGAGATAGTGCCTATCGTGGTTTTCTTCCCTTCAGCATTATTTACTTTTATTACTGCTGAGTTGGAAGTACTCACACCCAACTCCCTGCACCTTGTGTGCAGATTCAAGTACATCACAGCAGGGCTGATTCTATTGCGGCTCGGGAGTGCTTTTGGACAGTCGAGGTAGCTGCCAGCGTTCGCAGGACCTGATTCTCCAGTTTGTCTGTATTTTGTTCCGATCATCCCACACTTGTGCACAGTTATATTCACTATTTACACTTTTGTATACTCTGTAGAGGCTCATGACTCTTGACCCTTCGGTCTATGGGAGTTGGCACGTGTTGGGACTTGGTTCCCTATTTTTAATATATCTAACACCGTTATGCTTAAATTGGATAAAGTGAGCTTGTGGCTCCGTGGTTATTGTTGATTGGTCAGGCTGGCCTAGCAGTGTGCTGGGCGCCATCACGACCGGATTTGGGGTCGTGACAAGTTGGTATCAGAGCCTAGGTTTACTAGGCCTCATGAGTCTTGAGCCGGTTAGTAGAGTCTTGTGGATCGGTACGGGGACGCCTGTACTTATCCTCGGGAGGTTGCGAACCTTTAGGAAACACTTCACATTTCTTGGAATTCTTATCGTGCGCACTTGATTCAGCTTGAGATATAATTTTGAAATTCCTTCCGCACGTCTTTGTACGCATCGAGCGCTCAGTAATATAATTGACTTATGGCTTGCGATTCCCCGATCGAGGGGCGAGATATAATCTCCATGAGTTCATGTTGGGCCAATCGGGAGGACTTGAGGCCGGATCCTTGTCTATGGCTCGAGCACCAAGGTATTAATTTTGCGAGTCGGTATTATGAAGTTCATACGATCGGTACTGATCCTTATTGTGCAAATGGCAGTTTGATAATGGGAGAGCTGTAAGGTATTCGGTTCTTGTTGTGATTTGATATGTAGCCCTAGTTATGGACGTGAGAAATATGTTCATTGCCTCTTAGTGGAAATGTAAAGTGCACTATGTGTAGTGGAACGAGTTTAAACTCAGGAAGACTAAAGTAACCTTGCTATGTGTATCCTGGTGGAAGGTATCGTGATGAAATGCTAAATTGAGAAGAAGTAGGAGGGTTGATCCTCATGTGTAATTGAAAGGTATTTGATATGTGTTATGATTCGAGCAGATACTGCGCGGGTTCAAGTATAAATTGTGATAATATGATTCGTGTAGTATTGAGATTTAATGTTGTTGAAATACATTGTGATATCTTGTTGAGTTGTGGATGTATTGTTAGAATGGTTTGGTGATTCTCTGGCAGGCAGGTGGATAGGCCAATTTACAAAGGAAACTCTGCCGAAAGTTTTGGAAAAATTTGGGACTTAGAAAGATTTCTGTCACCTAAAGAGAGTGGGCTTATTGGTGGTGCATGTATATCTGCAAGAATTACAGAAGAGCTAAGGTCTCTGATGATTCGAGTCTCTGTCAAGGCTTGTAAATGACTTTAGTTTAATCTCATATTAACATTTTGGCATCACTTGAGTAATAATGATATGAGTGGTTGAAAGCGCTTTGATGTATGACTCCGAGCTAAGTTGGGGAGGTTGTTATTGATTAACTGATTGCACTGTCGTGTGTTGTGTTGGCTTTGTCTCTAGGTATGTTTGGGAAATTTTGATAAAGGTTATGGTGCTTCATAGGTGTGAAGAAATACTAGGATGTTTTGAACTGATGTTGGTAATGAATGTTCGGTGTATAGAAAGTTAAGATAGCTAATTGTGTTTGTATGTAATCATGATCTGCATTGTTAGAGTTCTAACAAGGCACGAGTGGTCCTACTCAATAGGACAGTTGAATTACAGCTGAATAAGGGTGAATGATGTCCGAGAATGGTTTTGCAGTGTTCAAGATTTTGCTTGTAACAATCAGGTGCCTTAAGATTTGTGTATGTGGCTAAAGATGGCGGTTTCGTTAGAGAAGATCAAGGCTTGTGTTATATCATGTGAATGATGGGATTCTAGGTATCCGTATGGGGAAGTAATGATAACAATTTAAAAATCACGGGAAGTTCATCAAAATAAAGTGTGGTAGCATGTGGTACTTTTTGGGAAACATTGAGAGAGTATTCAGCGGCCTATGGGTCTTAGACCGTGTGGTCTTGTGTACGAGCCTTGTGCGGTAAAAAGGGGTTGAGGCATTGTCGTACTACAGTAAAGACTGATATGAAATTAGAGATGAATCAGAAAGGAAACTTGGTAAATGGAATGACTTGTTAATGAACCAGAATGGTATATAAAAAAAAATACGATTGATTCCTGGTAGGTGGTTGAAGTAAGGAGTCTTGCAGACATTGCAGCAGAGCTTTTGAGTGTTGGCAGTTGTGTAACTCGATATAGGTATAAGGATTCAGTCCTGGCAGTTTAACTTATGCAATGTAATTGGGGAGAAAGAGTTTATGATGTGTTTTATCACTGTTTGAAAATGAGTATATTCTTGTCGGTATGCGAAGCGTGGAATGTGTAATGAGTTTTTCTTCTATATGGGATCACGAAAGTCCTTGACTAGTGGAGCGCGCCGATGTTGAGGCGGAGGAAAGGGATATGAATTTCCATGTTATCTTAGTGTGGTATGGTATATGCGATGTGTTATGGAAAGTTGATAATGGCATATTCAAGGTTTTGTGATCAGTTCATAATATATGGGGAGTCATTAAAATTATTTAGCAGCGCGAGCAGCTGCATGTGATTTAAAGAATCGATCTTTCTGGTGATTAAAGAAAATGGTACTGTTATTCTAGTAATTTGGCAGGGTAATATGATCCAAAAAGGACAAGGTAATGTAAACTGATGATATCCAGTGGTATGGTGGTATTCTCTTGTTGGATCGACTATAATAACCGAGTCGTTGATGGCATAGTGAAATTTTTGAATGGTTGTCGTGGTATGAATGGACGCTTGATGTGCGTTATGTATATGTACAGTGGAGTACGGGATCAGGCATTGTGATTCATGTGTTATATATGTGTTGGAGACTTGAAGCTCTCGTTAATCCGCCTATGTAGTGGTTGTATATCATGTGTATCGACACCGTTTGTGATTATTGGAGATCGGAAGTCCTAGAGGCTCTCTCTTAACTTGATAAGACGAATTCGAATTATGATACTTGATTGTTGACTGGTTGTCATGGGTCAGATTGTCTAGACTAATGTGATATGGACTATGTCGGAAAATGGCACAAATTGCGTAGCAGAGAGCATCAGAGTATGTTCCAACAGAGCAGTTGTACCTAGGACCAGAGAACGGCTGGTAGGCATTGCTTTGTCGGTTGGACCTTAGCGGCGGATGTCAGTGTATAGGTATCTACCATTGGTTCAGTTCCAGTATTGAGAAACGTTGTCAGATGCGTTTCATGTGGCCGAGCTTGAGGCTATATATATATATATATATGTTTGCTATAATAAGAAAATTCGACTCGATATGCATTTTCTTTTGCGAGATTTATGCGTGGATCGGGTGGCACGCCGCCACAGGTATGTCATTGGAGCGGGTTGCACGCCGCAACAGTATATTGTGAAATATAGTTAGTTATAAGCTACATGGTATACAATACTTCCTCGCTTCTGAGGAAAAGACCATTTTGAGTATCGCTTGGCGAGTGGCACATCGGTTGTGTCCTTTCAGGATTTAATAGCATACGTTAATTGTTTCACCGTGGGCGAGGTTGATTGCTTGGGTTCAAGACCTAGATATGTGCGTGGCTAACCGTTTTAAGCTTAGTGGCTTGAGGTGCTTCATGAGTAATAACGTTGGGATAGAATCACGAATCGTGGCAAGGCCACATGATGTTATGACCTCTCGAGGAGGATTCAGGTACTCTATTTCTATAATGCGAGACGCGATCTCAGTTCTATGTTATGATGACACAGAGGAATTGAATTGCAGCTCTTTTGCTGGAGACAATTATCATGATTTGAGCTGTCATGATTTGAGTGTGTTCCGACGTTTCTATTGGAGCCTATGTCGTGCTCGTCGTGGCTTAGGCCGGTGTTGAGGTGTCTTATCACCAGTGCGGTGTGTTATATTCGAAATGACCGTTGGAGTCATTAATGAATACGCGCATATTGGATCTTAGCTTGTTAGAAAGGTAAAAATCGAGGCTTGACTCCGAAACCTATTGTGGTATTGGTTAAAAGTGAAATGGATTCATGAATGGTTGATCCTGAGAGATGGGTTCGATATATCGCGTGTTCGGTTGCCGTGGGCATGATATGAAGGTGTTGGAACAAGACTCTATCTAATAAAAAAGGGTTTTTCGGTTGGTATTTGGTTATCATGGGAAATTGTGTGATTAGAGACTATTGTCTCGAGTGATTGGGTTGTTTGATACATCATATGATCTCAGCTGGAGTAGTGAATATGGGTTATTGCAGTGGATTCGAGTGTATCCTGAGTATAGGCATGGGATTTGCATTTGGCCTATGATTTCAGAAAGTGCAATGTGATTTATGGTTTAGATGGTCTGTGAAATTTTGACTATATGGTGTTTTCGGACTTATGTGAGATAGGGTGACGTATGATCGCCCGAGTATATGCTTGGTATAGTACAACTTTGAGTCTGCTCGAGGACGAGCGTTTGTTTAAGTTGGGGAGAATGTAACGACCCGGCCCGTCGTTACGGGAATTTACCACCCCGTCATGTTGCAATTACATGTTTTATGCTTTTATATCGGTGTTAGAGCCTATCGGGTGAGTTAGGAGTGAATTGAATTGAAAATGAAGCAAATAGCATGTTTGAAGGAAGTTTGAATATGGAAAGTCAACCAAGAGTTGACTATCGAGTTAGAGTGCTCGAAATCGGATTCTGATGATTCGACTAGTTTCGGGGGATCATTTATGACTTAGGAGAACAATCGAAATTGAATTTGGAGGTCCGGTGTAGTTTTAGGCTTGAATTGGCTAAAGTTGAATTTTGGAAAAAACCGAACGGTAGGTGATATTTTGATCCGGGGGTCGGAATGGAATTCCGACAATTTCTGTAGCTTCGTTATGTGATTTTGGATATGTCTGCAAATTTTCAGGTCATTCGGATTTCGTCTGGTCGGGTTTTTGATCGAATGACGGTTGTAGAAGTTGAATGAAAAACTTAGGCTTGAATTGCTTGAATTCGATGTTTTTCCATGTTAAAGTATGTGTTTTTATCATTGGAGCAAGTTCGTATCGTGTTTTGTAGTATGTTGGTGGTTTTCGTTGGGGTCCCGGGGGCCTCGGGGTGAATCCGGACCATCATCCGGCATTTTTGAACATGAAAAATCTGCAGAAAATTGCAGAAACGGTGCAGGATTTTTAGCCTTCGCGTTCGCGAGGCAAGGCCCGCGTTCGCGTAGGCGGGGACCAGTTGGTCATCGCGTTCGCGAAGAGGAGGGCCGCGATCGCGTAAGAGGACATAGGGAGGCATCGCGTTCGCATGTATGGAGGCCGCGTTTGCGTAGAAGAAGAAGGAAAGGCATCGCGTTCGCGTCAGCATGGTCGCGTTCGCGAAGAAGAAAATCTGGTGGCTGAGAAAAATGGTCATCGCGAACGCGTGGTTCAGTGCCGCGTTCGCGAAGGGTTAGCCTGTCTGTGCATCGCGGACGCGAGTGGAGTCACGCGAACGCGTAGAGCATAGGTTCCAGGCAGTGAAGTTAAAACCAGAACATTTCATATACGGGTTTCACTCCTAGAAACCCCCATTGTTGAACTCTAGAGTGAGAAAGTGACGGGAATGGCTGGGAAATCATCGGGTTATTGTCGGAGTTTTGACGTGCGTGGATGCCTGTTCGAGGAGCTAAGGCGTCGCGGGCATGAGCTTTCGTCGGTTCGAGGTGGGTAATACTTGTAAATGATGTCCTGAGGGTTAGTAAACCCCGGACTTGCATATTTTAGTGCTGTGTTGAGGTAACTTGCACGCCGGATAACAGGCGTGGGGGTAGAGCACCATTGGGGATCGCGACTTGGTCCGTCCCGCGTAATAAATAATAACACCTAATTGTTGAAATGAATTGGACTAATTATCATGTTTGGGCTTCATGCCGATTATTTGAATCCTTCAGGGATTAGTATCATTGTCTTGATAACACTGTACATATTTTTATCTAAATTTAAGGTTTTAAATGGTATTTTTGCTATTCAACATTCTTATAAGGTTATGAAAAACTTGAACAAGGTCTTAATAATATTTTAGCTGTGAGCTAATGTGATATTGTTGCCCGTAGGGCTTTCTTGATTATTTGTTAGACTGATTGGGCCGAGGGCCATATGTTAGGGAATGACATTTCATGTGAGCATATGCATACACATGCATGGATCGGACTGCACGCCGCAGTGGTATACGGATCGGGCTGCGCGCCGCAGCAGGTGTGATATTAATATTGTGCTTGGGCTGTAGGAGCCCCTCCGGAGTCTGAACCCCCACAATGAGCACGGGTACCCAAATTGGATCGGGCTACACGCCGTAGCGGTCATATGCATTGCATGGCATACATACATTGGTTTACGTGTACTACGTGGCATAACATTCGGTACTCATACATTACTGGCACACATGCATTAGTTGCCTTATTGACCAGATCTCCTGGTGTAAATTGATAAGGAGTGTTGAGCCCGAGGGGCTGCTTTGAGTGCGGACTTGCACTTCTTGAGATTGTATCCAGGTATTGGTATATTATTATGAAAGAAAGTAGCTAAAATTGAGTTTTCTAAATAATCTACTCACATATGCTTGAAAGGAATAAAAAGATAGTTACGTATTGTGTAGCATGAGATAGTGCCTATCGTGGTTTTCTTCCCTTCAGCATTATTTACTTTTATTACTGCTTGAGTTGGAAGTACTCACACCCGACTCCCTGCACCTTGTGTGCGGATTCAGGTACATCACAGCAAGGCTGATTCTATTGCGGCTCGGGAGTACTTTTGGACGGTCGAGGTAGCTGCCTAGCGTTCGCAGGACCTGATTCTCCAGTTTGTCTGTATTTTGTACTGATCATCCCACACTTGTGCACAATTATATTCACTATTTACACTTTGTATACTCTGTAGAGGCTCACTGACTCTTGACCCTTCGGTCTATGGGAGTTGGCACGTGTTGGGACTTGGTTCCTTGTTTTTAATATATCTAACATCTGTTATGCTTAAATTGGATAAAGTGAGCTTGTGGCTCCGTGGTTATTGTTGATTGGTCGGGCTGGCCTAGTAGTGTGTTGGGCGCCATCACGACCGGATTTGGGGTCGTGACAATCACGGCACGACATGAATCACTTTTTGCCTCCACCTCGAGCTTATGAATTGAACCTCAAGTTTTGATTCAAGCTTATGATTATGGTCATGGGGCGATAACGAATCTAATTGGCCCAATGAAATAATGTAGTATTCTAAACTCCTTGGCCTTCGTATGAGGTATGTAATCCTGACTTTCTGGAAAGAAGAATTCCGGAATATATGCACATTGTTCCTCATTTCTTGACTCTTCGATTGGTTCAGATGATTCTATTTCCATATCATCATCCAAACATAATGTGAAAGTTTATTTGGAGTGTGGACCAATGCTCTCAATCACATGAACTTTATGACTTTCAACATCCTCAACATCATTGATAGTAGAATCAACAAAATTTATATCATCAAAGTCCTTAGTTGGCTCTAGTCCACTTCTTCAACATTGAAGTCCTCAAATTGTAGTTGGAAGGATATTGATGTTCTAATTTGACATCCCCAATTAACACCTCAAATTCATGCTCTTTTTGGATACTATGCTCAATATTGGCTTGTTGAGCAATAAAAGCTCAAACTACTTGACTCAATTGAGCCTCCAACTTGCAAATAATTGCCTCTTCTCTTTCTATGTACAATTGTTTCTCATTGTTTTTTCTAGGAGGCACTTTAGCATATCATTGATCTCCTTCAGGTCCGCATCCCCAAGTTCATTGTTCCTATTAACTTCACAAGGAAATGTAGAACCATCATAGTAAGGGGTTGGGGGAACATAAGAAATATAAGCACAGCCATAAAAGTGATCATTTTTACCACCACCCACATCACACACATCCACAAATAAGATTGAATTGGTGCACATAACTCGCTCTCGAAAATATTTTGATAATTTTTATAGGGGTGGTTTCCTTCACAATATGTATGAGGATCAATAGTAGAACTATCTACACCTAAATTTCCATAATTCCAAGTTGTCATGTTTCTCAATTCATCAGTTATAATAAACTAAAAAATATTCAAAAAAGAAGTTCAAACTAGAAACCTAGCAATGTATACAGCTACAACAACACCATTGATTCCCTGGCAACGACGCCAAATTTTGATCACGCCCAACTCTAGTCCTAAAAAGATAAGCGGTCGCTGCTAAAGAGGAAGGAAAAGCTTGTTGAAGAATTCTCCGCCTTGCCCCTATTGTATCTTTGCCTCCTTAGGTCGAATATGTGTCAAAAATACGTCAAACTCATCAAAAGTATTATTTTTTCATGTTTATATACCATGTAGGGTCAGGCCCAAATAATTATACCTTCTCCTACGCGTAAAAGAACAATATTTCACGCCTGGACTGCCGCGGCCACAGTCAACCGCGGTACAACTATGGTATATGGCAAGTATACTGCCTCAGCCCGCCTTACTCCGCGGTCACGGTTTCGGTCGTGTTTTTTACCCTGTTCCGTTTGGAATTTAGAAAAACGTAAAATAGAAAAGTTGCAGTTATTTGAGTTAGTTTTCTAACTATACATTGTGGAGCACAATTGGAGTTCTGAGCAAAAAGGTATGTTCATTTTACTAGACAGCACACAATTTGCCTACTCGATTCTATGTTTTGTTGCTCTATCATCCGTTGATCCCCGAATACGATCCTGACTTAATTCCCAGGGCTTTTACTCAGACTTCAAAGCTTCAAATCATTTGAATTCATTCCATAACATCTATATAGCTCGGAGTCACTCCTAAAAGACATAAAACACACCGTTAATGCAAAATACTAGCGATCAAAACAAAAACTCAACTAATAAATTAAAGTGTAATAATCGACTAAAATATGTAATTATAGCCTATCATTAGTGCTTGAGCACCCATAGAGCTCCACATGGTTCAAACCATGCATGCATGGCCTAATGTGTTTAAAATAGAACAAAATTGCACAAATATACATACATGCATATTGCACCAACATAGTTATATTTCTCAGTTACACTGATTTTTTTTTTTTTTTTGCAAAAATATTTATACACTCTTATATATTATTATATAATATTCATACACTTATAGAAGCAATGTATCTACCTTATATAAAAGTATGTAATAGTGCAATATATATCAACCTTTAATAAAAGTATGTAGTAATTTATAAAGACATAAGCATTTCTACCTACAATGATGAAATTCTTCTATCATTTTCAATTGCAAATCATGTTTACCAGTTCAAATCCCCACCAAATGATTTCAAATTTTGTAGACAATGCCTAAGATTATTTTGTAATAAATCGTAATAACATTCACTCCAAATTTAACACAAAAATTACAATCTAAATTCAAACTCACTATTTCAAAATTGTTCAGCAATAGCGGATTACCTTTCTAATATGATTTCCACCACCAAAATATTGTAAAATAAGTTCCTAACCACGATTTGAGCTACGAACACGAGTTTACAAAGAATGAGATTATTTGTTCATTAATTCATTTAAAATAGGATACAATTATAATTCAATTTTTTTTAAAAAAAAACTAAAACTCCTTACTTTATCCTTAGCGATAAGCGTTTGTAGCCATACAAAAGTTATGACATGTTCCAAATCATAAGTTTTCAAAATCTTATAGCTATACAAATATCACGACATATTTAAGATCAAAAATTAAAAAAAAAGAATTCTTTTTTTCTTAAACTCTATTTAAATTACTTCCTATAACCTTTTTAGTATTGCCATATTGTTTATTATTCACAAACTCGACTAATTTAAATTTGCATCGTGTTAGAATTATTAAAAAGAAAAGTCCTCCATATAAAAATTTCTTCAATTGCAACATGATACCTTTAGTTAAGGTGCAACAATCCACCTCAATTATATTTAATTCTATATAGATGAAGGGTGTGTTTGGTATGAAGGACAATATTTTTCATGGAAAATATTTTACTTAAAAATATTTTTATGGAAAATGAGTGATTTTATCACTTATTTTCCCTTGTTTGGTTGGTGAGTGTAATTTTTTTTTCCAAAAAATATAGATAGTATTCTTTCTACAACATAAAAAAAGTACTTATTTTATTGAAATGTAAGAAAATACTTTTTATACATCATGAAAAGAACATCCCATTTTGTTGAAATAAAGAAAAATGTTTTTCTTCATCAAGAAAAGAATTTGTTTTTCCGTTGAAATGAAAAAAATACTTTTTTTTACATAAAAATAAATTATTTATTTTGTTAAAATAAAAAATTATTATTTTTTATCATAAAAAAGGAAAATAAATTTATAATAAAAATATTTTTCAAAACATAAAAACCAACTAAATATGAAAAATTAAAATATTTTCCTAAAATTATTTTGCTGCGTACCAGACACCTAAGGGCATCTCCAATGCTACTCTATTTCTTGCACCAAATCGTGCAAGAAATGGTATTTTTTTTTGCTCCAATGCAACATTATTTCGTGTACTATTATAGAGCATAAATAGTGTTGCACCCAATTTTGGTGCATCACTATTCATCACTCTATATTTGATTTATTAATATTTTATTTAATCTTTTTATTTTTGTAATTTTAATTTATCATATATTTGGTATATAATTAATTTTTATATTAGAATCTTTATAATTTTAATTTTATATCCTATTTTTTGATATATTAATTTTTGAATATATTATATTTATATAAAATTATAAGTTAATTTTATTATTATTATTATTATTGTATAAAAATAAATATAACTATTATTTAAAAATAAAAAATACAAATGTAAGATATCTAATGTTGCTAAAATTGAAAAGTAAAAACTAAAATTAAATTTGATATGATGTAATATTTATTTAATTATTTTTTATCAATAATTTTACTTTTACTAAAATTAAATTTGATATGATGTAATATTTATTTAATTAAATATAAATTATATATAATGAATATGGAAAAAATATAGTATTAGTTTGAAGAAAAAAATGAAAAATAAATAGAAAATAATAATATATATTATGGCCTTAAGTAATTATTTGTCGAGACAAATAGGTCAAACTTACTACACCCAAATTACTACAAAGGTTGTCTTCCAAACGACCCTAAAACCGAGAAATTAGTTCATAGCTATTTTTCGCATACTCCTGTTCCCACTCAAACACCTGTTCGCTGCTCGCTGGACTCCTCCCACAATTTTACTCACCCGGTGCCAGCGCCACCTTACTATCCTTCACCACCACCTTTGTGCTATCGGAGCTACCATTTTCTTGGGCACGCTATCATCTTCTTTTCCTTCCGAGGCAAGAGAAGGTTAAAAACTGAAGTACAGCAATGGTCATAGCCCCTTTCAAGCTCCTTTTATCAAATACATAGAATGCATTCGAGAGTAGGGTTTCTCTTAGCATGCACAAAACGGAGGTCTTCTTATTTTTCTACTTGCTCTACACTTCTCTCTAATCTATTCTCTTTCGATTCAAACCAGAATATATTCGCGGCTTGCCACCGGCGATTTTTGATCGGCAGTGATGTAAGTAAGGTTTATTATTTACCGGATTCGAATTTTCGTTGGTTAGGACAGCCGCGTGGTTTTTGTAGATACCCTGCTACCGCCGCGTTGGAGCAATTCTCCGACGATGAATATGAATGCGACTATGAAAATCATCCGGTAATTTCACTTTTGTTATTCTGAAATTTCCTTTTTTGGGATAATAAAAGCAGGCTTTATTGTTAAGTTCTATGCCTACGAGAATCATTGAATGTGTGTGCTTATCTTGTTCTATGTGTTGACTTTCATTTTGGCTTATTTTGGGAGATAAATGCTATATATGGATTTTAGATGTTTTCTGCTGTTACTGTTGTAGTTATTTATAATAATAACAAAATAATAATTGAAGTGCTAATTGTTGTTTGCCAAGTTGATTTGCAATTAACAATGTTTTTAATACTAATACATCCCAATAGTGATAATTTACTGTACCAAGTTCTTTTTTTACCAAGTCCTTTTTTTCTTGGTTGGGCCAAGCAAGCAAGGGGTAGCTATGTTGTCTGGACTCTTCAGAGAGCTGCTTCACCCATATCGGACCTTCCGGAAACTATTTTGGGAGGATATGACACGCACTCGGCGATAATTTTGAAGAGTCCGATCAACATAGAGGGTGTAGGTACGTGTAGCTTAGGTCTTGTTGAAAGCTGGGATCTTTGAGTTCTTTTCAGTTGTGGAACCTTTAGTGTGAAAGGACACACTTACAATGTCGTTCTCTTGAAAATTTTGACTTTCAATTTTCCGATCGATATGTGATTGTTGGGTTTTTTTTGGGGGGGGGGGGGGGGGCTCAACAGTTTTCCCATTTTTCTGTTTTCAAGTTGTCCTTTACTTTTGAAAATACCACTTGGCTGGTGCGCTTGGGACAAGGAGTTGCTATTACTTGAGCCTAGCGACCCTGGCCAATACTAGGCTGCTGCCATGTGTTGCATCCCTGAAGTGGTAGCGCAAGAGGTTGCGAGTTGGTCTCTTAGAAGATTGCTCTGTTTTAAAGTTGGCAATAATAGTTATTGTTGCTGATTAGAGGACAGATAGATTTGTATGCTCCAAAATGAAGTGTGAAGAATAAACTGGAATGTGGATTCTAGGAATTTATAGGGGTGGGCAAAAGCTCCATTTTGAATGCTTCTGCTGCAGACCTAAAATAAACAAATCAGAGTGGCTATTCTCTAACAAGTTTAGTTTTTATTTTTTAGTTTTTAGATGAAGTGATTCACTTATTCCAGTATTGTCTTATAGCCAATTCCGGTAAACATGTTCCAAAACTTGTAAGTCCTCATTCAAGTCCATGCAAGTACCCTGAAACTGGGTTACACATACAGGAGAGTTATCGGATATATATAGTGTTGCACATTAGGAGGACAACCAGATTTGTGTGCTTGAATGGGTATGTGAAGAATAAGCTTGTGTAGGAACTTTAAGGGACTTGTTTGGGTGGCAGTAGCTCAAATTATAAATGTTCAAGTTGCATGCTTGAAAATAAAAATAAAACTCATTCAAGATTATTCTTCATTCAACCATTCAAAGCACACAAATCTAGTCACTCAACACCAAAATTGAACAAAGAGGAGTTTGGAGCTCAATAATCTTGAATTCAACATTAATTATGAGACAGACACAAGCAGGTGGAAAGACCGGAAGGTACCTTTTTAACATTTAGATGAAACTGAAAATCTTGTCGTGGAATGTTAGAGGTGTACAAAGTTTGGAAAAGTAGAGTGTGTTAAAGCTTTTATTAAAAAGACGAGGCTGATAAAATGTGTTCACAAAAAACCGAACTGCATATTTTTTTCCCTTCACTTTGCAAGTTAAGTGGGGATGGGTCGTACTGATTATGTGGCTTTAGAGGTAGAAGGCACTAGAAGAGATGAGTTATTATTTGGGACTAATAAGCTTGGATTGATAATGAAATCCTACGGGTCAACATACCATTTCAGTGCTTTTCAGGAAGATTGTAACTATATCAAGCTGGTGTTTGGCTTGAACTTAGCCCAATTGAAGAATTATTCAACAAGCCTCGGAGTTATACGTGATGCCTTCAATGTTACCACATTCCTAGGGGAAAGGATGAAGAACAATAGAATGACAAGTGCTATGGAGGACTTCTCAATCTTCATCAAAGAGCTTGAACTAAATGACCTGCCGCTCGTGGGTGGCAATTTCATCTTGTCAAGAGGTCAAACAACACAACAAGCTCCATAAGTAGTAGATTCTAATTTTCTTCAAGTTGGGATGATTGTCTTAGAAACATAAAACAATCATTAATGCCTAGTGTTGCTTCGGATCTGTTCCCTTTATACTGCAATGCTGATAGTGGTCAAACAACCCATTACTTGAAGTCTGGAACAAGTGATAACATTAAGGATTCGATGACCTGGTAGAGGAATCGTGAGATTCTATATACATCCAAGGCAATCCAGTTCATTTTTTCTAAAAACTCTACCGGATTAAGGTTATGTTGAAAATTGGAATTTGTACACCTTTGGAATGCTAAAAATCAAGAAATCTGAAATATTAATCAAGGTGATAAATTTAGACCGGCAAGGGGAGAGCAGGGACCTTTAAGAGGAAGAGTTGGTGCCCAAAAGCTAATCTTTTGATGTAGTTAGAAGAAATTGCTAAATTAGTGGAAATCTCTTGGGATATAGAAGTTAAGGTGCCTATGGTTACATCATGGGGGAAAAACACTAATCTTTTTTCATAATATGACCTATGCACTAAAGCGAATGACCATTATTAGCTTGAATCAAATGATATTATTTTACAAGAGGAGGAAAAAACCAACAATGAGATCCTGAGGTTTTCTTGAGCCGAGCATCTACAGGAAACAACTTCTCTACTCCTTCGGGGTAGGGGTAAGGTATGCATACACTCTACCCTCCACAAACCCCACTTGTGGGATTTTACTTGATTGTTGTTGAGATCCTGAGCTTCTATGAAGCACTTTATTCTTATGTCCGGAATCCGTGTTGGACTCTCTAAAAATACACTGCTTTTGGAGAATCCAACACACACCCGACGACGTTTTAGGAGAGTCCGAGCAACATAGCTTTATTCTACAACTGAACAATAGAGATCATCTTTGTTAAGTCTACCTTCTATTTCAGAAGAGGAGGTACAATGATGCAAAGACCTTTTGATGAGGAGTAAATTTTGGCATTGATCAAATTCTACAACGGGGATAAAGTTCCAAGGCTCGTATGGCTTCATTATGGAATTCTAACAAAAGTGTTGGGCGTTACCTATTAAAAAGATGTGTTGGGGCAATGTCAAGTTTGATCTTACCAGAATTTTGTAGCTAAAAATATTTTGAAAAGAAGCCTTAATGATTCATGTATTGCTCTTATTCCCAAAAGAAGTGAAGCGAATGAGTTGAAGGATTGCAGGCCAATAAGTCTCATTGATAGTTTTTTTTTTTGACAAGGGAAGTCTCATTGATAGTTCCAGTACACCTCTTGTACACAGGGTTGTAAACATTAGTAAAATTTTATTACTTTATCAATTTTTTATTTATTTTCATGTTCTGCTAAAAAGGTATACATGATAGTTGGCAATTGGTGTGCTATTTGCCTCTTTAATTTACAAAAGAGTCGTGGAAAAGAATAGTTGTGAGTTGGCTTAGAATGTAGATATCGACTTCATTTAGGGATTCTGTGGCTGTTGAAGGGCTTGATGGTGGGTCTTGTTGTCAGTGGTCAACAACCATTAGTTTCTGCTTGGGTTTGCTCAAATGAAAAGGCCAAGAAATTTTAAGAAATGAATAATATAGATCTATTTCATTAATTACATGTCTGCTTGTTGTTTAATCTTCTTAGTAAATCTTGTGCATATTTTTTTTTTGATGAAGTAAAGAGAATTCATTAAAAGCATCCGGCGGATGCAAGCAAAAGATTACAATTAAGAGAGATGGTGTCTGCTAATATACACAAAAAAGCTATTCTATCACTAAGCAGCAGATACAATCAAAAAATTGAACAGAACTAGTTACAGGTGCCTAATTTAGCCAACTAAACAAATTCGATAAGCATTTTGCTTTGACTACATGGATCGGAGTTGATATCCCATCAAAACACTTACGGTTCCTTTCCTTCCAGATGCACCAAAAGATAACAGCAGGTACCATTGCCCAATTTTTTTGATGGATTTACCAACTCTCCATGAACACCAACATTCATATGCTTACTTGATGCTGTTAGACTCGACCCAGGCTAGTCCAAAAATAGAGAGGAACATGTTCCAAATATCACATGCTAAAGGACAATGCAAAAAGAGATGGCTAACACTTTCAGAATCCAAATTGCATATGTAGCACCTATTCACTATTGGTATACTCCTTCTGCTGAGGTTGTCTTGAGTGAGGCATGCTTCATTTAAGGCAACCCAACTGAAACAAATCACTTTAGGAGGCAGTTTTGTTTTCCAAATTAGTTTCCATGGCCAATTGTTTATCAGATCATTGTTGGAGCATAAGTGTGCATATGCTTTCTTCACTGTAAATTTCCCGTCCCCCCATTCCAATTTGTCCTTCAGCTGGGGTTTGACAAGCAATATGTGCCAGTTTGGCCAGCAATTCCATTAGGTCATCAATCTCCCAATCTTGAAAATGTGAGGGTCCCAAGAGCTGTTCTGCCAACATTGTTCTACAGTGGATTTTTGATCTACTGCCAGTATTTATAAATTTGAAAATTCATCTTTTAGTGCCATTGTTCCCATAAACTGGATATGTGTTTCCATAGGCCTGTACCATGAGGTGGTCTGCTATGTCTTGTGCACCAGTTGTTCCTCACACCATGTTTAGCATTAATCACCGATTTCCACAAACTAGGAAATTATACCTCCAATGCCATTTCATTAGCATACTCTTATTATGTAATGCCAAATCTTTAACACCCAATCCTCCCTGCACCTTTGGTAAAATAACCTTTGGCTATTTAACCAAATGAAATTTGTGACTTTGATTGTTGCCTTCCTATAAGAAGTTTCTTTTGATTTGATCTAGCCTCTTTTTCACTTTAACTGGAATTGAAAATAATGACATGAAGTAGGTAGGAATACTATCCAACACACTGTTAATAAGCATTAATCTACCCCCCCATAAAGAGGTACTGCATTTTCGAGGACCATTCTTTTCTCAAACTTCTCAATAACCCCACTCCAGATTCCTTGTCCACTCCAGATTCCTTGTGATTTGTATGATGCTCCCAATGGTAGGCCTAGGTATGTAGCTGTCTCCGACATGGACCCGGTGAAATTGAATTCTCCGTGAAGATGCGGAGTACAGTCTACAAGAAGTTGGCAGAGCTTTAGCCATTGGGCCACATCTATCTATCCTAAACAGTAGCCCTTTTCTTGTTCGTTCTTCGAATGACGCTAGTGGAGACTAATTCCTTCCGGCTAATGAAGATAGCCCTAACTCGATTATTTCCTAATAATTGCTGCCTCACAAGCCACATTAATTGGTTGACCAACACTATCTCGACCTTGAACTACCAGAGCATTATAAATATTTATAAATATTCGGCAAGATGCCTGGGAAAGGCTACATGGGGAAGGATCTCGCACCACAACAGATTATATCAGGTAGCTCCTTTAGACCAAGAGCATCATTTACATGAAAAATTGTGCTTTTTGACATGTTCATTTGTAAAACCTGATATGACTTTAAAAATCATAAGTGTGAGATTCAGGTACATTACTTGTGACCTCTCAGCCCCACAAAATATGAGAGTGTCATCTGCATAAAGAAGATGTGAGACTGAGACCGAGTTATGTGCATCATTCCCCACCCTAAATCCTTCTATCCACCGTAGCTGATTTGCTTTGTCAATCATTTTGCTGAGCCCCTCCAAAGCTAGGATAAACAAAAATGGAGAGAGAGGATCACCTTGTCTAAGACCTTTCCGAGGAGAAAAGAAACCAAAAGGCCCACCATTGATCAAAATAGAGTATTTATCTGTGGTAATACTAAATTTGATCCACCTAATCCAAACTTCTCCAAAACCCATTTTCCTCAGAACAATGTTGAGATATGACCCATTTAGTTGATCGAAGGCTTTTTCAATATCCAATTTGAGCAGAAGACCAGGAAGATCAGGCTGCCTTGATTTCAACTTCCAATCTAGAACCTCATTGGCTAACAATGCTGCATCGGTGATCTGTCTTGATTTTATGAAAGTATTCTGGTGTCCTGATACCAACTTTCCTATCACACCCTTCAACCTTTCTGCTAGTATCTTGGAAACAATTTTGTAGACACTTACAGTTAGATTGATTGGTCTATAATCTCTCAGTTCCACAACCCCTTTCTTTTTAGGGATTAGGGCAATGAATGATGCATCACTTGATCTTACCATCTGTCCGGTTCGGTGGAAATGTTGGATAGCACTCATAAGGTCATGTTTGATCACGTCCCATGTTTTTTGATAGAATGCCATAGTATACCCGTTCGGACCTAGAGCTTTGTCCGGAGCACTTCCAGTGATTGCTTTCCTGTACCTCAAACACCTCAAAAGGTCTTTCCAGCCACTTTTTTTCCTCCTCCGTGATTGATGCTACATCATCCAGTCTTGCTGTTGGCCTCCAAGTTTCATTTTCTATGTACAGTTGATGGTAAAAGCCTAGGATTTCACTTTTGAGTAAGTCTTTATCTTCAATAATTTTACTGCCCACTTTCAACCAGTCAATGCAATTTGATCTTCTGTTAGAGTTTGCAACTTTGTGGAAGAATTTGGTGTTCCTATTGCCCTCATTGAGCTATAGGCACCTAGACTTTTGCCTCCTCCTTCTGCTTTGGCTATTTGTTGCATCTCTTGTTGCAACCTTGAGAATTTTTGTTTCTCTTCCTAGGATTGGGGTCTCCTTCACTGATCTCTTGTAGCGTGAATAGGTCCTCCAAAATTTTGTTCTTTTTTGCATCTAGCTTCCCCAGTTGCTCCCTATTCCAAGTAGTAAATTTTTCTTGAGAATCTTCAATTTCTGAGTGAAAATGAAGTCTGGATTGCCATTTACTATATAGCTTTGCCACCATGCCTTCACTCTAGCCAAGAATCCATCAATACCTAGCCACATGCTTTCAAATTTAAAGTACGACGGATTAGTGCCCCAATCTCCACTTTCCAGTAGGATGGGAATGTGGTCAGAAATGACCTTTGGAAGAGCAAGTTGCTTGACATTATTGAAAGTGTCATTCCACTCAGAGGAGATAAAAAATGTCTATTCTTGAGGCTTGGATGCTTTCCTCCCCTCTAGACCATGTGAAATGCGCCCGATGGAGTGGTAAATCTACTAAGCATAAGTCATTGATTACATCTTAGAATCCCTTCATTGCCCTGGATCTTCTCACACAATTGTGTCTTTCACTTTCAAACCTACAAACATTGAAGTCACCACCAATTACCCATTGAACATCCTTGATTCCTCTAACAGCCCCAAGTTCATGCCAAAGGATTTCTCTCTCCAGATTAGTGTGCGGCCCATATACTCCTATGAAGCCCCATCGGAAGTTCACTGAAGAGTTATCAAATAAGCATGAGATAGAGTAAGACCCTTGTTGAGCTTCAATGCAATTCCATTGTCTCTTGTTCCAAAATATTATTATCCCGCCTCTCGTACCACTAGCCTTGAGTTCTGCCCATCCAACCCATCTAGAGCCCCAAATGTGTCTTGAAAGTTGCTCATTCCATTCATCAATATTTGTTTCTTGTAAGCAAAGTATATCTGGTTTCCATTTTCCTGTTAAGGGTTTTCACAATATCCCTATTCTCTTGGTCATTTAAACCCTTGATGTTCCAACTTATTATTTTGACTTTCATCCAGAAAAGGAATGGTATTTCTTTCTCCTTGCCTTCTCCTTCCCCCGTCATAATTCACTAGACACACCAATCTTTTAGTTTCATTCTCCCCTTTCTTTTTTGATTTTTTCTCCCCATATGTTAGTTTCCCCTTCTTTGTTTGCAGTTGATGTTGTCTCCTCTCTTCCATTCTTAGAATCATTCCCCGTAATTCATGTTCAAACCCAATTGCATTAACCCCAAATGCCTTGCATGCCTTCCCCAATACTAACTTGGTCCACTTAGATGTTTCTACAACTCTAGGATTTTCCTCCATCTGGTCTCCAGAATCGTACCAGGGAAGAGAAAGATAGTTGTTGATAGTGTGTGCAGAGTTCTCTGAGTCTGAATCACTTACCGGTGGTGGATGTAGCTCTGGAATCTGTCTTGACATGCGTAAGAGAGGAAGTCTTGACATGCGTAAGAGAGGAATTCTGCTCTGAATTAGAGTCCGCTTCATCGTCTGCTTCAATAGGTTGCTCCATCGTGGCTTCAGTTGGAAGAGGCTCAATATTCCGATGCCCGAAATAGTATTAGAAGGGGCTATTGTTATTGGGCCTTTAACTCTCCAGTATTGCTTGTGGTGTCCCCTATTCCTTTTTCCCCTTTTAATTTCTTTTGGTTCTGGGCCTGTAAAATAATATATATGATCCATAGCCTTTGTGCCCGAAGGCCTAGTTGATACTGTCTCCTGTTTCTTTTTATTTTGCTGGGTCGGATTGGGTCCAACACTAGTTTCTTGGGCTTTTTTTAAATTTGAAATTAGTCTGCTTCCCACGTGAGAAACCACGTGCGTATCTGCTGAAGCGACAGCTGCAGGGATTGAAAAATTTGAGGAACATCGCTGCAACTCCTTCGGAATAACCTTTCCGGTGAATTTCTCATCGATAATTTGTGTGCACTCATCTGGTAATATGTTGATTTTGAAGTGCCAATCTTCTATCTCCACTACTATTGTTGCCAGAATTTCCAATAAAGAAGGTTTAACACAGATTCTTGCCCATAAAATGTTGGATTTTTCCTTAGTATCGACATCAATTCCCACAAAACCGCCACAAAGATCACCGATGGATCGGAAAGTGCTTTCTGTGTAAAATATTTTGGTATGAATGTTTTTTCAGTTAAAGCTTTACTTATGGACTTTGAGATTCAATGGCAGGTTTCATCATCAGTGGCCAATATAGATGAGTGGAAATGGAAACTTAGCCTGCTGCAGCGTGATGAAAAGGACCAAGAGGTTGTATCCAGAGATAAGAGGGATAGAAGAGACTATGAGCAGATATGCAACCTTGCCAAAAGGATGGGTCTCTATAGGTAGGAAAGAGTATTTTTGGTGATTTCTCCCATATAGTTTGTTATCATGTGTTTGTGCTTTATTGATCACTTCTTTTTGCATCTTGCAGTGAAATTTATGGAAAAGTTGTAGTGGTGAGCAAGGTTCCTCTTCCAAATTACAGACCCGATCTTGATGATAAGCGACCTCAAATAGAGGTGTGAGTAGTCTCCTACCGTACAATTATTTCTCTTTGTTGCATTTTGGTAAGGGTTTAAAATATTCATGCAGTAACAATTTGAGCAATGAACTTTAAAGTTGGCATAAATGGATGTGGTTTTAATTTTGTGTTTAAGTAAAAGAATAAACTTGAGAGATAACAGTTTAGAAATGGCATTGAGGTGTAGTTATCTGCATGTGTCCTCGCTAGATTTCTTATGGTTCAACAGATACTCTAAATTTGTTCTTTAATTTAGAAGGCAAAACTTAAATGTTTGACTGGCCTTGATGCAGGTAGTAATCCCACTAAGTTTGCAAAGGAGAGTAGAAGGCTTGCTTCAGGAGCATATTGATAGAACACAACTCATTAGTGGAAAAGCTGAAAACATTTTAGATGGAACTAACTCCGCTGATATGGTTGAAGATGCGAACTTGGATGAAAATCCAGATTCATTCTTCGATGGCTCTGTCATGGAGAAGGTTCTTCAGAGGCGGAGCTTACGCATGCGTAATATGCAGAGGGCTCGGCAGGTATCATTCCGCGTTCTTTTTTTTCTTCTTTTAATTATGTTTCTTTATATTTGTGGAAAACATTCTCGTTTCCAAATGCATCTCTCACTCTCTGCTCCTAACCTTAAACTAAAGATAAGGGATGTTGGCTTGCAATAGTGAGCACTGGGAAATATATAAAGAACAATGCTTAGAAAAGTGTGGGCATATCATCAGTTGTACGCATATTAATTTCAGTCTCTAACCTTTGAAGTCATCTTTCCTGATTCATCCTCAGTTTATTGCGACATGTTGCAACTTTTGATAGATTTATCACTGTCCTCCCTCCTATAGATCATATTTTACCTTTATCCATGCTAACATGTTCTTGGTCAATCCATGTCAATGTGCCAATGCACGGGTTCCATAGATTTGTTTGCTTTTACATTTCTTAATGGTTTAGTTTATCCTTCTTGTTGATTCAAACGGCCTAATTTTATGCTTCTCAATTCTCATAGTTGTAAGAGATCTTCTATCATTGTTTTGTGAAAGTGTGGGACCATCTCATCTAAAAGTTGAATAAAGAGAACATCATTTTATTATTCAATTATACCTTCAACATGCCTCCTCACGTATGAGTCTTAAATCTTTTTTATGCGCCAAGTCCGTTGAAATTATTTTTTTGACAATCGGTGGCGGTGAGACTCGAATTCAGGACAGTCGGACAACTCAATAACGGTCTCTTTTTCCTCCATGACATGGCTGGTGATTCGGAAACTATAATTTTAACACAGGTTATGATACCAAGTAGAAGTGTGTGACTATTTCATCTAAAAGCTTATGCTGTTACCAAATGTTGGGCCGACATGTTATATTGTTCTCACTCCAGATGTCCGGAGTGTGAGGGAATCGGTTGAGGGAATGGATTGGTATCTCTTTATATGGTATCTGGTATCGGACAATCCTCATCTCATGAGCTAAGTTTTGGGGCTAGTTAGGTCCAAGGTCCATCTTCTTTATACATTTTATTTTTAAGATAGTTAGAATGAATTTAGAAGGGATAAAGACTCGAGGTTCGTCTGCCTTAGAAAATACATAATTTAAGCAGTATATGCTAAGCGACATCAGGCACCTGACAGTTAGCTTGAGATTACAAGGACACCGACACATGCAGGACAACTATTTCAAGCCCCAGTGTGGCTGCACATTTCTTCATCTTGTATCATTTTGACAATCTAATATGAAATAAGCAAGCAACTCTGCTTCTTTAGCTTATCTCTTAACCAAATTTGAGACTAGATAGCAAGTCTAAGGACTCCTGAACCAAGAAGAAATATTGATGCTTAGAGTGATTTGATAAATCTCCATATGGCTTGCAACAGTTAGCATTCTATATTACTGAGGTGAATGTAGAGAATTTAGTTGCACTGGGAGCGTTTTATCTAATCACAACCTCTTCTTTAAGATGCTATCTTTGTATGTTCAACTCATTGTTTCGTCCTCTTTTTTTCCCTTCTCCCACATCAACGAACTTTGTTGGATACATATTCCATGTGTAAGTTTTTGTTGGATTTTTGTTTTTGCACAGGAATCTCCTGATGGCAACAAAATGCTTGAATTCCGAAAATATCTTCCTGCATTTAAGGAAAAAGAAAGGTTGCTCCAAGCAATTGCACGTAATCAGGTCATACTCTGATGAACTTGTGATTCTTTCTACGGTGATTGCATATGGCAGATATGTTGCCCGATTCGGTGCCCTTCTTTAGTCTTGATAATATGACACTAATGCTTTATCATGATAGATGCGATCGTGCTTGCGGTTTAAATGCTTTTGAAGGTTCTCTTGCATTTCATAATCATTTTTGATTTTTTGAACTAAGGGACTTCTTTCAAAATATGTATACGCTTTTTCTCTCCTATTTGCACAGTCAAGAGACTCAAGACCCTTAGTAACTATATGATTTGCTTAAGCACTGCAAACAGGTAACCCATCACATTTAACTGGCTTTGGTCCTCTAGTATATGGAGTATATGGAGGATGTCCAGGGAGCAGACTAGGATGTATTGCTGTTCGTAGCGCGTAAACCTATTTTAGCATTGGGATAAAAAGAGAAGATAGCATAGTGTAGTAACTATTATACGTGTAGGGATTCTAGAAGTTTGTGAATTGCAGAGTAGAAACTTAAGGAACTGAGAATTGATTGTGACATGTTAAAATTGATTTATGTCAACTATTTTTTTTATTTTGTTATTACAACAGGTGGTTGTAATTTCTGGTGAGACGGGATGTGGTAAGACCACTCAACTGCCACAGTACATTCTAGAGTCAGAAATAGAATCTGGTCGTGGAGCATTTTGTAGCATAATTTGTACACAGCCTCGAAGAATATCTGCTTTGGCGGTTGCAGAAAGAGTGGCTACGGAGAGGGGAGAACCTCTTGGTGACTCAGTATGCTACAATTCCTCTTTGCACTGATTTTTTTTCTATCTTTGGGTTATGCTTTCACCGGATGAGATGTTGTTACAATATATTTTGGAAACTTCTTTATTTTAGTTGTTGTTCTTCACAGACTATTTTTGGTAGGTGGGGTACAAAGTACGATTAGAAGGGGTGAAGGGAAAAAATACACATGTACTATTTTGCACGAGTGGTATTTTGCTTCGTCGTCTTCTCAGTGACCGCAATCTTGACGATATAACCCATGTTTTCGTTGATGAGATTCATGAGCGAGGCATGAATGAAGGTACATGAATTAGCAATTTGGTCTTTGGTTTTGGTTTTCTTATGAAAGTATTTTCAATGCCTTGACTTTTTACTTCTCATTTTTTATCAGACTTCCTGTTGATTGTGTTGAAGGATCTTCTTCCACAACGCCCAGATTTGAGATTGATTTTGATGAGTGCTACTCTTAATGCTGAATTATTTTCCAGTTACTTTGGAGGGGCACCAATGATTCATATCCCGGTAAGCTGCAACTTGGATCCCACTTTGTTGAACTTGTACATTTTATTGGTGTTTGTGCTCTAGATTATTATTTTTCGGTTACTTTGGAGGGGCACCAATGATTCATATCCCGGTAAGCTGCAACTTGGATCCCACTTTGTTGAACTTATACATTTTATTGGTGTTTGTGCTCTAGATTACACTGCCCAATACTCTATGTTTCACCTGCATGTTCCATTTGCAGAATTTCTCAATCCAGATTTGAGAAGAATGAGTTTCCCAATTTTATGCCTTTAGAAGGGTGCATAAATGCACGATGTTTGTCTATTGTTTTTTAATTCACAGTATTAACAGAATATATTTATATAATTTACCGAGATTTATGTTTCATTTTGTTGCTTTGTCATGTAATATTATACTATCAATTAAGGGCATAATATGTTCACTTTTTGTTCCAGAATAACTGTTAATCTTTCTATAATTGTTTTGTTAAACCAGGGTTTAGGCTTATTTGACACAGTATGTTAACATTTTGGCTGATTGTATTTTGTATGATCTAGGGCCTCACATATCCTGTAAGAGCACATTTTCTGGAAGATTTACTGGAAATAACAGGGTATAAGTTGACTTCGTTCAACCAAATTGTTGATTATGGTCAGGAGAAGATGTGGAAAACACAAAAACAGTTGGCACCCCGCAAAAAGAAAAATCAGATAACTGCTCTTGTTAAGATTGTTATTCTATTTGCAGTTGTGTCTATACATGAGATGATGTACTTTCTTATTTGCTAGTTATACATTTTCTTTTTTAGACAATTTTTGTTAGGTTTCAGCTTCTTTCTTCATAATATTTTCACAACTTTGTTCCTATATTCTTATTTCCAATGCTCGTTTCCTTATTGTCCTTTTATTTTCTTTTGATGTCCTTCTCTAGCTATGAACATCTAAGACGGAGAAAGTTCATGATTTTTCCTTGATCTCGAAATTTGGAAATTATGAAGACAGAGTGACTCAACTGAAGCTGATCTTGTTAATTGTAAATCAGATGTTCCCTGTAGGCTGTAGATCATCAAACAATATCATAAATTAGGATGGAAATTATATGCTCCTTATATGGTAGAACGTGAAGGCCTTGAGGGAAGCTAATACCATTCCCTAGACCGTTAAAACAGAATTGTGAAAAGTAACTTCACAGAATTGCTCTGCCGCCTGTTCTCCATTACTTATGTACCCATTCACTCAACTGTGCTCTCTGCTAAATGTCAATTTAGAGGGGATGAGCGCTCCCCTGTTAATATGGACGAGAATTCACCTTTTGGATTCTGGTTAGAAGAGAACCTTTTGGAGTTTACTTATCAAAGTTAAAAAAGGTCTCTTGGATTTTTCTGGTTCTTCCATATGTAGAGCCAAATATTTGATTCATCTAAAGAAAGCCCCTTTTTCACACCCATTTCACTCTCAAATGATCAATTTAAGTTTAAAGCTTCAAACATCTCAAGTCCAAGGTGCACTTTTTCCTTTCTTCCTAGAAGGGAGACAGGAAACAATTCATTTTGGCTAATTACTATATGCATAATGTTTTTCATTTTCATTAGGAACCAGCAAAATTTCTCAAGAAATTGCTCTTGTTTAATGCCAATGTATTAGATGTCCCTGATAGCATAATGTGGGTGTTTAGATGTGTTTGCATGGCATTTTTTCAGAAGGCAACATACTTTTATCTATAAGATAAAGTGACCCTTATCACAAAGATTATGCTAAGAGATTACAGAAAGTTACAAGACCCCAAAAAGAGCAAACACATAGTCTCGTGGTAGTTACAAGGCCCCAATGATGTCCACGATGGACTCTACATCTTCTACAAGGGCTTCTTTACACCAAAATTGAAACAAAAATTATACCGTTCATCTTGATCATCTATGCAGAGCTAAAATCTATCTTCAAAGCATCTAGAGTTCCTTTCCCTCCATATCGTCCACTAAATACAAGCTGGACAATGCTCCACCATTTCTTCTGCCTCAGTTGGATACCTGGATCATTCTAGCATGCTATCATTTCTGCAGTTGTCCTGGGTACTGTCCAGTTTAATCCTTTCATACTCATGAATAAATACCACAACTTGCTGGTCACTTCACAATGTATAAAAAAGTGGCTATTTGTTCATTGTCACACAAAAAACATTTAGAGCATAGTTGCATTCCTTTCCTTATCAAACTATCATGGGTTAGAACAGCCTCTTTAACCACTAGCCAACAAAATCATGCCACTTTAAAAGGTATCTTGACCTTCAGATGTGCTTCCAGTTCCACGACCCATTGTGTGGTTGTCCATAGCAATTTTAAAAACTATAAGCTGACTTCATAGTATAAATTCCTCTGCTTTCTCTTTCCCATACTATTCTGTCCTCTTCCTCTACAACCCCATTGAAGCTATCTAGCAATTTGAAGAATTCAGTCACTCTAATAACCTCCCAGTTGTTGAGGAACCTTCTGAATGTCACATTCCAACCTTGCAAGCTCATGTAACATTCCGACCCTGCAAGCTTATGTCTTAGCCGCAGTAGCTTGAGGTTGTTGCACTATGTTGAAAATGTCTGAAAACATTTCTTCAGAGGCCTATTGCCAACCCAGTCATCAATCCAAAAAGAAGTTTTGGTGCCATTACCAAATGTAATTCTCTTATTACTGAACAAATCTGACCATAGCATCTTATAGACTTCCAAACACTTACCCATAAGCACCAGAAACACTACTTGTACACCACAACCCATGTTGCTTTTGTCATTATTCACCACCTTGAAACCTCTTATCCACACCTCATGATTTGCCTTCTTGGTCATACTATTCAACCCTTTCATTGCACTTATAAAAGGGTAAGGAGAAAGAGGGTCTCCTTGCCTTAACCCTCTCTCTGAAGAAAAGAACCCCTCTGGAGAGCCGTTAACCAAGATAGAGAAGTTAACATTGCTGATGCAGAAACCTATCCACATGATCCATTTATTTCCAAAACCCAAGTTTTCGGAGGATAATCCCGATTGATGTGATCATATGCCTTTTCAGTGTCCAGTTTGCCTAGGAATTCTCCCTTTAATTCTAGAATCCACATACTTATTTGCTATTGAAGGAGCATCCATGATCTGCCTGCCTTTGATCAAGGCCATTTGTTGAGTGTCAACCAACTTGTGAATCACTACTTCAGTCTTTCTGCTAGCACCTTTGATATGATCTTATATACACTACCTATAAGACTTACAGGTCTGTAATCCTTCAAGTCTACAGCCCGAACCTTCTTAGGAATTAAAGCTACATAAGTAGCAGTAGAACTTTCTTGAAAAATTCTTCTGAATGAAAATTTTGAAAATGCAAACATCTTCTTTGACCACATCCCAACACTGGATAAAGAAACCCATGATGTACCCATCTGGATCCGAGGCTTTGTCAGTAGTATAGGCCTTTAAACCCCCAATGATTTCTTCCTCTTCAAACTCCCTATGCAGCCATTGTTCCTCTGTCTCACTGATTCTGGGACAGTTAGGGCAGTTGAACTCTCCCTCCAAGCTTCGGATTCAGCATACATGGATTGATGGAAAGCTAAAATCTCACCCTTAATAGCATTCATGTCCTCAACCTGTGTCCCACTGATGTTAAGCTTATCGATGTTATTAAACCTTCTATGAGCATTAGCAATCCTCTAAAAACGCTTGGTATTTCTACCCCCCTGCTTTAACCATTGGACTCTTAGTTTTTGTCTCCAAGGTAGCTCCTCATTTTTAGCGATCTCCTCCAGCTCCATTTTTAAGACTAGCCTTTTGCAATAGTTCATCTTATGAGAGATCCCCGGAATCTTGTGCTACATCAAGTTCAAGAATTTTATTCAAGCAAATATTTTTCAAAACCTCCAAATTTCCCCTTCGTTCTGACCTCGATTCTCTTAGTTTATCTTTCAGTAATTTGAGCAAGGATAAAATCCGGTCTTATCCGGTCTTAATTTGACATGGAGGAAGGGAGCTCGGTTAGAGGGGGTAGGGAGAAGGGGGATATTGTTTCTTATGGAAGTTAAGGTTCTTTCATGGAATGTGAGGGGGATGAATGACCCAAACAAAAGAGCCATCATCAAAGTGGGAGTTAGAGAGTGGGGTGCTAACCTAGTTTGATTCCATGAGACAAAAATGGAAGTTTTGTCGGATGTGATTGTGAGGAGTGTCCGGGAGGTAGTTGGGTAAAATATGACTGGGTTCCAGAAGTGCCGAGGGCATTCTTCTAATGTGAGATAATAGAATCTTGGAGGTAAAGGAGATTAAGAAGGGAGTTTTTTTAACAGCTTTTATCAAAGATAGAGTGAGTGGGGTGGAGTGGGGATTTGTGGGAGTGAAGGATCCAAGGTGTTTTTCTGGGAGGAACTGGCCAATATGATGGGGGAATGGGACATTCCATGGGTTATGGGGGGAGACTTTAACACTATTAGATTCCCGGAGGAGAGATTAGGGTGCAATATGATTTCAAGGGTCATAGACGAGTTTTCTGACTTCATCAATGATCACTTTCTCATTGATCTTCCTCGGTCAGGGGAAAGGTTTACTTGGGCTTGGGCGGAGGATTCCAACTCAAAGTCTAGACTTGATAAATTTCTAATATCGCCCTCTTGGGATGAGCTGGTGCCGAATGTGCTGCAGATTCCTTTACCTAGGCTGACTTCGGATCATTTGCCTATCTTGCTAGATGGATGCAGAGAGAGGGGGGGTGCATGCTCCCTTCCGATTCGAGAACATGTGGTTGAAGGTGCCAGGATTTGGTTACAAGGTGAAAGAACCGTGGACAAGCTACGGGTATCAGGGACACCTTCATTCCGTCTTTCGAAGAAGCTTAAATTACTTAAGCGAGATATTATTAGGTGGAATAAGGAGGTTTTTGGGAGGGTAGAGGTTAAAATTAGGGAGCTTATGCATGAATTGGGGGATCTAGAGAGAGGGAAAAGGGTGTAGGAGTTAGATGAATCTGAGAACGAGAGATTGGGGGAGGTTAAGAGGGAAATAGTCGAGTTAGCAATAGCTCAGGAGATTAGTTGGCTGCAAAAATCGAGGGTGCTATGGTTAAAGGAAGGGGATTCGAATACCCAATTTTTCCACATGGTGGTGGTTGCAAATCGAAGGAGAAACTTCATAGAGTCCTTAGTTGTGGATAGGGCGAGGATTGAGAGAGAGGAGGAGGTAAAAGGGGCGATAGTGGGGTTTTATGAGAATTTATACAAAGATGAAGTTAGTTGGAGGCCGACTTTGGGGGGAATAGAGTTCAACCAGATAGTATCAGGTCTCAAAATAAACCTCGGCAAGTGTGAGATTTTCCAGGTGGGTGAGGTTGCTAACATTGATGCTTTTGTCTTATGTTCTCAGATGTAAGGTGGGCTCCCTTCCCACTACTTACCTGGGTCTCCCATTGGGCGCTTCGCATAAGGATACTATGGTTTGGAATCCAGTGATCAAAAGGGTTGAAAAAAGATTAGCAGGCTAGCAGAAACAGTACTTGTCGAAAGGCGAAAAGGAAGTGCTCATTAAAAGCACTTTATCGAGTATGCCCACCTATTACTTGTCCTTGTTGCAAGCTCCCGTGAGTATCACAGAAAAATTGGAGCAACTTCAAAGGAATTTTCTTTGGGATGCAACAAATGGAACTAGAAAGTATCATCTAGTGAATTGGCAGACAGTCACTTCCCCATAAAAGTAGGGTGGACTTGGAGTAAAAGATCTTAGGGTATTCAACAGAGCTTTGTTGGGGAAATGGCTGTGGAGATTCGGGGTAGAAGTGCATCCTCTACTGAGGGAGGTCATAGTAGAAAAGTACGATTCCATGGGAGGGGGTTGGAGGACCAAGGCAGTCAGAACACCTTTCGTGTGTGGCATGTGGAGGAGCGTCATGAAGAATTGAGAATCCTTCAGTGGCAATATCTTTTACACGGTGGGAGATGGAAGGAGAATCGGCTTTTGGAATTATAGGTGGTGTGGAGAGGATACTCTGAGGATCTACTTCCCCATGTCTTTAGAGTTTCAAATCAGAAGGAATTGATGGTCCAACATATTCGTAAGGAGCATGTAGGGGGTAGTATGAGACCTTTCATTTGGAAGGAACATGCAAGATAGAGAGATTGTGGAGCTCCAAGATTTATTGACGTTGCTATATGGGCATGACAGGCCTTAGCCATCTTGTGATTCTTGGTGACGGGGTTTGCGTGTCGATGGTCTGTTCACCATAAAGTCCTTTTACCAGAGTATGTTAGTGAGAGAGGAGGCCTTTTTTCCATACCCCTCGATATGAATTCCTAAGGCGCCAACGAAGGTGTACTTTTTTGCATTGCTAGCAGCGAGGGGAGTGATTTTGACTGCCGAGAATCTATGAAAGAGGGGAATTACACTTGTTAGTTGGTGCTATATGTGTAAAAGCTCGGGGGAAGAAGTTGATCACTTTTGTTGCATTTCCCTGTGTCCTCAGCTTTGTGGAGGGCGATCCTGAACCTTTTTGGTGTTCAATGGGTGATGGCAAGCATTGTAAAGGAAATGCAATATAGCTGGGTCGGTCTCCGTAGAAGAAGAAAGCAAAAGGCGTAGAAGTACGTTCCGTTAGCTCTAATGTGGATAGTTTGGGGGGAGAGAAATACGAGAGCTTTTGACGGGATTGAGTCTCTTTTTTCACATCTTAAGAATAGTCTTTTATCTTTAATCGTTTTTTGGTGCACTCATATAGCCCTATTTGTATAAAAGATTGGGCGTCTTTTGTAGAGAATCATGTTCTTATTGTAAATTCTCTACTTTTTGGTATACTTCTTGTATACGGGAGTTCTCTCCGATTAATACAATTTACCTTATCAAAAATAAAATAAAAATGAATGCCACCAAGTAGCTATTCTATCCCTGAAGCCCTCTGTCCCCTTCCACCAATTTTCGAATTTGAAATATGATTTTGTATTCTTCTATTCCCCGCTTTGTGATATGGGGTTTTGGTCTGAGGATACTCTTGGAAGCATGGATTGCCTGATATTCTAAAACTTTAGAGAATTTTCATGACTTCTGTGATGCATATACTGGAATTTTTTACTTATGTTTTACTAATGCAGTCTTAAACTGCATAATAGGGCCTTAGTTGTTGCATATTCATAACCTGGTGGGAAAGAGAGGGTTCAAGTTTTGGGAGAACTGAAAACAAAATATGTTGGAGAGCTAAGCAACGTAATTTCCTGCACAGAATCTTGAATTTTTAAGGAGTGACTGCTCCTTTTTGTATATATTATGTGCCACTTGAACATTCTTTTCTTTTACGTTACTTCTAAAAAAGACTTGCCAGTTACCATTATGTGAGGAAATCCTAGAAATATGTTGTATAGTTAGCTTTGTTGAAAACCAATTTATATTATACGATTGAATTGTATTAAATCTTTTGTTAAACTTCTCTAGGACAAGTTAAGCATAATTTCTACTGGTATCAATTGCAATATATGTATTTCCTCCCATTGTGTTATTTCTCTCTCAAGTAATTTCATTCTTGTTGGTTAGATGCTGTAGAAAGAAATTGCATTGTCTGATTGCTGGTATTAAAAGATAAGTTGACAGTATTAATTTTGTTTGAATGATGTACTATATGACAGGATGCCCTAAACAAATCAAACTTCGAGAGTTATAGTGCAAAGGCACGTGATTCACTAGCATACTGGGCTCCTGATTGTATAGGATTCAATCTTATTGAGGCGGTTTTGTTCCATATATGTCGAAAAGAGCGTCCAGGTGTTGTATTAGTATTTATGACTGGTTGGGAAGATATTAGTTGCTTAAGAGATCAACTTGAAGCCCATCCTCTCTTGGGAGACCCAAATAGAGTCTTGTTGCTCACTTGTCATGGTTCTGTGGCAACCTCTGAGCAGGTAAGACTGCTTATCTCTCCCTACTTTGATGCATCTTTGTCTTTTGTAGCTTGCAGTTGTTTCCCCTTTTCTTTGAATGTACTACCCCATATCCCCTCCATTTTCATAATGTTGACACATGTATCTATTGTTACTAGGATCTGTTCTGTTGAGGTGTCACCTTTTCAGGCGGCACAAGAGAAGTAGAAGTTTTACAAAGTACAATAAAGTTACATATGACTCACTTTTTTTCACTTGGTTGTCAATTTTCCTCCATTGTTCCTTGAGCCAAGGTTTGCGTACACACTACTCCCTAGACCCCATTTATGGGAATACACTAGGTTTGTTGTTTTTGTTTGTTGGTTGTCAATTTTCCCTTTCCTCTTTCCCAGAAACTCAAAGAGAAACTCATTGCCTCCTCATTTTCCCTATAATGTTAAATGACAACACATTTCGACAGACTTGATAATTTTTTCAAGCAAAAGTACAGTTCATTTTCTTCATACCATAGCGCTAAGTGCTTTCTCTACATGAAGATGTTCTTACATGGGCTTTCTTTGCTACACTCGCGATAATCCTGTCAAGTCAAAGGCCAATATATTATTAACTTTTGTCTTGGTCGGGAGTCTGGCTTCATGGATGCTCTGCTGACAAACTGGATTACTGGGTGATCTATTGATGAAGTAGTGCGCTATACAACATACTGATTCATTGTTCACAATGGGAGGCATACATTTGACATGGCGATTAGCCCATTTAATATTTTTTGATAAGTCTGGCCCACTCAATTTAGTAGATTTGTTAAATGTAAAGTAAAAGTTTCTTTATGTATTGCAGGCATCTTAATTGATCCTCTTGTAGGTCTCTATAATTAGAATTTCTTTTTCAATAAAAAAGCCAAAAAGCTTTTCAATAACCTCTGAATCCCCCACGCAAAAGAAAAAAGAACCACCTTCATTTATGCACTTCAGTACACAGAAAGGATTTCTGTTTGAAGAAATATAAGGGCGTTATTCTGGAATAGGCCTGCTGCCTTGCACCTCAAGGAGGCTGAGGAAATTTGTCTGTCCCAATCAGTGAGTATACATGGATGATGGTTATAAATGGAAGTTGCATTTTCATCTTTCTTGTTTTAGAAGGAAATTCTTCTATTAATTGCAACGCGATATCTATGCTTTACACTTTTACTCTCAGTTCAGATGTATTCTTACTAGAAGTGTACTTTCCTTGTCCTTGGCCGTAATTTTCTGACAAACTGAGATTGTAATCTGCAGAAACTCATATTTGAGAAGGCACCTCAGAATGTACGTAAAATAGTACTTGCAACAAACATGGCCGAGGCAAGTATTACTATAAATGATGTAGTCTTTGTAGTGGACTGTGGAAAAGCGAAGGAGATGACCTATGACGCGCTAAATAATACTCCATGTTTATTACCTTCATGGATTTCACAAGCCTCTGCCCGACAAGTAAGTTCCTTGAATAAAAAGCTTCGTTCTTACTCAGCTTAAGCCTAAACTTTCCATATGATAATTCTTTTTTCCTTTTACCTTGTTTTCAAACAAAATTCTAGATCCGTCTTTAACTCAATTACTATAGGAATAATTCTTTTCCTTCTAAGTAACATGAGTCAGTTCTGTTCTTAGATGGTACGTAAAAAAACATGATAATATTTTGTTTTTGAATTGCTTTTTATGACTTACTTGGTAGCTTAATATGCTGTTAAAATTTATTTTCTAGTTTGGTCCCTTGCAGTAAAACGTGTAGGAACCAAGTTGATCACACGGAATTGTTGCTTATTCCGCTACAGTTGGAATAAACTGGATTATGGCGCCTTGCATTTCTGCTTATAAACAAACGAAAAGGTCCTTGCGCTTCTATTTGGTTAGAGTTAATCCAATGGAAAGCAAACATAATCAGTTCTTTAACTCCTCTTTCACGTCTCCAGTTATGAATGAAGAGGAGGAGAAATGACATAACTATCCCTGCATTTGAAATGTAATATAAGTTCTTGTAGGATGAGGATTGGTGAACAAACTGGTTTCCTTCGCTCCTCCTTTTGACTTACCAGGTGAAAATCCAGCACAACATATTTCTCCATCCATGAAGACTAGCTCCTTCCCCTCTTAAACCAAAGGCGAGCATTAGCAAATACCTGAAACGTTAGCAAATACTGGAAGTGTCAGAACATGCTAACTGAGCCCGATGATGAGCTGAACCGTGTACACTTTTTTTTCTGCTTGTTTTGTAAACCTTTGCAGTTTGCACACATAAGGGAGACTTTCTTAAATTTAAAAAGTCACATACTATCTGAGATCAGTTTTCCTGTGTTTACATCAAATGTTGTTGAAAAGGTGAAATATGCCTTTTAATACACCTTATGAGCTACACTGGAATTTGATTATTTGACAAAATACTAGGTGGTACATTGCCTGGAAGTAACATCTCTTCAATACATTTTGCTATATCTGATGATAAAAATGTAAATTCTTCTCAGTGTTATTCGAGTCGAATTTTGATGATATGTTGGATATTTTCATGTTTGTTTATGGAACTATGTCTCGTGCTTTGCAGAGAAGGGGCAGGGCTGGCCGTGTGCAACCAGGCGAGTGTTACCACTTATATCCACGATGTGTTTATGAAGCTTTTGCTGAATATCAACTACATGAACTCCTGAGAACTCCTTTAAATTCTCTTTGCTTGCAAATAAAGAGTTTGCAGGTTGGAAGTATTGCTGAATTCTTATCAGCTGCTCCTCAACCGCCAGAACCATTGGCTGTAAGTGGTTTTTCTTTATGCTAATTTCTATGTTTCTTATGCTCTTTTTTGGGTCAGTAATAACTTTCACCTTTTTAACCATAACAATAATACCTAAGCCTCTTGACGTGTGCATATTTTGTATATACCGAGTTATCAAACCAAAACCAAAAATTTTAGTATTGATATTCGGTATTTCAGTATTTCGTGTGGTATTTGGTTTAAGTATTTAAAAAATTCGGTTTTTGGTATTTGCCGGAAAAAAGAAAGGAAAAATAAAAAAATCGAGAACGTACCAAAACACATACTTGCACAGTGCACATGTATTAGATTATATCATAAATAGAAAAGGCCCAAGATTTTACTAATTTTATCCTTGTTTTTATTTTAACCTTTCCCACCTTTATCTTTACCTACTTAACTAGTTAACTTTCAAGCTTTCCCACCTTTAGGCTTTAAAATTAAGAATCAGTAGTTTCAGTTTTCAAAGTTCAAGCCTTTCTACTTCAGAGTTGATGGACCTCTCTTGCTGCACCTTGAAGAAATCTTTCCATTCACTTTCAATCCTACATGATTATGCAAACCTCTAACTCACTCTCTAGAAGGGTGGTTGAAGAGGAAAAAAATTCTTGTGTTCCTTATCCCAGATGGTTGCGATGAGGGTGTTTTTCTCTTTCTTGGGACTCGTGCGACTTTCCATGCTTCGACTTGTGTTAGTCATCTCCGGCAATATCTGAGCTTTCGAAACTAATTTCTTGATCCTTCTATACACTCTTGTATCTTAATTCCTTCCTTTCCTTTCCCGTATCTGCTAATCTTGCGTCTAAGTTTCTTTTCTAGCAGAGTTTTTAGTTTCTGTTTTTGTCTTTTTCAGTTACCCATAATCCTTACTTGGTTTTGCTGAACTACATTCACTGTGTAACTTAAGCCTAGTTTACAGCGACGGGGGAAGTGGATGTGGAGAAGTTTTAACAAAGTAATATGGGTAGAAATCTTATTCTCGTTGCTGGGCTAAAGTCCTTCGAGATTTCGAAAAACGGTGATGAATGGTATGAAGTGGTGGAAAGACCTAAGAGCTTTATCAGCAGATTGACTCTTGATAGATACAGTATTCTGGAGTTATGTCGATGCATGCAGGAAGGGAGAATATGTAGAAGATGGGAGAACCAGAGACAACTATATTCCTATCACTTTTTCTTAAACTTCAACAACATGGGCAGATTCACCAGGGTGGTGGCAGTAAATCCCAGAAGTTGGGGAGAATGTTGGATTAGCTGATTATGCCGAAAATATTATAAGGTTTGTGGAAAAAGTGAAGTCTATAAGGGTGGAAGTAGAAAAGAGTAATAGAGGTGAGAGCTATGTTTCAGATGGCTCGAATAAACGATTGGCATAAAGATAGAATCATTGTGGTTGATGATAGCAGTCTAAAAGCCAATCAGTTCTGTATTGATAAATCGTAGGTCAAAAGTAGAGTGGGATATTTGCAGAGATGCTTATTAGGCTCTTTTTGACAAGAGGGGTTGCTCTGATGGTAAGCAACCCCACTTCCAACCGAGAGGTTGTGAGTTCGAGTCTCCCAAGAGCAAGGTGGGAAGTTCTTGGAGGGAAGGATGCCGGGGGTCTATTTGGAAACAGCCTCTCTACCCTAGGGTAGGGGTAAGGTCTGCGTACACACTACCATCCCCAGACCCCACTGAATGGGATTATACTGGGTTGTTGTTGTTGTTGTTGTTGCTTATTGGCCTCTTTCATAAACAACAATTTTAAAGCACCATGCTGCAACAATGGGCAACCAAGAGTTGGAAAATTTCGGCTAGGATTTTAGTTATGGAAATTAGTGTGAATGTTTCTTGATCGAATTCCCATCAAGAACAGAAGCTGAGAGAATTAAGATGAGGACATGGAGGTTCAATGATGAGGAGACTTATCTAGAACGGTGGTCTCCTGGTTCTGTTTGTTACCGACAGAATTTTAAGTCAAACCATATATGGTTAAAGCTAATGGGATTTCCTAGCCATGTTTGGTTGAAAAGCATTTTTAAAACCATCAGAGATTGCTTTGGAGGGTTTGTGGATGTTGATGAGGACACTAAGCATAAACATTATTGGAGATGGGCAAGAACTTGTGTTAATTTTGCTGGTATTGGTTTTCTGGCGATGATGGAGCTTATAGTAGATGACTTAGTGTTTAAGGTACCATTGTGGGTTGAAACGCCTTCCTGGGTGGAAGAGTCTGATCAGAATCAGGTTGGGGTTCGTCAGAATGTGGAGCCTTGCCAGACGGTTACACAAAAGATGAAGAATCCTTATGGTGGGACCGAAGAGTCACCGTCCCTTACCGATGCAACATTACGTTAATGAAGGGTTCAAATTCTGATCCTAATCCTGGTTCTTTACATTTGTTAAAAGGTAAGGGAAAGGTAGATTATATTTTAGGAATTGGGCCAAGAGCTGAACCGGCGAAGGAGAAAAAAATGGGCCCAAAATTAATCATAAACAGATGGGCAATGCAAAAGGCCTATTTAATAATAAATTTGGTGCTGGAGAAAAAATAATTGGGGGGGGGGGGGGGGACGGTAATTATGTTTATAGCCGTAAACCTATGATCCATGTATGATGGCCCAACTATCGCATAATTTCAGGGAGCCAGAGACATCGACCCGTGGAGGAGGCCACTTGGGAGATCGAGCGGGAGATGCGGAGCAGATATCCTCACTTGTTTGAGACTTCAGGTATGTTTCTTGACCCGCTCGAGGACGAGCGTTTGCTTAAGAGGGGGAGAATGTGATGACCCGACCCGTCGTCACGAGAATTACCACCCCGTTATGTTGTAATTACATGTTTTATGCTTTTATATCAGTGTTAGAGTCTATCGGGTGAGTTAGGAGTGAATTGGATTGAAAATGAGGCATATAGCCTTTTTGAAGGAAACTTGAATATGGAAAGTCAACCCGGAGTTGACTATTTAGTTAGAGGGCTCGGAATCGGATTCTAATGATTCGGTTAGTTCCGGGAGGTGATTTGTGGCTTAGGGGAGCAATCGGAATTGAATTTGGAGGTCCGATGTAGAAATAGGCTTGAATTGGCGAAGGTTGAATTTTGGCAAAATCCGAACGGTAGGTGAGTTTTTGATCTGGGGGTCGGAATGGAATTCCGATAATTCCTGTAGCTTCGTTATGTGATTTTGGATATGTCCGCAAATGTTCAGGTCATTCGGACGTCGTTTGGTCTGGTTTTTGATCGAATGTGAGTTTTGGAAGAACTTGATAAATTTAGGCTTGAATCCGTGGTAATTCGATGATTTTGATGATATGTGATGTGACTTGAGGCCTCGACTAAGTCCGTGATGTGTTTTCTGACTTGTTGGTGCTTTTGGTTGAGGTCCCGGGGGTCTCGGGTGTATTTCGGGTGAGTACGGACATCCCGGAACATAGAAAATGGAAGGGGAAGTCATTGGGACGCGGACCACAGTCCTTTTGGCGCGGCCGCGCTTGCTGGGCGCGGACCGCGGTCATTTCTGTGCGGTCCGCGTAGGTGGAAAAATCTTTAGATGAGTGGTCCTACTTCAGAAGCTCATATCGTTTTATATACAAGGAATTTTGAGGTGATTCAAAAACGAAAGTTGTAGCCCTTCGTGTCTAGTTTCCGGAACACTAAAGAAATCATCATGTGGACATCTGTAGCGAAAGTTATGGTCACAATACCAAAGCCTGTCACTGCAGAGCAGACTGGGCGCGGACCGCGGCCATTTTTGTGCGGCCGCGGAGACTGGGCGCGGACCGCGGTCATTTTTGTGAGGTCAGCACTGCTGGAATCCGAGGGTTAGTCTATAAATACGAGGTTTTATGTTTTATTTGATATTTGGACCTAGAGAGCTCGGATTTTGGCGATTTTTCGAAGGTTTTTCAAGAAATTCATTGGGGTAAGTGATTCTAACTTAGATTTGGCTAGATTACATGAATATATCATTGAATCCATCATTTAATTTGTGATTTGGGATGGAATTTGGGAAGAAAAGTGGTGAAATCTTTCAAAAGTGTAAAATAAAGATTTGAAGGACCAAATGGTGTCGGAATTGGATAAATTTTATATGTACGGACTCGTGGAGAGATGAGGATTTCGGAAATATGAATTTCGAAATTTTCCGAGATGTGGGTCCGGGGCTCGGGTTTTGCCAATTTTGTGTTTTTGAGTATTTTTCGAGTTCTTTCGATTGGGTTATGTCCCATTGGCCTAATTTGATGTATTTCCACTATATTTGATTAGATTCTACGCGTGCAGAGCTTGATTCTCGTGGCAAGGGCATCGCGGACTAGTCGTCGAGTTGTATTGAGGTGAGTAATAGATGTGGGTGATGACCAGCGGGTTCGAAACCCCGGTATACCACTTTGTGACGCTGTATATCAGCGAGACACGAACTCTCTTGTGAGTGCGGGGTCGATTGTGATTGGGGACTATGGCTTAGTCCGACTTGTTGATACTGTGTTATGATATTAGGCTATTCTTGAGCCGTCGAACCTCCTTCTCGGATGGTTGCATACTGTATTGTGATATTGGCTACTCTTGAGCCTTTGAACCTCCTTCTTGGACGGTTGAGTATACTTGTGGGCTGTGAGCCAGTTATTGGATCCCGCGAGGATCGTTATCATTGTCTGGTGATATTGACATGCTAGTTTACTACCAGTCCGTAGCTATTTTGTTATCATGATTTTCCAATCTTTGGAACTTTGATATTACTGTTTTCAAATGGAAAAAAAATGATAAAAGAGTTTTCAAAACTACTTTTGAGCTCGCGAGGCTGCATTTGCATATTAGCTGACTGGTAGTGGATCGCGCTGCACGCCGCAGCGTATATTCATGATATTGTGCTTGGGCTGTAGGAGCCCCTCCGGAGTCTGAACCCCCACGGTGAGCACGAGTACCCAAATTGGATCGGGCTACGCGCCGTAGCGGTCATATCATGCATTGCATTACATTTAGCTACATCTGATAGCTGTTACACTGTTTTGCTGGTACTTGTTGGTACAGATACAGTTGATATTGATTCTGTGACAGGGTATTTGATGACAACTTTACATAGTGCTTTGTTGTGGATTTCTTATCTGCGCTGTCTTACCCCTGTTTATTACCACTGAGTCTGGCAGTACTCATTTTACTCTCTGCACCTTGTGTGCAGATCCAGGTACCTCTCAGCAGTGATCCGGTAGCTGTTCGAGGCGACATCTGTAGGATATTCGAGGTAGCTGCAGAGTTCGCAAGACCCGATATTCTTTCCTACTATCTTTTGATTCTGTATTGATATTTCTTTCCGCACTTGGTATCTTGTAAACCATTATTTCACTTATGTTCATTAGAGGCTCATGACTCTTGACCCTTCGATCTATGGGAGTTGGTATGTGTTGGGACTAGTTCCCCGTTTTCGATATATATGTCACTGTTGTTTTATGATTTGATATGTTAGAAATGGGATAAAATGAGCTCCTAGCTCCGTTGATGTTATTGATTGGTCAGGCTGGCCTAGCAGTGTTCTGGGCGCCATCACGACCGGATTTGGGGTCGTGACAAGTTGGTATCAGAGCCTTGGTTTACTAGGCCTCATGAGTCTTGAGCCGGTTAGTAGAGTCTTGTGGATTGGTACGGGGACGCCTGTACTTATCCTCGGGAGGTTGCGAACCTTTAGGAAACACTTTACATTTCTTGGAATTCTTATCGTGCGCACTTGATTCAGCTTGAGATATACTTTTTGAAATTCCTTCCGAACGTCTGTGTACGCATCGAGCGCTCAGTAATATAATTCCCTTATGGCTTGTGATTTCCCCGAACGAGAGGCAAGATATAATCTCTGTGAGATCATGTTGGGCCAGTCGGAAAGACTTGAGGCTGGACCTTGTTTATGACTTGAGCATCGAGGTGCTGATTTTGTGAGTGGTGGCAATAGATAATGTATTGAGGGTTTGAAACCCCGTATTTGCACTATACAGTGCTGTGCTGAGATGGAACACACGTCATGTGACAAGTGTGGTGGTATTGTGACTGGGGATTTGGACTTGATCCTTCCCGATTGATAGATTATTGTGTATAATGACTGAGACTGGCTTATATCTATGTATTTGGGCTAGTAGCCATGTTTGGGGCCTTGTGCCGATCTGTAGAGTATTAGGGAGGCTTACTAATGGATGAGCTGTTAATTGTTCGACTCTTATTTAATATGTTGTGTAGCCCCGAGCTATGGGCGTGGTGAATATTTACCATATCTCTTAATTGGAAGGTAAAGTGTCTTACGTGTAGTGGAACGAGTTTATACTCAGGAAGACTAAAGTGATTATGCTATGTGTATCCTGGTGGAAGGTATTGTGCTGAAATGCTAAATTGAGAAGAAGTAGGTGGGTTAATTCTTATGTGTAATTGGAAGGTATTTGATAGGTGTTATGATGCGAGTAGGTGTAGCGCAGGGTTCAAGTATAAATTGTGATAATATGATTCGTATAGTATTGAGATTTAATGATGTCGAAATACATTGTGATATCTTGTTGAGTTGTGGATGTATTGTTAGAATGGTTTGGTGATTCTCTGGCAGGTGGATAGGCCAATTTACAAAGGAAACTCTGCCAAAAGTTTTGGAAAATTTGGGACTTAGAAAAGATTTTTGTCACCTAAATAGTAGGCGTAACTGTTGTGTGTGATTGAATGCAAGAATTGCAAAAGAATTAATATTTCTGATGATTCGAACCTCCGCCGAAGCTTGTAAATGACTTGAGTTTAATCTAACTAGAACTTTGTTGCATCATTTGAGTAAGAAGGCTATAAGTGGCTAAAAGTGCTTTGATGTATGGCTCCGAGCCAAGTTGGGGAGGTTGTTATTGATTAACTGATTGCACTGTTGTGTGCTGTGTTGGTTCTGTCTCTAAGTATGTTAGGAAGATTCTGATAAAGGATATGGTGCTTCGTAGATGTGAAGAAATACTAGGATGTTGTGAACTTGTGTTGGTAAAGAATGTTCGGTGTATAGAAAAGAAAGATAGCTAATTGTAGCTATATGAGATCATATTCTGTGGTGTCAGAGTTCTAGCAAGGCACGAGTGGTTCTGTTCAATAAGACAGTTGAATTACAGCTGAATGAGGGTGAATGACGCCCGAGAATTTGTTTTACCGTGTTTAAGATTTTACTTGTAATAGTTAGGTTGTCTAGACTGTGTGATACGGACTATGTCAGAAGAATGTCACAAACTGCATGGCAGAGTGCATCTCAGTATGCTCCAGCAGGGTAGTTGTACCTCAGGACTAGCGGACGACTGGTAGGTATTGCTTGTTAGTTGGGCCTTCGTGGCGAATATTAGTGCAGAGGTTTCTACCATGGGTTCAGTTCCGGTATTGAGGAACTTTGTCATATGCGTTTCTTGTGGCCGAGCTTGAGGCTATATATGTTTACTGTAAGGAGCAATTTGACTCGATGTGAATTTCCTTTTGCGAGATTTATGCATGGATCGGGTGGCACGTCGCCACGGGTATGGTATCTGGATCGGGTGGCACGCCGCCGCGGGTATGTCATTGGAGCGGGTTGCACGCCGCCGCGGGTATGTCATTGGAGCGGGTTGCACGCCGCAACAGTGTAATGTGAAAATAGAGTTAGTTATATGTTACCTGGTATACAATACCTCCTGGCTTCTGAGGAAAAGTCCGTATTGAGTATCGCTCGGCGAATGGCACATCGGTTGTGTCCTTTCAGGATTTGATAGCATACATTAATTGTTCCACCGTGGGTGAGGGTGATTGCTTGGGTTCAGACCTAGATCTGTGTGTGGCTGACCATTTTGATCTTGGTAACTTGAGGTGCTTCATGAGTAATAGTATTTGGATAGAATCATGAGTCGTGGCAAGACCACGTGATGTTATGACCTTTCAAGAAGGATTCAGGTACTCTATTTCTATAATACGAGACGCAATCTCAGTTCTATGTTATGATGGCACAGAGGAATTGAATTGCAGCTCTTTTGCTGGAGACAGTTGTCATGGTTTGAGTTGTCATGATTCGAGTGTGTTCAGACGTTTCTATTGGAGCCTATATTGTGCTCGTCGCGGCTTAGGCCGGTGTTGAGGTGTCATATCACCAGTGCGGTGTGTTATAATCGAAATGATCGTTGGAGCCAATAATGAGTGTGAGTAAATGTGATTTCAGCTGGTTAGAAAGGTAATATCAAGGTTCGACTCCAAAATCAATTGTGGTATCAGTTAAAAGGGAAATGTATTCATGAATGGGTGACCTGAGAGATGGATTCAATATATCGCGTGTTTGGTTGCTGTGGGCATGATATGGAAGCATTGGAATAAGACTCTACCTAATGAGAAAGGTTCTTACTGCTACCTCTTGGTTACTATGGCCAGTTGTTGTGGATAGAGACTATCGTCTCGAGTGATTGGGTTGTTTGATACATCATATGATCTCACCCGGAGTGGTGAGTATCCTTTATTGCAGTGGATTCTAGTGTATCCTGAGTATAAGCATGGGATTAGCAATTAGTATATGATTTCGGAAAGTGCAATGTGATTTATGGTTGAGATGGTCTGTGAAATTTCAGCTATATCGTGTTATCGGACTTATGTTAGGTAGGGTAAAGTGGTATCACCCCGAATATATGCTTGGTAAGGTCATTCAACTATTGGGTTGCTTCTAGTACAACTCTGAGTCCGCTCGAGGACGAGCGTATGTTTAAGTTGGGGAGAATGTGACGACCCGGCCCGTCGTCACGGGAATTACCACCCCGTTATGTTGTTATTACATGTTTTATACTTTTATATCAGTGTTAGAGTCTTTAGGGTGAGTAAGGAGTGGATTGGATTGAAAATGAGGCATATAGCCTTTTTGAAGGAAACTTGAATATGGAAAGTCAACCCGAGTTGACTATTTAGTTAGAGGGCTCGGAATCGGATTCTAATGATTCGGTTAGTTCCGGGAGGTGATTTGTGACTTAGGGGAGCAATCAGAATTGAATTTCGAGGTCCGATGTAGAAATAGGCTTGAATTGGCGAAGGTTGAATTTTGGCAAAATCCGAACAGTAGGTGAGATTTTGATCCGGGGATCAGAATGGAATTCCGATAATTCCTGTAGCTTCATCATGTGATTTTGGATATGTCCGCAAATTTTTAGGTCATTTCGACGTCGTTTGGTCTGGTTTTTTATCGAATGTGAGTTTTGGAAGAACTTGATAAATTTAGGCTTGAATCCGTGGTAATTCAATGATTTTGATGATATGTGATGTGATTTGAGGCCTCGACTAAGTCCGTGATGTATTTTCTGACTTGTTGGTGCTTTTGGTTGAGGTCCCGTGGGTCTCGGGTGTATTTCGGGTGAGTACGGACATCCCGGAACATAGAAAATAGAAGGGGCAGTCATTGGGACGCGGACCGCAGTCCTTCTGGCGCGGCTGCGCTCGCTGGGCGCGGACCGCGGTCATTTTTGTGCGGTCCGCGTAGGTGGAAAAATCTTCAGATCAGTGGTCCTACTTCAGAAGCTCATATCTTTTTATCTACAAGGAATTTGAGGTGATTCAAAAACGAAAATTGTAGCCCTTCGTGTCTAGTTTCGGGAACACTAAAGAAATCATCATTTGGACATCTGTAGCGAAAGTTATGGTCAAAATACCAAAGCATGTCACTGCAGAGCAGACTGGGCACGGACCGCGGCCATTTTTGTGCGGCCGCGGAGACTGGGCGCGGACCGCGGCCATTTTTGTGCGGTCAGCACTGCTGGAATTCGAGTGTTAGTCTATAAATACGAGGTTTTATGTTTTATTTGATTTTTGGACCTAGAGAGCTCGGATTTTGGCGATGTTTTGAAGGTTTTTCAAGAAATTCATTGGAGTAAGTGATTCTAACTTACATTTGGCTAGATTACATGAATATATCATTGAATCCATCATTTAATTTGTGATTTGGGATGGAATTTGGGAAGAAAAGTGGTGAAATCTTTCAAAAGTGTAAAATAAAGATTTGAAGGACCAAATGGTGTCGGAATTGGATAAATTTTATATGTACGGACTCGTGGCGAGATGAGGATTCCGGAAATATGAATTTAGAAATTTTCCGAGATGTGGGCCCGGGGCTCGGGTTTTGCCAATTTCGTGTTTTTGAGTATTTTTCGAGTTCTTTCGATTGGGTTATGTCCCATTGGCCTAATATGATGTATTTCCACTATATTTGATCAGATTCTACGCGTGCGGAGCTTGATTCTCGTGGCAAGGGCATCGCGGACTAGTCGTCGAGTTGTATTGAGGTGAGTAATAGATGTGGGTGATGACCAGCGGGTTCGAAACCCCGATATACCACTTTGTGACGCTGTATAGCGGCGAGACACGTACTCTCTTGTGAGTGCGAGGTCGATTGTGATTGGGGACTATGGCTTAGTCCGACTTATTGATACTGTATTATGATATTAGGCTATTCTTGAGCCGTCGAACCTCCTTCTCGGATGGTTGCATACTATATTGTGATATTGGCTACTCTTGAGCCGTTGAACCTCCTTCTTGGACGGTTGAGTATACTTGTGGTCTGTGAGCCAGTTACTGGATCCCGCGAGGATCGTTATCATGGTCTTGTGATATTGACATGCTAGTTTACTACCAGTCCGCAGCTATTTCTGTTGTCATGCTATTTCCAATCTCTGGAACTTGATATTACTGTTTTCCAACTGAAAAATGATAAAAGAGTTTTCAAAACTACTTTTGAGCCTGCGAGGCTGTATTTGCATATTAGCTGACTAGTAGTGGATCGGGCTGCGCGCCGCAGCAGTATATATGTTGGATCGGACTGCACGCCGCAGTGATATTGTGCTTGGGCTGTAGGAGCCCCTCCGGAGTCTGAACCCCCACAGTGAGCACGGGTACCCAAATTGGATCGGGCTACGCGCCGTAGCGGTCATATCATGCATTGCATTGAATTTAGCTACATCTGCTAGCTGTTATACTGTTTTGCTGGTACTTGTTGGTACAAGGTACAGTTGATATTGATTCTGTGACAGGGTATTTGATGACAGCTTTACATAGTGATTTATTGCGGATTTCTTATCTGTGTTGTCTTACCCCTGTTTATTACCACTGAGTCTGGCAGTACTCATTTTACTCCATGCACCTTGTGTGCGGATCCAGGTACCTCTCAGCAGTCCTGATCCGGTAGTTGTTCGAGGCGACTCCTGTAGGATATTCGAGGTAGCTGCAGAGTCCGCAGGACCCGATAATCTTTCCTACTATCTTTTGATTCTGTATTGATATTTCTTTCCGCACTTGGTATCTTGTAAACCATTATTTCACTTATGTTCATTAGAGGCTCATGACTCTTGACCCTTCGGTCTATGGGAGTTGGTATGTGTTGGGACTAGTTCCCCGTTTTCGATATATATGTCACTGTTGTTTTATGATTTGATATGTTAAAAATGGGATAAAATGAGCTCCTAGCTCCGTTGATGTTATTGATTGGTCAGGCTGGCCTAGCAGTGTTCTGGGCGCCATCACGACCGGATTTGGGGTCGTGATATGGAGGAACCTAGCAATTGAAGGAGGAGAGGATATTGTAGACTATTCTATCAAGGAAGACATAGTAAACGAGTCAGAGAGGGACGTGGACATCTTGGTAAGGGGTACTCAGCTAATGATCTCGATGAGTTGCCACAAGATTATCGACTCCAAGCTACTAGTAAAGGATCGAACCATAGGAACAAATCTAGAGGGGCTATCACCTTCTTTGGCCAGATCTTCCAATCTTTTCACTACTACAGTTCACTACGCCCGCTCCTAGGGGTGTGCATTCGGTTTATCGATTCGATTTTGACCCTTATCGATTATCGATTTGTACATATGCTTATCATTATCATTTCAATAAGGTTCCGAATTTTTCGATTTCAATTTATCAATTTTTGGGGCTTATCGATTCGGTTATCGATCACACCAATAAGAAAATTTGCGGGATTCCACGGAAAGTATATCGCTATAAACACGCCTAACTTATATGGACCAAAAGAAGCTAAAATAAGACGAACACCGTTTATAACATAAAAATTATGTCAACAAGCACATGCAACGAAACTAAAGTAAGGGATCAAATGTATGACACCCGCACTCCAACGGTATTAAAAAAATAAAAATACGTCATCATGGCTAATTTTATTTTTCATTAATTTGAAATTTATTCCCTTGAGCTTTAAATATGATCATTCCTTAAATGTGGTAGATGAAATAATAGGGTTAGGGACTTAGGGTAAAGGAAAGGGTATTATAGAATAAGGGAAAAAAAATTAATTTTTTAGTATTTTTTATAGGTTTATCGATAAACTGATAACCGAAGAGAAAAAAATAGAAATCGAAATCGATAACTCGATAAGAAAAATTTCGGGATTGAAATTGATAAATCGATAAACCGATATCGATAAACCGATGACAAATAATCGATTCAATTTATCGATAAACCGATTTGAATGCACACCCTTACCTGCTACTTTAAAAGGTGGCGGCTTGAAAGCTTGCCTTATTATTGGAGAAAGGTTTGGAACCCTAACCAATGTTTTGGATTTGAAGACATGAGGGTTTTATAAAAGTCTCCTCTCATTACTTATGGATAAAGCTCTTAAGCTTACGCTTTTACGAACGGAAAGTTCTTCCCATTCTAAATAAGAATGAGTGTCTTTCAACTAGATGTGCTCCTTTGGCTGAGTTTGAGAGAGAGAGCGCGTGTGAGATAGTTGGTCTAATAACTAGTCCAACTTCCTTGCATGAAGATGAGTTACAAGCAGCCCAAGAGATTTTAATATTGCAAATTTGAACATGCAGGATTGATTAAACCAGATTGAAGCTTCCAACTCGGTTAAACGACATATGGTAAAAATCAATAAACAACTGGGAGTGAACTCAATCAAGATAGAAGAAATATTGCTTGAGTTATTATTACGAATTGAAGATGGTAGGCCAAAGAAATCTACTTGTTTTTCTACGAATAGAATCGTCTCTCCTGGTAAGAAGTTTGAGAGAGAAAAGAAATTGTTGGAGTTTGGGATTAAATTTAAAAGGGAGTCCAGATCTGGTGAGGATATTGGTGGTAGACGTAAGGGTAGGAGGGCTCTATCTATTTTCCAAGAAGCCAAGAATTATTTGCTGGAATGTGAGGGGTATGAACGATAGTGGTAAAAGAAGACCGGTAGATTTGCCATTGTATGTTTGTGTGAAACAAAAATAAGTGGCCAGAGTTAGAAAGATATAATGTAAGTTGGGGGTCTAGGTGGAGTGAATGGGTGGAGTTGGAGGCTCAGGGGTAATAGTGGGGAATAGTATTGTACTAAGACAAAAGGAGATGGAGGGGACAAATATGTGGACCATCACTATGTAACTATATCTTTGGGAGAGGAATTATTTTGTTTTTAGTGCACATTCACAGGGGTTTATGCACCTTGTGTCAGAAAGCTGAGGAGATATTTGTTGAAGGAGTTGGCTGCAATTTATGGTTTAACCTCACAACCTTGGGTTGAGCGGACGACCCTAGAGGGATGGATCCTTATCCACATGCTGCACAGATAACTCACGTGCTATAATAACTCACCCCGCATGGACCGGTCACGTGCTGTCAAACCAGTCCATTTAACAGAAAGCATATGTGAGAATACGAAAAACAGATATCAAATCACATACTCATGGATTGAGGAAAATAGCATGATATGGTGTGTGCATGTGCGAAGTAATATAACTTCAACTCAGATTAAGGCGGGTACGCCATACAATAACAAGTATCATACTCAAACAAGAAATCAAAACCTACACATGGTCTTTAGCATGATTCAAGAAGTTCACGTAGTCATACATATTATTAAACATGAATCATAGAAAGCACACAGTCCAAACAAGGCATACTAGAAGCCTAAAGTCTAATTTAGTCAAAATCACACATAGCACCCGCATATACGCTCATGACCTTGCATATACGTCGCTTTGCACACATTCCCAATTAGACAAATAAGGTCACATCCTAAGGGTTATTCCTTCGCAACAAGATTAGGCAAGATAGTTACCTCAAAGGAGCAAAATGGCAAAATACATAACTTACCCCCTGAACTATGAACCAAATCCCCGTTACACACTTTTTATGGACAAAAATTATCTTACACACTGAACCTTTTAAAAGTGTGTCTAAGATACACTACTTTTTTCTTGACCAGTTTGCCAAATTATGTGTGATATCACGCACCAACTAACTCTTGACACGTGTCATAACTCAAGAAAAAAATAAAATACTGATTTCCACCCTAATTAATATCTTTTCTTCAAAAAATAAAAATAATCAAAAGACCCCCCTCCCCAACCCATCTCTCATCTTTCCCTACCCTACTCATAGTCAACTTCTCCATTAAAATTTGTTCCTCCGTTAGAATCCACTAGGATAATCTCTCCAAATCACATGTCCTCCATTTCCTCCATCATCTTCTCACTTCACACCCAATTGCTGGCCAACCCCTCTGCCACAACTATTAGCCACCAAACAACTCGATTCCAGATAATCAGATAATCGGATCTGGAGGAAACTAGCGGAAGAATGGTCAAATCTTTGCTAGATATGCAGAATTTTGACAAGAAACAGAGCTTCTCTATCATTTTTTATTTAATTTTTGTGTCTCACTTTATTGTTTCATCTGAATATTGGTCGGAAAATTAAAGACTCAGGTGACCTATTGTTTTGATGTCATTTGTTTGTTTCACGATTGCCTTACCATCGGAGCTCCGACAATTGTTATCAATTGAAATCTTCAACATAATACTTTGCTTACATCTCCAACTTGAACAAATTTATTCTTTAACAATCTACCAATTATTAATTTGCGGACAAATTAGTGTAATATTATATGTATCAATCATCATTAATGTTGTATAAATAGGAGAAGGTAAGGAATATTAAGAATAAACGTCATCTAAATGACTCTAAAAATTTTAAAAAATAAATAAGGCTGGATATGTGGCATTTAGATAATGGTTCAGACCCAAAAGATTTAACTCCACTCGCCTCTTTTATGTATAAAACACGCATCTGCCAACAGTTAAAAGTAGTGTGTATTTGACACACTTTTAAAAGGTTTCCCGTGATCGAGAGGTGTGTAACAGGGATTTGGGTGCAAGTTTAATGGGTAAATTATGTATTTTGCCGAGCAAAAATCAATGCTCCAAGAACGCCTTCACTCGCAAATCGGCCTCCTAACGGCCCGAATCTAGTAAAAATACAACTCAATAACATCAAACAAGCCAAAGGAATCAATTTCAAAAAATAAAGCTTGAATCTTCACTCAATTTCCAAAAAGTCAACAAAACCAGAGTCAAGGAGTAAACCCCGACTACTCATAACCCCACATGTTCAAATATGTGATTAAATTTAAAAATCAAGTCTAAATCGACCCTTAAATCCCCGAAATTCATTCTTTTTAGATCTTGATAAAACCCTTATTTACATTGCCCATTACCGAGCTCCAAAACTTAAAATAATGAAAAATGAGCTAACCCTCGAAAATATAACATTCTACCAGTGATATTGCATCTGCAACAACGAGTGTCACATCTGCGAACCCGCTTCTGCGAGCTACTTCCCCTCGCTCTTTCCTCGCACATGTGCCACACTTGCCACATCTGCAGTAGCGTAAGTGCGACCACACTTGCGTAGGTGCGCATAGCACTGGCCAAATCCCCCCTCATAGGTACGTGCACAATCCTCGCAGGCTCGCCACGCATCTGCCTAACAAGGTCCGCACATGCAGACTGCCAACTCTAGTCCTGCTCCTCGCATCTGCGAACTTGTACCTGCGAACTCGTACCTGCGATCCCTCTTCCGTAAATGCAGCCAACCTCCCGACCACATAAACTTCACAAATGCGGTTCAGCCACCGCACAGGCAACTTCGCTCCTGCGCTCAGTCTTCCGTAGGTGCGATGCACCAGAACCAAAACTGCTAAATGACACCAAAATGCTGCGGAATCATTCCAAAACACACCTGAGCCCCGTCCAATCTTATCGACAAATCATAAAACTTTATCCAAACTTGTCCAAAGGCTTAAAATACCACAACTAACATCAAAATCAACAATCCAAGATCAAAATGTTCTTAACTTCCAAACTCTTCGACTTCGCCAAACATGTCTGAATCATGCCTAAAGATTTCGAATTCCAACCAAATTTTGGACACAAGTCCCAATCAACTAAATGAATCTAGCCACATTCCCGGAACGCCATATCTCGATAACATCAAAGTCAACTATCGGTCAAACCTACCAACTTTCCAATCCTTTTTGTTGGTAAATGTAAGATTTAGAGCCCGTTTGTACATAAGAAAATTTTCCCTTTATTCAAAAAAATGAAAACAATTTTCATTTTTTTTTCAAAATCAGTGTTTGTTCATAAAATTTTCACTTGAAGATGGATTTTGGAACAACAACAACAACAATTACTACCCATAGTCCCACAAAGTGAGCTCCGGGGAGGGTAATATGTAGACGGGCCTTACCCCTACCCGAAAGGGTAGAGAGGCTATTTCCAATCGACCATCGGCTCAGGGAAGGACAGGAAAAACAAAAACAAAAGAGCATTAGTAACTTCAGCAGAAATCGCATAAATAATTCTCTAAACATAAGGACCATAAATAAAATGACATCCAATAATATCAAACAATAACTACCATAAATAACTTCCATAAGGAGGACACACTTCAATACACAAGTCATCTATGGAGAGCCCTACCAATCCCCACCAAACCCCGAGATAGGAGTACGAAAAATTCTAGAAGTCCCTATCCTACAACCGTGATACTAGACCTCCAGACTTTCCTATCAAGGGCCATGTCCTCGGTAATCCGCATTCTAGCCATGTCCTGCCTAATCACCTCTCCCCAATACCTCTTAGGCCTTCCTCTGCCTTGCCTCACGCCAACCACCGCCAACCGCTCACAACTCCTTACTGAGGCATCAGGGCTTCTCCTGCGCACATGTCCGAACCACCTGAGCCTCGCTTCTCGCATCTTCTCATCCACTGGGGCTACCCCCACCTACTCTCAAATAACTTCATTCTTAATCTTATCTAACTTGGTGAGCCCGCACATCCACCTGTGCATCCTCATCTCAACAACCTTCACTCTCTGAACATAAGAGTTCTTCACCGGCCAGTACTCCGCCCCATACAGCATGGCAGGTCTAACCACAGCTCTATAAAACTTCCCCTTGAGTTTCTGTGGCACTATCGTGTCACACAGGACTCCTGAAGCAAGCCTCCACTTCGACCACCCCGCCCCTATATGGTGGGTGACATCCCCGTCTATCTCTCCATCCCCCTGAATCATCGACCCAAGATATCTGAAATTGTCCCTCTTGCCGATGACCTGAGATCCAATATTCACGTCCCTGCATACTTCGCTGGGCTTGGCGCTAAACTTGCACTCCAGGTATTCTGTCTTAGACCTGCTTATTTTGAAACCCTTAGACTCGAGAGGCTGGCCTCTCGTTAACACCGACCCTCATCTCGTCTATCAAGACTATGTCATCTACAAATAGCATACACCAAGGCACATCCCCTTGAATATGTCGGGTTAGAGCATCCATTACCAAGGCAAACAAGAAAGGGCTAAGCGTCGATCCTTGGTGGAGCCCTATAACCACCGGGAAATGGTCTGAGTCGCCACCCACCGTCCTGAAAATCTAAAGAACTCCAAAATGCTGTTTTTGAAAAATTTCACTCAAATCACTCAGAAAACTTCAAAACAACCAAAAATTATGTTCATGTCCAAACACAACTTTACATTTCAAATACCATTTTCACTTGAAAATTTTTTTTCAACCTATTTTGGAATTTTACAATTCTTATGTCCAAACGCCCACTTATTGTTGTAAGACAACAAAAGCTGAGAGAGTTCACCCAAAAAGGCTATGTGCATCACAAAAAATGTAATGAAAAGATAAAATCCAGCATAGCATCTGGCTCTAACAAATTTGTTGTTGCCATGTTGCACCAAAAACTAAGCAAGAATATACAATTGTGTTTAAGCTTGAGAACCGATGCATTCTTGTCTTAAAAAATTCTAGCGTTTCTCTCGTTCCTAATAATCCATCCAATGGTAGGAGGAATCAACAACAACAACAACAACCCAGTAAAATCCCACAAGTGGGGTTTGGGGAGGGTGTAATGAACGCACACCTTACCCCAGCCCCGAATGAGTAGAGAGGTTGTTCCAAATAGCAATGAGAGGTTTTGGGATTCCTTTCCTGCACCAAGAAAATAGGAATTCCAAAAAGGTTCTAGGCATGCACCATTTGATACCTAGGATGTTGAAAATCGGATTCCAGGGATGACGGGAAACTTTGCAATGAAGGAAGGGGTGATGAGCATCTTTCTCATTTTCTTTGCAGAGGACGCATCGGTTACACAACTTGAAGCCTCTCCTCTACAAGTTGTCTGAGGTGAGACGCTTGCCATTTGCCACTATCCAAGTGAAACATTTCACTTTTTATGGGATCTTGTTCCTCCAAATTGTTTTCCAAGACTAGAAAATGGGATAAGCTGAAGAGCTAGAGAAAGAATAGTAGCAGCTTTTCACAGAGAAGACACCTTTGGAAAGCAAGTTCCATTTTAAGTGATCCGGGGTAAGAGCCAAAGGGTGGGAGATTATAGAGAAGTTGAAGCATCATAGTATAACTATCAATTTTCGGATCATTAAAGTTCCTTCTAAATGGATGCACCTGTCTAGATTATGCCTGAGCTCGAGAATAGTAGCATCAGGAAGAGTGGTGCAAGTGTAGAGGGTCGGGAAATTGAATTTCAAACGGGTATGGCCCAACCAAGAGTCTTGCCAAAACCTAATCTTTCTTCCATTCCCTACATGCAGTGTAGCATGTTTCCTAGATGAGTCCGTCTAAGATGATATATTCTTCCATAAACTTAGTCCAACAGGAGGTAAGGGTGTTTTAGTTGACCAAGGACTAGCCAGACCATACTTGACATTGACTAGGTTCCTCCAAAGATCATGTTCTTCTGTATTAAGCCTCCATAACCATTTGCGCAATGGATTTTTGGTATGTGCCCTCAAAGTTTTAACTCCGAGGCCTCCGCTTGCTTGCAAAGTGTAACAGTTTCCCACTTAAGAAGGTTGAAGGATTTTTTCTCCTTGTTTCCCTGCCAACGAAAATCCCTTCGAAGCTGATCAACCTTTTTAGAAATAGAAGAGGGCAGGGCAAAGAGGGCCATTGCGTAAGTAGCCAAAGCATCCAACACACTGTTAATTAGAGCTATTTTACCTCCCAATGAAAGATATTGTATTTTCCAATTGGAAAGTTTATTTTTCTAGTATTCCATCCTAAATAGAGATAGAAGAAGACTTAACACCAAGAGGGAGGCCAAGATAAGTAATAGGCAAGGTTCCAATATTGCATCCCAAAAAGTCGGTGAGCATAAGGATATTTGGAACGTCATTCACGGGAAATAGATTACTCTTAGAAAAATTAATACATAGCCCCGAGGTCGCCTCAAATGCATTAAGAATGACTCTTAAAGAAAGAATCAGAGAGACGGAGGCCTCGTGATAAATAAGAGTATCATCTCCAAATATAATGAGAGAGGCCCAATTGCATAGAATCTCTAATAGCAGGTGAGAACCCTATTAGCCTTCTTTGTTGTACCGCTATGCTGAGCATGACTCTAAGTTCTTCTTTAACCCAGATGAAAAGGAATGGAGAAAGAGAATCCCCCTATCCTTCAACCTTTGTGAGAAGGAAATAAACCTTGCGATGGAGAAACGTACAGATGATATACAAAAAGAAATCCAATTTATCCACTTTTGGCCGAAGCACATATCCTTCAATAAAGAAAGGAGAAACTTCGAGTTGACATAATCAAAAGTTTTCTCATTGTGCAACTTGCAAAGTAGACCTGGCTTGTCTTGTTTTAATCTGGAATCACGACATTCATTAGGAATAAGGGAAGCATTAATGATTTGTTGGAATCAAGACATTCATTAGCAATAAGGGAAGCATTAATGATTTGTCTGCCTTTAATGAAAGCCATCTGACGAGAGGAGACCAATGCCCCAATAATCTTCTTTAGCCTTCCTGCTGGAAATCTTGTAGAAACTACCCACAAGGCTAATGGGTCTAAAATAGCCCACTTCTTTTGCTCCTATGTTTTTTGGAATAACAACAATGAAAGTGGCATTCGAGCTTCTAACAAAATATTCATGTTCTTGGAAGTGATTCAAAGCATTTAGGAGATCAGTTTTGATGACTTCCCAGCATTTCTAAAAGAAGCCCATAGTGAAGCCATCCATTCCCGGGGCTTTATCCCATACACAATCTTTAATCACGCAAAACACTTCTTCCCTTGAGAAAGAAATTTGAAGAGCAACGTTCTCTTCATCGAAATAAACAGGATGTTTGTATTGGACCAAGTTGGTCTCGGCCCCTCTCGTTCACTATAGAGGGAGCAGTGATAAGAAAGTATCTTGTTTATGATAGTTCCTCACAACCTTCTAGGAACCTCCAACTCCAAATCGAACATATGCTTTAGTCCAAGAGCACCATACGAATCTATTGGAACCATCAAATCACCAAGACCGTCTACTCAAAAGTCAAACATTGGTCAACTCTAGCAACTTAAGCTTCCAAAATGAGACTAAGCCTCCCAAATCTATCTCAAGCCTTTTCGAAGATAAACTAACCCTCCCCGCAAGTCAAAAAATAACAAACATACAAGACATATCAATTAGGGGAATGAGGCTCAAATACACAAACGACTGGTCGAGTCGTTAAAACTTTTTAGCACGTGATGCTTAAACCTACTTTTATTCCGCTAAGCCTAGCCCAACTTCTTTGGGATTGAGGTGTGGTTGTTGCTTGGTTTCATTCAGCTAAGCCAAACGATATATGAGGTTGATAAAGGTGTTAAGTTGACAACAGACGGGAGAAAAGGAAAGGAGCTTTGGATAAGTTTCTTGGAACACACAACAACATGCTTCATCAAATATAATTGAAGACTTTGTTAGACTTTTAAAAGTTCTCTATTATCCAATATTCAACAAGTTATATAACTGGAGTTTGCTGAATTTGCTTTTGTCGGTTTACTGATAATTTTTTTTCTAACGTATCTCGTGTAAGCAAAATGAGCAGGCGTGAAGGTTGATTAGTTTTAACATGCAAATCCTGTATTGTTTCTGAACATTAAATGTGGACTTGAACATGATTTTCACCGAACTTGGTCTTGTGAATATTGGACCTTAATAGGCTTATAAGATCATATGATACACATGCCGTCTGACTTTAGAGGGTTGCTCTCTTAGTTTTCCACCTATCATAGAAGTTGCTATTTCCATGTATTGCAGGTGCAAAATGCTATTCAGTTTTTGAAGATGATTGGTGCATTAGATGAAAATGAGTATCTTACACATCTAGGTATGTGGATTTTTATGAGTGAAGAGAGTGATCTGCTTCTTGAAAATGTTATTTTTTTCTATTAATACACGCACAAAAAAAGTGTGTGTGTGTGTATTTTATGACTTCTATTATGAGGTTTATAAGTTATATCTTCACCCTTTCTTCCCAATCAGGAAAGTTTTTAGCAATTCTCCCTGTGGATCCCAAGCTTGGGAAAATGCTCATAGTGGGTGCTATTTTCCGTTGCTTTGATCCTGTTTTGACTATAGTGGCTGGTCTTAGTGTGCGGGATCCATTTCTATTGCCGCAAGAGAAAAAGGATGTAAGTGGAAAGCAATTGCACAATTAGCCTCCCCCACCCCCCTTTTAAATTCATTTACTACTAGTTGGTATCATTCTGCTCTCAATTTGTTATTCATTCTTTCTTTTCTTTAGTTTCATGTCCTTAGCTTTTCGACCACTTCCAAGATTGTGCATGCCCGCTTCTATCTCATGTTTGCTCAATGATTAGTTATTCCACTTTGCTATTTACATCTTGACGGAAATAACCAAAAGTAGTAAGAGGGAGCTATATTAAAAAATGAATAGTTCTACTTTGTAATATTCCAAGATGTATTTCTTATTAGGCAAAAACGGCCTCCTAGCCACTTAAATTTGTATATTGCCAACCCGGTAGACGAACTTAGGAATTTCCCAGTTTAGCACTTCTACTTTATAGAATAAGGACTAATCCGTCTGAGCGTGTTCCTCAATGCTATGACGGAAATGACATGTCATATGCTTAACCTTTTATAATTTGATATGTGTAAATTTGTAGGTCCCACTTTTTTTAATTCCAATTTATCAAAATATTAACTTAATATTTTTCTTGCTTATCCTCTACTACTACTGAAACCAGCAAGAAACTCATAAACTGGCAAAAAACTCAAGTTGGCCGGAGAATTCACTATTAATGTCTCTGGCCGGCAATGAATAGTTCGCTCTCCATGTTTGCCTACTCATTTTGTTAATTTCTAGTCACCATCTCCGCACAAACACCTTATTCCATTTTATTGCAGCTACCTCATACACCGTCTCTGTCGAAACATTCTTCTCGCCAAGCCCATTGGCATAGAGCAAACAAATCAAAAATGGCATTTCAACCCAGCCGATAATCTTTTCTTAAAAAAAAAGAGAATAAAGGAGCAATGACCAGATCAGAAAGCTTCTAATAGTGACCTCAGCCGCCTGATGTGAGCAACAACAATAACAACAACCTGGTAAAATTCCACAAGTGGGGTTTGGTAAGGGTAGACTGACTTTTTTCCGAAAGACTCGGCTCGAGAAATGAAAATAAAAAATAGACAATAGATCAGTGACAACTACATAAGCCAGAAAAATAATATTAGCATAGTAAGAAGCAAAAAATAGATGGAAATGCAATAACAATAACCAATAATAATACCATAGAAAATAGTGTGGAAACTACATAAATCACTAACAACCCAAGGGGAAATATTATCAACCTAGCTCTGCCCACCCACGATACAATGTAGGATGCCTCCTAACCTACAACCCTTATGTGAAGAACATACTCCAAAAAGATTTACCCCAAACACTTAAAGAAGAGAGCCTTCTTTTTCATCAGAACTTCATCACAAAATCAACCATCACTATCAGAGTAATGACTAGATCGAAGAAATTGATGTGATTTTCTTCTACCAAAATTCGTGTCACGACCCGGATTTTCCCCCAATATCGGGATCGTGATGGCGCCTACTCGTAGTAGCTAGGCAAGCCACCGTATTCATACTATCCTGTTTTTAATAATATTTCATAATTAATTTATCAACAAATCATAACTTTAATTAAATAAGTGCGGAAGACTTTATCGAAATAGAAATAACCAGTTTCAAGGTAAAGTCATACTGATATCCTCTACCCAAGACGTGGAGTCACCAACTCACGAACTACTACTGAATACTACACATAAAGGTCTGAAAGAAATATAACATAATCTGTTTGTCTCGGAACAAAGAGACTACAGCTAATAACATAAGTAAAAGAAGAGACGCCGGGCCTGCGGACGCCTGCAAGCTACCTCGGTCTCAAATATGATCAACTTCCACGCGAAAGATCTATTGCTGCTGCTCCTGATCGAAATCTGGACCTGTGCGAAAATGCACAGAAGTGTAGTATCAGCACAACCGACCCCATATGCTGGTAAGTGCCTGGCCTATCCCGGCGAAGTAGTGACAAGCCTAGGACCAGACACTCACATAAACCTGTGCAGTTCCATATATATGTATGCCACAAAATAATGATAAATAACCAAGTAATAACGCAATAAGGAATATCTCAAATGAATTCAACAATTAACAACAGTTAATAAGTCCACAAGGAAAAACAAAGTATAATGGAAAAACAAGTAATATCAAATCAAGTAATAGCAAGTAGTTGCACGGCATCACCCTTCGTGCTTTTACTCTCATCCTCACCAATTAAGCAAACAAAGTGTACGGCATCACCCTTCGTACTTTTACTCTCATCCTCACCAAATAAGCAAATAAAGTGTACGGCATCACCCTTCGTACTTTTACTCTCACCCTCACCAAATAAGCAAATAAAGTGTACGACATCACCCTTCGTACTTTTACTCTCATCCTCACATCCATGGTACGACATGATCCTTCATACATGGTTTAATAACGAGGCACGGCATGATCCTTCATGCATAATAAATAACATGGCATGGCATTAACCTTCGTGCATAATCAATAAAACATGGCACGACATTAACCTTCGAACATAAATAATAAATCAAGGCACGGCATCACCCTTCGTGCATTATCACTCTTCCTCACCCAAATAACAATCACAGTTAAGGGCAAAGAATGAAACAGTAAATCATAAACCGTCCCAGCAAGGGCAATCAATAATCATCTTCACAACAAGTCCCGGCAAGGGAGAACAATAACAATTCTACAACCCGGCAAGGGTTCAACAATTTATCTTCAAATATGTCTCACAACAAGTATTAACAACGACTCACGGTCATGCTAGACGCCAGTGTATAGATGCTCGTCACCATAGCCCATACACCGCACTCGATCACATAACACATAGCACATAATCCTATTCCCTCAAGCTAGGATAGAACAAACACTTACCTCGAATGTTTATGAACAATTCAATCTGTGGCAATGTCTTTTTCTTTCAAATTTGGCTCCAATCCAATCGTATCTATACACAATTGATTTAATATCATCAATACTACTCAACAAACTAATTCATAAGGCCAATTACAACTTTTACAACATTCTCCCCGGAATAGTGAATTTCGACCCCGGGCCCACATGGTCAAAACTCGGGGTTCGGACCAAAATCCGGTTACCCATTCCCCCACGAGTTCAAATATATGATTTGTTTCAAAATCGGACCTCAATTCGAGGTCCAATTTCCCAATTTATGAAAAACCCTATATTCTACCAAAAACAAGAAATTCTACCATGAAAACCTTTGATTTCTATTGAAAAACATGTTTAATGATGTTAGGAATTGAAAGAATTAAGTAAAAAGTGACTTACAATTACTTTGAAGAAGAGGGAGTGCGTGAAAAATCGCCAATGGGTGTTTTTGGGTTGTGAAATGTGAAAATGAAACTGGAAATCGGGATTTACAGGTCTCTGTGTTCGCATTTGCGAACATGGGTTTGCAATTGCGAACCCCGACCAATTTTTGGAGTTTGAAAAATAAGCTAAGGCTGGGAAGTTCGCATTTGCGAACTTTTGTTCGCATTTGCGAAGCCAAGGCATACTGGGAGGTTCGCATTTGCGACATAATGTTCGCATTTGCGAACAAGGCTGGCCTCCAGGGACCTTCACATTTGCGAAGAAGGCTTCGCATTTGCGAAGCATGGCTTAACAATGAAGGCCTCGCATTTGCGAGGTTATGTTCGCATTTGCGAACCCAAGCCTTCCTGGATGCCCTACGCATTTGCGATCAAGGGTTCGCATTTGCGAACCCTGCCTTGATCTGTCACCTTCGCAATTGCGAGAAATGCTTCGCAATTGCGAAGCCAACAACTGGGTGAAAAACCAGCAGTGCAAAAATTCAGAAATTGAACTAACGGCCTATCAAATCTTTACCCGAGCCCCCCGGGCTCCAAACCAAACATGTACACAATATCAAAAACATATTACGAACTTGTTCGTGCGATCACATCGCCAATATCACCTCGTTTTCATCATATCATGCCTCAAGTTCATGATTTTCATACTTTTAGTTTTCAAAACTTTCAAACTTGGAACTGAAGGTCCAAAGCATATCAAACGACATCCAAATGTCATCAAACTTTGCAGAAAGCACATATATAATATTTAAGACTTGTACCGGGCGTCGGAACCAAAATACGAGCCCATCCAAGGTCAATTAATTCATTATCCATTAATAATTACCTCAAAAATAATTTCACATAAAAATTCATAACTTGGGCTCTAGGCCTCAGAATTCGACTCCGGACGCATGTCCAAGTCCCATATTTTTCTACGGACCATCCAATCTCGGGTCCGGGTCCGTTTACAAAAAATGTTGACCGAAGTTAACCATATCAATATTAATATCATTTTTATCCAAATTTCTCATAGAATTCATATTTTCTATCACAAAATCTTTTCGGCTGCCTGCTCGGATCGTGCACGTAAATCGAGGCAACATAGAATGAGGTTTTCAAGACCTCAGAAGCTCGAAATGAGTAATGAAATAAGTGATGACCCTTTGGGACGTCACATTCTCCACCTCTAAAACAACCGTTCGTCCTCGAACGGACAAAAGAAAGAAGTACCTGAGTCAGGAAACAAATATGGGTAGCGATTACGCATATCAGACTCGGACTCCCAGGTCGATGCCTCAGGAGACTGACCTCTCCACTGAACACGCACAGAAGGATAACTCTTCGACCTCAACTGTCGAACCTGCCGGTCTAGAATGGCTACCGGCTCCTCCTCGTAAGATAGATCATTGTCCAATTGGAAAATACTGAAGTCTAACACATGTGTGGGATCGCCGTGGTATCTCCGAAGCATAGATACATGAAAAACTGGATGCACGGCTGATAAGCTAGGCGACAAAGCTAATCTGTAAGCCACCCCTCCCACTCTGTCTAGAATCTCAAATGGACCAATATACCTAGGGCTGAGCTTGCCCTTCTTCCCGAACCTCATCACGCCCTTCATAGGCGACACTCGGAGCAATACTCGTTCACCAACCATGAAATCTACATCTCGAACCTTACGATCCGCATAAGTCTTCTATCTGGACTGAGCTGAATGCAATCTCTCCTGGATAGTCTTGACATTATCCAAGGCCTCCTTAACTAAGTCTGTACCCAACAACCGAGCCTCTCCCGACTCAAACCATCCGACTGGAGATCGACATCGCCTACCGTACAACGCCTCATACGGGGCCATCTGAATGTTAGACTGGTAGCTGTTGTTGTAGACGAATTCTGCTAATGGCAAAAACTGGTCCCACGAGCCTCTGAAATCAATAACACAGGCTCGAAGCATGTCCTCTAGAATCTGAATAGTCCTCTCGGACTGGCCATCTGTCCGAGGATGAAAAGCTGTACTCAGCTGAACCTGGGTGCCTAACTCCTGCCGAACCGCTCTCCAGAACCGCGAGGTAAACTGCGTACCCCGATCAGAAATAATAGATACTGGCACCCTATGAAGACGAACAATCTCCCTAATGTAAATCTCCACTAACCTCTCCGACGAGTAGGAGACAGATATCGGAATAAAGTGTGCTGACTTGGTCAGCCTATCAACAATGACCCAAATAGCATCAAATTTCCTCCGAGTCAAAGGAAGTCCAGTAACGAAGTCCATAGTGATTCGCTCCCATTTCCACTCGGGAATTTCAATCCTCTGGAATACACCACCAGGTCTCTGGTGCTCATATTTCACCTGCTGACAATTTAGACACCGAGCGACATACGCAACGATATCTTTCTTCATTCTGCGCCACCAATAGTGCTGCCGCAAGTCCTGGTACATCTTCGCGACGCCCGAGTGAATGGAATACCGCGAACTGTGGGCCTCTTCTAAGATCAACTATCGAATCCCTTCGACATTGGGCACACAAACTCGACCCTGCAATTTAAATACCCCATCAGCATCTAGATTTACTTGTGTGGCACCTCCCCGCTGTACTGTATCTCTCAAATTACGCAAATGAGGATCATCAAATTGCCTCTCACGGATACACTCTAATAAAGAAGAACGAGCGACCGTGCGGGCTAACACCCTGCTAGGTTGAGAAATATCTAATCTCATGAACCGGTTGGCTAAGGCCTGAACATCTAGTGCTAATGGTCTATAACTGACCGAAATGAATGCAAGACTACCCATGCTGGCAAACTTTCTACTCAATGCATCGGCCACCACATTGGCCTCACTTGGGTGATATAAAATAGTAACATCATAGTCTTTTAGCAACTCTAACCATCTCCGATGTCGTAGATTTAGCTCCTTTTGCTTGAACAAGTACTGTAGGCTTTTGTGATCAGTGTACACCTCATATGTCACACCATATAGATAATGCCTCCAGATTTTTAAGGCATGAACCACCGCTGCTAACTCAAGATCATGAACTGGATAATTCTTCTCATGTATTTTTAACTGCCTCAAAGCATAAGCGATAACCTTACCATCCTGCATCAATACCACTCCAAGCCCTGTACGAGATGCATCACAATAAACTGTATAAGGCCCTGCACCCGTAGGTAGTATCAACACTCGCGCGGTGGTCAAGGCTATTTCGAGCTTCTGAAAGCTCACCTCACACTCTCTGACCACTGGAACTGGACACCCTTCTGGGTCAACCTGGTCATCGGGGCTGCAATAGAAGAAAACCCCTCTACAAATCGATGGTAGTAACTCGCTAATCCCAAGAAACTCCGGATCTCAGTCACTGAAGTTGGTTGAGGCCAATTATGGACTGCCTCAATCTTCTTTGGGTCCACCTGAATACCTTCCACTGATACAATGTGGCCCAGAAATGCCACCGAACTCAACCAGAACTCACATTTCGAAAATTTGGCATATAGCTGATTATCTTTCAGAGTCTGAAGAACCACTCTGAGGTGCTGCTCGTGCTCTTCCTGGCCGCGGGAGTATACCAGGATGTCATCTATAAAGACTATCACGAACAGATCTAAGTAAGGCCTGAATACCTGATTCATCAACTCCATGAATGCTACCGGGGCATTGGTCAACCCGAAGGATATGACAAGAATTCATAATGCCCGTATCTAGTGCGAAAGGCTGTCTTAGGAATGTCAGCCGCCCTGATCTTCAGCTGATGGTAGCCTGACCTCAAGTCTATCTTTGAGAATACCCTCGCTCCCTGGAGCTGATCAAATAAATCATCAACCCTCGGCAGTGGATACTTATTCTTTATTGTCACTTTGTTCAATTGCCGGTAATCAATACACATCCGCATCGAGCCATCTTTCTTCTTTACAAATAATACAGGTGCTCCCCAGGGGGAAACACTAGGGCCTGATAAAGCCCTTCTCAAGAAGGTCTTGCAACTGATCTTTCAATTCTTTTAATTCCGGCGGGGCCATACGATAGGGTGGAATAGAGATGGACTGAGTGCCCGGTGCCAGATCAATACAAAAATCAATATCCCTGTCGGGTGGCATGCCCGGCAGGTCTGAAGGAAAAACCTCGGGAAACTCCCGTACAATAGGGACTGACTCAATGGAAGGAACCTCTGCGCTGGAATCACGAACATAAGCCAGATAAGCTAGACACCCCCTCTCGACCATGCGTCGAGCCTTAACATAGGAAATAACAGTGCGAACGGAGTGGCTTGAGGTACCTTTCCACTCTAATCGGGGTGATTCTGGCAAGGCCAAGGTCACAGTCTTAGCATGACAATCTAGAATAGCATGGTATGGGGACAACCAGTCCATCCCCAATATGACATCAAAATCCACCATATCCAAAAGCAACAAATCAACACGGGTCTCAAGACCCCCAAATATAACTGCACACAAACGATGCACTCGGTCGACTACAATGGAGTCACCCACCGGTGTAGACACATAAACTGGAATATCCAGAGCATAGCTGGGCACGGCCAAATACGGTGCAAAGTAGGAAGACACATATGAATATGTAGATCCAGGGTCAAATAATACTGAAGCACCTCTGCCACACGCAAGAATGGTACCTGTAATTATAGCATCTGATGCCTCTGCCTCTGGCCTGGCTGGTAAAGCATAGAATCGGGGATCTGCACCTCCCCTCTGAGCTGCGTCTCTAGGACAGCCATCAACTGGTTGACCTCTACCTCTGGCTGGACAGTCTCCACCTCTACGGTCTCGACCTCCACCTCTATAATCTCTACCCCCACCTCTGGCTGGCTGGGTAGGCTGAGGGTCGGCTGGGGCCTGAATCATAGGACGAGGGCCCCGCTGCTGAGAGTTGCCCGTTGCTCGAGGGCAGTACCTGATAAAATGACATGGGTCTCTACAACTGTAGCAACTCTTAGACTGATATGGCTGCTGGCCCTGACGACCTGAATGGCCTCCACGAACACTCTAAAGGGGCTGAGCATTAATAAGAGGCTGATCTGAATACTGCCCACGAAAACCACGATCAGCTGGTCCACCCTGTGAAGCCTGAAGGGTGGAATGGAAAGGCCTGGAAGACTAGCCTCTATCAAAAGATTCTCTGCCACCAGAAGAAGAACGACCCAAAGGGTCATCACTTATTTAATTAATCATTTCAAGCTTCTGAGGCATTGAAAACCTCATTCTATGTTGCCTCGATTTGCGTGCACAGTCCGGCACAAAGCTGAAAAATATTTATGTTGAAATATGTGAAATATGTGAAAAAGTAGAAGAATTTTGATATTAATATTGATATGGTTGACTTTGGTCAACATTTTTGGTAAACGGACCGGATCCGTGATTTGACTATTTCAGAAAATCCGTAGAAAAATATGGAACTTGGGCATATGTCCGGAATTGAAATCCGAGGTCTAGAACCCCAGTAAAAGAATTTTTCTGTTAAATTGTTTTCTGAAAATGTTTAAGGAAAATGAAACTGAATTTTGATTAAAAGGTACCGGTATCGGGCTCGTATTTTGGTTCCGACGCCCGGTACAGGTCATATATATTGGTTAAGCGCTTCCTGTAAAGTTTGGTTGGAAACGGACGTCGTTTGACGTGTTTCGGCCTTAAATTGGAAAGTTTGGAAATTATGAAATTTTAGAGAATTCTTGAGTTTTAAGGCTAAATTCCTTGATAATGATGTTATTTTGGTGATTTGATCGCGCGAGCAAGTTCGTATGATGTTTTTGAGTTAGTATACATATTTGGTTTGGAGCCCCGAGGGTTCGGGAGTGTTTCGGAGGTGGTTCGGGGTGTTTTCGGATTTGAAAAACACAGCAGAAATTCTGCTGTTTCTGCAGGGGATTTTGTTCTATGCGATCGCATAGATGTAGTTGCGATCGCATAGAGCAAAGATTAGAGGTCCCAAATTCCTTCTGTGCGATCGCAATAGATCCCATGCGATCGCATAGCTTCCACTTTTCCTCCTATGCGATCGCATACCGTCCTTCGCGATCGCATAGAGTAAGACTGAGGCCCAGAATTTCCTTCTATGCGATCGCGTACCATTCCCTGCGATCGCATAGAGTAATTTCAGTTCATTCATTTCCTTCTATGCGATCGCATAAGACCTCCGCGATCGCATAGAGTAATTTTGTTGTCCCCATTTTCCTTCTATGCGATCGCATCACAGGCCCTGCGATCGCATAGAGTAAATTTTCGCCCAGTGAATTTAAGACAGAAACAGAACAGAAACGGGATAAAAATCCCATTTCTGTTCAACTCTTTTCTCCACAGCATTTTAGGCGATTTTGAGGCATTTCTTCATCAAAGTTCATTGGGTAAGTATTGTTAACTCATTTTCTTCATTTTTCATCAACATCAATCAAATCCTTAGGCTTAAACATGTATAAATTGGTTGAAAATTTGAGAAATGGGTATAGTTAGGGCTTTCAAAGAAATTGCGATTTAGACCTCGTTTTGGAGTCGAACTTAAGAACAAATTGTATATTTGAACTCATGGAAGATTGGGTGAAATTAATTTGGTTCGAAATTTGAATTTCGATTATGTGGGCCCGGGGTCGGTTTTTACTATTCCGGGCAGAATGTTGTAAAAACCATCTTTAGCAATATGAACTAGTTTGTTAAGTAGAAATGATGATATTAAATCAATTGTGTATAGATACGATTGGATTGGAGTCAAATTCAAAAGGAAAAGGCATTGCTACGGATTGAATCGTTCGTAAACTTTCGAGGTAAGTGTTTGTTCTATCCTAGCTTGAGGGAATAGGATTATGTGTTATGTGTTATGTGATCGAGTGCGGTGTATGGGTCGTGGTGACGAGCATCCATACACTGGCGTCTAGTATGACCGTGAGTCGTTGAAAAATGATTATTTTGAGATATATTACAGGTGAATCGTTATTGTTCTCCCTTGTTGGGACTTGTTGTGAAGATAATTATTGATTGCCCTTGATGGGACGATTTATGAATTGTTGTTTCTTCCTCTGCCCTTAATTGTGATTGTTATTTGGGTGAGGAAGAGTGATAATGCACGAAGGGTGATGCCGTGCCATGTTTATCTATTTATGCACGAAGGTTAATGCCGTGCCATGTTTATTTATTGATTATGCACGAAGGATCATGCCGTGCCCTGTTATTGAACCATGTACGGAGGATCATGCCGTACTATGGATGTGAGGATGAGAGTAAAAGCACGAAGGGTGATGCCGTGTACTTTATTTGTTTGTTTGGTGAGGATGAGAGTAAAAGCACGAAGGGTGATGCCGTGTACTTTATTTGTTTATTTGGTGAGGATGAGATTAAAAGCACGAAGGGTGATGCCGTGCAATTGCTTGCTATTTCTTGAAGTGATATAATTCGTGTTTACATTATACTTTGTTTTCTTTGTGAAATTATTAACCGTGGTTAATTGTTGAATTCTTTAAGATATTCCTTATTGTGTTATTACTTGATTATTTCTTGTTATTTTGTGGTACACATATATATATATTGAATTGCACAGGTTTATGCGAGTGTCTGGTCCTAGGCTTGTCACTACTTCGCCGGGATAGGCCAGACACTTACCAAGCACATGGGGTCGGTTGTGCTGATGCTACACTTCTGTGCGTTTTTGCACAGGTCCAGGTTACGATCTGGAGCAGCAGCAGCAGTAAATAGATTGCGTGGGAGTTGATCACATTTGAGACCGAGGTAGCTTGCAGACGTCCGCAGGCCCGGCGTCTCTTTCTTTATTTATGTTAATAGCTGTAGTCTCGTTGTTCCGAGACAAACAGTATTATGTTATATTTCCTTCAGACTTTTATGTGTAGTATTCCATAGTAGTTTGTGAGTTGGTGACTCCACGTCTTGGATAGAGGATTTTAGTATGATTTTCACCTTGTGAATTGTTATTTCTATTTTTATTAAACATTCCGCATTTATTTAATTAAAATTGTGTTAAAAACAGGATAGTATGAATACAATGGCTTGCCTAGCTACCACGAGTAGGCGCCATCACGATCCCGATGTTGGGGGAAAATCCGGGTCGTGACAAGTTGGTATCAGAGCTCTAGGTTACATAGGTCTCACCACTCACGAACAAGCTTAGTAGAGTTTGAGAGGTAGGTACGGAGACGTCCGTACTTGTCCTCCAGAGTCTATTGAGTTAGGAAAAAGTCTCTCATTTGTTCTTTCTTGTCGTGCGACTTGTTCCTCAATTACCTGATTGAATTTCTATTCTGTCCTTTCGCAGATGGTAAGGACACGCACTTCTTCGTCCGCCGACCAGCAGCCTGAGCCCCAGACAGCTCCTGTGAGGGGCAGGGGTCGAGGCCGTATCAGAGGCCGTGGTAGGGGTAGAGCTCAGCCCCAGGCAGCTACCCCAGAGGTGGAGCCCCATATTGAGATTAATGAGGAGGTTCCGATTCCAGCAGCTCCAGTGGGCCCAGCTCAGGTCCCAGGAGAGGCTTTAATTACCCCAGATCTCCGGGATGCCTTGATCAGAATAGCGGGATTCATGGACAGCATTGCCAGAGCGGGTTTATTATCAGTTGCCCCAGCTACTTCTCAGGCTGGAGGAGGGGCCCGGACTCCTATTGCTCATACTCCGGAGCCAGTAGCTCCTCGGCCTCGAGCACCGCAATCCAGCCACCGTGGCCACTCGGTCCGGTACCACGCCTCATGCCGGCGACGGAGCGGCCATGACTTCGATTCGTTATGGAGGCTTGATCTGTTCTCCAAGCTATTTACCACTACATTCGGTGGAGCCGCATCAGAGGATCCTCAGGACTTTTTATTCAGTTGCCATGAGATTCTCAAGACTATGGGGATCGTGGAGACAAACGGAGTTGATTTCCTGTACCTTCAGACTTGCAGGATCCGCCAAGACTTGGTGGAGAGATTATTGCCTGACTCGACCAGCAGGGTCCCCCGCTCTATCATGGGACCAGTTTGCGGAACTATTTATGGAGAAGTTTCTCCCTGCTACTCAGCGGGATTTACTTCGGAGGCAGTTTGAGCGCCTCCATCAGGGCACTATGACAGTTACACAGTATGAGACGAGATTTATCGACTTGGCTCGTCATGCAGCGGTGATACTTCCCACGGAGCGGGAGAGGGTCCGCAGATTTATAGATGGGCTTAATCAGCCGATTAGACTCCGGATGGCTATGGGCGTGGGGAGTGACATATCATTTCAGGAGGCAGCCAATGCAGCACGCAGAGTTGAGATGGCTCTTGCTAGGGAGGCGGTTATTCTTCAGATAAGAGGCCTCGTCATTCAGGTAGATTTGGTGGTTCTTCCTCCGGTAGCAGAGAATCCTTTGATAGAGGCCAGTCCTCCAGCCTTTTCATTCCGCCCTTCAGGCTTCACACGGTGGATCAGGTGATCGTGGTTCTCGGGGGTATTATTCGGACCAGTCTCCTATTAGTGCTCGGCCTCTTCAGAGCGTTCGTGGAGGCCATTCAGGTCGTCGGGGCCAGCAGCCCTATCGCCCAAGAGTTGCTACGGTTGTGGCGACCCGAGTCATTTTATCAGGGAATTGCCCCATAGCAGCGGGCAACTCTCGGCAGCCGAGGTCCTCGTCCTATGATTCGAGGCCCCAGCTGACCCTCAGCCGCCCGACCGACCCGCAGGCGAGGGTAGGGATTATAGAGGCGGAGGTCGGAGACCGCAGAGGCGGAGACCGTCCAGCCGAGAGGTAGAGGTCGGCCGGTTGATGGTCGTCCCAGAGACGCAGCTCAGGGGGAGGCGCGGATCCCCGATTCTATGCTTTACCGACCGGTGCCGCAGGCAGAGGCATCGTACGTCGTGATTACGGTGCACTATTCTTGTGCGTGACGCAGGTGCTTCGGTATTATTTGACCCCGGATCTACCTATTCCTACGTGTCTTCCTACTTCGCACCGTATTTGGTCGTGCCCAGCTATGCTCTGGATATTCCAGCTTATGTGGCTACGCCCACTGGGTGACTCTATTGTAGTCGATCGGTGCATCGTTCGTGCGTAGTTATATTTGGGGTCTCGAGACCCGTGTTGATCCGTTGCTCTCGGATATGGTAGATTTTGATGTCATATTGGGGATGGACCGGTTGTCCCCATACCATGCTATTCTTGATTGTCATGCTAAGACTGTCACCTTAGCCTTGCCAGAATCACCCCGATTAGAGTGGAAGGGTACCTCAAGCCACTCCGTTCGCACTGTTATTTCTTATGTTAAGGCTCGACGTATGGTCGAGAAGGGGTGTTTAGCTTATTTGGCTTATGTTCGTGATTCCAGTGCGAAGTTCCTTCCATTGATTCAGTCCCTATTGCACGGGAGTTTCCTGAGGTTTTTCCTTCAGACCTGCCGGGCATGCCACCCGACAGGGATATTGACTTCTGTATTGATTTGGCACCGGGCACTCAGCCCATCTCTATTCCACCCTATGGTATGGCCCCGCCGGAGTTAAAGGAGTTGAAAGATCAGTTGCAGGACCTTCTTGAGAAGGGTTTTATCAGGCCCAGTGTTTCCCCCTGGGGAGCACCCGTATTATTTGTAAAGAAGAAGGATGGCTCGATGCGGATGTGTATTGATTACCGGCAGTTAAACAAAGTGACTATCAAAAATAAATATCCACTGCCGAGGATTGAAGATTTATTTGACCAGCTCCAGGGAGCGAGGGTGTTCTCGAAGATAGACTTGAGGTCAGGCTACCATCAGCTGAAGATCGGGGCGGGTGACATTCCTAAGATAGTCTTTCGCACTAGATATGGGCATTATGAGTTTTTGGTCATGTCCTTCGAGTTGACCAATGCCCCAGCAGCATTCATGGAGTTGATGAATCGGGTGTTCAGGCCTTACTTAGATCTATTCGTGATAGTCTTTATAGATGACATCTTGGTATACTCCCGCAGCCAGGAGGAGCACGAGCATCACCTTAGAGTGGTTCTTCAGACTCTGAAGGATAATCAACTATATGCCAAATTTTAAAAATGTGAGTTCTGGTTGAGTTTGGTGGCATTTCTGGGCCACATTGTATCAGTGGAAGGTATTCAGGTGGACCCAAAGAAGATTAAGTCAGTCCAGAATTGGCCTCGACCAGCTTCAGTGACTGAGATCTAGAGTTTCTTGGGGTTAGCAGGTTACTACCGTCGATTTGTAGAGGGGTTTTCTTTTATTGCAGCCCCAATGACTAGGTTGACCCAAAAGGGTGCCCAGTTCTAGTGGTGAGAGGAGTGTGAGGCGAGTTTTCGGAAGCTCAAGACAGCCTTGACTACCGTACCAGTGTTGATACTACCTAAGGGTGCAGGGCCTTATATATTTTATTGCGACGCATCTCGTACAGGGCTTGGAGCGGTATTGATGCAGGATGGTAAGGTTATCGCTTATGCTTCGAGGCAGTTAAAGATACATGAGAAGAATTATCCAGTTCATGATCTTGAATTAGCAGCAGTGGTTCATGCCTTAAAGATTTGGAGGCATTATCTATATGGTGTGACATGTGAGGTGTACACTGATCACAAAAGCCTACAGTACTTGTTCAAACAGAAGGAGTTGAATCTACGACAACGGAGATGGTTAGAGTTGCTAAAAGACTATGATGTTACTATATTATATCACCTAGGTAAGGCCAATGTGGTGGCCGATGCATTGAGTAGAAAGTATGCCAGCATGGGTAGTCTTGCATATATTCCGGTCAATCAGAGACCATTAGCTCTAGATGTCCAGGCCTTAGCCAACCGGTTCGTGAGATTAGACATTTCTGAGCCTAGCAGAGTGCTAGCCTGCACGGTCGCTCGTTCTTCCTTATTAGAGCGTATCCGTGAGAGGCAATTTGATGATCCTCATTTGCGCGAGTTGAGAGATACAGTACAGCGGGGAGGTGCCACTCAGGTAAATCTAGATGATGATGGGGTATTGAAATTGCAGGGTCGAGTTTGTGTGCCCAATGTCGAAGGAATTCGAGAGTTAATCTTAGCGGAGGCCCACAGTTCGCGGTATTCTATTCACCCAGGCGCCGCGAAGATGTACCAGGACTTACGGCAGCACTGTTGGTGGCGCAGAATGAAGAAAGATATCGTTGCGTATGTCGCTCGGTGTCTAAATTGTCAGCAGGTGAAATATGAGCACCAGAGACCTGGTGGTGTATTCCAGAGGATTGAAATTCCCGAGTGGAAACGGGAGCGGATCACTATGGACTTCGTTACTGGACTTCCTTTGACTCGGAGGAAATTTGATGCTATTTGAGTCATTGTTGATAGGCTGACCAAATCAGCACACTTTATCCCAGTATCCGTCTCCTACTCGTCGGAGAGGTTAGCGGAGGTTTACATTAGGGAGATTGTTCGTCTCCACGGGGTGCCAGTATCTATTATCTCTGATCGGGGCACGCAGCTTACCTCGCGGTTCCGGAGAGCGGTTCGGCGAGAGTTAGGCACCCGTGTTCGGCTGAGTACGCATTTCATCCTCGGACGGACGGCCACTCCGAGAGGACTATTCGTATTCTCGAGGACATGCTTCGAGCCTCGTGTTATTGATTTCGGAGGTTCGTGGGACCGGTTTCATTAGCCGAGTTCGCCCACAATAACAGCTACCAATCTAGCATCCGGATGGCTCCGTACGAGGAGATTTGATAGGCGTTGGATGAAATTCTGAGTTTTTGAACTGCTGGTTTTTCACCCAGCTGTTGGCTTTGCAATTGCAAAGTATTTCTCGCAATTGTGAAGGGGACAGTGTAAGGCAAGGCTCGCAAATGCGAACATTGATCGCAAATGCGAAGCCCCATTGACCCAGCCTTGTTCGCAAATGCGAACAATTGTTCGCTTTTGCGAAAGTCCCCAGAACCTGCCTATGTTCGCAAATGCAAACAAATGTTCGCATTTGCGAGCCTTGCCTTACAGATTAGCTTTGCCGCCTAGCTTATCAGCCGTGCATCCACTTTTTCATGTATCTATGCTTCGGAGATACCACGGCGATCCCACACATGTGTTAGACTTCAGTACTGTCCAATTGGACAATGATCTATCTTACGAGGAGGAGCCGGTAGCCATTCTAGACCGGCAGGTTCGACAGTTGAGGTCGAAGAGTTATCCTTCTGTGCGTGTTCGGTGGAGAGGTCAGCCTCCTGAGGCATCGACCTGGGAGTCCGAGTCTGATATGCGGAGCCGCTACCCACATTTGTTTCCTGACTCAGGTACTTCTTTCTTTTGTCCGTTCGAGGACGAACCGTTGTTTTAGAGGTGGAGATTGTGACGACCCAAAGGGTCATCACTTATTTAATTAATCATTTCGAGCTTCTGAGGCATTGAAAACCTCATTCTATGTTGCCTCGATTTGCGTGCACAGTCCGGGCACAAAGCCGAAAAATATTTATGTTGAAATATGTGAAATATGTGAAAAAGTAGAAGAATTTTGATATTAATATTGATATGGTTGACTTTGGTCAACATTTTTGGTAAACGGACCCGGATCCGTGATTTGACTATTTCAGGAAAATCCGTAGTAAAATATGGAACTTGGGCGTATGCCCGGAATTGAATTCCGAGGTCTAGAACCCCAGTAAAAGAATTTTTCTCGTAAATTGTTTTCTGAAAATGTTTAAGGAAAATGAAACTGAATTTTTATTAAAAAGTACTGGTATCGGGCTCGTATTTTGGTTCCGACGCCCGGTACAGGTCATATATATTGGTTAAGCGCTTCCTGTAAAGTTTGGTTGGAAACGGACGTCGTTTGACGTGTTTCGGCCTTAAATTGGAAAGTTTGGAAATTATGAAATTTTAGAGAATTCTTGAGTTTTAAGGCTAAATTCCTTGATAATGATGTTATTTTGGTGATTTGATCGCGCGAGCAAGTTCGTATGATGTTTTTGAGTTAGTATACATATTTGGTTTGGAGCCCCGAGGGCTCGGGAGTGTTTCGGAGGTGGTTCGGGGTGTTTTCGGATTTGAAAAACACAACAGAAATTCTGCTGTTTCTGCAGGGGATTTTGTTCTATGCGATCGCATAGGTGTAGCCTGCGATCGCATAGAGCAAAGATTAGAGGTCCCAAATTCCTTCTGTGCGATCGCAATAGATCCCATGCGATCGCATAGCTTCCACTTTTCCTCCTATGCGATCGCATACCGTCCTTCGCGATCGCATAGAGTAAGACTGAGGCCCAGAATTTCCTTCTATGCGATCGCGTACCATTCCCTGCGATCGCATAGAGTAATTTCAGTTCATTCATTTCCTTCTATGCGATCGCATAAGACCTCCGCGATCGCATAGAGTAATTTTGTTGTCCCCATTTTCCTTCTATGCGATCGCATCACAGGCCCTGCGATCGCATAGAGTAAATTTTCGCCCAGTGAATTTAAGACAGAAACAGAACAGAAACGAGATAAAAATCCCATTTCTGTTCAACTCTTTTCTCCACAGCATTTTAGGCGATTTTGAGGCATTTCTTCATCAAAGTTCATTGGGTAAGTATTGTTAACTCATTTTCTTCATTTTTCATCAACATCAATCAAATCCTTAGGCTTAAACATGTATAAATTGGTTGAAAATTTGAGAAATGGGTATAGTTAGGGCTTTCAAAGAAATTGCGATTTAGACCTCGTTTTGGAGTCGAACTTAAGAACAAATTGTATATTTGAACTCATGGAAGATTGGGTGAAATTAATTTGGTTCGAAATTTGAATTTCGATTATGTGGGCTCGGGGTCGGTTTTTACTATTCCGGGCAGAATGTTGTAAAAACCATCTTTAGCAATATGAACTAGTTTGTTAAGTAGAAATGATGATATTAAATCAATTGTGTATAGATACGATTGGATTAGAGTCAAATTCAAAAGGAAAAGGCATTGCTACGGATTGAATCATTCGTAAACTTTCGAGGTAAGTGTTTGTTCTATCCTAGCTTGAGGGAATAGGATTATGTGTTATGTGTTATGTGATCGAGTGCGGTGTATGGGCTGTGGTGACGAGCATCCATACACTGGCGTCTAGTATGACCGTGAGTCGTTGGAAAATGATATTTTGAGATATATTACAGGTGAATCGTTATTGTTCTCCCTTGTTGGGACTTGTTGTGAAGATAATTATTGATTGCCCTTGATGGGACGATTTATGAATTGCTGTTTCTTTCTTTGCCCTTAACTGTGATTGTTATTTGGGTGAGGAAGAGTGATAATGCACGAGGGTGATGCCGTGCCATGTTTATTTATTTATGCACGAAGGTTAATGCCGTGCCATGTTTATTTATTGATTATGCACGAAGGATCATGCCGTGCCCTGTTATTGAACCATGTACGAAGGATCATGCCGTACTATGGATGTGAGGATGAGAGTAAAAGCACGAAGGGTGATGCCGTGTACTTTATTTGTTTGTTTGGCTGAGGATGAGAGTAAAAGCACGAAGGGTGATGCCGTGTACTTTATTTGTTTATTTGGTGAGGATGAGAGTAAAAGCACGAAGGGTGATGCCGTGCAATTGCTTGCTATTTCTTGAAGTGATATAATTCGTGTTTACATTATACTTTGTTTTCTTTGTGAAATTATTAACTGTGGTTAATTGTTGAATTCTTTAAGATATTCCTTATTGTGTTAATACTTGATTATTTCTTGTTATTTTGTGGTACACATATATATATATTGAATTGCACAGGTTTATGTGGGTGTCTGGTCCTAGGCTTGTCACTACTTCGTCGGGATAGGCCAGGCACTTACCAGCACACATGGGGTCGGTTGTGCTGATGCTACACTTCTGTGCGTTTTTGCACAGGTCCAGGTTACGATCAGGAGCAGCAGGAGCAGTAAATAGATTGCGTGGGAGTTGATCACATTTGAGACCGAGGTAGCTTGCAGACGTCCGCAGGCCCGGCGTCTCTTTCTTTATTTATGCTATTAGATGTAGTCTCTTTGTTCCGGGACAAACAGTATTATGTTATATTTCCTTCAGACTTTTATGTGTAGTATTCCATAGTAGTTTGTGAGTTGGTGACTCCACGTCTTGGGTAGAGGATTTTAGTATGATTTTCACCTTGTGAATTGTTATTTCTATTTTTATTAAACATTCCGCATTTATTTAATTAAAATTGTGTTAAAAACAGGATAGTATGAATACAATGGCTTGCCTAGCTACCACGAGTAGGCGCCATCACGATCCCGATGTTGGGGGAAAAATCCGGGTCGTGACAAAGAAGAACCAAACTAAACCTGCCTGAATGATGAGGCCTCTTGTCTGAAGAATAACCACCTCCCCGAGCAAGAGCCATCTCAACTCTGTGTGCTGCATTAGCTATCTCCTAAAATGATATGTCACTCCCCACGCCCATAGCCATCTGAAGTCTAATTGGCTGATTAAGCCCATCTATAAACCTACGAACCCGTTCCTGCTCTGTGGGAAGTATCACTATGCATGACGAGCCAAATCAACAAATCTCGTCTCATACCGAGTGACCGTCATAGTGCCCTGATGGAGGCGCTCAAACTGCCTCCGAAGTGCATCCCGCTGAGTAGCAGGGAGAAACTTCTCCAGAAATAGCTCTGCAAACTGATCCCATGATAAAGGTGGGGATCCTGCTGGTCGAGTCAAGCAATAATCCCTCCACCAAGTCTTGGCGGATCCTGAAAGCCTGAATGTACAGAAGTCAACTCCATTGGACTCCACGATCCCCATAGTCTTGAGAATCTCATGGAAACTGAATAAGAAATCCTGAGGATCCTCTGATGTGGCACTGCTGAAAGTAGTGGTAAACAGCTTGGAGAACCGATCAAGTCTCCATAAGGAATTAGAGGTCATGGCCGCTCCATCTCCCGGCATGAGCCGTGGTACCTGACTGAGTGGCCACTGCTGGCTGAACCACTGGTGCCTGAGGCTGAGGAGCTACTGGCTCCGGAGTACGAGCAATAGGAGTCTAGGCCACTCATCCAGCCTGAGAAGTGGCTGGTGCAATTGATAATAAGCTCGCTCTGGCAATGCTGTCCATAATTCCCGCTATTCTGACCAAAGCATCCCGAAAGATCCGGGGTAAATAAAGCCTCTCCTGGGACCTGAGCTGGGCCCACTGGAGCTGCTGGGACCGGAACCTCCTCGTCAATCTCAATATGAGGCTCCACCTCAGGAGTAGCTGCCTGGGGCTGAGCTCTACCCCTACCACGGCCTCTGATATGGCCTTGGCCCCTGCCCCTCACGGGAGCTGCCTGGGGCTCGGGCTGCTGGTCAGCGGACGAAGAAGCGCGTGTCCTTACCATCTGCGAAAGGACAGAATAGAAATTCAATCAGTGTTTGAGGAACAAGTCGCACGACAAGAAAGAACAAATGAGAGACTCTTTCCTAACTCAATAGACTCTGGAGGACAAGTACGGACGTCTCCGTACCTACCTCTCAAACTCTACTAAGCTTGTTCGTGAGTGGTGAGACCTATGTAACCTAGAGCTCTGATACCAACTTGTCACGACCCGGATTTTCCCCCAATATCGGGATCGTGATGGCGCCTACTCGTAGTAGCTAGGCAAGCCACTATGTTCATACTATCCTGTTTTTAATAATACTTCATAATTAATTTATCAACAAACCATAAATTTAATTAAATAAGTGCGGAAGACTTTATCGAAATAGAAATAACCAGTTTCAAGGTAAAGTCATACTGATATCCTCTAAAGTCACCAACTCACGAACTACTACTGAATACTACACATAAAAGTCTGAAAGAAATATAACATAATCTGTTTGTCTCGGATCAAAGAGACTACAACTAGTAACATAAGTAAAAGAAGAGACGTCTGGGCCTGCGGACGCCTGCAAGCTACCTCGGTCTCAAATATGATCAACTTTCACGCGAAAGATCTACTGCTGCTGCTCCTAATCGAAACCTGGACCTGTGCAAAAACGCACAGAAGTGCAGTATCAGCACAACCGACCCCATGTGCTGGTAAGTGTCAGGCCTATCCCGGCGAAATAGTGACAAGCCTAGGACCAGACACTCACATAAACCTGTGCAGTTCCATATATATGTATGCCACAAAATAATGAGAAATAACCAAGTAATAACGCAATAAGGAATATCTCAAATTAATTCAACAATTAACAACAGTTAATAAGTCCACAAGGAAAAACAAAGTATAATGGAAAAACAAGTAATATCAAATCAAGTAATAGCAAGTAGTTGCACGACATCACCCTTCGTGCTTTTACTCTCATCCTCACCAAATAAGCAAATAAAGTGTACGGCATCACCCTTCGTACTTTTACTCTCATCCTCACCAAATAAGCAAATAAAGTGTACGGCATCACCCTTCGTACTTTTACTCTCACCCTCACCAAATAAGCAAATAAAGTGTACGGCATCACCCTTCGTACTTTTACTCTCATCCTCACATCCATGGTACGGCATGATCCTTCGTACATGGTTTAATAATGAGGCACGGCATGATCCTTCGTGCATAATAAATAACATGGCACGGCATTAACCTTCGTTCATAATCAATAAAACATGGCACGGCATTAACCTTCGTGCATAAATAATAAATCAAGGCACGGCATCACCCTTCGTGCATTATCACTCTTCCTCACCCAAATAACAATCACAGTTAAGGGCAAAGAATGAAACAGTAAATCATAAACCGTTCCAACAAGGGCAATCAATAATCATCTTCACAACCAGTCCCGACAAGGGAGAACAATAACAATTCTACAACCCGGCAAGGGTTTAACAATTTATCTTCTAATATGTCTCACAACAAGTATTAACAACGACTCACGGTCATGCTAGATGCCAGTGTATGGATGCTCGTCACCACAGCCCATACAACACACTTGATCACATAACACATAGCACATAATCCTATTCCCTCAAGCTAGGATTGAACAAATACTTACCTCGAATGTTTATGAACAATTCAATCCGTGGCAATGCCTTTTCCTTTCAAATTTGGCTCCAGTCCAATCGTATCTATACACAATTGATTTAATATCATCAATACTACTCAACAAACTAATTCATAAGGCCAATTACAACTTTTACAACATTCTGCCCGGAATAGTGAATTTTGACCCCCGGGCCCGCATGGTCGGAACTCGGGGTTCGGACCAAAATCCGGTTACCCATCCCCCCACGAGTTTAAAATATATGATTTGTTTCAAAATCGGACCTCAATTCGAGGTCCAATTTCCCAATTTATGAAAAACCCTATATTCTACCAAAAACAAGAAATTCTACCATGAAAACCTTTGATTTCTATTGAAAAACATGTTAATGATATTAGGAATTGAAAGAATTAAGTAAAAAGTGACTTACAATTACTTTGAAGAAGAGGGAGTTCGTGAAAAATCGCCAATGGGTGTTTTTGGGTTGTGAAATGTGAAAAATGAAGCTGGAAATCGTGATTTACAGGTCTTTGTGTTCGCATTTGCGAACACGGGTTCGCAATTGCGAACCCCGACCAATTTTTGGAGTTTGAAAAATAAGCTAAGGATGGGAAGTTCGCATTTGCGAACTTTTGTTCGCATTTGCGAAGTCAAGGCATACTGGGAGGTTCGCATTTGCGACATAATGTTCGCATTTGCGAACAAGGCTGGCCTCTAGGGACCTTCGCATTTGCGAAGAAGGCTTCGCATTTGCGAAGCATGGCTTAACAATGAAGGCCTCGCATTTGCGAGGTTATGTTCGCATTTGCGAACCCAAGCCTTCCTGGACGCCCTTCGCATTTGCGATCAAGGGTTCGCATTTGCGAACCCTTGCCTTGATCTGTCACCTTCGCAATTGCGAGAAATGCTTCGCAATTGCGAAGCCAACAGCTGGGTGAAAAACCAACAGTGCAAAAATTCAGAAATTGAACCAACGGCCTATCAAATCTTTACCCGAGCCCCCGGGCTCCAAACCAAACATGTACACAACATCAGAAACACATTACGAACTTGTTCGTGCGATCACATCGCCAATATCACCTCGTTTTCATCAAATCATGCCTCAAGTTCATGATTTTCATACTTTTGGTTTTCAAAACATTCAAACTTGGAACTCAAGGTCCAAAACATATCAAACGACATCCAAATGTCATCAAACTTTGCAGAAAGCACATATATAATATTTAAGACTTGTACTGTGCGTCGGAACCAAAATACGAGCCCGATACCAAGGTCAATTAATTCATTATCCATTAATAATTACCTCAAAAACAATTTCACATAAAAATTCATAACTTGGGCTCTAGGCCTCATAATTCGACTCTGGACGCATGTCCAAGTCCCATATTTTTCTACGGACCTTCCGGGACCATCCAATCTCGGGTCCGGGTCCGTTTACCAATAATGTTGACCGAAGTCAACCATATCAATATTAATATCATTTTTATCCAAATTTCTCATAGAATTCGTATTTTCTATCACAAAATCTTTCCGGCTACCTGCTCGGATCGTGCACATAAATCGAGGCAATATAAAATGAGGTTTTCAAGACCTCAGAAGCTCGAAATGAGTAATGAAATAAGTGATGACCCTTTGGGTCGTCACAATTCGACTAGTAGGTTTCCTTCTCTCTAGATTCTTATATTCATTTAAAAAAAAGCTCTAACTATCAATATTGTCTTATCAAACAGGTTGGACATTTTATTGGAATTGTTGAGGAGTCACTAGCGTCATAAGATTCTAGAAACACACTACCTCTCAGAGAATTCACCAAAACATTAATGAGCATTTTTCCATTTTTTGCAGTCCATTTGTCCATAATAATGGAACAACCATAAATTTTCCATTGCGCCTTATGCTCCTCGATAATCTTATCTGCCTTTTCCACCCCATTTTTTAGACAAGGAACTCTTACTTCGTGATAGGTAGGGGGCTTCATTCCTGGGCCATATTGGCCTACGGCCTTAATGAATTCACCAAAACTATCGGTGTTGTTAGATACTTATATGTAAATAGTCCTAGTCCTATATATAGTTGGAGTAGATAATGTCCTAATCCCATATGTAGGAGTATAATATGTCCTAATCCTATATGTAGTAGGAGTAGAATATGTATTATATATAGGGCTCATTTTATCATTGTTAAAACATTGATAATATATTTTTCTCCCGTGCTTTCTCACATGGTATCAGAGCTTCAGTGAGAAAATTATCGTTGTGCGTCATTCCAGCGACATTCGGGAAGAAAGATCTCATCTCCGTGCAATTTTCCGGCAACTTCGTCTTGTTCCCAGAGTTCATCACTGCTACAGTGGTACTGTGCATATACTAGTACCACCATCCGGTCTGAAACCCTTGTGCGACCAAACCCCGAAAACTCCAATTCACCGTGCGTCTTTCCAGTTGATGACTCAAGATTTATTTGCGTTCATCTATAAATGTTCGTGAACATTGCAATTTCATAAAGAATATCTAGGCTGAAAATAGGTACATGTTTATGTGTCAAAAACTCCTTATAGACCAATATCAGAGACTCTACCTCTTCTGGTAAGACCCAATTGCCTAACCAAGTAATAATATCATAAAGAATTCATATATTGCATTTCTCTTTTTTCTAAGTTGCAGATGTCCATCCTAAATCACCACTATTTATAAGTGTGAAGTCTCATGAAATAAAAAGTAAAAACTGTATGTCAGGTATAAGTGGCACATGAAGGTGGTAACTAAAATGATACTTACCGTAGAAGATGCTGCAAACATTCTTCCGAAGCATGCAATATAAACTTCGAAAAGAATCCTGCCATGCTAGCTGCCTTTCGCTTAAAAAGTCCAGTTGCCCTAGGATTAAAAGTAAAAATTCTACAATCAGGAGGAAAGATAGCAAGCAAAAGGTAGGACTATACAGAAGAATCCAGCAAATACCTATCGTTGAAGCAAACAATGTTAAAGCTGATATAACTGAAGGCGGTAGAGGAGACTGCGGATACATCCAGGAATGCAATGACCAATGATTAGCTGCTTGGGAAACATAATTCATCTCAGGAAAGCAGGTCATCTTTTGACTCGTGGAACAATTCAAGGATGTAAACCTTGCCACCACATTGCTAGTGCCACAATTGATCAATCTATGAAACCTACAGATTATACGAGACACAATTAACCTTAAAAACACAACACCAAGGAACACAATTCAAAGTAATAAGACATGCAGCAACACTTGTCTTTCTTTTCTTTTTTTTTGGTTGTTTGGGGGGGGGGTGAGGGGACACAGTTCATGGCATGGTCACTTGGTCAGAAAAAATGTTATGTACATCTCTCACTTGTTAAATGGTTATGCCACTAGTTAAGTGACATGCCATCAAGTATTACTTTAGCATGTGATAACTTAAGAGAACTTGTAACTCTCAGGAAAGAAATTGTATACATCAGATACTGCATTATAAACCTAAAACACTTGGAGCAATATCATAAACAAGCTCTGTAACTCCAGATCCAAGCGGGACTGCAGGTATTTCAAAACATCTTTCCTTGTTGGTAGTAAAATAAACTTCCAGAGACGCACAAATTCTTTCAGGCTAAAACCAAGAGAAAACAGATTCCTTATAAGTTGTAACAGGAGCTCAACATTTCATGAGTTCAACTAAGGAATGCAATGCATATGGACAGTTTTTCCAACAAATAAATGTAGACATGCGTCTATATTAAAATGGCTCATTATATAACAAAATCAATCATGCCATCACTCACCAGTTGATGGAAGATGCAGACACAACTCGTATATTAGTTTTCATCGTCAGATCCAACGGGGTCCTCTTACATAGGACATGGAGTTCTGAGGAGAAAATTTTTGACCTTGAACCACCATCTGGTTCAGAGGATTCAGCAGGTTTAGCAGAAGCAACTTGATGATCATGGGTAGCCAGTCCTCTTAAGGCTTTATCCTATCAATAGAAGATAAACGGTTAATCTTAGCTTTATCCAAGTATAAAGAGCTGTGAAAAAAAAAGTATATAGAGCAATTTAAGAGGATAGATGCTGGCAATAGTAAGTACCATATTGATAGTAGACAAGCCATGTGCATCTACACCACCCAATGATAGCTCAGTGACGCTGCGGAAGGTATTTTCATTGCACCTTTGACTTGTTCTACAAGTTTTGGTTGCACAATCTTTTCCACTTACAGTTGAAGCAAGAAAGGCTTCCGGGCTTTTCATGACAATATATGAAAAAATCATTAAATGAGAAGAAAGAAGATACAACAGACAATACATTCCTACAAATTTTTTATACTATTCTACATAATTACCATTTCAATTGCTGTTGATTCTCAGCAGGAAATTCTGAAGGCACAGAAGATTTTTTAATACTACCACTTTGCTCTTCTGGAAAACTTTCCTGCCAGAGAGAAGAAATAAAGATACATAATTAGTGAGGGAAACACACAAAAAGAAGCCGGTCGAAGCATTTGCTGAATTACATAGATTCCAAATAAAAGTACCACGACAATAAGTAAACTAACCTTGACACTTTCTTTCCTCGAAATCAAATTTAGCTTGATGCTGTTTTTTCTGACAGGAAATAGCTCGTCCACACGAGTATCAATATATTTTGGGTTCTTCGATACATCAGATCTCTTGGGCCCTGGAAAACACCATTGCTTTCAAACAAGTGGATGGACTTTGTTAGTTGCACTTAAAAAGTTATAAGAGAAATGGAAACAAAAAGTACCTCATAGAGCCACCAATTGGGGCTGATGATTCCTCCACAAGTTGCATAGTATTCTTTCTCTTCAATTGCTCTCCCTGTCATATTCAGTGTCAAAGGCAAAATTGAAGAAAAGCGCCAAGGTTTACTATATCTACAAAGATGCAATTTAAATTTTCCAAGTCACATTTCATGACTATCCATACTAACTTTCTTATATTATTCTTAATCACCAACATATTCATTTATATCGCTTCCTTAACAAATAAAATTCACTTGGAAATTATATTTACTGCCTAGTGTGCACTCTTCAAGACAAAGCATATGGGCGATGAGGCACACGCCTTAACATCCTTATGCCCGCACCAATGTGCCATATAAGCAAAGCCACCAAGGGCCTATGCTGCATCCTTCAGAGCTAAGCATGGCCCCAGCGAGCTTTTACAATAATAGTCATTCACACATGTTGAAAGCCAATACGCACCTCCATATATACCCCATGTATTAACAAATAAAAGCACTTTGAAAAGGCAATACATGTGAAAATCACACACCATCTTCACATGACTAACATAAATATCGCATGTATGTCCGCAATATCAGACGGGAAATGATAACATGACATGAGCTAAGGCACGTTCTTTTGCATATAGCACTACAAGATTATTCAGTGAGCATCTCAATTGATCATACCACGAGAAGAGAAAGTTAGTCATGCTTTGAAAGTAGAACCTACTCAATGTAAAGAATACAACCACCCCAAAGCAATTACTCAACTTTCATTGCACTCCAGGTAGGCTTAAAATTGGAAGGAAAAGGTTACCATTTATCAATAGTTTGAATGCACATCAAATTAAAGTAATATTAAATCATTTAAGAGACCATTAAATTTTCCTTTTCTTTGATTTGCTAGCTAAACTTAAATGTTTACACTCTCTGATCGACTTTCTGTAAACAATTCTGGAAATAATACGCAACTCTAACTTCTTCATCCTCCCTCAGCAGACACATGTACACAAACCAGAAGATATTCCCCATCAAATTATGCTGCTGAACCATTTTTTCTTACCACCCCTCTATTCTTTTATCCCTACCTGGACACACATAAACAATCTCAGATGACATGCACAATCCCTGTTACAGCTGCACCAATAAGTCAAATGCAGGCAGCCTTATTATCCATTGTAATAGATAGAGATGAACCCATCTCCTTCCATAAACTTCTCCTCACAAAGTATATGATCTAAACAGAGATATGGATGTTTGCAGGATTGCTTTTAAAAGCAAGTACAGATTGGAGAAGTAACATTCATTCAACTACTTCTCCAAATATCCTTCAATTGCGGTGCATCAGGCCTCATGTATTTTTAGTGCTCACAGCTACAAGGGTGTGGTGTCTTTGGTGGTTGTAGAGAAAGATGCTCATGGATGCCCATAGTGAGAGATTTGTTCTACTTACACAATTCAACTATATTGTAGTAAGAGTTTCTTTCAAAATCAAAGCAACGCACCCTATGAACTGATATGGATAGTACAATGGAAGAATGAAATAATGTTCAGAGTTTAAATTTTCTGCACTTACATGGATAATGTAAAACTGTTTTACGCAATTAGGTTATGATCACTATGAAGGGGAGCCTTGGCATAACTGGTAAAGCTGCTACCATGTGACCTAGAGGTCACGGGTTAGAGCCGTGGAAACAGCCTCTTGCAGAAATGCAGGGTAAGGCTGCGTGCTATAGGCCCTTGTGGTTCGGCCCTTACCGGAATCCCGCACATAGCGGGAGTTTAGAGCATCGGGCTGCCCTTTTTAGGTTTTGATCACTACATCATGTGACTATCCACAATAAGTCTAGTCTGGTAGCTTGAAAATAAAATAAATAACTTACTATAGTAGGTAGGTTTAATTGCAGAGTACAAAGTATAATATAAAAAACTTTTTGTATTGTAAGTGAATATAAGTTAAAATCTTGGTTTCAATATAGGTAAGGAGGTTACTAACCATTCCATCTTCCATTTTATGTGATTAGTTTGACTAGGCACAGAATTTACAGACATACTTTTGAAACTAGTTAACTAAAACAACGCATAAATATTTGTGTGGCTAACTCATCTCATTAAAGGTAAAATAAAAAGTTTATAGTTAAATTATTTCTAAATACATAAAGATAATCATCTCATACAAGGACCAATTGATGGACAAGTGAGAGAGGTTATACATACTGGGCCTAACTAACAAATGCTCTCTTCAGCCACAAAGTAATCACATAATCTCTCATTCTTATGTTCATCTCATTTAAATTACATATATATCCATAAAGAATTCTACTTTAATATTTAAAAAGTTGATTAAAAATAAATCGGGAAAAGAGGTACTCACGCGTAACTCAGATGGAGTTTTTCGTTTCATTGTGGTGGTAGTGACCTTAGAACCACCCCCCCACCAAACTTAAGTGCATTTGATGGATGTACGGGACCCCCAGCAGCAACCTTCGCCATCTTCTCTAACTTCAACTAAAATAGCTTCTTCAGATATCACACATCAAAAAGAAAAACACAGAAATCAGATACCAAAAAATGGTCAACAAATATTATCGTAATATACGTGATGTTAATATATCGTAATATACATATTTTATATGTTTTTATTGGAATTCAATGGATTTAGGGCAGTGAAACAATAGCGATTTACCTAAGATTTAATCAAAACCTAAGAATCATACAAGTTCCGAATCATTAGTGATTGCCCTAAATACAAAAGGGTGAATCTGCGGCTTCGGAGAGAGGCTGAGCCGCGTAGAAGTGATGTTTCCGGTGGGGTAGGGGGTGAGTTTTGGGGAAGAGGAGAAGTGAAGTGGGAAAATAAAAAGGGGGAGAGGGGAATTTTTGGGGATTTGAACAATTTCAATTTCCCTCGCAACTGTTCGGGCTGACGGCAGCGGCCCGGGTATGGGGCGATAATTTCGGTTAAACTGCCCGCTCCATGTTATTTTTCTAGCCATTCCATTGCATGAATATATATCTATCTATTTATATTCATATTTATAGTTATCTATTTATTTATATTTGTTCTATAGTATTATAAAAGCAAGAATAAATTAGACTAGGCTTCACTTATTTGCAAATAAACTGATAATTAGGATTTGAAATAAACTATGACATTGCGACTTTAATGTTCCAATAATCTATTATTTTTTTTATAATTAGTAAATCTAAATACCACACAAATTGGGAAAAAATAACTGAACAATGCATTTGCATCCAAAAAGAAGAAGATACGAAGTATTTGTTGTCCAAGAAGAAGTAAGCACAAAGCTTACATAATATTTTAAAAATGTAGTCCACTTTACAACATAGAATAATAAGAATTATTTGAATTTGAGATGAGGTTTTTTACTGATTTTTTATTTTTGAAAATACCATGTAAAGAAATAAAACAGTAAAAATATTACTATAATATTTAGATATAATGTGTTCAAATAATTAAGAAAATATTTTTCTATAATTAAATTAAAATTTTAAAAATGTAAAATTATTTCTATTATAGGTGTTTACTAATGATAATTAAAAATTAAATTTGTATATTTAAATTTTAAAAAAAATTAAATGCATTTAATACAAAAATTATTATAAAAGAACTCAATATATTTGAAACGTAATAATCAAATAACTTATGTATTAACATTTTAGACCAATTTAAAGTTACAATTTAAAATAAAATATGATACTATTATTTTTGGTTGTAGGTAAAATATTAATATAAGAACTATTAAAATTTATAATAGGGAAGATATGTATTTAAAAAAAGGTAATGAGAGGATATTTGTCACGACCCTAGTTCACCAATCGTGAACATGTCGTGATGTCACCCAGTCCCCACGACTAGGTAAGCCTAACTTGTTGCGGAATATACACGCTATGAATACTTAAATAAGAAACAACGGAAAGATAGCATAAAAAGATATGTAGTCCGTGCCGCTTGGCACATACATCCGTCAACACACTGTATAAAACACTACCAAGACCCGAAATCCCACGGGTAACATAGACTACAAGAGAATATACAACCGTGGCTCTATGTGTGAAGAGTATCTAACAACGAAATGAAGGAAAAATGTCTGCTAATACTATCAGAATAGAAGGAAAGCCTCCGGATCCGCGGACGTAGCAGATCATACCTCGAGGTTTCCCAAAACGCTGCGGAATCACCTAGTACAAGCCTGTCCTGATGTACCTGGATCTGCACAACAAAAGTGTGCAGAAGAGTAGCATGAGTACACCACGGCGGTACTCAGCAAGTGCCAAGCCTAACCTCGATGGAGTAGTGACGAGGAAGGTCGGGGCCCTACTGAGAAAACAATAATATAATGATGATAACAATAATAAGCAGTTTCAATGATAATAATTCCGAAATAACAAAAATAAAATGATTACTGCAACCGTCTACAATTAAACTAACAAGTAACCAATCTCAATTAAACAAGTCCAGGACCTGTGGGAATTGAACCCACATTCCCATTGACAGTACCCATGGGTCTCCGGGAATCGAACCCGCAGCCCATGTCTCAGTAAATCTCAGGATCTCCGGGAATCGAACCCGCAGTCCACATCTCAATAAATCTCGGGATCTCCGGGAATCGAACCCGCAGTCCACATCTCAATAAATCTCGGGATCTCCGGGAATCGAACCCGCAGTCCACATCTCAATAAATCTCAGGATCTCCGGGAATCGAACCCGCAGTCCACATCTCAATAAATCTCAGGATCTCCGGGAATCGAACCCGCAGTCCACAACAATATCACTCCGGGTCTCTCGGAATCGAACCCACAGCCCTGGGATCTCCGGGAATTGAACCCACAGTCCACAAACACAGCAAATAAAGGAATACACAGAGAGAATATAATATGCTTAACTATAACTTCACCGAAAAAATAGTGCCAATAATTATCAAGAAGCTCAAGTAAGACAATTAGGCAAGTAGACAGTTAAATACTACCTAATCATGCTTTTCTAACTACTACTGGGTAAGAATATCGAATGAACAGCTAAAAGCAGTAATATCACTCATCGAACATTTCAAGTATGGTGTGTGTTACAACAACCAGCATGTACACGCCCGTCACCTCGCGTACAAGGCATTTAAACTATCACATAATATCCTAGGGGTGAAAGTTCCCCCACACGAGGTTAGACAAGCCACTTACCTCGACTCCGGTACAAAACCGCTATGAGACAACTCTCTTGCCGCGAATGTCGGCCTCCACAAGTGTAGTATCTGATAAAAATCAATAGAATCACATCAAAATAGGCCAATTGGGCATTACCCAATCAAAATAACTCAAAATACACCAAAACCCACAAGTTGCCAAAACCCGACTTTCGGTACCCTTATCGAAAAATCACGGAAGCTATATATTAGGGTTCCTTATCTCAATACGAATCCGTGCATATAAAATTTATCGAAATCGGATTCCATTTGCCCATTCAAATCAAAGGTTTTGAAAAATTTAGGCCTAGGGCTCAAACCCACCTTTAATCTTCTACTTTCAGTGAAATAAATCACGGATTTCATGATAAACTAATGAATTAACGTCAAGAAACCTACCCCTGATGATTTCCCGATGATATCCCAGCGTTTCCCCTACAATTTCCTCTCTTGGAGCTCAAAAATGGCATTTTTGGGTATGGGGGTCGCGGGTTGACTGTTCTGGTTTTAATATTTTCTGAATGAAGTTTTACCCTTCGCGTTCGCGTCCTCACCATCGCGAACGCGATGCATTGCCAACAAGACCCTTCGCGAACGCAGACACTCATCACGCGTTCGCGTTGAAGAAAAAGTCCCAGTCTCTAACATTTGATCTACGCGTTCGCGTTCTCACCATCGCGAACGCGATGCCTCTCGAACCAACCCTACGCGAACGCGTCCACACCATCGCGAACGCGATGCCTCTCAAACCAGCCCATCGCGAACGCGGCCAGTACCGTCGCGAATGCGATGCTCTACCAGCTGACCCTACGTGAACGCGGGCCAGGCCACGCGGACGCGATGACCAAAAGGTCTGCTGCACAGCTGCTGCAATTTTCTGCAGGTTTTCAAGGCTTCAAAATGCCCGTTTGATGGTCCGAATTCATCCCGAGGCCCCCGGGACCCCAACGAAAACCACCAACATATTCCAAAACACGATACGAACTTGTTCCAATCATAAAAACACGTCTAACAACATCAAAACCCATAATTCACATCGAATTCAAGCCTAAATTTCTTAAAACTTGCCGAATTGCACATTCGATCTAAAACCCGACCAAACGACGTCCGAATGACCTGAAAATTTGCGGACATATCCAAAATCACATAACGAAGCTCGAAAAATTGTCGGAATTCCATTCCGACCCCCGGATCAAAATCTCATCTATCGTTCGGATTCGCCAAAATTTCAAACTTCGGCATTTCAAGCCTAATTGAGCTACGGACTTCCAAAATACATTCCGAACACGCTCCCAACCCCGAAATCACCTAACGGATCTAATGGAACCATCAGATTTCCGTTCCGAGGTCGTCTTAACACTGTTCCGGTTATGGATCATTTTCTAACTTTAAAGCTCTCATTTAGGGACTAAGTGTCCCAAAATCTCCAAATTTCAGAACTGACTCTCCCGGCAAACCACAATAGCAGAAATGAACTTAGGGAAACAGTTAAATTGGGGATTGGGGCGTAATTTTCTAAAACGACCGGCCGGGTCGTTACATCTTCCCACACTTAAAAGATTCGTTCGTCCTCGAACGAGCATAGAAAACATACCTGGAGTAGTGAAAAGATGAGGGTACTGGCTGCGCATATCCTGCTCAGTCTCCCAAGTCGCCTCCTCGACCGGCTGGCCCCGCCACTGAACCTTTACCGAAGCGATGTTCTTTGACCTTAGCTTTCTGACCTGCCTGTCTAGAATGGCTACCGGCTCCTCAACATAAGACAGATCCTTGTCTAGCTGAACAGAAGTGAAATCCAACACATGCGACGGGTCACCATGGTATCTCCGGAGCATGGAGACATGAAATACGGGGTGAACTCCAGCTAGACTAGAAGGTAAGGCTAACTCATAGGCAACCTCCCCAATACGCCTAAAAATCTCAAAAGGGCCAATAAATCTAGGACTCAGCTTCCCTTTCTTCCCAAACCTCATAACGCCCTTCATGGGCGAGACTCGAAGCAGAACCCGCTCACCAACCATAAAAGCCACATCGCGAACCTTCTTGTCCGCACAACTCTTCTGTCTAGACTGGGCTGCACGAAGTCTGTCCTGAATCACCTTGACCTTGTCCATAGCCTCCTGAACCATATCAGTACCTAGCAACCTGGCCTCGCCCGGCTCAAACCAACCCACGGGAGACCCGCACCTCCTACCATATAGGGCCTCATACGGCGCCATCTGAATACTAGGCTGGTAGCTATTGTTATAAGCAAACTCCGCCAGTGGCAAGAAGTGATCCCATGAACCTACAAACTCAATCACGCACGCACGGAGCATATCCTTCAAAATATGAATAGTGCGTTCGGACTGCCCATCAGTCTGGGGGTGAAAGGCTGTGCTCAGCTCTACCCGAGTACCTAACTCCTGCTGTACGGCTCTCCAGAACCGTGAAGTGAACCGAGTGCCTCTATCCGAAATGATGGAAACTGGAATACCATGCAGCCGAACTATCTCCCTGATATAGATCTCCGCCAGTCGTTCCGATGAATAAGCAGTGCTCACCGGTATAAAATGGGCGGACTTGGTCAGCCGATCCACAATGACCCAAATGGAATCAAACTTCCTAACCGTCCGTGGAAGTCCAGATACAAAGTCCATGGTGATGCGCTCCCATTTCCACTCTGGAATCTCAATCTGCTGCATCAATCCACCCGGACGCTGATGTTCATACTTCACTTGCTGGCAGTTGAGGCATCTAGAAACATAATCAACTATATCCCTCTTCATCCGCCTCCACCAGTATTGCTGTGTCAAGTCCTGATACATTTTCGCGGCACCCGGATGGATGGAATACCGCAAACTATGAGCCTCCGCTAGAATCAGCTCTCGAAGATCATCTACATTGGGCACACAGATACGCCCCTACATCCTCATGACTCCATCATCCCCGATGGTAACAGCTCGAGCATCACCACGCCAAACTCTATCCTGAAGGACAAGCAAATGAGGGTCGTCAAACTGACGCTCCCTGATGCGGTCAAATAGAGAAGACCGAGAAACCACACAAGCCAGAACCCGGCTGGGCTCCGAAAGATCCAGTCTAACAAACTGCCTGGCTAAAGCATGAACATCCATCGCCATAGGCCTCTCCGAAGCTGGTAGATATGCCAAACCCCAAACTCTTCGCCCGACGACTCAAGGCATCGGCAACCACATTAGCCTTGCCCGGATGATAGAGAATAGTAATATCATAGTCATTCAGTAGCTCCAACCATCTCCTCTGACGCATATTCAGGTCCTTCTGCTTAAGCAAGTGCTGCAAGCTCCGGTGATCAGTGTAGATCTCACAAGGAACCCCATATAAGTAATGACGCCAAATCTTCAAGGCGTGAACAATGGCAACTAGCTCCAAATCATGAACAGGGTAATTCTTCTCATGCACCTTCAGCTGTCTCGATGCGTAGGCAATCACCCTACCGTCCTGCATCAATACCGCACCGAGTCCAACCCGTGAGGCATCACAATATACCGTATAGAACCCCAAACCGGTAGGCAACATCAATATAGGGGCCGAAGTCAAGGCTTTCTTGAGCTTTTGAAAGCTTGCCCCACACTCCTTTGTCCACTGAAAAAGGGGTACCCTTTTGGGTCAATCTGGTCATAGGTGCTGCAATCGAAGAGAACCCCTCTACGAAACGACGGTAATAGCCCGCCAAATCAAGGAAACTGCGAATCTCAGTAGCGGAGGAGGGTCTAGGCCAACTCTGCATGGCCTCTACCTTCCTCGGATCTACTCGAATACCATCACTCGACACCACGTGGCCCAAAAATGCCATTGAACTCAACCAGAATTCACATTTAGAGAACTTGGCATAAAGCTGCTTCTCCCTCAGAATCTGAAGCACTATCCTCAAATGCTGCTCGTGCTCTTCCCTACTCCAGGAATATACCAGAATATCATCAATGAAGATAATCACGAACGATTCCAGATAAGGCCTGAACACACTGTGCATCAAATGCATAAAGGCCGCTGGGGCATTAGTCATCCCAAAAGACATCACGAGGAACTCATAGTGACCATACCGAGTCCTGAAGGCAGTCTTCGGGATATCCTGGCTCCCGAATCTTCAGCTGGTGATACCCAGAGCGCAAATCAATCTTAGAAAACACCCGTGCGCCCTGTAGCTGGTCAAATAAATCATCAATACGGGGCAAAGGATACCGGTTCTTCACTGTAACCTTGTTCATCTAACGATAGTCAATACACATACGCATAGAACCATCATTTTTCTTCACAAACAATACAGGAGCACCCCAAGGCGAAACACTGGGTCGAATGAAACCTTTACCCAATAACTCCTGTAACTGATCCTTCAACTCCTTCAACTCAGGAGGAGCCATACGATACGGTGGAATAGAAATGGGCCGAGTGCCCGGCAACAAGTTAATAGCAAAATCAATATCTCTATCGGGCGGCATGCTCGGAAGATCAGCTGGAAATACATCAGCAAAGTCACGTACCACAGGAACGGAATCAATAGAGGGAGTGTCAATACCGACGTCCCGCACATAGGCTAGATAAGCAGCACACCCCTTCTCAACCATACGCTGAGCTTCTGAGAAAAGAAATAACACGGCTAGGGGTGTGATCTAAAGTACCACTCCACTCAATACGTGGAATGCCCGGCATAGCCAGCGTCACGGTCTTGGCGTGACAATCAAGAATAGCATAATGGGGCGACAACCAGTCCATGCCCAGAATAATATCAAAATCGACCATCCCGAGCAACAATAGATTCGCTTTGGTCTCAAAATCACAAATGGTAACCAAACATGACCGATATACACGGTCCATAGCCAAAGAATCACCCACCGGAGTGGAAACATAAATGGGAGCACTCAAAGAATCCCGAGGCACACCCATATGAGAAGCAAAGTAAGAAGACACATATGAAAAAGTGGAACCAGGGTCGAATAGAACCGATGCCTCCCTGTGACTAACCAGGATAATACCTGTGATAACAGAACCAGATGCAACAGCCGCAGCGTGATCAGGAATAGCATAGAATCTGGCCTGTCCCCCCTCTCCAGGGCGGCCTCTGGAACCCTGACCCCCGCCCCTGGCTGGCTGGGCAGGTGGAGTGGCAGCTGGAGCTGGAATGATAGCCTGCTGGCCCTGAGAACTACGCTGAGGCTGCAAAGACTGATGAGGTGCTCCCCTCCTACGCCCGGGGCACTCCCTAACCAGATGGCGAGTATCCCCGCACTCAAAGCAAGCTCTGGGGGGACGCGGTGGCTGAGACTGACCGGCCTCACCCCCACTAGTCTGACCCCTGGAAGTACCCCGCACAGGAGGTACACTAGAAATTGGGGGAGCATAATAAGGCTCCTGAGGTGCTGGAAGAGCTGGAGTACTACTGGCTGCTGGCAATGCAGAATAAACTGGACGACCGGAATAACCCCTGCCAAAATGACCGGCTGCTGAAGTGCGGGCACCACAGAAATGGCCCGACTCACGAGACCTCTTGGCCTCTCTCTCTCCCCGCTCTCTAGGGAGCATACTCTCGATCCTCCTGGCAATGCTAACTGCCTGCTGATAAGATATATCTGTCTCCAACTCTCTGGCCATGCTGGATCGGATCGGATCGGCGGAATAAGGCCCTCAATAAATCTCCGCACTCTCTCCCGAACCGTGGCTTCCAAAGCCGGTGCATGCCTGAGCTAAAGTGGTATACATACTCATGAACTAGGCCAGGGTCTCTTGTAGTGCTGGAGTAGTAGCAGCTGTAGTCGGTGTACCAGGTGCCTGCGCTCCAACCTGGTACCTCCGCGGCAGCGCGCACGGGTGCTGTGGCTGCACCTCGGGCACATCTTCGTCCTCTACCTAGGCCCCGGCCTCTGACGGTGGCAACAGGGGGCGCGGGTACCTGATCGTCGCGGGTAGCTCGTGTCCTCACCATCTGTGAGAGAATAGAAAGCAATAGTTTAGATTTTTGATGCCAAAAATATCGCACGACAAGGAATCCAAAAGAAATGAAGAGTTTCCTAAACAGTTACATAGCCCCTCGTAGATAAATACAGACGTCTCCGTATCGATCAGCGAGACTCTAAGTAACCGGTCTGTGTCCCGTGACTCCTATGAACCTAGAGCTCCGATACCAACTTGTCACGACCCTAGTTCACCAATCGTGAACATGTCGTGATGGCACCCAGTCCCCACGACTAGGTAAGCCTAATTCGTTGTGGAATATACAAGCTATGAATACTTAAATAAGAAACAGCAGAAAGATAGCATAAAAAGATATGTAATCCGTGCCGCTTGGTACATATATCCGTCAACACAATGTATGAAATGCTACCAAGATCCGGAATCCCACGGATAACGCAGACTAAAAGAGAATATACAACTGTGGCTCTATGTGTGAAGAGTATCTAACAACGAAATGAAGGAAAATGTCAACTAATACTATCAGAATAGAAGGAAAACCTCCGGATCCGCGGACGTAGCAGATCATACCTCGATGTCTCCCAAAGTGCTGCTGAATCACCTAGTATGAGCCTATTCTGATGTACCTGGATCTGCACAACAAAAGTGAGCATAAGAGTAGCACGAGTACACCACGGCGGTACTCAGTAAGTGCCAAGCCTAACCTCGATGGAGTAGTGACGAGGAAGGTCAGGGCCCTACTGAGAAAACAATAATATAATGATGATAACAATAATAAGCAGTTTAAATGATAATAATTCCGAAATAACAAAATAAAATGATTACTGCAACCGTCTACAATTAAACTAACAAGTAACCAATCTCAATTAAACAAGTCCAGGACCTGTGGGAATTGAACCCACATTCCCATTGACAGTACCCATGGGTCTCCGATAATCGAACCCGCAACCCATGTCTCAGTAAATCTCAGGATCTCCGGGAATCGAACCCGCAGTCCATGTCTCAATAAATCTCAGGATCTCCGGGAATCGAACCCGCAGTCCACATCTTAATAAATCTCAGGATCTCTGGGAATCGAACCCGCAGTCCCCATCTCAATAAATATCAGGATCTCCGGGAATCAAACCCGCAGTCCACAACAATATCACTCCGGGTCTCTGGGAATCGAACCCACAGCCCTGGGATCTCCGGAATTGAACCCGCAGTCCACAAACACAGCAAGTAAAGGAATACACAGAGAGAATATAATATGCTTAACTATAACTTCACCGATAAATAGTGCCAATAATTATCAAGAAGCTCAAGTAAGACAATTAGGCAACTAGACAGTTAAATACTACCTAATCATGCTTTTCTAACTACTACCGGGTAAGGATATCGAATTAATAGCTAAAAGCAGAAATATCACTCATCGAACATTTTAAGTAAAGTATGTGTTCAACAACCAGCACATGTACACGCCCGCCACCTCGCGTACAAGGCATTTAAACTATCACATAATATCCTAGGGGTGAAAGTTCCCCCATACGAGGTTAGACAAGCCACTTACCTCAACTCCGGTACAAAACCGCTATGAGACAACTCTCTTTCCGCGAATGTCGGCCTCCACAAGTGTAGTATCCGATAAAAATCAATAGAATCACATCAAAATAGGCCAATTGGGCATTACCCAATCAAAATAACTCAAAATACACCAAAACCCACAAGTTGCCAAAACCCGACTTTCGGTACGCTTATCAAAAAATCACGGAAGCTATATATTCGGGTTCCTTATCTCAATATGAGTCCGTGCATATAAACTTTATCGAAATCGAATTCCGTTTGCCCATTCAAATCAAAGGTTTTCAAAAATTTAGGCCTAGGGCTCAAACCCACCTTTAATCTTCCATTTTTAGTGAAATAAATCACGGATTTCATGATAAACTAACGAATTAAGGTCAAGAAACTTACCCCCGATGATTTCCCGATGATATCCCGGTGTTTCCCCTTCAATTTCCTCTCTTGGAGCTCAAAAATGGCGTTTTTGGGTATGGGGGTCGCGGGTTGACTGTTCTGGTTTTAATATTTTCTGACTGAAGTTTTACCCTTCGCATTCGCGTTCGCGTCCTCACCATCGCGAACGTGATGCATTGCCAACAAGACCCTTCGCGAACGCAACACTCATCACGCGTTCGCGTTGAAGAAAAAGTCCAAGTCTCTAACATTTGATCTACGCGTTCGCGGCCTCACCATCGCGAACGCGATGCCTCTCGAACCAACCCTACGCGAACGCGTCCACACCATCGCGAACGCGATGTCTCTCGAACCAGCCCATCGCGAACGCGTCCAGTACTGTCGCGAACGCGATGCTCTACCAGCTAACCCTACGCGAACGCGGGCCAGGCCACGCGGACGCGATGACCAAAAGGTCTGCTGCACAGCTGCTGCAATTTTCTGCAGTTTCAAAGTTCCAAAATGCCCGTTTGATGGTCCGAATTCATCCCGGGGCCCCCGGGACCCCAACGAAAACCACCAACATATTCCAAAACACGATACGAACTTGTTCCAATCATAAAAACACGTCTAACAACATCAAAACCCATAATTCACATCGAATTCAAGCCTAAATTTCTTAAAACTTTCCGAATTGCACATTCGATCTAAAACCCGATCAAACGACGTCCGAATGACCTGAAAATTTGCGGACATATCTAAAATCACATAACGAAGCTCCAGAAATTGTCGAAATTCCATTCCGACCTCCGGATCAAAATCTCATGTGACGACCCAAAAGGTCATCACTTATTTTATTAATCATTTCGAGCTTCTGAGGCCTTGAAAACCTCATTCTATGTTGCCTCAATTTACATGCACGATCCGGGCATGTAGCCGGAAAGGTTTTGTGATAGAAAATATGAATTCTATGAGAAATGTGCATAAAAATGATATTAATATTGATATGGTTGACTTTGGTCAACATTTTTGGTAAACGGACCCGGACCCGTGATTTGACGGTCTCAGAAAATCCGTAGAAAAATATGGAACTTGGGCGTATGCCCGGAATTGAAATCCGAGGTCTAGAACCCCGGTAAAAGAATTTTTCTGTTAAATTGTTTTCCGAAAATGTTTAAGGAAAATGAAACTGAATTTTGATTAAAAAGTACTGGTATCGGGCTCGTATTTTGGTTCCGACGCCCGGTACAAGTCATATATGTTGGTTAAGCACTTCCTGTAAAGTTTGGTTGAAAACGGACGTCGTTTGACGTGTTTCGGCCTTAAATTGGAGGTTTTGGAAATTATGAAATTTGAAAGAATTCTTGAGTTTTAAGGCTCAATTCATTGATTTTGATGTTATTTCGGCGATTTGATCGCTCGAGCAAGTTCGTATGATGTTATTGAGTTAGTGTGCATAATTGGTTTGGAGCCTCGAGGGCTCGGGTGAGTTTCGGTGGTTCGGGGTGGTTTTAGACTAGGAAAAACTGCAGAAAATCTGCAGCAGACATTCCTTCTTCGCGTTCGCGTCCACCTGGTCGCGTTCGCGAAGGCTTCTCTTTCTTCTTCTACGCGTTCGCGTCCTTTGGATCGCGTTCGCGTACAACAACATGGACCCCAGCCTTTTTCCTCTACGCGTTCGCGTGAAGGCTCCCGCGTTCGCGGAGCCTGGCCTGCCTCTTCTACGCGTTCGCGTAAGGCATCACGCGTTCGCGTAGGCCAAATTGTAAGCCCCCAGATTTCTTCTACGCGTTCGCGACCGTGTCCACGCGAACGCGATGCCCATTTCTGTCCAACCCTTCGCGAACGCGACACAGTGCACGCGAACGCGAAGGGTAAATTTCCGCCCAGTGAATTAATACACAAAACAGAACACTTACGGGATTTTATCCCATTTTCACAAACCTCTCCCTTCTCCACAGCTTCTTGGGCCATTATTGAGCAATCCTTCTTCATACTTCTTGGGTAAGTAATTTTTGACTCGTTTTCTTTGTTTCCTATCAATATTATTTGAATTCCTAGGCCTAAATATGTGTAAATTGGTAGAAAAATTAGAGAAATGGGTATAGGTAGGGTTTTCAAAGAAATTGCGATCTAGACCTCGTTTTGGTGTCAAACTTAAGAACAAATTGTATATTTGAACTCATGGAAGATTGAGTGAACTTATGTTGGTTCGAAACTTGAGTTTCGATTATGTGGGCCAGGGGTCGATTTTTACTATTCCGGGCAGAATGTTGTAAAAACCATATTTAGCAATATGAACTAGTTTTTTAAGTAAAATTGATGATATTAAATCAATTGTGTATAGATACGATTGGATTGGAGTCAAATTCGAAAGGAAAAAGTATTTCTACGGATTGAATCGTTCGTAAACTTTCGAGGTAAGTGTTTGTTCTATCCTAGTTCGAAGGAATAGGAATTTAGTTATTAATAAATTGTTGATTAAGAGTTATTGGTGTGACACCGGTAATGGAGATGAATTGTTAAAATTATTATCAATTATTGGTTTAAAACCGGTAATTATAAATATTGTTGATGCAGAGATTATTGGCTAAATGCCGGTAATATATATATTTATGAATTGGGATCGTGTGGCGCGCCGACCACTTATATATTTATGAATTGGGATCGTGTGGCACGCCGACCACTTATATAATAAGAAATGGGATCGTGTGGCACGCCGACCACAAAGTGATTTAAATCTCGGCATTAGCCATAGTTGCCGGTAGCCTATTGATATATTTGGGAGCGGGTGGTACGCCTACCACAAGATGTAGTTACCTGTGATAGTTGGGAGCGGGTGGTACGCCTGCCACGAGATATGAAATGAGAAAGGAATTGAGACATGAAAGTAAGATTTATTCTGTTGATTATATTAGTCTGGATATCACGAGTTATTGACTATTATTTCAGAGCAGAGTCTTTCCTTATATATATATATATATATATATATATATATATATATATATATATATATATATATATATATATATATATATATATATATATATATATATATATATATATATATATATATATATATATATATATATATATATATATATATATATATATATATATATATATATATATATATATATATATATATATATATATATATATATATATATATATATATATATATATATATATATATATATATATATATATATATATATATATATATATATATATATATATATATATATATATATATATATATATATATATATATATATATATATATATATATATATATATATATATATATATATATATATATATATATATATATATATATATATATATATATATATATATATATATATATATATATATATATATATATATATATATATATATATATATATATATATATATATATTCTTAGAAGTTCGGGAGTATTGTGACACCAGTCTTGGGTAGTGTATCATGTTTGGGTTTTCTTTATCATATTTGACTAAGTCTTCCGCTAAGTTTGATTATTCCGCTGTAATTTATATGTTTATAATAATAAGTCTTAATAAGAATTTGGTAATTAATGGAGGTGTAATTAATATTTGGCTTGCCTAGCTTCCATTTAGTAGGCGCCATCATGACCCCCGATGGTGGGAAATCCGGGTCGTGACAAGTTGGTATCAGAGCCCTAGGTTGCACAGGTCTCACAACTCATGGAGCTACTGACCTCCAAAATACATTCCGAACATGCTCCCAACCCCAAAAACACCTAATGGGAGCTAATGGAACCATCGGATTTCCGTTCCGAGGTCGTCTTAACACTGTTCCGGTTACGTACCATTTTCTAACTTTAAAGCTCTCATTTAGGGACTAAGTGTCCCAAAATACTCCAAATTTCATAACCGACTCTCCCGGCAAACCACAATAGCAGAAATGAACTTAGGGAAACAGTTAAATTGGGGATTGGGGCGTAATTTTCTAAAACGACCGGCCGGGTCGTTACAATATTAATACTTTAAATTAATTGAAAATAAATAAATTAAATTATTAAACTATATCTAAAAATATTATTGATAAATTTAAATGATTAAAAAAATTTGAATAAGACGATACAAGCAGAAAAATATACCAAATTCAAGAATAAAATGCTTATATCTATTAAAGACTATTAAATGATAACAGGAAAGATAATAATTTAATTATTAAGCTAATAAAAAATTATATAATGGTTAATAATATTAAATAATAAATAATACAATAACTACAAGAAGATAACAAAAATAAAAAAGAATTTGCGTAAAAACGATGTGATGAATAAGACATATTTGACTTTCAGTTAAAAAGAAAGTGATAGTAAGAATTTGTTAAAATAATATGATATAATGTGCTCAAACAAGATATATCACAATATCACTTATTTAGTACGTTTTAATATTGACACCGGAACGAAATGCAAGTACTAAAATTAAGGGGTTAGGTTGCTACAAATAAAAAAAAAATTGTATACTACGAGATTTGAATAATAATTTTATATCCTGCTTCATAATTAATAACTAATATATAATTTTTATATGAAAGATTTATATTTTAAGGTTATTTGCATATAATTTAAATAATGTATAGCACAATTTGACATGATTTGTGTCCGCGCATTGCGCGGGTACTAATACTAGTTCATATTTATAGTTATCTATTTATTTATATTTGTTCTGTAGTATTATAAAAGCATGAATAAATTAGACTAGGCCTCATTTATTTGCAAATAAACTGATAATTAGGATTTAAAATAAACTATGACATTGCGACTTTAATGTTCCAACAATCTATTATTTTTTTTTTATAATTAGTAAATCTAAATCCCACACAAATTGGGAAAAAATAACTGAACAATGCATTTGCATCCAAAAAGAAGAAGATACGAAGTATCTGTTGTCCAAGAAGAAGTAAGCACAAAGCTTTACATAGAGAATAAGAGTATTTTGGATTTTCTTTATTTCTTCGTGTTTTCTTTTGGTTGTAAAATATCGGAGAGGAGTGTAACAGCGGTTTGGTGCGGGAACATGATTCCAAAATTAATTTGGATTGCAGTATTATACCTTTGCATTTTTTTTCTCGTGGCTGATGTATGTGCAATTTAAAAAGGAAAAGAATTTTAGCCTTAGGTGATTTACAATTATCTATATATTATTATAAAAGCATGAATACAAGTAACTAAATTTTGGTTATTAAATCTTTTCTTATTGAACTAGGTAAGAATTCGGAAATAAAAACATCAATTTTAACCTTAATTTGAAAAAACTTAAAGAGAGATATGGTCTAAATACGTATGGAAAGGCTTAGAAAATATTTGGAGTTAAAAAAATAGAAAGATTATAAACTCAAGAATCCACTTTGACTCTACGTTTTAAAAATTAATAATAGTATATTATCTTCTTTATTTATATTAGAAATTGAAGGAATGTTTTCCCTTTTTTGACTTTAAACAAAATAAAGTTCCTTCATAAAAGTTGTAGTTGCATTTTATGACGATTTTAATTAAAATTAGTTTTAAATTATTTTATTTTATTTGATCTTCATGATTTTTTCTATATTTAATTATTTAAATAGAATCAACATTTATAGAAAATTTTATTTCCTTTTCATCTCATAAATCAAACATGTTGTTTAATGTAAAAAATTCTTAAAAGTTACATCATGACTCAAAGCTAATGTTATGTTCTAATGATAAGAAACTTAATTTGTCGGTTTTATAAAATAATCCTATAATATTACGTATAATAACTCATGATAAAATAACATAACCGGAATTACAGATATTAGCCTTATAATTCTATTAGTTTTAGGACATAAAACTACACGTTAGGAATCCTATTAGTATAATTACTTTCGGGTTGTCTAATTAATATAAAATTGAACAAGTAAATATCTTTAGTCATGTAATCCTATTACTTTTAGGATATACTTCTTAAAAATTCTTATAACTAGTTTAATTTGAAAATGTATTATAATGTCCTATTATTAATTTAATTTGAGAATGTATTATATTGTCCAAATTCATTTAGAAAAATAAAGTCTATATCATTATAAAAGTATAAATATAATATTAATATACCAAAGTAGCCCTAAAATATTAAATGGAAGAACTCATAGGGAAAGAACATAACTACAATAACTTATTTTTTGAACTACAATACCTTCTATGCTAATTTTGAATATTTATGATTTTAAAATTAATAAAACTTGGTCTATTAAATACTTATTAAAAATATGTAGCAAAGTTTAATAAAATTAATTTTATAAGAATCCTCCGTATTGGCAATACATTATCACTCCATAATGTGCAATACCAGAAGAAAATTTATATTAAATGGACCTCATAAAGAGATGAAATTGAGGCGAAAAAATACCCACACGGTAATATATTTCTATATTATATTTGAATTATTTGCTATTTAAATAATATATATTTTTCAATCTTTTGTGTACTTTTAAAAAATACCCAAGAAAATATGACTTTGGTCTTCCTGAGCATTTGGTTATCAATCTCAATGATAATAGTAGTGCATTTAATAAGAGAAATATTTCTTTCATTAGATTAAAACGCAATTTGTGTAGATTGCATGATTGAATTAAAAAGATATCTTAACTAGGATAAATGAATATGTTGATTGACTAAATAAAAGTTTGATTGCAAAATTTAAAAGTAAAAAAAAATATTTTTTTGTTTTTGACTCAAGCAGAAAATGATACCAATAATTCTTACCAAGAAGAATACTTAAACACTTTAGTGCTAAATGGCCTTCTACCATATATGTTTGTTGTCAAGTTTATTATTTCTTACGTATGTTAGTATCACCGTATACATAATAGACTAAGTTAAAATTGATCTTCCATTGTATATATATTAATTTTGAAGAAAAAATTGTCCGTCGTACTAACGAAAAACTTAGATACGCCGAATAGCTTATATAATAGCACACACACGGTATATAAAAATTTTGACATTAACGTCATACATTTAAAAATTATGATACTGGTCAATGTGCTTCTAAGTATATTCTTATCCCTGAATTCAATTTTCAACTTTCGAAACTAAGGAATATCCTTTTAAATTTTTGTGAAAATAATTTTTAGTATGTTTATGTTTTGCAAGTATAATAAATAAAGCACAAAGACAAACATCTTAATTATTGTATTACATTTACCGCAATATGTTTTCTTGCACGAATAACTGTGTGTTTCAAGAGGGATATCAAGATCGACAACAAAAGTTCTGGTTAAGGCAGATCAACCAAAACATTAGGAGGAAACATACACACAAAAATATTGTCAACAAAAAAGTGTTGGTTAAGATACCATCACACTATATACTTTTAAACTATATAATACATAATTATCTAATTAACATGATAAAATTGATTATTTGTGTAAGTTTTGATGATGTCCTTTTATTTTAAATTCATATATTATGCTAATATAATAATATTTTTTAGCATTTACATGATTGTTGTATTATTATACATATAATTGCTTTAATTAATTAAATTTTATTGTTCCTTCTTATAAATAAATGTATAAATCATCACATGTCATTATTAACGTGCAATGCACGTTTATAGATACTAGTATTCTTAAATGATACAAATATTTAAGGTTATAAATAGATCAATATTTCAAGGATATTTCAAACGTTCAATATATGGAGGTCTGAATCTTAATCATTCAGATTTCAGACATTAAGTGCGTTTATTTTTAAAGTCTGAATCTTAATTATTCAGATCTTAATCATTAAGTTTGTTTGTTTATTTTACTTCACAACCACTTAATGGGTTTGGATAGGTCTGTATGATTAAGATTTATAACAGAGACTTAATTTCATTAAGATGATATCACACATTCATTATTGACTGTCGCCACCTTCTACCACTATCAACTACCACTACACCACCACCACTACCACCACCACCACTACCATCACCGTGCCACAGTCATCCTCAATCATAGCCGTCATCATTATCAGCTGTCACCACCCACTTTCCCCACCACTCCGACCACCATCATTTTCACCCACAATCAACACTCATCCACCTCAACTATCACAATTGACCACCCCATCACCATCAACAACTACAGCCGGTACTTTCCCATCATTATAACCTCCCACCACCTACCCACTACCTTTCTCAGTCATAACTATTACCCCCACCCGCCATATTAACTATCACCACCATCATCCTCAATCACAATTGCTACCACAACCAATCACTACTAGCTACCAGCATGAACCACCATCATCAACCAAAACTACCACCAACCACCGCCTCTAGTTGGCATTCTCCCGTTAGCCATCGCCACCAACAACTATCATATTTTAAAACACTATATATTTTAATGATAGAATATTAGATTAGTTAGTATTTTATTTGAATTTTATATTTATTAATTTTCAAATAAAGATGAATGTTATATATTCAGATATTAAAAATCAAACAGTCTTAATTATTTAGTATTCAAATCTTAATACGCATATCAATATATTCAGATGTGTATTCAAATTCACATGTTTTAATCTTAATAAACATCTTGATATTCAGATGTGTATTCAGATTCAGACGTCTTAATCTTAAAGAAAAAACAAATGATGCCTAATCTTAATTCCATAAATTCAAATATTTTTAAAGGGTTAAAGAGTTGAACAATATCTCAACATAATTATACTTGATTTTTAATCATATGAATCACTCGTATATAAGAAACTAAATTAAAAAAATAATCCTCATATGCTACCATTATAATAAAATAGACATTCACACATAAATACACTAAATTTGTGCTCTTGGTACATAAATAAGATAAGATGAGAACAATAGTACGAGCAACTGGATCGTTGTTATATAACCATTTCAAATGAGACCAAAAAATCATGAGACCTCACCTTTGATGATGTTTTAAACGCCAATACCATATAAAATGGGGGATTTGTGGGGTACCTAATTTTCGCACTAGAAGTATCTGGTTCTTCTAGATGTACTTACTATAACTGTTTGCGGAATTAAGAGTGCATAAAGTAAAGAACACAGAGATTTTTACGTGGAAAATACCTTGCTCAAAAGATGAAAAAACCACGACCTACTACTGAATAGGATTTTTCCAAGCTTCCACTAAAATCACTGATCCAAAAACAAGATTTACAAACTCTTGTAAACCCAAGGATTAAATTCTAATCTCAGTGTGGTACACAACCTCAACTGTTGTGACACCTTCAAGTTAACTTTAACTTGAATACTCAAAGTACCTAATACAATTGCTTCTATGAAAGCTGAAAGATACAATATGAAAACACCTACTACAATTGAACTAGAAATATGTCACGACCCTAGTTCACCAATCGTGAACATGTCGTGATGGCACCCAGTCCCCACGACTAGGTAAGCCCAACACGTTGCGGATTATACAATTTTATGAACATTTAATAAGATTTAGCGAGAAATAAGATAAAAGGAATGTAATCCGTGCCGCTTGGCACATACACCCGTCAAATACACTGTATAGAACACTACCAAGACGCGGAATCCCACGGGTAACACAGACTAAAAAGGAATATACAACTGTGGCTCTATGTATAAAGAGTATCTAACAATGAAGTGAAGGAAAAATATCAACTAGTACTAATAGAATAGAAGGAAGGCCTCCGGATCCGCGGACGTAGCAGATCATACCTCGAGGTCTCCCAAAACGCCGCTGAATCACCTGGTGTGAGCCTGCCCTGATGTACCTGGATCTGCACAACAAAAGTGTGCAGAAGAGTAGCATGAGTACACCACAGCGGTACTCAGTAAGTGCCAAGCCTAACCTCAATGGAGTAGTGACGAGGAAGGTCAGAGGCCCTACTGAGAAAACAATAATATAATGATGATAACAATAATAAGCGGTTTAAATGATAATAATTCCGAAATAACAACAATAAAATGATTATTGCAACCGTCTACAATTAAGCTAACAACAAGTAACCAACTCAATAAAACAAGTCCAGGACCTGTGGGAATTGAACCCACAGTCCCATTGACAGTACCCACGGGTCTCCGGGAATCGAACCCGCAGCCCATGTCTCAGTAAATCTCAGGATCTCCGGGAATCGAACCCGCAGTCCACATCTCAATAAATCTCAGGATCTCCGGGAATCGATCCCACAGTCCACATCTCAATAAATCTCGGATCTCCGGGAATCGAACCCGCAGTCCACATCTCAATAAATCTCGGATCTCCGAGAATCGAACTCGCAGTCCACATCTCAATAAATATCGGATCTCCGGGAATCGAACCCGCAGTCCACATCTCAATAAATCTCAGGATCTCCGGGAATCGAACCCGCAGTCCATATCTCTATAAATCTCAGGATCTCCGAGAATCGAACCCGCAGTCCAAATCTCTATAAATCTCAGGATCTCCGGGAATCGAACCCGCAGTCCACAACAATATCACTCCGGGTCTCTGGGAATCGAACCCACAGCCCTGGGATCTTCGGGAATTGAACCCGCAGTCCACGACAATATCACTCCGGGTCTCTGGGAATCGAACCCACAGCCCTGGGATCTCCGGGAATTGAACCCGCAGTCCACAAACACAACAAGTAAAGGAATACACAGAGAGGATATAATATGCTTAACTATAACTTCACCGATAAATAGTACCAATAATTATCAAGAAGCTCAAGTAAGACAATTAGGTAACTAGACAGTTAAATACTACCTAATTATGCTTTTATAACTACTACCGGGTAAGAATATCGAATTAACAGTTAAAAGCAGAAATATCGCTCATCGAACATTTTAAGTAAAGTATGTGTTCAACAACCATCGCATGTACACGCCCGTCACCTCGCGTACAAGGCATTTAAACTATCACATAATATCCTAGGGGTGAAAGTTCCCCCACACGAGGTTAGACAAGCCACTTACCTCAATTCCGGTACAAAACCGCTAAGAAATAACCCTCTTGTCGCGAACGTCGGCCTCCACAAGTGTAGTATCTGATGAAAAATCAATAAAATCACATCAAAATATGCCAATTGGGCATTACCCAATCAAAACAACTCCAAATACACCAAAACCCACAAGTTGTCAAAACCCGACTTTCGGTACGCTTATCGAAAAATCACGAAAATTATATATTCGTGACACTCGTCTCAATACGAGTCTATGCATATAAAGTTTACTAAATTCGGACTCCATTTGCCCATTCAAACCTTTGATTTCCTAAGGTTTTGGTCTAGGGTGAAAACCCCCATTAATTACCCCAAATTCCTCCATTTTGATGAAAAACTTGCATAATATTATCAACAACAATCATAATTGGAGTCCATAATTGATTACCTGAAGAAACCTCTCGAATTCTACTTCAAAATCACCCAATTCGCACCTTAAGCCGAGCTCTTAAAGTTTGGACATGTTTCTGAAATTTTAACCCTTACTGCTCATTAAACCCAGGCGAATTTCCGCTTCTGCGGATAATTTTCCGCTTCTGCGGATCCGCTTCGCGATATTTTCTCGCTTCTGCGAAATACCAGGCCTTGCTGGCCCAATCCGCTTCTGTGAGCCCAGGGCCGCTTCCGCGAGGCCGCTCCTGCGGACAGCAGTCCGCTCCTGCGGATATTTCCACACCTACGAATACGAGTCCGCTTCTGCGGACTCGCCCAAGCGAACACTCAACCGCTTCTGCGGAACTCCCCAATCCATCTCCTGACCGCTCCTGCGGTCCCATTCTCGCACCTGCGATGCCGCTTTTGCGGACAAGAGACCGCCCCTGCGCTCCAGTCCGCTTCCGCGTTCCAATTTCCGCTTCAGCGGACTCGCCTCTGCGGTTCCATTTCCGCAGGGGCGAAAACAACAGAGGCAGAATTCCTAAACCTGCAATTTTCCATGTTTTCTCCCGTTTAACCATCCGAAATCACCCCGAGGCCCCCGGGACCTCACCCAAACACACCAACACACCCTAATACCTTATTCGAACTTGTTCCAATCATAAAAATACGTCTAACAACATCAAAACCCATAATTCACATCGAATTCAAGCCTAAATTTCTTAAAACTTTCCGAATTGCACATTCGATCTAAAACCCGACCAAACGACGTCCGAATGACCTGAAAATTTGCGGACATATCCAAAGTCACATAACGAAGCTACAGAAATTGTCGGATTCCATTCCGACCCCCGGATCAAAATCTCACCTATCGTTCTGATTCGCCAAAATTTCAAACTTCGGCATTTCAAGCCTAATTGAGCTACGGACCTCCAAAATACATTCCAAACACGCTCCCAACCCCGAAATCACCTAACGGATCTAATGGAACCATCAGATTTCCATTCCAAGGCTGTCTTAACACTGCTCCAGTTACGGACCATTTTCTAACTTTAAAGCTCTCCTTTAGGGACTAAGTGTCCCAAAATACTCCAAATTTCAGAACCGACTCTCCCGGTAAACCACAATAGCCGAAATGAACTTAGGGAAAACAGTTAAATTGGGGATTTGGTCGTAATTTTCTAAAATGACCGGCCGGGTCGTTACATCTTCCCACACTTAAAAGATTCGTTCGTCCTCGAACGAGCATAGAAAACATACTTGGAGTGGTGAAAAGATGAGGGTAACTGGCTGCGCATATCCTGCTCGGTCTCCCAAGTCGCCTCCTCGACCGGCCGACCCCGCCACCGAACCTTTGCTGAAGCGATTTTCTTTGACATTAGCTTCCTGACTTGCCTGTCTAGAATGGCTACTGGCTCCTCAACGTAAGACAGATCCTCGTCTAGCTGAACAGAAGTGAAATCCAACATATGCAACGGGTCACCATGGTATCTCCGGAGCATAGAGACATGAAATACGGGAATGGACTCCGGCTAGGCTGGGAGGTAAGGCCAACTCATAAGCAACCTTCCCAACATGCCTCAAAATCTCAAAAGGGCCAATAAATCTAGGACTCAGCTGAGCACATTAGCCTGATATATCTGAAGATATTCCCTTTTGTTTAAACAATTAAGTCTTAGAGCCTAATTCCAACATCCGGAATTCTGTGTCAGGCTTGTTTCCATCAAGAGATCACTCAATAATCCTCAAACGCCGTCCTCAAACATGACTGCATAACCTTGCTGGATTCTTACCTTGCAACACTAAATCCACAGGACCCCGATAATATTTTATGATCAGATTAGCCAAAAAAATCAACGAATCAGATGCTCCCATTGCACCTCACGATCTACATAGGTCTCGTTCCAACTTATACAATACTAACACGACGGAAGAGATGCCCCGATATCCATAACCAACTACTGAATCAACAATTCATTGGGTCTATACTCCTGACAGGATCCATTACCTTATCCTAAACCACAGGATGATTCTTTCCTCTATAATATACTTCATATAATCAGTTTGCACTGACCCCAAATCACATAATCTCATCTCACCCGGTACGAACTGCTCAGGCGATAAGCCACATCAGACATAATCAAAAGTCCCACAAGATGACACAATGTGCTAGTAATCCACTAATTCGTACGTGATACAAAAGGAAGGAGAACACTAGAGATAACTATGTAAGTCTCACACTAACATGGACTTCCTCAGAAAAATAGGAAACAGAACACATAAGAGCAATTACGGACACTGAAATAAACATCACACTGTTGCGGCGTGCAACCCGATCCCAATAATATAACCCATGGCAGCGTGCCACCCGATCCTAACAATATAACCATGGCGGCGTGCCATCCGATCCCAACAATATAACCATGGCGGCGTGCCATCCGATCCCAATAATATAACCATGGCGGCGTGCCATCCGATCCCAACAATATAGACTCACATAAGGAGTCATATGTCGAGCTGAATAGCTCGTCACATCAAAATACTGAATATCGATCATAAGCACACTAAGGTGCATGATATCGGACTCAATGAAAACATATAGCGCTATAGGCTATGAACTCAAGCACAACTGAGGTGCGATATAAGATATGAGTCTCAAGAGCCATCATGCTCATATAACATCACCGCTGAGCGGAACCTCAACACATAAGGAACTTACCAAGCCGTCGCACACTCATACGGCACAATATATCTTTACTTGAATTAACTAACCGCGAAATAAGACCGCGACTATCCCTCCATAAAGGGCGCATTGCTGGAAGAAACATAACTGGCCTGACGCAAGGCTCACTTCCACATTTAAATCTAACCACCGACCTTAAGTCTATCCCGGTCGTGCCAAGCTAAGTCAATAATATTTCACATGTCTATAACTCACTAAGCAGAGTGCCCTCCAGGCATAAGTTCTCAAATGGATGATATCACCAAAATCCTCATACTTGGTTTAAATTTCTAACCAATCAAGTTACTACAAGTCACACCTATACAATCTTCTTGTGGGTCAAGCTCCCACCATCTTCCGAATAATTAAACGGGTCTGCACATTCAACCCACCGGTTGTACTAACACTGAAAAGTGATCAGGAGTCCCTAACCGGGATGCAAAGCCTTTCTCATAGAACACCGATCTCAAATGATACCGATGTTAATACCCATCTTACTCAAAACACTGAAACTCCTTTCCTGCTCATCCGAGCTCTTTATATCACATACATTGACCAAAGTTGTGACCTTGGTCCTTACTTCAAATTTCATACTACTCACTGCACATCACGTGCCAATATACGATAGACACAATTTCCATCATAGCTCTAGAACCGACGATAGGCTAATACTTCATCACATAAGACCTTCCATTTAACTCATTTTAGGAGAACTATAGCAACACACGGCGAGTTCTCATAACCGTTGAATATGCCAATCTCTAAGTAGTGGTCCAAGCCACCATAACCCTTTTCGAGGTCCGCCTACTCATAACAGGCCCTAACAGAAGAATACTCCAGAATACCATCAATCACTGCGGCCGGCAAGCCTCAAATGCATCGCCACAAATCACATGCATACCTCGATCACGTTACATGAACCGATCATTGACACCAATATGCCAACTCAACTTTGCCTAATCAATCTACTTCCTTCCAGTGTATCCTAGATTGCCTTAGAAGTGTTAATATGTCCCTTCAATACCTAACTTATTCCAACCACACTCACGCCGAGTGACCTTAAATCATGAGGCCATGCTGTCTCAAAATGACTACCATTTCATGTCTCTCAAATGCTACGCCACAAGTCAAAACATCATAGAACATTTTGTGCCTTTCTTCCTAAGTTGCTTCAAAAGCTTAAGCCTCAACTATACTTATAGACTCAGAATTATCAGGCACCACACTTTACCTCTTGAATTCACTAAGACCGCTATTGAGAGCCATACGACTCTAACTTGTCCTAGTAAGCAACCAATTCTACCGAATTTTATAACATATGAATACCCTCTCGATAAAGCACCCAGCGGAACCATTTCCCGTGAAGCCTGCACCTATATAAGGTATAATTCATGAATCTTTCCTCAAGTTTGAACACGAGCCAGTAAGGCTAACCATAACATGCATTCAGCAATTCGTATACTCAAATTACCACTCATGGCCCTTTTCCGTGGGTGCAATAACACAATAATACATTAGTATCTAGAATTCACACAGGTAATTAACCATGCGACCCAATCTTAAGCAGTGGGACTCTCCCACTTAGCCCAAAGCCACTATTACACGACTCTCGAACACATTAGAACCATTCTCTCGAGTCATTTACTATTATTCAACTGCAACTCACTTGATCCAACGAATATAACCACATGTGCTCTATTAGCACTCTAACATTATAGGGTATGACCTCATCCCAATACAACCAAACATCTTCTCGCTCCATGCACCGAGCATTCTCTACCAACAACATCTTAAACATACTATGATTCTCACACGCCTACGAAGCACCATGTAGCCTTTGTCAAATATTTCCCTGTTGATAATAAAATGCAGAGTTTATTAGGGACATAGGAACATCTAAAGTCCCAACATTATACCATACGAGCCTCAACTCTTGCCCATCCGCAAGTTTTCAAGAACTTTTGAATAGCACCTAAATACATCGCAGGCCAAATCTGATACGACACATGACCCATAATTACATCGTTGATAGTGAAATCCTTTCTCTTGACACGAAGCCTTAAGATACATCTTGCTAATCCATGATACTAGACCTTAACATTCGTACGTCTTCATCATAAAACAAGCCAAAGGCATTCGTTTGGTACATGTTCTTCTTAAGACAGTTAAACTCATTTTCCCCAGTATCTCTGCTGGCTGAATCCTTCGCTAAATAGATATCTCATATGAACCATATAGTCTTTATTACCACCAACTATTTTTAGATCTACATCCACCTTGTGATTCTACCATTGCTGTGACGATTTGGCAGTTAAGTAAACCTTGTCACGACCGTACTATCAACCGAATGCCATAACCTAGTGCACCCCCACGTGCACAATTGAAGATCTCTCAATTCTCTTGCATTATCGATATGGACGACATGCGGTAACAATAGATGAGTAAATTCTTGACTCCCTTGAGATCTCTCTGCAGCGTCACGAACCGTCGGTGCATACTTGATACCGAGTGCGCAATTTCAATATACGAGTAGGCTTCAACTGAATAAATGACGCACGATAAGGAACATATGACATAGGCTTCAACTGAATAAATGACGCACGATAAGGAATTCAAAGAATTGAAGAATTTCCTAAACAATTACATAGCCTCTCGTAGATAAATACAGATGTCTCCGTATCGATCAGCGAGACTCTAAGTAATCGGTCTGTGTCCCGTGACTCCTACGAACCTAGAGCTCTGATACCAACTTGTGACGACCCTAGTTCACCAATCGTGAACATGTCGTGATGGCACCCAGTCCCCACGACTAGGTAAGCCTAACACATTGCGGATTATACAAGTTTATGAACATTTAATAAGATTTAGTGAGAAATAAGATAAAAGGAATGTAATCTGTGCCGCTTGGCACATACACCCGTCAAATACACTGTATAGAACACTACCAAGACCTGGAATCCCACGGGTAACACAGACTAAAAAGGAATATACAACTGTGGCTCTATGTATAAAGAGTATCTAACAACAAAGTGAAGGAAAAATTTCTACTAGTACTAATAGAATAGAAGGAAGGCCTCCGGATCCGCGGACGTAGCAGATCATACCTCGAGGTCTCCCAAAACGCTGCTGAATCACCTGATATGAGTCTGCTCTGATGTACCTGGATCTGCACAACAAAGGTGTGCAGAAGAGTAGCATGAGTACACCACGGCGGTACTCAGCAAATGCCAAGCCTAACCTCGACGGAGTAGTGACGAGGAAGGTCGGGGCCCTACTGAGAAACAATAATATAATGATGATAACAATAATAAACAGTTTAAATGATAATAATCCCGAAATAACAACAATAAGATAAATACTGCAACCGTCTACAATTAAGCTAACAACAAGTAACCAACTCAATAAAATACGTCTAGGACCTGTGGGAATTGAACCCACAGTCCCATTGACAGTACCCATGGGTCTCCGGGAATCGAACCCGCAGCCCATGTCTCAAGAAATCTCGTGATCTCCGGAATCGAACCCGCAACCCACATCTCTATAAATCTCAGGATCTCCGAGAATCGAACCCGCAATCCACATCTCAATAAATCTCAGGATCTCAAGGAATCGAACCCGCAGTCCACATCTCAATAAATCGCAGGATCTCCGGGAATCGAACCCGCAATCCATATCTCAAAAACTCAGGATCTCCGGGAATCGAACCCGCAAATCCACATCTCTATAAATCTCGTGATCTCCGGAATCGAACCCGCAGTCCACATCTCTATAAATCTTAGGATCTTCGGAATCGAACCCGCAGTCCACAACAATATCACTCCGGTCTCCGGGAATCGAACCCACAGCCTCGGGATCTCCGGAATCGAACCCGCGAGTCCACGACAATATCACTCTAGGTCTCCGGGAATCGAACCCACAGCTCCGGGATCTCCGGAATTGAACCCGCAATCCACAAACACATCAAGTAAAGGAATACACAGAGAGGATATAATATTCTTAACTATAACTTCACCGATAAATAGTACCAATAATTATCAAGAAGCTCAAGTAAGCATGATTAGGTTTTGTGGCGATGCAGTTGAGGCTTGTCGGTCGCAGTGATTGATGGTATTCTGGAGTATTCTTCTGTTAGGGCCTGTTATGAGTAGGCGAACCTCGAAAAGGGTTATGGTGGCTTGGACCACTACTTAGATATTGGCATATTCAACGGTTATGAGAACTCGTCGTGTGTTGCTATAGTTCTCCTGAAATGAGTTAAATGGAAGGTCTTATGTGATGAAGTATTAGCCTATCGTCAGTTCTAGAGCTATGATGGAAATTGTGTCTATCGTATATCGGCACGTGGGGTGCAGCGAGTAGTATGAACATTTAATAAGATTTAGCGAGAAATAAGATAAAAGGAATGTAATCCGTGCCGCTTGGCACATACACCCATCAAATACACTATATAAAACACTACCAAGACCCGGAATCCCACGGGTAACACAGACTAAAAAGAAATATACAACTGTGGCTCTATGTATAAAGAGTATCTAACAACGAAGTGAAGGAAAAATATCTACTAGTACTAATAGAATATAAGGAAGGCCTCCGGATCCGCGGACGTAGCAGATCATACCTCGAGGTCTCCTAAAACGCTGCTGAATCACCTGATATGAGTCTGTCCTGATCAACTCGGAAGATATCAAATAGTGCCAAAAGATGGAGATCTCAGCACTGTACTGTGACGACCCAAAGGGTCATCACTTATTTTATTAATCATTTCGAGCTTCTGAGGCCTTGAAAACCTCATTCCATGTTGCCTCGATTTGCGTGCACGATCCGAGCATGTAGCCGGAAAGATTTGTGATAGAAAATATGAATTCTATGAGAAATTTGGATAAAAATAATATTAATATTGATATGGTTGACTTCGGTCAACATTTTTGGTAAACGGACCCGGACCCGAGATTGGATGGTCCCGAAAAGTCCGTAGGAAAATATGGGACTTGGACATGCGTCCGGAGTCGAATTCCGAGGCCTAGAGCCCAAGTTATGAATTTTTCTATGAAATTGTTTTTGATGTAATTGTTAAAGGAAATGAATTAATTGACCTTGGTATCGGGCTCGTATTTTGGTTCCGACGCCCAGTACAAGTCTTAAATATTATATATGTGATTCCCTGTAAAGTTTGGTCACATTCGGATGTCGGTTGATATGTTTTGGACCTTAGTTCCAAGTTTGAAAGTTTTGAAAACCAAAAGTATGAAAATCATGAATTTGAGGCCTGATTTGATGAAAACGATGTGATATTGGCGATGTGATCGCACGAACAAGTTCATAATGTGTTTTTGATGTTGTGTACATGTTTGGTTTGGAGCCCGGGGGGGCTCGGGTAAAGATTTGATAGGCCGTAGGATCAATTTCTGAATTTATGCACTGCTGGTTTTTCACCCAACTGTTGGCTTCGCATTTGCGAAGAATTTCTCGCAAATGCGAAGAAGGCAGTTCAAGGCTGGGTTCGCAAATGCGAACCCATTATCGCAAATGCGATGCCTGCCAGAACCAGCCAAGTTCGCAAATGCGAACAAAGTGTCGCAAATGCGATACTGGCACACCTGGACCAGAGTTCGCAATTGTGAACATAACCTCGCAAATGCGAGGCCTTCAGTAATTGCTTGTCTTCGCAATTGCGAAGAATGTGTCACAATTGCGACAAAGCCCAGAAGCCTGCTGGTTCGCAAATGCGAACCTTATTTCGCAAATGCGAAATCCCCAGTAATTGCCTAGACTTCGCAAATGCGAACAAATGTTCGCAAATGCGAACTTCCCAACCTTAGCTTATTTTTCAAACTCCAGAAATTGGTCGGGGTTCGCAATTGCGAACCCATGTTCGCAAATGCGAATACAGAGACCTGTAAAACACGATTTTCAGTTCATTTCTTCACTTTTTACAAACCAAAAACACCTATTTGCGATTCTTCACGGATTCCTTCTTCTTCAAAACAATTATAAGTCACTTTTTACTTAATTCTTTCAATTCCTAACATCATTAAACATGTTTTTTAATAGAAATCAAAGGATTTCATGGTAGAATTTCTTGTTTTTGTTAGAACATAGGGTTTTTCACAAATTGGGAAATTGGACCTCGAATTGAGGTCCGATTTTGAAACAAATCATATACATGAACTCGTGGGGGGATGGGTAATCGGATTTTGGTCCGAACCCCGAGTTCCGACCATGTGGGCCCGGGGTTGAAATTCACTATTCCGGGCAGAATGTTGTAAAAGTTGTATTTGGTCTTAAGAATTAGTTTGTTGAGTAGTATTGATGATATTAAATCAATTGTGTATAGATACGATTGGATTGGAGCCAAATTTGAAAGAAAAAGACATTTCCACAAATTGAATTGTTCATAAACATTCGAGGTAAGTGTTTGTTCTATCTTAGCTTGAGGGAATAGGATTATGTGCTATGTGTTATGTGATCGAGTGCGGTGTATGGGCTGTGGTGACGAGCATCCATACACTGACATCTAGTATGACCGTGAGTCGTTGAAAATGATTATTGTGAGATATATTTGCAGATGAATTGTTGAACTTTTGCCAGGTTGTAGAATTGTTATTGTTCTCCCTTATCGGGACTTGTTGTGAAGCTAATTATTGATTGCCCTTGTTGGGACAGTTTATGAATTACTGTTTCTTTCTTTGCCCTTAACTGTGATTGTTATTTGGGTGAGGAAGAGTGATAATGCACGAAGGGTGATGCCGTGCCTTGATTTATTATTTATGCACGAAGGTTAATGCCGTGCCATATTTTATTATTTATGCACGAAGGTTAATGCCGTGCTATGTTTTATTGATTATGCACGAAGGATCATGTCGTGCCCTGTTATTGAACCATGTACGAAGGATCATACCGTACTATGGATGTGAGGATGAGAGTAAAAGCACGAAGGGTGATGTCGTGTACTTTATTTGCTTAGTTGGTGAGGATGAGAGTAAAAACACGAAGGGTGATGCCGTGCAACTGTTTGCTATTCCTTGACTTGATATTACATGTGTTTCCATTATACTTTGTTTTCCTTGTGAACTTATTAATTGTTGTTAATTGTTGAATTCTTTGAGATATTCCTTATTGTGTTATTACTTGGTTATTTCTTGTTATTCTGTGGTATACATATATATTGAATTGCACAGGTTTATGTGGGTGTCCGGTCCTAGGCTTGTCAACTACTTCGCCGGGATAGGCCAGGCACTTACCAGCACATGGGGTCGGTTGTGCTGATACTACACTTCTGTGCGTTTTTGCACAGGTCCAGGTTACGATCAGGAGCAGCAGCAGTAAATCGATTGCGTAGAAGTTGATCACATTTGAGACCGAGGTAGATTGCAGATGTCCGCAAGCCCGGCGTCTCTCTCTTTACTTATGTTACTAGCCGTAGTCTCTTTGTTCCGAGACAAACAGAATTATGTTATATTTCTTTCAAACTTTTATGTGTAGTATTCAATAATAGTTCGTGAGTTGGTGACTCCACGTCTTGGGTAGAGGATTTCAGAATGATTTTCACCTTGTAATTAGTTATTTCTATTTTGATAAAGTATTCCGCATTCATTTAATTAAAGTTGTGGTTTGTTGATAAATAAATTATGAAATTGTGTTAAAAATATGTTAGTATGAATACAGTGGCTTGCCTAGCTACCACGAGTAGGCGCCATCACGATCCCGATGTTGGGGGAAAAATTTGGGTCGTGACAAGTTGGTATCAAAGATCTAGGTTACATAGGTCTCACCATTCACGAACAAGCTTAGTAGAGTTTGAGAGGTAGGTACGGAGACGTCTGTACTTGTCCTCCAGAGTCTATTGAGTTAGGAAAGAGTCTCTCATTTGTTCTCTCTTGTCGTGCGACTTGTTCCTCAAATACTGATTGAATTTCTATTCTGTCCTTTCGCAGATGGTGAGGACACGCGCTTCTTCGTCCGCTGACCAGCAGCCCGAGCCCCAGGCAGCTCCCGTGAGGGGCAGGGGCCAAGGCCGTATTAGAGGCCGTGGTAGGGGTAGAGCTCATCCCCAGGCAGCTACTCCAGAGGTGGAGCCTCATATTGAGATTGACGAGGAGGTTCCGGTTCCAGCAGCTCCAGTGGGCCCAGCTCAGGTCCCAGGAGAGGCTTTATTTACCCCGGATCTCCGGGATGCTTTGGTCAGAATAGCGGGATTCATGGACAGCATTGCCAGAGCGGGTTTATTATCAGTTGCCCCAGCCACTTCTCAGGCTGGAGGAGGGGCCCAGACTCCTATTGCTCATACTCCGGAGCCAATAGCTCCTCAGCCTCAGGCACCAGTAGTTCAGCCAGCTGTGGCCACTCAGTCAGGTACCACAGCTCATGCCGGTGATGGAGCGGCCATGACTTCCGATTCGTTATGGAGACTTGATCGGTTCTCCAAGCTATTTACCACTACATTCAGTGGAGCCGCATCAGAGGATCCTCAGGACTTTTTATTCAGTTGCCATGAGATTCTCAAGACTATGGGGATCGTGGAGACAAACGGAGTTGATTTCGGTACCTTCAGACTTGCAGGATCCGCCAAGACTTGGTGGAGAGATTATTGTCTGACTCGACCAGCGGGGTCCCCAGCTTTATCATGGGACCAATTTGCGGATCTATTTATGGAGAAGTTTCTCCCTGCTACTCAGAGAGATTTACTTCAGAGGCAGTTTGAGCGCCTCCATCAGGGCACTATGACAGTTACAAGTATGAGACGAGATTTATCGACTTGGCTCGTCATGCGAGTGGTGATACTTCCCACGGAGCGGGAGAGGGTCCGCAGATTATAGATGGGCTTAATCAGTCCGATTAGACTCCGGATGGCTATGGGCGTGGGGAGTGACATATCATTTCGGGAGGCACCAATGCAGCACGCAGAGTCGAGATGGCTCTTGCTAGGGGAGGCGATTATTCTTCGTATAAGAGGCCTCGTCATTCAGCAGGGTTTGGTGGTTCTTCCTCCGGTGGCACAGAATCCTTTGATAGAGGCCAGTCTTCCAGGCCTTTCCATTCCGCCCTTCAGGCTTCACAGGGTGGACCAGGCGATCGTGGGTTTCATGAGCAGTATTTAGATCAGTCTCCTATTAGTGCCCAGCCTCTTCAGAATGTTTGCAGAGGCCATTCAGGTCGTCAGGGCCAGCGGCCCCATCAGCCTAAGGGTTGCTACGGTTGTGGTGACCCAGGTCATCTTGTCAGATTCTGCCCTCGAGCGCTAGGCAACACTCAGCAACGGGGCCCTCGTCCCATGATTTAGGCCCCAGCTGACCCTCAGCCTGCCCAGCCAGCCAGAGGTGGGGGTAGAGATCATAGAGGTGGAGGTGGAGACCGTAGAGGTGGAGACCGTCCAGCCAGAGGCAGAGGATAGCCAGTTGATGACCGTCCTAGGGATGTAGCTCATAGGGGAGGTGCGGATCCCCGATTCTATGCTTTGCCAGCCAAGCCAGAGGCGGAGGCATCAGATGCCGTGATTACAGGTACTATTCTTGTGTGTGGCAGAGGTGCTTCAGTATTATTTGACCCCGGATCTACATATTCCTATGTGTCTTCCTACTTCGCACCGTATTTGGCCGTGCCCAGCTATGCTCTGGATATTCCAGTTTATGTGGCTACACCAGTGGGCGACTCCATTGTAGTCGATCGGGTGCATCGTTCGTGCGTAGTTATATTTGGGGGTCTTGAGACCCGTGTTGATCTGTTGCTTTTGGATATGGTAGATTTTGATGTCATATTGGGGATGGACTGGTTGTCCCCATATCATGCTATTCTTGATTGCCATGCTAAGACGGTGACCTTAGCCTTGCCGGAATCACCCCGACTAGAGTGGAAAGGTACCTCAAGCCACTCCGTTCGCACCGTTATTTCCTATGTTAAGGCTCGACGTATGGTCGAGAAGGGGTGTCTAGCTTATTTGGCTTATGTTCGTGATTCCAGCGCAGAAGTTCCTTCCATTGAGTCAGTCCCTATTACACGGGAGTTTCCTGAGGTTTTTCCTTCAGACCTGCCGGCATGCCACCCGACAGGGATATTGATTTCTGTACTGATCTGGCACCGGGCACTCAGCCCATCTCTATTCCACCCTATCGTATGGCCCTACCAGAATTAAAATAGTTGAAAGATCAGTTGCAAGACCTTCTTGAGAAAGGCTTTATCAGGCCCAGTGTTTCCCCCTGGGGAGCACCTGTATTATTTGTAAAGAAGAAAGATGGCTCGATGCGGATGTGTATTGATTACCGGCAATTAAACAAAGTGACAATAAAGAATAAGTATCCACCGCCGAGGATTGATGATTTGTTTGACCAGCTCCAGGGAGCGAGGGTATTCTCTAAGATAGACTTGAGGTCAGGCTACCATCAGCTGAAGATCAGGGCGGCTGACATTCCTAAGACAGCCTTTCGCTCTAGATATGGACATTATGAGTTCTTGGTCATGTCCTTCGGGTTGACCAATGCCCCAGCAGCATTCATGGAGTTGATGAATCGGGTATTCAGGCCTTACTTAGATCTGTTCGTGATAGTCTTCATAGATGACATCCTGGTGTACTCCCGCAGCCAGGAAGAGCACGAGCAGCACCTCAAAGTGGTTCTTCAGACTCTGAGGGAGAAGAGATTGTATGCAAAGTTCTCCAAATGTGAGTTCTGGCTGAGTTATGTGGCATTCTTAGGCCACGTGGTGTCAAGTTAGGGCATTCGGGTAGATCCGAGGAAGGTGGAGGCCGTGCAGGGTTGGCCCAGTCCCTCCTCAGCTACTGAGATCCATATTTCCTTAGTTTGGCATGTCATTACCGTCGCTTTGTGGAGGGGTTCTCATCGATCGTTGCCCCTATAACTAGATTGACCCAGAAGGGTGGCCCTTTTCATTGGAGAGAGGAGTGTGAGACGAGCTTTCAAAATCTCAAGACAGCTTTGACCACCGCACCAGTGTTGGTACTACCTACAGGTACAGGGCCTTATACAGTTTATTGTGACGCATCTCGTACAGGGCTTGGAGCGGTATTGATGCAGGATGGTAAGGTTATCGCTTATGCTTCGAGGCATTTAAAGATACATGAGAAGAATTATCCAGTTCATGATCTTGAGTTAGCAGCAGTGGTTCATGCCTTAAAGATCTGGAGGCATTATCTATATGGTGTGACATGTGAGGTGTACACTGATCACAAAATCCTACAGTACTTGTTCAAGCAAAAGGAGTTGAATCTACGACAGCGGAGATGGTTAGAGTTTCTAAAAGACTATGATGTTACTATCTTATATCACCCAGGTAAGGCCAATGTGGTGGCCGATGCATTGAGTAGAAAGTATGTCAGCATGGGTAGTCTTGCATACATTCCGGTCAGTCAGAGACCATTAGCTCTAGATGTTCAGGCCTTAGCCAACCGATTCGTGAGATTAGACATTTCTGAGCCTAGCAGGGTGTTAGCCTGCATGGTCGCTCGTTCTTCTTTATTAGAGCGTATCCGTGAGAGGCAATTTGATGATCCTCATTTGCGTGAGTTGAGAGATACAGTACAGCGGGGATGTGCCACACAGGTAAATCTAGATGATGATGGGGTATTGAAATTGCAGGGTCGAGTTTGTGTGCCCAATGTCGAAGGATTCGAGAGTTGATCTTAGCAGAGGCCCACAGTTCGCGGTATTCTATTCACCCAGGCGCCGCGAAGATGTACCAGGACTTACGGCAACACTATTGGTGGCGCAGAATGAAGAAAGATATCGTTGCGTATGTCGCTCGCTGTCTAAATTGTCAGCAGGTGAAATATGAGCACCAGAGACCTGGTGGTGTATTCCAGAGGATTGAAATTCCCGAGTGGAAATGGGAGCGGATCACTATGGACTTCGTTACTGGACTTCCTTTGACTCGGAGGAAATTTGATGCTATTTGGGTCATTGTTGATAGGTTGACCAAGTCAGCACACTTTATTCCAATATCTGTCTCCTACTCGTCGGAGAGGTTAGCGGAGGTTTACATTAGGGAGATTGTTCGTCTCCATGGAGTGCCAGTATCTATTATCTCTGATCGGGGTACGCAGTTTACCTCGCGGTTCTGGAGAGCGGTCCAGCAGGAGTTAGGCACCCAGGTTCAGTTGAGTACAGCATTTCATCCTCAGACGGATGGCCAGTCCGAGAGGACTATTCAGATTCTAGAGGACATGCTTCGAGCCTGTGTTATTGATTTCGGAGGCTCGTGGGACTAGTTTCTGCCATTAGCAGAGTTCGCCTACAATAACAGTTACCAGTCCAGCATCCAGATGGCTCCATATGAGGCGTTGTATGGTAGGCGATGTCGATCACCAGTTGGATTGTTTGAACCGGGAGAGGCTCGGTTGTTGGGTACAGACTTAGTTCAGGAGGCCTTGGATAAGGTCAAGACTATTCAGGAGAGATTGCGTTCAACTCAGTCGAGGCAGAAGACTTATGCGGATCGTAAGGTTCGAGATGTTGATTTCATGGTTGGTGAACGAGTATTGCTCCGAGTGTCGCCTATGAAGGGCGTGATGAGGTTCGGGAAGAAGGGCAAGCTTAGCCCTAGGTATATTGGTCCATTTTAGATTTTAGACAGAGTGGGAGGGGTGGCTTACAGACTAGCTTTGCCCCCTAGCTTATCAGCCGTGCATCCAGTTTTTCATGTATCTATGCTTCGGAGATACCACGGCGATCCCACACATGTGTTAGACTTCAGTACCGTCCAATTGGACAATGATCTATCTTACGAGGAGGAGCCGGTGGCCATTCTAGACCGGCAGGTTCGACAGTTGAGGTCGAAGAGTTATCCTTCCGTGCGTGTTCAGTGGAGAGGTCAGCCTCCTGAGGCATCGACCTGGGAGTCCGAGTCTGATATGCGGAGCCGTTACCCACACTTGTTTCCTGACTCGGTACTTCTTTCTTTTGTCCGTTCGAGGACGAACGGTTGTTTTAGAGGTGGAGATTGTGACGACCCAAAAGGGTCATCACTTATTTTATTAATCATTTCGAGCTTCTGAGGCCTAGAAAACCTCATTCCATGTTGCCTCGATTTACGTGCACGATCCGAGCATATAGCCGGAAAGATTTGTGATAGAAAATATGAATTCTATGAGAAATTTGGATAAAAATGATATTAATATTGATATGGTTGACTTCGGTCAACATTTTTGGTAAACGGATCCGGACCCGAGATTGGATGGTCCCGAGAGGTCCGTAGGAAAATATGGGACTTGGACATGCATCCGGAGTCGAATTCCGAGGCCTAGAGCCCAAGTTATGAATTTTTCTATGAAATTGTTTTTGATGTAATTGTTAAAGGAAATGAATTAATTGACCTTGGTATCGGGCTCGTATTTTGGTTTTGACACCCGGTACAAGTCTTAAATATTATATATGTGATTTCTGTAAAGTTTGGTCACATTCGGATGTCGTTTGATATGTTTTGGACCTTAGTTCCAAGTTTGAAAGTTTTGAAAACCAAAAGTATGAAAATCATGAACTTGAGGCTTGATTTGATGAAAACGATGTGATATTGGCGATGTGATCGCACGAACAAGTTCATAATGTGTTTTTGAAGTTGTGTACATGTTTGGTTTGGAGCCCGGGGGGCTCGGGTAAAGACTTGATAGGCCGTAGGATCAATTTCTGAATTTATGCACTGCTGGTTTTTCACCCAACTGTTGGCTTCGCATTTGCGAAGAATTTCTCGCAAATGCGAAGAAGGCAGTTCAAGGCTGGGTTCGCAAATGCGAACCCATTATCGCAAATGCGATGCCTGCCAGAACCAGCCAAGTTCGCAAATGCGAACAAAGTGTCGCAAATGCGACACCGGTACACCTGGACCAGAGTTCGCAATTGCGAACTTAACTTCGCAAATGCGAGGCCATCAGTAATTGCCTGTCTTCGCAATAGCGAAGAATGTGTCACAATTGCGACAAAGCCCTGAAGCCTGCTGGTTCGCAAATGCGAACCTTATTTCGCAAATGTGAAATCCCCAGTAACTGCCTAGACTTCGCAAATGCGAACAAATGTTCGCAAATGCGAACTTCCCAACCTTAGCTTATTTTTCAAACTCCAGAAATTGGTCGGGGTTCGCAATTGCGAACCCATGTTCGCAAATGCGAACACAGAGACCTCTGTAAAACACGATTTTCAGTTCATTTCTTCACTTTTTACAAACCAAAAACACCCATTTGCGATTCTTCACGGATTCCTTCTTCTTCAAAACAATTGTAAGTCACTTTTTACTTAATTCTTTCAATTCCTAACATCATTAAACATGTTTTTCAATAGAAATCAAAGGTTTTCATGGTAGAATTTCCTGTTTTTGTTAGAATATAGGGTTTTTCATAAATTGGGAAATTGGACCTCGAATTGAGGTCCGATTTTGAAACAAATCATATACATGAACTCGTGGGGGATGGGTAATCGGATTTTGGTCCGAACCCCGAGTTCCGACCATGTGGGCCCGGGGTTGAAATTCACTATTCCGGGCAGAATGTTGTAAAAGTTGTATTTGGTCTTAAGAATTAGTTTGTTGAGTAGTATTGATGATATTAAATCAATTGTGTATAGATAGGATTGGATTGGAGCCAAATTTGAAAGAAAAAGACATTTCCACGGATTGAATTGTTCATAAACATTCGAGGTAAGTGTTTGTTCTATCCTAGCTCGAGGGAATAGGATTATGTGCTATGTGTTATGTGATCGAGTGCGGTGTATGGGCTGTGGTGACGAGCATCCATACACTCTGGCATCTAGTATGACCGTGAGTCGTTGAAAATGATTATTGTGAGATATATTTGCAGATGAATTGTTGAACTTTTGCCAGGTTATAGAATTGTTATTGTTCTCCCTTGTCGGGACTTGTTGTGAAGCTAATTATTGATTGCCCTTGTTGGGACAGTTTATGAATTACTGTTTCTTTCTTTGCCCTTAACTGTGATTGTTATTTGGGTGAGGAAGAGTGATAATGCACGAAGGGTGATGTCGTGTCTTGATTTATTATTTATGCACGAAGGTTAATGCCGTGCCATGTTTTATTATTTATGCACGAAGGTTAATGCCGTGCCATGTTTTATTGATTATGCACGAAGGATCATGCCGTGCCCCGTTATTGAACCATGTACGAAGGATCATGCCGTACTATGGATGTGAGGATGAGAGTAAAAGCACGAAGGGTGATGCCGTGTACTTTATTTGCTTATTTGGTGAGGATGAGAGTAAAAACACGAAGGGTGATGCCGTGCAACCTGTTTGCTATTCCTTGACTTGATATTACATGTGTTTCCATTATACTTTGTTTTCCTTGTGAACTTATTAATTGTTGTTAATTGTTGAATTCTTTGAGATATTCCTTATTGTGTTATTACTTGGTTATTTCTTGTTATTCCGTGGTATACATATATATTGAATTGCACATGTTTATGTGGGTGTCTGGTCCTAGGCTTGTCACTACTTCGCCGGGATAGGCCAGGCACTTATGTGACGACCCGGCCCGTCGTCACGGGAATTACCACCCCGTTGTGTTGTAATTACATAATTCATGCTTTTATATAAGTGTTAGAGTCTATCGGGGGAGTTAGGAGTGAATTAAATTGGAAATGAAGCATATAGCCTTTGTGAAGGAAACTTGAATAAGAAAAGTCAACCCGGAGTTGACTATTTGGTTAGAGGGCTCGGAATCGGATTTTGATGATTCGGTTAGTTTCGGAAGGTGATTTGTGACTTAGGGGAGCGATCGGAATTGAATTTGGAGGCCCGGTGTAGAAATAGGCTTGAATTGGCTAAGGTTGAATTTTGGCGAAATCCGAACGGTAGGTGAGATTTTGATCCGGGGGTCGGAATGGAATTCGGACAGTTGCAGTAGCTCCGTTAGGTGATTTTGGATGTGCCTGCAAAATTTCAGGTCATTCGGACATCGTTTGGTCGGGTTTTTGATCGAATGTGTGATTCGGAAAGTTTTAAGAAATTTAGGCTTGAATCCGTGTGTAATTGGTGATTTTGATGTTTAGGGTGGTGTTTTTATGATTGGAACAAGTTCGTATCGTGTTTTGGAGTATGTTGGTGGTTTTCGTTGGGGTCCCGGGGCCCTCGGGTTGATTTCGGGGGTCCAAACGGACCAATTTGTGCCAAAAGGCACTGCTGTTCTGCTGCAATAACTGCAGAACAATTTTGCTCTCCGCGATCGCGGAGATGGCCATGCGATCGCGTAAGGGAGAAATCCCGAGCTCTGCGATCGCGAAGTAAAGCCTGCGATCGCGTAAGTCTGGAGGTTGAAGCATTGCGATCGCGTGAGGTTTTATGCGATCGCGTAGGGTATTTGGTCGGAAGCAGTGCGATCGCGTGTCGAGTGTCGCGATCGCGTAGGTTAATCTGGGAGCCGGCCGAGTTTGTTCTTCGCGATCGCGTTAGTTCGTTTGCGATCGCGTAGGGTCACTGAATTGTTCACTGCGATCGCGTCTAGGATCACGCGATCGCGTAGAGGAAAATTAGGCCGCCCAAAATTTGTGCATCGCGATCGCGTGCCAAAGGCTGCGATCGCGTAGGGTTAATTGGTCTGGCAGAGAATTTAATCACAGAACAGAGGGGCGCGGGTTTAATACCCAAAAACGCCATTTTTGAGTTCTAGAGAGAGAAACTCACGGGAATTGCTGGTAATTCATCGGGGATTCGTTGGAGGTAAGTTTTGTGGCTTAATTACATCATTTTAACATGAAATCATGGGTTAAATTTCTGTAAATGGAAGATTAAAGGTGGGTTTGAGCCCTAGGCCTAAATTTAAGAAAAACACTGATTTGAGTGGGCAAATGGAGTCCGATTTTGGTAAATTTTATATGCCTAGACTCGTATCGAGATGAGGATTCCGAATATGTAATTTTTGTAATTTTTCAACAAGTGTACCAAAAGTCGGGTTTTGACAACTTGTGGGTTTTAATATAAATTGGGTTATTTCGAATGAATTTCGTGAAATTAACGTATATTGATGCATTCTCTATGATTTTGAGCAGAGTTGACATCCGAGGAGATTGAATTGCGAGGCAAGCGCAAGGCGGATTGAAGCTTCTACCGGTTCGAGGTGAGTGGTAGTAGTAAACAATGCACCGAGGGTTTGAAACCCCGTACTAGCACTTTACAGTGCTATATTGAGATGAGACACGCGTTCTATGACGGGCGTGGTAACATTGTGATCGGGGTTCGGACTTAGTCCTTCCCGGCTAATAGAATACTGTGTTGTACAACTGTTAATGAGGTTATAACTGTACAATTGGGCTAATAGCCATGTTTGGGGCCTTGTGCCGATCTGTAGAACATTAGGGAACCTATAGAGCTAGGTGACCTTTACATCGTGTTGGAAATATACACTCAGCCATAGCTCTAGCTGTATAGCATAATATGAGCCCGTACTAGATGTGTACATTGAGAGAGATTATCTAGGGTGGAATTCCCCGTTCTAGCTGAGTGGGCCTGAAAGGCCAAGTCTATACCGATTGAGATGAGATAGGGTCAAGGACCCACTATGAGATGTTATATTGGGCCTGAAAGGCCAAGTCTATATTAACTGAGACGGGGTCAAGGACCCATTGTGATATATTATATTGGGCCTGAGAGGCCAAGTGCATACTGACTGGAATAGGGTCGAGGACCCATTGTGAGGTATTATGTATATAGATACCTATATTGGATCGGACTGCACGCCGCAGTAATGTACATGTAATATACATGTAAGCCGCAGTGATATACATGTGGAACGGACTGCACGCCGCAGTATTATTGCGCTTGGGCTGTAGGAGCCCCTTCGGAGTCCGAGTCCGCACACATTCTCAGTGAGCGCTGGTGTATATCATGGGATCGGGCTACACGCCGCAGCAGTATAATTATATATGTATATATATATATTGGATCGGACTGCACGCCGCAGTGATATATGGTGGACCTGGCTACACGCCATAGCACCATAGCGCTTGGGCCTAGGGAGCCCCTCCGAAGTCTGTATACACCCCCAGTGAGCGCCGTCGACGTAAAATGGAGCGGGCCTGCGCGCCGCAGCGGTATATGTATTGGAGCGGGCTGCACGCCGCAGCATTATACTTAATCCTACCCTACTATTTACTTAAATACTTATACATTATAGACATAAGTATGTGTCTTTATATGTTGAGATGGCCGTACACCGTAGGGGTACGAGCGAGGGCTAGTTCAGTGTGGAATCTTGTAGAGATAAACGTACTTGTGAAGGTTGCCTTAGAACTGCTAAGTGATAGCACAGGAGTTCTTACTTTCAGTTATTATTTATTATTGTTACTCACTGAGTTGAAATATACTCACCCCACTCCCCTGCACTTTCTGTGCGGATCCACAGGTGCCCGAGAGCAGTTGAGACATTGTAGCTGCTGATCCTTGTCTACTTTTGCGGAGATTTTGAGGTAGCTGCCAGCGTCCGCAGAGCTTGTTTTCTCCTTCTTTATCATCTTGTTGATTTCTTATTTGCCTAGACATGGTTGTATTAGGATGTTATTCTGTAGAGGCTCAGTCTCGTGACACCACGATATGGTTGGGACCGTATTTTGTATGTTTTATCCTTATTGTGTTATTACTTGGTTATTTCTTGTTATTCTGTGGTATACATATATATTGAATTGCACAGGTTTATGTGGGTGTCTGGTCCTAGGCTTGTCACTACTTCGCCGTTATAGGCCAGGCACTTACCAGCACATGGGGTCAGTTGTGCTGATGCTACACTTCTGTGCGTTTTTGCACAGGTCCAGGTTACGATCAGGAGCAGCAGGAGTAAATCGATTGCGTGGAAGTTGATCACATTTGAGACCGAGGTAGCTTGTAGACGTCCGCAAGCCCGGCGTCTCTCTCTCTTTACTTATGTTACTAGCTGTAGTCTCTTTGTTCCGAGACAAACAGAATTATGTTATATTTTTTTCAAACTTTTATGTGTAGTATTCAATAGTAGTTCGTGAGTTGGTGACTCCACGTCTTGGATAGAGGATTTCAGTATGATTTTCACCTTGTAATTAGTTATTTCTATTTTGATAAAGTATTCCGCATTCATTTAATTAAAGTTGTGGTTTGTTGATAAATAAATTATGAAATTGTGTTAAAAACAGGTTAGTATGAATACATTGGCTTGCCTAGCTACCACGAGTAGGCGCCATCACGATCCCGATGTTGGGGGAAAAATCCGGGTCGTGACAGGTACTCAGTAAGTGCCAAGCCTAACCTCGATGGAGTAGTGACGAGGAAGGACAGGGCCCTACTGAGAAAACAATAATATAACGATGATAACAATAATAAGCAGTTTAAATGATAATGAATTCCGAAATAACAACAATAAAATAATTACCGCAACCGTCTACAATTAAGCTAACAACAAGTAACCAACTCAATAAAACAAGTCCAGGACCTGTGGGAATTGAACCCACAGTCCCATTGACAGTACCCATGGGTCTCCGGGAATCGAACCCGCAGCCCATGTCTCAGTAAATCTTAGGATCTCCGGATCTCCGGGAATCGAACCCGCAGTCCCTCTTAATAAATCTCAGGATCTCCGGGAATCGAACCCGCAGTCCACATCTCAATAAATCTCAGGATCTCCGGGAATCGAACCCGCAATCCACATCTCAATAAATCTCGGGATCTCCGGGAATCGAACCCGCAGTCCACATCTCAATAAATCTCAGGATCTCCGGGAATCGAACCCGCAGTCCACAAACACAGCAAGTAAAGGAATACACAGAGAGAAATATAATATGCTTAACTATAACTTCACCGATAAACAGCGCCAGCGATTACCAAGAAAACTCAAGTAAGACAATTAGGCAACTAGACAGTTGAATACTCCGGGAATTGAACTCGTAGTCCACGACAATAACACTCCGGGTCTCTGGGAATCGAACCCACAGCCCTGGGATCTCCGGAATTGAACCCGCAGTCCACAAACACAGCAAGTTAAGGAATACACAGAGAGGATATAATATGCTTAACTATAACTTCACCGATAAATAGTACCAATAATTATCAAGAAGCTCAAGTAAGACAATTAGGCAACTAGACAGTTAAATACTACCTAATCATGCTTTTCTAACTACTACCGGGTAAGAATATCGAATTAACAGCTAAAAGCAGAAATATGACTCATCAAACATTTGAAGTAAATTATGTGTTCAACAACCAGCGCATGTACACGCCCGTCACCTCGCGTACAAGGCATTTAAACTATCACATAATATCCTAGGGGTGAAAGTTTCCCCACACGAGGTTAGACAAGCCACTTACCTCAATTCTGGTACAAAACCGCTAAGAAATAACCCTCTTGCCGCGAACGTAGGCCTCCACAAGTGTAGTATCTGATGAAAAATCAATAAAATCACATCAAAATAGGCCAATTGGGCATTACCCAATCAAAACAACTCCAAATACACCAAAACCCACAAGTTGTCAAAACCCGACTTTCGGTACGCTTATCGAAAAATCACGAAAATTATATATTCGTGACCCTCGTCTCAATACGAGTCTATGCATATAAAGTTTACTAAATTCGGACTCCATTTGCCCATTCAAACCTTTGATTTCCTAAGGTTTTGGTCTAGGGTGAAAACCCCCATTAATTACCCCAAATTCCTCCATTTTCATGAAAAACTTGCATGATATTATCAACAACAATCATAATTGGAGTCCATAATTGATTACCTCAAGAAACCACTCGAATTCTACTTCAAAATCGCCCAATTCGCACCTTAAGCCGAGCTCTCAAAGTTTGGAAATGTTTCTGAAATTTTAACCCTTACTGCTCATTAAACCCAAGCCGATTTCCGCTTCTGCGGATAATTTTCCGCTTCTGCGGATCCGCTTCTACGGATCCGCTTCCGCAATATTTTGTCGCTTCTGCGAAATACCATGACTTGCTGGCCCAATCCGCTTCTGCGAGCCCAGGGCCGCTTCTGCGAGGCCGCTCCTGCGGACAGCAGTCCGCTCCTGCAGATATTTTTGCACCTACGAATACGAGCCCGCTTCCGCGGACTAGCCCAAGCGAAGACTCAACCGCTTCTGCGGAACTCCCCAATCCATCTCCTGACCGCTCCTGCGGTCCCATTCTCGCACCCGCGATGCCGCTTTTGAGGACAAAAGACCGCCCCTGCGCTCTAGTCCGCTTCCGCATTCCAATTTCTGCTTCAGCGGACTCGCCTCTGCGGTTCCATTTCCGCAGGGGCGAAAACAACAGAGGCAGAATTCCTAAACCTGCAATTTCCATGTTTTCTCTCGTTTAACCATCTGAAATCATCCCAAGGCCCCCGGGACCTCACCCAAACACACCAACACATCCTATTACCTTATTCGAACTTGTTCCAATCATAAAACACGTCTAACAACATCAAAACCCATAATTCACATCGAATTCAAGCCTAAATTTCTTAAAACTTTCCGAATTGCATATTCGATCTAAAACCCGACCAAACGACGTCCGAATGACCTGAAAGTTTGCGGACATATCCAAAATCACACGACGAAGCTACAGAAATTGTCGGAATTCCATTCCGACCCCCGGATCAAAATCTCACCTATCGTTCTGATTCGCCAAAATTTCAAACTTCGGCATTTCAAGCCTAATTGAGCTAAGGACCTCCAAAATACATTCCGCAAACTCTCCCAACCCCGAAATCACCTAACGGAGCTAATGGAACCATCAGATTTCCGTTCCGAGGCCGTCTTAACACTGCTCCGGTTACGGACCATTTTCTAACTTTAAAGCTCTTATTTAGGGACTAAGTGTCCCAAAATACTCCAAATTTCAAAACCGACTCTCCCGGCAAACCACAATAGCCGAAATGAACTTAGGGAAAACAGTTAAATTGGGGATTTGGTCGTAATTTTCTAAAATGACCGGCCGGTCGTTACAAAATAAAGAAAGACACAATGGAATTGGTTCTTCACTCTTGGTTCATGTAGCTTCAGATATGCACACTTAAATCACACTCAAACTGCTTGCAAATCCCCTAGCTCTTTTGCTCTCAATTTAGTTTAACTTCTACGTATGTGCAATCACCCATAAAAGAGAACAATCATTATTATTTATAAAGTTAGTGATCAGAGTTTTATTATAACTCGAATAGCTGATCCTTCATCAAATTCGAGTCCTAGAACAACTCAAACTCCAATCCTTATCCTTGATCCGGATATAGTTCTCTTCACATAAGGAGACTTCAACTCATTATCCTATGTAACCCTTTCGATCAACTCATAAGATATTTTTGCTGATCCTTGAGGCTTATCTTCTTCAGGCGTATGTCACATGTGTAAGCATATCAACATTGTGTCTCACATAATGGATATAGTTCATGACTGAATTTATTTTGTCAATCTTCAAAACTTCTTCTGAACTTGGGCCAACTAATTCCCCCTTTTGATGATGACAAACCTTGTGCTTTTATTGATTAGAGACCCTATGGAACTCAGCTTATTTTTCACACTTTAATTTAACTTATCATTAAGGATCAGGTTTAATCAGGTTATAAATATCACATTATTTCAGAATACAAAGTAAAACACAATATCTCTTCCCCTTTTGGCATCATCGAAAAGTTGCATACTATATGAATCCTGGATGTTAATTATTACTCATGGCCACTGGGGCAAATGCAAGTGAAAACATGATTTAGTTAATCAATAATCAGCTTCACAAAAATTTAACTTTTAAGATCAGAAGTTTTCATAGAACAAGAAAAAACAAAGCACGTTGTCATTGATTAGGAGATGTTTCTACAAAACAGACCACAAAAATAAAAAGAAATATCCAACCATGAGCAAAAAAATAGAGAAAAGTCCCGAATCTGAGTTACTGAAGGAGTTTATAAACTGGTTCTAGGGCTTAGAGGAACTAGAGGGTTGGGATTGAAAAAGATTGAACATTGTTTGGAGCATACCTTCACTCTTTTCGTTTTCCTTTGCTAGCTCATATTTGAGGCCATTTCTTTCACTTCTAGTTCAGCAATGCGAGTGTCACGACCCGGATTTCCCACCATCGGGGTCATGATGGCGCCTACTAAATAGAAGCTAGGCAAGCCAAATATTAATAACAATTCCATTAATAACCAATTTATTATTAACAACATAAAACTTACAACGGAATAATCAAAATTAGCGGAAGACTTAGCCAGATACGATAAAGAGAAATCCAAATCTGATACACTACCCAAGACTGGTGTCACAATACTCACGAACTTCTAAGAATAATACACATAATTGTTTGAAAGAAAATACAAGCTGTTTATCTCGATTACATGAGATAACAGAATGAAAAGCATAGATAGGAGAGACAACGGGTCCCGCGGACGCCTGCAAGGCTACCTCGTAGTCTCAGTAGTCGGAAAATCCACAAGTCGCTACTGCCGCTGCTGCTGTCCGTAACCTGTATCTGCGCAAAAAGAGCGCAGAGTGTAGTACAAGCACAACCGACCCCATGTGCCGGTAAGTGCCCGGCCTATCCCGGCGAACTAGTGACAAGGCTAAGGCCGGTCACCCACCTAAACCTGTACAGTTGCAATATAACTATATATATATATATATATATATAATACATTTATGAAGAAATACTCTGCTCTGAAATAATATAATAATATTCAATAACTCAAGATGTCCAAAATAATCTTACTTTCATGTCTCAATTTCCTCTTTCATTTCATGTCTCGTGGTAGGCGTACCACCCGCTCCCAACTATCACAGTAATTACCTCTCGTGGTAGGCGTACCACCCGCTCCCAATATATATGTAATTATATCTCGTGGTAGGCGTACCACCCGCTCCCAATTATATCAATAGTTATATCTTGTGGTAGGCGTACCACCCGCTCCCAAATATATATCAACAATCATATCTCGTGGTAGGCGTACCACCCGCTCCCAAATATAACAATAGGCTACCGGCAACTATGGCCAATGCCAAGATTTAAATCACTTCGTGGTCGGCGTACCACACGATCCCATTTCATAAATATATATAAGTGGTCGGCGTACCACACGATCCCATTTCATAAATATATATATATATATTACCGGCATTTAGCCAATAATCTCTGTATTAACAATATTTATAATTACCGGTTTTTAAACCAATAATTTATAATAATTTCGACAATTTACCTTCATTACCGGTATAACACCAATAATTCTTATTCAACATTTTATTCATAACTAAATTCATATTCCTACAAACTAGGATAGAACAAACACTTACCTCGAAAGTTTACGAATGATTTAATCCGTAGCAATGCCCTTTCCTTTCGAATTTGACTCCAATCCAATTGTATCTATACACAATTGATTTGATATCATCAATTCTACTCAACAAACTAATTCTTAAGACCAAATACCACTTTTACAACATTCTGCCATGAATAGTGAATTTCAACCCCGGGCCCACATGGTCGGAATTCGGGGTTAGGACCAAAATCCGGTTACCCATCCCTCCACGAGTTCATATATATAATTTGTTTCAAAATCGGACCTCAATTCGAGGTCCAATTCCCCAATTTATGAAAAACCCTATTTTCTAACAAAAACAAGAATTTTACCATAAAAACATTTGATTTCTAATGAAAAACATGTTTAATGATGTTAGGAATTGAAAGAATTAAGTAAAAAGTGACTTACAATCGTTTTGATGAAGAAGAAATCCTTGAAGAGTCGCAAATGGGTGTTTTGGTTTTGTGAAAAATGAAGAAATGACTGAAATTCGTGTTTTTCAGGTCTCTGTGTTCGCATTTGCGAACATGGGTTCGCAATTGCGAACCCCGACCAATTTCTGGAGTTTGAAAAATAAGCTAAGGCTGGGAAGTTCGCATTTGCGAACTTTTGTTCGCATTTGCGAAGCCAAGGCAAATCTGGGGTCTTCGCAATTGCGAACATATGTTCGCAATTGCGAACTAGGCTGCTTCCAGGGATTTTTCGCATTTGCGACATAAGGTTCGCATTTGCGAACCAGTAGGCTTCTGGGCTTCTTCGCAATTGCGACATATTCTTCGCAATTGCGAAGACAGGCAATTACTGAAGGCCTCGCAATTGCGAAGCTTTGTTCGCATTTGCGAACCCAACTGGTCCTGGGCACCTTCGCATTTGCGACCCAGGGTTCGCATTTGCGAACCCTTCCTTGACCTGCCACCTTCGCAATTGCGAGAAATTCTTCGCAATTGCGAAGACAACAGCTGGGTGAAAAAACCAGCAGTTCAAAAATTCAGAATTTCATCCAACGGCCTATCAAATCTTTACCCGAGCCCCCCGGGCTCCAAACCAAACATGTACACAACCTCAAAAACACATTATGGACTTGTTCGTGCGATCATATCGCCAATATAACATCAAAATCATTGAATTGAGCCTTAAAACTCAAGAATTCCTTCAAATTCCATAATTTCCAAACTTTCCAATTTAAGGCCGAAACACGTCAAACGACGTCCGTTTTCAACCAAACTTTACGGGAAGCGCTTAACCAATATATATGACCTGTACCGGGCGTCGGAACCAAAATACGAGCCCGATACCAATACTTTTTAATAAAAAATCAGTTTCATTTTCCTTAAACATTTTCAGAAAACAATTTAACAAAAAAATTCTTTTACCGGGGTTCTAGACCTCGGATTTCAATTCCGGACATATGCCCAAGTTCCATATTTTTCTACGGATTTTTCTGAAATAGTCAAATCACGGATCCGGGTCCGTTTACCAAAAATGTTGACCAAAGTCAACCATATCAATATTAATATCAAAATTCTTCTACTTTTTCACATATTTCACATATTTCATCATAAATCTTTTCCAGCTTTGTGCCCGGACTGTACACGCAAATCGAGGCAACTATAAATGAGGTTTTCAAGACCTCCAAAGCTCGGAATGATTAATAAAACAAGTGATGACCCTTTTTGGGTCGTCACAATCTCCACCTCTAAAACAACCGTTCGTCCTCGAACGGACAAAAGAAAGAAGTACTCGAGTCATGGAATAAATGAGGATATTGGCTCGGCATGTCAGATTCGGACTCCTAGGTCGATGCCTCAGGAAGCTGTCCCCTCCACTAAACTCGCACAGAAGGATAACTCTTCGACCTCAACTGTCGAACCTGCCGGTCTAGAATGGCTACCGGCTCCTCCTCGTAAGATAAATCATTGTCCAATTGGACAGTACTGAAGTCTAACACATGTGTGGGATCGCCGTGGTATCTCCGAAGCATAGATACGTGAAAAACCGGATGCACGGCTGATAAGCTAGGCGGCAAAGCTAATCTGTAAGCCACCCCTCCCACTCTGTCTAGAATCTCAAATGGACCAATATACCTAGGGCCGAGCTTGCCCTTCTTCCCAAACCTCATCACGCCCTTCATAGGCGACACCCGAGCAATACTCGTTCACCAACCATGAAATCTACATTTCGAACCTTACGATCCGCATAAGTCTTTTGCCTAGACCGAGCCGAACGCAATCTCTCCCGAATAGTCTTGACCTTATCTAAGGCCTCCCGAACTAGATCCGTACCCAACAACCGAGCCTCTCCCGTCTCAAACCATCCAACCGGTGATCGACATCGCCTACCATATAACGCCTCATACGGAGCCATCCGGATGCTAGATTGGTAACCGTTATTGTAGGCGAACTCTGCTAATGGCAGAAACCGGTCCCACGAACCTCCGAAATCAATAACACAAGCTCGAAGCATGTCCTCTAGAATCCGAATAGTCCTCTCGGACCGGCCATCCGTCCGAGGATGAAATGCCGTACTCAACCGAACCTCGGGTGCCCAACTCCTCGCCGGACCGCTCTCCGTAACCGCGAGGTAAACCGCGTACCCCGATCGGAGATAATAGATATCGGCACTCCATGGAGACGAACAATCTCCCTAATATAAACTTCCGCTAACCTCTCCGACGAGTAGGAGACAGATACTGGAATAAAGTGTGCCGACTTGGTCAGCCTATCAACGATGACCCAAATAGCATCAAATTTCCTTCTAGTCAAAGGAAGTCCAAGTAACGAAATCCATAGTGATCCGCTCCCATTTCCACTCGGGAATTTCAATCCTCCGGAATACACCACCAGGTCTCTGGTGCTCATATTTCACCTGCTGACAATTTAGACACCGAGCAACATACGCAATGATATCTTTCTTCATTCTGCGCCACCAATAGTGCTGCCGCAAGTCTTGGTACATCTTCACGGCGCCCTGGGTGAATAGAATACCGCGAACTGTGGGCCTCTGCTAATATTAACTCTCGAATCCCTTCGACATTGGGCACACAAACTCGACCCCGCAATTTCAATATCCCATCATCATCTAGATTTACCTGTGTGGCACCTCCCCGCTGTACTGTATCTCTCAACTCACGCAAATGAGGATCATCAAATTGCCTCTCACGGATACGCTCAAATAAGGAAGAACGAGCGACCGTGCAGGCTAACACCCTGCTAGGCTCGGAAATGTCTAATCTCACGAACCGGTTGGCCAATGCCTGGACATCTATAGCTAATGGTCTCTGACTGACCGGAATATATGCAAGACTACCCATGCTGGCAGACTTTCTACTCAATGCATCGGCCACCACACTGGCCTTACCTGGGTGATATAAAATAGTAACATCATAGTCTTTTAGCAACTCTAGCCACCTTCTCTCCCTCATATTCAACTCTTTCTGCTTAAACAAATACTGAAGACTCTTATGATCTGTGTATACTTCACAGGCTATACCATACAAATAATGCCTCCAGATCTTCAATGCGTGAATAATCGCCGCCAACTCTAGGTCATGCACTGGATAGTTCTTCTCATGAATCTTCAACTGCCTCGAAGCATAGGCAATAACCTTGCCATCCTGCATTAACACCGCACCAAGCCCAATACGGGAAGCATCACAATAAACAGTATAAGGTCCCGTACCTGTGGGTAAAACCAATACCGGTGCTGTGGTCAAGGTTGTCTTGAGCTTTTGAAAGCTCGCCTCACATTCATCGGACCATTCAAATTGAACACCCTTCTGGGTCAATCTGGTCAGTGGGGTTGCAATAGAAGAAAATCCTTCTACGAATCGGCGGTAATAACCCGCTAACCCCAAGAAACTCCGAATATCCGTGGCTGATGTCGGTCTAGGCCAGCTCTTGACTGCCTCAATTTTCTTTGGATCAACCTGAATACCTGCTGCCGTCACAATATGTCCCAGGAATGCAACCGAACTTAGCCAAAATTCACACTTTGAAAATTTTGCATATAGCCTGGCTATCTCTCAGAGTCTGTAAGGCCACTCTGAGATGTTGCGCATGCTCCTCCTGACCGCGGGAATATATTAATATGTCATCAATGAAGACTATTACAAACAAGTCTAAATAAGGCCGGAACACCCGATTCATTAATTCCATAAAAGTCGCTGGAGCATTTGTCAACCCAAAAGACATGACCAGAAATTCATAATGTCCATACCGAGTGCGGAACGCGGTCTTAGGGACATCAGATGCCCTAATCTTCAGCTGATGATAGCCATATCTCAAATCTATCTTTGAAAATACCTTGGCACCCTGAAGCTGGTCAAATAAATCATCAATTCGCTGAAGTGGATATTTATTTTTGATAGGCACCTTGTTTAACTGTCGATAGTCAATGCACATTCTCATCGAACCATCTTTCTTCTTAACAAATAATACAGGTGCACCCCACGGTGAAACACTGGGCCTAATGAAACCCTTTTCAAGTAAATCCTGCAACTGTTCCTTCAATTCTTTTAACTCTGGCGGAGCCATACGGTATGGGGGAATGGAAATGGGCTGAGTGCCTGGAGCCAAATCAATGCAAAAATCAATGTCCCTATCGAGCGGCATACCTGGCAAGTCTGAAGGAAATACTTCAGGAAATTCGCGAACCACAGGCACAGAGTCAATAGAAGGAACCTCAGCACTAGAATCACGGACATAGGCCAAATAAGCCAAGCATCCCTTTCCAACCATACGCTGAGCTTTAACATAAGAAATAACATTACGGCTAGTATGACCTGAAATTCCTTTCCACTCTATACGAGGCGAATTTGGCAGAGCTAAAGTCACAGTCTTGGCGTGGCAATCTAAAATAGCATGATAAGGAGATAGCCAGTCCATGCCTAGTATAATATCGAAGTCCACCATATTTAGGAGTAATAAATCAGCACGGGTCTCAAGACCCTCAATTACTATAATACATGACCGATGAACTCGATCAACCACAATAGAGTCGCCTACTGGTGTAGACACATGAACAGGAACACTCAGTGGATCACTGGGCTGAATCAAGTATGGTGCAAAATAGGAAGACACATACGAATATGTAGACCCAGGGTCAAATAATGCCGATGCCTTTCTATCACAAACCAAAATAATACCTGTAATGACGGCATCAGAAGACTCAGCCTCTGGTCTGGCGGGAAGTGCATAACATCGGGGCTGTGCCCCACCACCCTGAGCAGTATCTCTAGGACGATCAGCTGCTGGCTGGTCTCTACCTCTATCGGTCCGAGCTCCACCTCTATGACCTCTACCTCCACCTCTATGTCCTCTACCTCCGCCTCTAGCCGGCTGGGCAGGCTGTGAGGGAACTGGGGCCTGAATCATGGCACGAGAACCCTGCTAGTGAGATCTGTCAGAAGCTCGAGGGCAATACCTTGCAATGTGCCTAAGATCACCGCACGTAAAACAAGCCCTCGGCCGCTGAAAATGGCGAAGTGGTGGTGCACTAATAGGCTGCTGATCAGAGTAGCGTGGCTGAGAATTACGATCACCTGAAGCATCATGAGAAACCTGAAGAGCTGACCGATAAGGCCTAGGAGGATGGCCTCTATCATAAAAATCTTTATCTCCAGACGAGGTACCACTGAATCTACCCGAATTACGAGATCTCTTATCTGATCCATGTCTCGCTCCCTGTGACAGAGCCATCTCTATCCGGCGGGCTGCATTAGCCGCCTCCTGAAAAGTGATTTCAGTTCCTGCACCCATAGCCATCTGTAGCCGAATTGGCTGATTCAAACCATCAATAAACCTCCTCACTCTCTCCCGCTCTGTGGGAAGTATGATAACAGCATGACGAGCCAGGTCCACGAACCTAGTCTCGTACTGTGTGACAGACATAGAACCCTGATGAAGACGCTCAAATTGTCTGCGCATAACCTCCCGCTGAGTTGCTGGAAGGAACTTCTCCAAGAATAATTCTGCAAACCGCTCCCAAGTCAAAGATGACGATCCCGCCGGCCTGGTTAGACAATAATCTCTCCACCAAGTCTTGGCGGAACCAGATAACCGAAAAGTAGCAAAATCCACACCATTAGTCTCCACAATACCCATAGTACGGAGAACTTCGTGGCAGCTGTATAGGAAATCTTGTGGATCCTCTGAAGGAGTACCACTGAATGTGGTAGTGAACAGCTTGGTAAAACTGTCTAATCTCCACAACGCGTCAGCAGACATGGCTGCACCATCATTAGACGGAGTCGCAATAATAGGTCGAGCTGCCTCAACTGGCTGAATCACAGGATCCTGAGCCGGGGAATTACTGGCTCCGGAGTGCGCGTAGCAGGAGTCTGATTACCTCCTCCAGCCTGAGAAGTGGCTGGTGCTACCGGTAATAAACCTGCTCTGGTGATATGATCCATAAAACCTGCTATCCGGACCAAAGCATCCTGAAGATCCGGTGAAAACAAAACTCCTCCTGGGACCTGAGCTGGGCCTACTGGAGCTGCTGGGGCTGGAACCTCCTCCTCGACATGAGTCTGAGGTTCTGTCACTTGGGCCGCTGCTCGGGGATGAGCTCTGCCCCTACCTTGTCCTCTAGGACGACCTCGACCTCGGCCTCTACCCCTAGCGAGAGCTGCCGCTGCTGGGACCTCGGGCTGCTGGTCAGTAGATGAGGATGCACGTGTCCTTACTATCTGCGGAAGAACAGAGTAGAAGTTCAATTAACATTCAAAAGATCAAGTCGCACAACTGGAAAGAATAAAGGGAATATTTTCCTAACTCCGTAGCCTCTGGAGGATAAATACAGACGTCTCCGTACCGATCCTTCATACTCTACTAAGGTTGTTCGTGAGTTGTGAGACCTGTGCAACCTAGTGCTCTGATACCAACTTGTCACGACCCGGATTTCCCACCATCGGGGTCATGATGGCGCCTACTAAATAGAAGCTAGGCAAGCCAAATATTAATAACAATTCCATTAATAACCAATTTATTATTAACAACATAAAACTTACAGCGGAATAATCAAAATTAGCGGAAGACTTAGCCGGATATGATAAAGAAAAATCCAAATCTGATACACTACCCAAGACTGGTGTCACAATACTCACGAACTTCTAAGAATAATACACATAATCGTTTGAAAGAAAATACAAGCTGTTTATCTCGATTACATGAGATAACAGAATGAAAAGCATAGATAGAAGAGACGACGGGTCCTGCGGACGCCTGCAAGGCTACCTCGTAGTCTCAGTAGTCGAAAAATCCACAAGTCGCTACCGCCGCTGCTGCTGTCCGTAACCTGTATCCGCGCAAAAAGAGCGCAGAGTGTAGTATCAGCACAACCGACCCCATGTGCTGGTAAGTGCCTGGCCTATCCCAGCGAACTAGTGACAAGGCTAAGGCCGGTCACCCACCTAAACCTGTACAGTTGCAATATAACTATATATATATATATATATATAATACATTTATGAAGAAATACTCTGCTCTGAAATAATATAATAATATTCAATAACTCAAGATGTCCAAAATAATCTTACTTTCATGTCTCAATTTCCTCTTTCATTTCATGTCTCGTGGTAGGCGTACCACCCGCTCCCAACTATCACAGTAATTACCTCTCGTGGTAGGCGTACCACCCGCTCCCAATATATATGTAATTATATCTCGTGGTAGGCGTACCACCCGCTCCCAATTATATCAATAGTTATATCTTGTGGTAGGCGTACCACCCGCTCCCAAATATATATCAACAATCATATCTCGTGGTAGGCGTACCACCCGCTCCCAAATATAACAATAGGCTACCGGCAACTATGGCCAATGCCAAGATTTAAATCACTTCGTGGTCGGCGTACCACACGATCCCATTTCATAAATATATATAAGTGGTCGGCGTACCACACGATCCCATTTCATAAATATATATATATATATTACCGGCATTTAGCCAATAATCTCTGTATTAACAATATTTATAATTACCGGTTTTTAAACCAATAATTTATAATAATTTCGACAATTTACCTTCATTACCGGTATAACACCAATAATTCTTATTCAACATTTTATTCATAACTAAATTCATATTCCTACAAACTAGGATAGAACAAACACTTACCTCGAAAGTTTACGAATGATTTAATCCGTAGCAATGCCCTTTCCTTTCGAATTTGACTCCAATCCAATTGTATCTATACACAATTGATTTGATATCATCAATTCTACTCAACAAACTAATTCTTAAGACCAAATACCACTTTTACAACATTCTGCCATGAATAGTGAATTTCAACCCCGGGCCCACATGGTCGGAATTCGGGGTTAGGACCAAAATCCGGTTACCCATCCCTCCACGAGTTCATATATATAATTTGTTTCAAAATCGGACCTCAATTCGAGGTCCAATTCCCCAATTTATGAAAAACCCTATTTTCTAACAAAAACAAGAATTTTACCATAAAAACATTTGATTTCTAATGAAAAACATGTTTAATGATGTTAGGAATTGAAAGAATTAAGTAAAAAGTGACTTACAATCGTTTTGATGAAGAAGAAATCCTTGAAGAGTCGCAAATGGGTGTTTTGGGTTTTGTAAAATGTGAAGAAATGACTGAAATTCGTGTTTTTCAGGTCTCTGTGTTCGCATTTGCGAACATGGGTTCGCAATTGCGAACCCCGACCAATTTCTGGAGTTTGAAAAATAAGCTAAGGTTGGGAAGTTCGCATTTGCGAACTTTTCTTCGCATTTGCGAAGCCAAGGCAAATCTGGGGTCTTCGCAATTGCGAACGTATGTTCGCAATTGCGAACTAGGCTGCTTCCAGGGATTTCTCGCATTTGCGACATAAGGTTCGCATTTGCGAACCAGTAGGCTTCTGGGCTTCTTCGCAATTGCGACATATTCTTCGCAATTGCGAAGACAGGCAATTACTGAAGGCCTCGCAATTGCGAAGCTTTGTTCGCATTTGCGAACCAAACTGGTCCTGGGCACCTTCGCATTTGCGACCCAGGGTTCGCATTTGCGAACCCTTCCTTGACTTGCCACCTTCGCAATTGCGAGAAATTCTTCGCAATTGCGAAGACAACAGCTGGGTGAAAAACCAGCAGTTCAAAAATTCAGAATTTCATCCAACGGCCTATCAAATCTTTACCCGAGCCCCCCGGGCTCCAAACCAAACATGTACACAACCTCAAAAACACATTATGGACTTGTTCGTGCGATCATATCGCCAATATAACATCAAAATCATTGAATTGAGCCTTAAAACTCAAGAATTCCTTCAAATTCCATAATTTCCAAACTTTCCAATTTAAGGCCGAAACACGTCAAACGACGTCCGTTTTCAACCAAACTTTACAGGAAGCGCTTAACCAATATATATGACCTGTACCGGGCGTCGGAACCAAAATACGAGCCCGATACCAGTACTTTTTAATAAAAATCAGTTTTATTTTCCTTAAACATTTTCAGAAAACAATTTAACATAAAAATTCTTTTACCGGGGTTCTAGACCTCGGATTTCAATTCCGGACATATGCCCAAGTTCCATATTTTTCTACGGATTTTCTGAAATAGTCAAATCACGGATCCGGGTCCGTTTACCAAAAATGTTGACCAAAGTCAACCATATCAATATTAATATCAAAATTCTTCTACTTTTTCACATATTTCACATATTTCATCATAAATCTTTTCCAGCTTTGTGCCCGGACTGTACACGCAAATCGAGGCAACTATAAATGAGGTTTTCAAGACCTCCAAAGCTCGGAATGATTAATAAAACAAGTGATGACCCTTTTTGGGTCGTCACAATCTAGCCTAAAGCGTAAAAATTTCTGCATATTTTGTTCCATACTCTAGAACCAATGCCCTAACTTTGATGTTCATTTTAACCTTTAATCTATCAACTATTCAGCTCTAATCCATGTATTTTCACCATAGGATCGTGTTTTTAAGTCCAAGAGTTTATACCTGATCAAAGCCCTTTCCCTCTTCAAAATTTTCCAAAAACTTTCCAAGTCCGAAGTGAAATATGTTACTCATTTAAAATTTTGCGAAGATGAATTCAATATTTCTCAGAAACCACTTCTGCGGTCAAAATGTCGCTTCTGCGACTTCCGCTTCTACGGAAATTTTCATAATCCAAAAATTCGCTTATGCGACTTAAATCCTGCATCAGCGGCTTCGCAGATGCAGCCTCCCCAACCACTTCTGCGCAATCAGCGCCCAGGTCCCATCACCGCTTCTGCGGTCTAATCTTCGCACAAGCGAGACCGCTTCTACGGTCCAAGTTTCGCAGAAGCGAAAACACTAGTTGCAGCACACAACAACATGCAAAATTTCAAAACTCTTCGTTTAACCATCCGAACTCACCCCGTGGCCCCCAGGACCTCAACCAAAAATATCAACACCTCCTACAACATCATTCAAACTTGTTCCAATCATTAAAATACCTCAAATAACACTAAAATCATTAATTTACATCGAATTAAAGCATAAGTTCTTCTAAAACTTCCTAAACACGCATTCGATCAAAAACTCAACCAAATCACCTCCGAATTATCTGAAATTTTACACACACATCCCAAATCACCTAATGAAGCTAGTGTAACTCTTGGAATTCCATTCCGACCCTCATATCAAAATTTCACCTATCAATCAGAAATTACCAAAATACTAACTTCACCAATTCAAGCCTAATTCTACACCGGACCTCTAAAATCACTTTTGATCACACTAATAAGTCACAAATCATCCCTCGAAGCTAACCAAATTATCGAAACTCATATCCGAGCCCTCTAATACATAAGTCAACATCCGATTGACTTTTCCAAACTAGGTCTTTCTTAAAGAGACTAAGTGTCTCATTTCCTTCTAAAATCAATCTAAGCCAGCTCGATCACACAAGACACTGATAATGAAGCATAAAGAAACAAAAAATGGGGGAAATAGAGCGATAACCTATGAGACGGCGGATCGGCTCATCACAACATGACTCACTCAGAATTGGATTCATCAAGACACTCTAGTCAAAGCACACTACAACAATTATGGTCTAACGCCACACTAGTTTTAGACAACGCCTGAAAAGTGTGGCCAAAAATATATTTGGGCACACTTTTAAGGGGTGGCCTTTGCATGGAGCTTTTAGATACAAAAGAATTGGCTACGCTTGTTAAATGTGCTCTTTAATTTATTAGGCTACCATTATTAAACGTTGCTAAATCATAAAATAATTGGCAACGTTTATTTGAGAATGTGGTACTATTTTTAAGCGTGCTTTTAATATAATTGGAAAAGCAACACTTTATAAATGTGCTCTAAAAGTCCAACAAAATATTTGGCTCCCTCCAAAAAATATAATATTTCCCTCCAATATACTCTCCTCGCTAAAATCGCTGTTAATTTTCCAATTTATCAGAACAAAAAGCTCTCATCGCTAAAATCGCTGTTAATTTTCCAATTTATCAGAACAAAAAGCTCTCCTCGCTAAAATCGCTGTTAGGGTTTCTGGTTTCTGGCTTCTGGAACAAAAAGCTGGCCGAACTGGAATTTCTGCACCGGCACCGGGTAGATTAATTAGGTAGCTAGCTAGTATACTCTTAATTCCGCACCATCTCACCCTAATTTGGGTAGTATTTTTGTTTTCAAACTGTTGTCTGAAGAATTCTCGTTTCCCCTCTCCCTTAGGTATTGTATTTCACGTTCTAGACCTCCTCGTTCGAAATTGAAGAAATTTAGCAAGAGAAACGGATAATTCTTCCAATCTCAGGTTGGTGCTCTTCTATTTCAATAATTTACCATCTTATGGTCTCTGATTGTTGTAGTTTCATATCTAATTTGATCATTATTCTAGAAAATAATGAACTATAAATTAATTATTCCTCTTCTAGTCTCCAATATTAGTAATTTATTATAAAATTCTAGCAGATTTGTGAGCCTAATTCTATAAATCGGCTTTGTTATCTTTTGATTGTCCTATTCCTGTTGATTAATCTAAGTCTTAGGCTGATTTGTTCTATTACCATGTAAGTCGCGCCTCAGAATACCAGAAGTGTCTGGTACATCGTTCATTCTTTTGAATATTTGAGATTTCTTAGTGATATATTTGGGTGGGGGAGGAGCAGACAAAAGTGTAGGGGTTTTGCTCGTCATTTGCTCGTCAACAGTAACAAGAGCAAATTCTGTTTTTGATTGAGCATATGGTGGTTTAGTAATTTGGTGGGCTATCAATTCTACAGGCAGTTTGGTAGTCAGTTCTGTAATTAAAGGTAGAACAATGATAATCCGCTAGCAATTCTACACTATATTTATCAGAAGCTGCTATCCAATCCAAATGGTTTTCCTCTTTTCTTTCCTTATTCTAAGTAAGAAGATCATAAGCTAGCCTTCCCATTTAAATGCATGTTATGCTAACAGTTGATGACACTTCGTGTTTGAAATGTAAGTAAGAAAGCAGTTGATCACCTATGTTCATTTGACATATTTTTGTCTTTGTACGTTTAAAGAATTTAATTCCTTTTTAGCCAAGTCTTCCCCGGACAGATATTTAATAGTATCTTATTTGAATTACTTCTTATTTGAATTAGTGGAGTCATTAGCAGTCACTCAGTTGTAGCTTAGAGTAAGCATCAAAATGATTCCTGGACTGTCTCTTGCAATCTGAGCAGTTTTTTGCTGTTTGGAGTGCCTTTTTTGCTGGAAATTGTTGTCCAGTTATCCTTAATAATATGCTGCCCAACTTCCTTTGTAACTTATCAAGCATTAGTAGTTTTTGAAGCAATTTCACCTGGAACTAAGGAAGCAGTAGATACAGTTGTACCTATAGAAACAGTTACACCAATTGTATCCACGACATTAGCTGCCTTTAAAATTAAACTCCCATCGTTCGAATCTGATGCTCCAACTTGTTGTTTAGCACCAATTGCAGCATTAGGATTGGCAATCCCAACGGGATATCTATCGATAGTTGCCCCCAGCTTAGAACCAACAATAGTTGTTTATTGTCCAGCATCAACTGCTATTGTTGCATGCTTAGCACTGGTTCCTCCATCAAAGTTCATATATCTTTGTTATTTTTGGTACCCTTTGGCCGTTATCAATAGTGCTTGCCTCAGCGCTAATAGCGTGAGGTGAGGCGAGGCGAGGCAGTATCGCTACAGGGTAACTGTTGTGTAGCATTTCAAAATAGTGGTCGCTTCAGGGTCTGTTGCGTGAGGCGACGTTGTAGCGAATAGCGATTGTAGCGTCGCTATTTAAAAAAAGAAAAGAAAAAGGGCAATACTTAAAATAACAGGAAGAAAACACCTTTTAGGTGTCACTATATTTGCCAAAGTGCATATGAAACTTTTTTGTGAGGAGAACTATTATATTATCTTCATGAAAAACGTGGTTTAGAATTTTATTACTTTCTGTACTTGTTTTGTGGATCCTAATTTTACCTTTTTTTATCCAAGAAAACAAGTCACACTCGGAAAGATTTGTGGTAGACTTGAAGTTGTATTTGGCTTAGCTTAAGTGTCATGTCGAGGTAAGAAAGTCCTATCATTTTATAACACATGATTTTACAAATTTATTCTTGATATTTAGGATTTAGTTTTACCATATAATTATTGCTTAAATGATTATATATTTGGATATTTAAAAAATTTTATTTTTAGGAATTCAAATGTTCCATCCAAGGAATGGATGGATTTACCAAGGTATAGCAAAGAGTATATCGAGGGTGTTCAATCTTTCTTAGATTTTGCTTACTCTTATGGAGATCCTCAAGGCGAAGAAATTCAATGCCCATGTGCAAAGTGTTGTAATATTTGTTGGACTCGAAGGAGTGTAGTGTATGACCATCTAATATGTTATGGGTTTGTTCAAGGTTATAGAAGATGGATTAATCATGGGGAATGGGAAATTTCGATGAATGCTAATTGTGACATGGATGATAATTTTAACTCGTACGATGATATTGATGGGTTGTTGAATGATCAATTTAGAAATGCACATGCTGGAGGAGTGTATGAAGGCCCAAATGAAGATGCCAATAAATTCTATAACTTAGTTGACGAGGCAAGCCAAGAACTATATCCTGGTTGTAAAGGATTCTCTAGATTATCTTTTACAATCCGTCCGTATTTGTTGAAGTGTCTACATGGATGGAGCAATGCGTCTTTCACTTCTCTTCTAGAGCTATTAAAAGAGGCGATGCCTGACTTGAACATTCCTATATCCTACAATAAAGCCAAATCTATGGTAAAGGATCTCGGTCTTGATTATGAAAAAATTGATGCATGTCCCAATGATTGCATGCTATTTAGGAATGACCATAAGGATGATGAATATTGTCATGTTTGTGGATCATCTCGATATATAAAATATACTGATGTAGATGGCGATGAAGTAGATAGCGATCTTGAGCCTTCCAAAAAAGGTTATCGTGTTCCAGCAAAAATTTTGAGACACTTTCCATTAATTCCTAGACTTAAAAGGCTATTTATGTGCTCAAAGACAGCAGATACATTGAGGTGGCATGAAGAGGAGCGTTCTAAAGATGGAAAGTTAAGGCATCCTGCTGATGGGCAAGCATGGAAAGACTTTGATAGCTTGCATTCAGAATTTGCAAGGGATTCTCGCAATTTGAGACTTGGCTTAGCAAGTGATGGGTTCAATCCATTTCGTACCATGAGCATATCTCATAGCACATGGCCAGTTATTTTAATGGTGTATAATTTGCCTCCTTGGATGTGCATGAAGCCAGAGTACTGTATGCTTTCTTTGCTTATACCTGGGCCACGATCACCTGGAAATGACATTGACGTTTATTTACAACCATTAATAGAAGAGTTAAATGTTTTGTGGGAGTCCGGGGTAGAAACATATGATGCTTCAAGAGATCAAACCTTTCAAATGCGAGCAGCTCTTTTATGGACAATCAGTGACTTTCCTGCATATGCTATGTTATCTGGTTGGAGTACAAAGGGAAAGTTGGCTTGCCCTTGTTGTAATTATGGCACTAATTCTCGTTATCTTAAACATAGTCGAAAAATGTGTTATATGGATCATCGTGTTTTTCTGCCTATGGATCATCCTTGGAGATCTAATAAAAGGTCTTTCAATGGAAAGACAGAATTTAGGCCTCCTCCGCCTTTGTTAAAGGGAACTGATGTTCTTAATAGCTTACAAAATTTTAACAATATGTTTGGGAAGAAGCGAAAGAGAACAAATGATGGCCCTTGGAAAAAAAGGTCAATTTTTTTTGAATTACCTTATTGGCAGCACAACTCATTACGTCATAACCTTGACGTAATGCATATAGAGAAAAATATAGTGGATAATGTAATTGGAACTATTTTGGACATTCCTGGCAAGACAAAGGATCATGCAAATGCTCTTTATGATCTGAAAGAGATGGGCATTAAGAAGAACCTCCAACCAAAGGATACAAAGGATGGCAAGAGAACAAAGTTTGCAAAAGCATGCTTCTCAATGACCAATGGTGAGAAATCAGTTTTTTGTGGTGTTTTAAAGAAAGCAAAGCTACCTGATGGTAGTGCTTCCAACATATCCAGGTGTGTGCAGCTAGATGAAAGAAAATTATCCGGTTATAAAACTCAGGATGCCCACTTCATGTTACATTACTTGTTGCCAATACCGGTTAAAAGCATACTTCCTGATCATGTTGCTATCCCTTTGATTCGTCTAAGTTCTTTCTTTCGCCGTTTATGTCAAAATGTTATCACAATGTAAGAGCTAGATTGCTTGGAAGTAGAGATTAGAGAAACAACGAATCAATTGGAAAGAATTTTTCCTCCAACGTTTTTTGATATAATGATTCATTTGCCTATTCATTTGGCAAATGAGGTAAGGTTGGGAGGTCCAGTTCAAAATCGATGGATGTATCCTCCTGAAAGGTATATGTGTACATTAAAATCATATGTTCGCAACAGAAATTATCCGGAAGGATCTATTGCTGAGGCATATTTGGTTGAAGAGTGTTTGACTTTATGCTCTAGGTACTTACATGGAGGTGTAAAGACTCGATTTAATCGACGACCACGAAACAATGATGAATATGATTCAATTAATGCACAATCTTCTTGTTTGTTCCCTAATACAGGTTGTCCTTTAGGAGCAAAAAAGAGTGATCCAATTATTTTAGATGACATGTCACTAAATCAGGCTCATATATACTTATTGAACAATTGTGATGAAGTTCAAGAATATATAAGGTAATTTAATCACTTATAGCATTTATTTGTGTGGATTGTTATTAAATTACTTTATTTTTCATTTTACTAACAAATAAAAATACTTGTTGTATAGAGAATATGAGGTTGAGGTTAGTATTCAGAGACGAGGATCAAAATGGAGCAAGGCCAAGAAGTATAGTCAAAACTTCTCTCAATGGTTTGAAACTCGTTCTTTGAAAGAGGATGTGCCCGATCTTATAAAGCAATTATCCTTCGGACCAAATTCAATTGCTAAAAGATATTCTGGGTATCTCATTAATGGATATAGATTCCATGCGAGGCAGCGTGATGCAAGACGTAAAACACAAAATAGTGGTGTTACATTAGTCGCTCACACTACAAGTTTTGCAAGCTCAAAAGATAAAAATCCAGTTGACGCAAATTTGACTTATTATGGTAGAATAGTTGATATAGTTGAGTTAGACTATTATGGACATTTTAGGGTTGTCTTATTTAAGTGTGACTGGTATGAGGTTGACGAAGATAGTTATGGCCTAACTTATGTCTACTTCAACAAGAAATGTTATCAGAATGAGCCTTTTGTCCTAGCATCTCAGGTACACCAATGCTTCTATGTGCAAGATCCATATGATCAAGATAGATATTATGTCATGAAGACTGTCCCGAGAGACTTGTTTAGCATAAGTGATGAACTTGAAGCTAATGCCCCACAGTGTTATGAAAATGAGCCATCTGAATATTTGGCTGGCCCATCGATACCGGAGGATAATGGTGAAGTTGCCTTAGTAAGGAGTGATGTTCCAGCAACCATTCTTGATGTACCCACAGAAGGATTTCTAGCACAACAACTTGAAATTGAATCGGACGAAGAGTTTGATTTTGAAGACACATCATGAGTTTTTTTTTCTAATTCAAACAGAAAATAGCTTAGCCATTTTTTTATTAATAGCTAGAAACGCATTAAAGACTGTTGCTTTAGTTTTAAATTGATGTTGTCTATTTTCTCAAGTTCAATATTGAATATTTTCTTGATTGGTTATTCAATGTGTCACTTCTAAGGAACCGTAAAATATTTTGTGTATCGAGAACTATATATTGGCATGTCTATTCTTTTGGATTTAATAACATGAGTCTTTGCAAAACAGGTAGTCATATTTCGGGATGGACAGTATCTTACATTGAAGGAAGTTTTTGAAATTATAGACTTGACAGGGTTTGCATCAACCTTTCCTATGCTTTCTTTCTTTATTCTACATAAGTTCTAATATTCAGCTATCCTTGTGGACAAAGCAGACTCAGAGAAATCTTTCTAAAGTAAGACAACCGTATCCAAGGTATGTTCCCTGAATATGTAAAGATTAATATTAAGGGAAGGTAAAATTTTTGATGTAATATCAGTTGAAAACACTGCAGTTTTAGTACTTTTATCTGAAAATCTAGTAAAGGAACTGTTATTAAAGCGTAAGTTCAAATTTTCTTTGTTGTCATAACACTTTCTGCAGTAATTATCTTCATTTTGGTTCAACTGCCTCTTTTTTGCCTCAACTGCCTCTTTCTTGCTGTTTGACGTCTTACTCTGGAATGGCCTGTTTCTTGGGCAAAGCGAACAGGCTATTTGATGAGTATTGCTTCCTACATCACAAATCACATCAACATCATGGCTAACAATCACAAAGAGAGCAGTAAACAGTTAACTACTAAGTACTATATTTCAGATGCACTTCATTAGGATAAGAAATGTAGCTGACATACTAATATCAACAATACACGTAAACAACTGTAAAGGATAAGAATTACCCTTGACCCTATATCTAATGACAAATAACTGTATTGGAAGCAATTGACATGAATACCAGTTCCAGCAGAAATTAAAGTCCTGAGCTGTAACGACCCGGCCCGTCGTTATGGGAATTACCACCCCGTTATGCTGTAATTACATGTTTTATGATTTTATATCGAGTGTTAGAGTCTATCGGGTAAATTAGGAGTGAATTGGATTGAAAATGAGGCATATAGCCTTTTTGAAGGAGACTTGAATAAGGAAAGTCAACCCGGAGTTGACTATTTGGTTAGAGGGCTCGGAATCGGATTCTGATGATTCGGATAGTTCCGGGAGGTGATTTGTGACTTAGGGGAGTGATCGGAATTGAATTTGGAGGCCCGGTGTAGAAATAGGCTTGAATTGGCTAAGGTTGAATTTTGACGAAATCCGAACGGTAGGTGAGATTTTGATCCGGGAGTCGGAATGGAATTCCGACAGTTGCAGTAGCTTCGTTAGGTGATTTTGGATGTGCCTGCAAAATTTCAGGTCATTCGGATGTCGTTTGGTTGGGTTTTTGATGGAATGTGTAATTCGGAAGTTTTGAAGAAACTTAGGCTTGAATCCGTGTGTAATTGGTGATTTTGATGTTTAGGATGGTGTTTTTATGATTGGAACAAGTTCGTAACGTGTTTTGGAGTATGTTGGTGGTGTTTATTGGGGTCCCGGGGGCCTCGGGATGATTTCGGACCATCAATCGGGCATTTTTGGAACTTGGAAGTCTGCTGTAAATTGCAGGTTACTGCCCAGGCATTTTAGCCTTCGCGTTCGCGTGGAATGGGCCGCGTTCGCGAAGGCCAGGCTGATCAATGCATCGCGTTCGCGATCAGGTGCGTCGCGTTCGCGTAGGCCAGGAGCCTTGTGCTTCGCGATCGCGTTCCTGGGGTCGCGTTCGCGTAGGCCAGATGGAGGGAATCATCGCGTTCGCGTGACTGGGAGTCGCGAACGCGTAGAAGGAATTTAGGCGGCTGGGAGTTTGAGCATCGCGAACGCGTGGTTGGCATCGCGTTCGCGAAGGGTAACTGGAGGCCGAGCATCGCGAACGCGTGAGAGCTCACGCGAACGCGTAGAGCAAATTGCTCCGGCAGTGAATTTATATCACAGAACAGAGGGCTCACGGGTTTCACACCCCAAAACATAATTTTGAGCCCTAGAGAGAAGAAATCACGGGAGATTGCCGGGATTTCATCGGAGATTCGTCGGAGGTAAGTTTTGTGGCTTAATTACATCATTTTAACATGAAATCCTTGGTTAAATTTCTGTAAATGGAAGATTAAATGTGGGTTTGAGCCCTAAGCCTAAATTGAAGAAAAACACCGATTTGAGTGGGCAAACGGAGTCCGATTTTGGTAAATTTTATATGTATGGACTCGTGGCGAGACGAGGGTTCCAGAAATGTGAATTTCGTAAATTTTCGGAATGTGGGCCCGAGGCTCGGGTTTTGACAACTTTGGGAATTTTGATGTAAATTGAGTTGTATTGATTGGGTGTCGTCCCATTGGCCTAATTTGTTGTATTTCTACTGTATTGAATCAGATTCTACGCGTGCGGAGCTTGATTCTCGTGGCAAGGGCATTGCGGAATAGTCGTCGTGGCGCCGTATTGAGGTGAGTAATAGATGTGGGTGATGACCAGCGGGTTCGAAACCCCGGTATACCACTTTGTGACGCTGTATAGCGGCGAGACACGCACACTCTTGAGAGTGCGGGGTCGATCATGAATCGGAGACTATATATATTAGTCCGACCTGTTGATACTGTATTATTGGCTATTCTAGAGCCGTCGAACCTCCTTCTCGGATGGTTGCATATATATATATTGTGATAATGGCCACCCTTGAGCCAAGGAACCCCCTTCTCGGGCGGTTGAGTATACATGTGGGCCGTGAGCCACTTATTGGATCCCGCGAGGATCGTTATCATTGTCTTATCATATAGACATGCTAGTTTACTACTAGTCCGCAGCTATTTTTGTTATTATGCTAATTCCAATCTCCGGAACTTGATATTACTGTTTTCCAACTGAAAAATGATAAAAGAGTTTTCAAAAACTACTTTTGAGCCTGCGAGGCTGTATCTGCATATTAGCCGACTAGTAGTGGATCGGGCTGCACGCCGCAGCGAGATATATGTTGGATCGGACTGCACGCCGCAGGAATATCTCTATGAGATGTGCTTGGGCTGTAGGAGCCCCTCCGGAGTCTGAACCCCCACAGTGAGCACGGTACCCAAAAATTGGAGTCGGGCTACACGCCGTAGCGGTCATATCATGCATTGCATTGCATTTAGCTACATCCGCTAGCCGTTATGCTATATATTGGTATTTGTTGGAACAGGTACAGTGAAGATTGATTCTATGACAGGGTAGCTGATTATAGCTTTACATAGTGTTTTATTGCGGATTTCTTATCTGTGCTGTCTTACCCTTGTTTATTACCACTGAGTCTGGCAGTACTCATTTTACTCCCTGCACCTTGTGTGCAGATCCAGGTACCTCTCAGCAGTGATCCAGTAGCTGTGCGAGGCGACATCTGTGGGATGTACGAGGTAGCTGCAGCGTCCGCAGGACCCGATATTTCTTCCTACTGTCTTTTGATTTCGTATTGACATTTCTTTCCGCACTTGGTATTTTTGTAAACCATTATACACTCATGTTTAGTAGAGGCTCACGACTCTTGACCCTTGGTCTATGGGAGTTGATGTATTATGGGACTTGGTTCCCCGTCTTCGTTACATGTATCGCTGTTATTTCTTGAATTAATTTGCTTAAATGGGTTAAAGAGAGCTTCTAGCTCCGTTATTGTTATTAATTGGTCAGGCTGGCTTAGCAATGTGCTGGGCGCCATCACGACCGGATTTGGGGTCGTGACAAGTTGGTATCAGAGCCTAGGTTTACTAGGCCTCATGAGTCTTGAGCCGGTTAGTTGAGTCTTGTGGATCGGTACGGGGACGCCTGTACTTATCCTCGGGAGGCTGCGAACCTTTAGGAAAACTTCACTTTTCTTGGAATTCTTATCGTGCGTACTTGATTCAGCTTGAGATATAATTTTTGAAATTCCTTCCACACGTCTGTGTACGCATCGAGCGCTCAATAATGTAATTGCCTTATGGCTTATGATTTCCTCGAACGAGGGGCGAGATATAATCTCGGTGAGTTCATGTTGGGCCAGTCAGGATGACTTGAGGCTGGACCTTGTTTATGACTTGAGGCTGGACCTTGTTTATGACTTGAGCATTGAGGTGCTGATTTTGTGAGTGGTGGCAATAGATAATGTATTGAGGGTTTGAAACCCCGTATTTGCACTATAAAGTGATGTGTTGAGATGGAATACGCGTCATGTGACGAGCGTGGTGGTATTGTGACTGGGGATTTGGACTTGATCCTTCCCAATTGATAAATTACTGTGTAAAGTGACTAAGACTGGGCTTATATCTATGTACTTGGGCTAGTAGCCATGTTTGAGGCCTTGTGCCGATCTGTAGAGTATTATGGAAGGTTTACTAATGGATGAGTTGTTAATTGTTCGACTCTTATCTAAACTGTTGTGTAGCCCGAGCTATGGGCGTGGTGAATATTTATCATATCTCGTAATTGGAAGGTAAAATGCCTTATTTGTAGTGGAACAAGTTTAAACTCAGGAAGACTAAAATGATTATGCTATGTATATCCTGGTAGAAGGTATTGTGCTGAAATGCTAAATTGAGGCGAGGTAGGTGGGTTGATTCTCATGTGTAATTGAATGGTATTCGATATATGTTATGATTTGAGCAGATACATCGCAGGTTCAAGTATAAATTGTGATGATATAATTCGTGTAGTATTGAGATTTAATATTGTTGAAATACATTGTGAGATCTTGTTGAGTTGTGGAAGTATAGCTAGGATGGTTGGGTGATTCTCTGGCAGGTGGATAGGCCAAATTACAAAGGAAACTCCGCCGAAATTTTTGGAAAATTCGGGACTTAGAAAAGATTTTGTCACCTAAAGAGGGGGCGTAACTGTTGTGTGTGAATGAATGCAAGAATTGCAAAAGAGTTAATATTTCTGATGATTCGAATCTCCGTCGAAGCTTGTAAATGACTTGAGTTTAATATCATACTAACATTTCGGCATCACTTGAGTAATACTGATATGAGTGGTTGAAAGTGCTTTGATGAATGGCTTCGAGCTAAGTTGGGGAGGTTGCTATTGATTAACCTGATTGCACTATTGTGTGCTATGTTGATTCTGTCTCTAAGTATGTTGGGAAAATTCTGATAAAGGTTATGGTGCTTCGTAGATGTGAAGAAATACTAGGGTATTTTGAACCGAGGTTGGTAAGGAATGCTTGGTGTATAGAAAAGAGTGATAGCTAATAGTATCTGTATGTAATCATGATCTGCAATGTCAGAGTTCTAATAAGGCACGAGTGGTTCCGTTCAATAAGACAGTTGAATTACAGCTGAATAAGGATGACTGACGCCCGAGAATTGTTTACGGTGTTCAAGATTTTACTTGTAACAGTCAGGTGTCTCAAAATTGTGCATGTGGCTAAAGATGGTGGTTTCGTTAGAAGAGATCGGTACTTGTGTTATATTATGTGAATGATGGGATTCTATGTAATCCGTATTGGAAGGTAATGATAACGAATTCAAATCGCAAGAGGTTCTTCAAAATAAAGTATTGTAGGATGTGATCCTTCGGGAAATATTGAGAGAATATTCAGTGGCCTATATGTCTTAGACCGTGTGGTCTTATGTACGAGTCTCATGTGGTAACATGAGTTGATGTATTATGGTACTATAGTAAAGACTGATATGAAATTGGAGATGAATCAGAAAGGAAACCGGGTAAATGGAATGACTTGTTAATAAACCGAAGCGGTATGATAAAGAATACGACTAATTCCTGGTATGTGGTTGAAGTAAGGAGTCATGCAGATATTGTGCAATAAAGCTTTTGAGTGTTGGCAATCGTGTAACCCGATATGAGTATAATATGGGTATAAGGACTCAGTCCTGGCAGTTTAACTTATGCAATGAATGGGAAGAAATAGTTTGTGATGTGTTTTATCATGGTTTGAAGATGAGTATATTCCTATCGATATGCGAAGCGTGGAATGTGTAATGAGTTTTCTTCTATATGGGATCACGAAAGTCCTTGACTAGTTGAGTGCGCCAATGTTGAGGCGGAGGAAAGGGATATGAATTTTCATGTTGTCTTAGTGTGATATGGTATACACGATGTGTTATGGAAAGTTGATAATGGTATATTCTAGGTTTTGAGATCAGTTCATAATACATGGAAAGTCAATAAAATTATTGAGCAGCGCGGACAGCTGCTGGTGATTTAAGAAAATGGTACTGCTATTCTAGTAATTTGGCAGGGTATATGGTGCAAAGGGACAAGGTAATGTAAAATGATGATATCCAGTTGTATGGTGGTATTCTCTTGTTGGATCGACTATAATAACTGAATCGTTGATGGCATAGTGAAATTTTCGAATGGCTTTCGAGGTATGAATAGATGCTTGATGTGTGTTATGTAATCGTACGGTGGAGTGTGGGATCGGGCATAGTGATCCATATGTAATACATGTGTTAGAGTCTGGAAGTTCTCGTAATCCGCCTATGCAGTGGTTGTATATCGTGTGTATCAGGACCGTTTAGCTCTTAGCTTGATAAAACGAATTCGGATTATGATACTTGATTGCTGACTGGTTGACATAAGCCAGGTCGTCTAGACTAATGTGATATGGGCTATGTCGGAAAATGGCACAAATTGCGTAGCAGAGAGCATCAGAGTATGCTCCAACAGAGTAGTTGTACACAGGACCAGCGGACGGCTGGTAGGCATTGCTTTGTCAGTTGGACCTTAGTGGCGGATGTTAGTGTAGAAGTATCTACCATTGATTCAGTTCCAGTATTGAGAAACGTTGTCGGATGCGTTTCATGTGGCCAAACTTGAGGCGATATATGTTTATTATGATGAGCAACTTGACTCGACGCGTATTCATTTGACGAGGGTTACTTGGATCGGGTGGCACGCCGCCACAGGTATGGTATCTAGATCGGGTGGCACGCCGCCACGGGTATGTCATTGGAGCGGGTTGCACGCCGCAACAGTGTAATGTGAAAATAGAGTTAGTTATATATTACCTGGTATACAATACTTCCTAGCTTCTGAGGAAGAGTCTGTATTGAGTATCGCTTGGCGAATGGCACATCGGTTGTGTTCTTTCAGGATTTGATAGCATACGTTAATTGTTTCAACGTGGGTGAGGTTGATTGCTTGGGTTCAGACCTAAATATGTGTGTGGCTGATCGTTTTGAGCTTAGTGGCTTGAGGTGCTTCATGAGTAATAATGTTGGGATAGAATCACGAATCGTGGCAAGGCCACGTGATGTTATGACCTCTCGAGGAGGATTCAGGGTACTCTATTTCTATAATGCGAGACGCGATCTCAGTTCTATGTTATGATGACTCAGAGGAATTGAATTGCAGCTCTTTTGCTGGAGACAGTTATCATGATTTTGAGCTGTCATGATTCGAGTGTGTGCAGACATTTCTATTGGAGCCTATGTTGTGCTCGTTGTGGCTTAGGCCGGTGTTGAGGTGTCATATCATCAGTGCGGTGTGTTATAATCAAAATGACCGTTGGAGCCAATAATGAATGTGAGTATATGTGATTTTAGTTGGTTAGAAAGGTAATACCGAGATTTGGGTCCGAAATCTGTTGTGGTATCAGTTAAAAGTGAAATGGATTCATGAATGGTTGACCTGAGAGATGGGTTCTATATAATGCGTGACAAGTTGATATCGCGTGTCTGGTTGCCGTGGGCATGATATGGAGGTGTTGGAATAAGACTCTATCTAAGGAAAGAGGTTTTCAGCTAGTATTTGGTGATTGTGGCCAGTTGTTGTGATTAGAGACTATCGTCTCGAGTGATTGGGTTGTTTGACACATCATATGATCTCACCCGGAGTGGTGAGTATGGCTTATTGCAGTGGATTCTAGTGTATCCTGAGTACATGAATGGGATTAGCAATTGGTATATGATTTCAGAAAGTGCAATGTGGTTTATGGTTAAGATGGTCTGTGAGATTTCAGCTGTATGGTGTTTTCGGACTTGCGTGAGATAGGGTGACGTATGATCGCCCGAATATATGTTGGGTAAGGTCATTCAGCTATTGAGTTGCTTCTAGTACCACTCCGGTACGCTCGAGGACGAGCGTTTGTTTAAGTTGGGGAGAATGTAACGACCCGGCCCGTCGTTATGGGAATTACCACCCCGTTATGTTGTAATTACATGTTTTATGATTTTATATCAGTGTTAGAGTCTATCGGGTAAATTAGGAGTGAATTGGATTGAAAATGAGGCATATAGCCTTTTTGAAGGAGACTTGAATAAGGAAAGTCAACCCGGAGTTGACTATTTGGTTAGAGGGCTCGGAATCGGATTCTGATGATTCGGATAGTTCCGGGAGGTGATTTGTGACTTAGGGGAGCGATCGGAATTGAATTTGGAGACCCGGTGTAGAAATAGGCTTGAATTGGCTAAGGTTGAATTTTGACGAAATCCGAACGGTAGGTGAGATTTTGATCCGGGAGTCGGAATGGAATTCCGACAGTTGCAGTAGCTTCGTTAGGTGATTTTGGATGTGCCTGCAAAATTTCAGGTCATTCGGATGTCGTTTGGTCGGGTTTTTGATGGAATGTGTAATTCGGAAGTTTTGAAGAAACTTAGGCTTGAATCCGTGTGTAATTGGTGATTTTGATGTTTAGGATGGTGTTTTTATGATTGGAACAAGTTCGTAACGTGTTTTGGAGTATGTTGGTGGTGTTTATTGGGGTCCCGGGGGCCTCGGGATGATTTCGGACCATCAATCGGGCATTTTTGGAACTTGGAAGTCTGCTGTAAATTGCAGGTTACTGCCCAGGCATTTTAGCCTTCGCGTTCGCGTGGAATGGGCCGCGTTCGCGAAGGCCAGGCTGATCAATGCATCGCGTTCGCGATCAGGTGCGTCGCGTTCGCGTAGGCCAGGAGCCTTGTGCTTCGCGATCGCGTTCCTGGGGTCGCGTTCGCGTAGGCCAGATGGAGGGAATCATCGCGTTCGCGTGACTGGGAGTCGCGAACGCGTAGAAGGAATTTAGGCGGCTGGGAGTTTGAGCATCGCGAACGCGTGGTTGGCATCGCGTTCGCGAAGGGTAACTGGAGGCCGAGCATCGCGAACGCGTGAGAGCTCACGCGAACGCGTAGAGCAAATTGCTCTGGCAGTGAATTTATATCACAGAACAGAAGGCTCACGGGTTTCACACCCCAAAACATAATTTTGAGCCCTAGAGAGAAGAAATCACGGGAGATTGCCGGGATTTCATCGGAGATTCGTCGGAGGTAAGTTTTGTGGCTTAATTACATCATTTTAACATGAAATCCTTGGTTAAATTTCTGTAAATGGAAGATTAAATGTGGGTTTGAGCCCTAAGCCTAAATTGAAGAAAAACACCGATTTGAGTGGGCAAACGGAGTCCGATTTTGGTAAATTTTATATGTATGGACTCGTGGCGAGACGAGGGTTCCAGAAATGTGAATTTCGTAAATTTTCGGAATGTGGGCCCGGGGCTCGGGTTTTGACAACTTTGGGAATTTTGATGTAAATTGAGTTGTGTTGATTGGGTGTCGTCCCATTGGCCTAATTTGTTGTGTTTCTACTGTATTTGATCAGATTCTACGCGTACGGAGCTTGATTCTCGTGGCAAGGGCATTGCGGAATAGTCGTCGTGTTGTATTGAGGTGAGTAATAGATGTGGGTGATGACCAGCGGGTTCGAAACCCCGGTATACCACTTTGTGACGCTGTATAGCGGCGAGACACGCACACTCTTGAGAGTGCGGGGTCGATCATGAATTGGAGACTATATATTAGTCCAACCTGTTGATACTGTATTATTGGCTATTCTAGAGCCGTCGAACCTCCTTCTCGGATGGTTGCATATATATATATTGTGAGAATGGCCACTCTTGAGCCGAGGAACCCCCTTCTCGGGCGGTTGATTATACATGTGGGCCGTGAGCCAGTTATTGGATCCCGCGAGGATCGTTATCATTGTCTTATCATATAGACATGCTAGTTTACTACTAGTCCGCAGCTATTTTTGTTATTATGCTAATTCCAATCTCTGGAACTTGGTATTACTGTTTTCCAACTGAAAAATGATAAAAGAGTTTTCAAAAAAACTACTTTTGAGCCTGCGAGGCTGTATCTGCATATTAGCTGACTAGTAGTGGATCGGGCTGCACGCCGCAGCAGGATATATGTTGGATCGGACTGCACGCCGCAGGAATATCTCTATGAGATGTGCTTGGGCTGTAGGAGCCCCTCCGGAGTCTGAACCCCCACAGTGAGCACGGTACCCAAAAATTGGAGTCGGGCTACACGCCGTAGCGGTCATATCATGCATTGCATTGCATTTAGCTACATCTGCTAGTTGTTATGCTATTTATTGGTATTTGTTGGAACAGGTACAGTGAAGATTGATTCTATGACAGGGTAGCTGATTATAGCTTTACATAGTGTTTTATTGCGGATTTCATATCTGCGCTGTCTTACCCTTGTTTATTACCACTGAGTCTGGCAGTACTCATTTTACTCCCTGCACCTTGTGTGCAGATCCGAGTACCTCTCAGCAGTGATCCAGTAGCTGTGCGAGGCGACATTTGTGGATATTCGAGGTAGCTGCAGAGTCCGCAGGACCCGATATTTCTTCCTACTGTCTTTTGATTTCGTATTGACATTTCTTTCCGCACTTGGTATTTTTGTAAACCATTATACACTCATGTTTAGTAGAGGCTCACGACTCTTGACCCTTGGTCTATGGGAGTTGATGTATTATGGGACTTGGTTCCCCGTCTTCGTTACATGTATCGCTGTTATTTCTTGAATTAATCTGCTTAAATGGGTTAAAGAGAGCTTCTAGCTCCGTTATTGTTATTAATTGGTCAGGCTGGCTTAGCAATGTGCTGGGCGCCATCACGACCGGATTTGGGGTCGTGACATGAGCTCCATCAAATGTTCGTCATTTGAGATATGGAATGCGATGCGGAGATTTGTTAGTAATGCTTTTTGTTCCCAACTCAAGGGACCAGAAGCATACAATGCCTCCAAAGTGCAGCGATAAGCATGCAACTCCAGCTCATGAATACTTACTGCAAAATTATCCTCCGAAGAAAGACGGCAGCTTTCCTCCTCAAGTGCTTCTGCTGAACCTTGAAAAGACTCTGCATCACTGCACAGAAGATCAGGTACTTGGCAATGAACTTCGGCTGAAAAGCTAAAAATTTTATCAGGACTCTCATGATAAATACTACAACTACCAACTAAGCATGCATCACTATCAGAATCATTAGATTCTCCAATTCTGGCAGTGGTGCCAATGGCTATTCCGCTGCCAGAATTGGAGAATGTAATGATTCTGATAGTGATGCATGCTCAGTTGGTAGTTGTAGTATTTATCATGAGAGTCCTGATAAAATTTCTAGATTTTCAGCCGAAGTTCATTGTCAAGTGCCTGATCTTCTGTGCAGTGATGCAAAGTCTTTTCAAGGTTCAGCAGAAGCACATGAGGAGGAAAGCTTGCCGTCTTTCTTCGGAGGATAATTTTGCAGCAAGTATTCATGAGCTGGAGTTGCATGCTTATCACTGCACTTTGGAGTCATTGTATGCTTCTGGTCCATTGAGTTGGGAACAAAAAGCATTACTAACAAATCTCCGCATCGCACTCCATATCTCAAATGACGAACATTTGATGGAGCTTAGGACTTTAATTTTTGGCTGTTCACTGTTTGTGAAATTTTACACAACTTTTCCTTGCTGCATCTATAGTTCTACGAATAAATTTGTAGTGGTTAGTTTATTGCTATTGGATTAGTTGATTTGCACTTTACGTGTGTTACTTAGGCGTACTTCTCCTGTATGTAGAAAAGAACGAGAACCTGTAGTTATTTTGGATATTTTTCATCTCTAAAGTAATTTAATTTTTTTTGTATGTAGGATGAATCAAGCGGCAACTCTTAAGAGAAAAGTTCCGAATCCAAATAAAGCTCAAAGTCCAATGAAGAATATAGGTTTCGATTTCCAATACCGATCAAGTGCTGAACTAGCCAAAAAATTTCAGATTAAGAGAGAAAAGCTTGCAAGTGATAGCAACGATAAAGCTTCTAAAGAGCATGCCTTACTTGGAGTTAAAAGGAAGAATTGTATGCCTGCAACATTAGAAGGACAAAGTAGACAGAAGTTAACTCAATCCGATGCGTCAGTTCAAAAGTTAGGAAGGAATAGTATTGCAAGTAAAGGACAAATTAAAGAAAGGTCAATTCAATTGGAGGAGCACATTCAAAAGCAAGGAACGAGTAAATTACCTGTGCCCACATCCATGATCCAATCATCTGAAAAGGTAGATCCTAACACTTTACATATGCTTAAAAGATCACAAGGTGAAAAAGAGAAACAACGTGATATTCAGGAGCTACAAAATTGCAAAGTGGTAAAGACAAACTCAGTCCTACCGTCGACGAGTGTTAATCAATTTCTAAAAAAATATGGGATACAAGTCGGTGGTGAAAAACATCATGATAATCACCCAGAAAATGAAGTCAGATTTATGTCCTCTCCTATTATTGATGAGCGTGAAATAGAATTGGATAATTTTGTTGCACAAGATGAAGTTGGTGACGATGAATTTATTGGAGATGAGGAGATGAACGTCGATGGTGCTACAGGTGGTATGACTTAAACCTTATAATTATTCTACATATTTTGATTTTTTTCTTCTTATGTCTTGCTTATTATATCAATCTAGGGACATCAGAGAAGAAAAGAGTTCGAGGGAAAACAACATGTAAGAATATTCATGCAAAAAGTTTTGAAGAAAGAGAGGAGGTGACATTTGACAAAGGACAAGCAGTTGGACCAACTGACAAGAGAGTGTCTGATTTGACCAACTTTTTAGGAACAATTGCAAGGAATCCAAGATTTATCCCCTTGGTGCATACTAGTTGGCATGCTGTGTCAAAGGATGTTAAGCAACGAATGTGGAAATATGTCAATGTAAGAATAATTAATTTTTTAATTATATATTTTTTGTATTTTCCTATTAAGAATGGCGCCATCACGACCAGATTTGGGGTCGTGACACATATATATATATATATATATATATAAATTATGTGTGTGTGTATATTATTTTGCACAGTCCAAGTTCATAATTCCAGCTGAAGGAGAGAAATGGGTAATGACTGGTCTTCGTGATGCTTGGAAGCGACACAAGAGAAATATTAAGATGAAATATTTTGATAAAAATGCTACCATTGATGAAATGCTACAAAATTGTCCCAATGAAATACCTGAAGTTCAATTCCGTCAATTGATTGAGTATTGGGATGACGAAAATGTCCAAGTAAGATTAAACCGTGCATTCCTACATTTTTTATATTGTTATAGTATATATTTTTTTCCTTTTTGATTTATTAATTAATATACTTCTTTTGTTGTTAGTCTATGTGCCAATTAAATTCTGAAAACAGGAAAAAACAAAAGTGGAGGCATCGAATGGGACCTATTAATTTTGCAAGAGTGCGTGTGGCATTGGTAATATTAGTTGACACTTTGTAATCTAACTTTCATTTCTTTTTGAACTTTGTCGGAATATAGTGATTTTTTTATATCTTTCTTTGATGTAATTTGTAGCGCGCAACCAAAGAGAACAATGAGGAACCATCAAAGTCTGAAATGTTTATTACAACTCGTACAAAGAAAGGGAAGGAAGTTCATACAGATACTCAAGTTGCAATAGTAAGTCATGCTGCAAGTTAAGTCTTGTTATTATACTTTCTCTCTTTAACTGAATGTGTTTCTTTAAGCGAAGGATAGTCTTTTGTGCTAAAAGGGAAATAAAGGAACTTAAGGGTATCAAAATAGAAATAAGGCTTAATTTTTTAAGTTATAATATATTTCTATTTGAAATCTACTTTTCTAGCTTTTTGAGATATAAAGTTGTTAATAATCTTTTCTATAATATTTTTTTTGACAGTCTGAACTTCAGAATCGTCAAAGTTTCGGAGAAACATCAGATGATGCATTTAGGGCAGTATTTGGAAAGGAGCAGCCTGGTCGGGTTAGATGCTATGGTCGATCGGTAACGACAAGCTCTCTTAAAAAAGATGAAGAAATCACCAAACTTAAACAACATCATGCCAATGAAATAACTTCTCTGAAGGAAGAAATGAAGGAAGTGATGAGAGAAGAAATGCGATGTTTTCTTAGTCAATTTGTGAAAAACAACCCTGGACTCGATTTTCATGACATACAAGGGTGTGTTGGATCTAATATTCCTTCACCGGTTGATGCAAGTAGTGCACGAGCTATGAGAGGCAATAATCTACCACATTCTTCTGGCTCAACTCATGCCCGAATATTGAAAAGGTATTTAAATTTTACAATTCCAAAAACTACCTCAATCTTAACTTACAAAATCATGCTTTCTATAAGTGTGTGATAAGAAACTGAATCTATTGCTATGACTAAGATTCTATGGGTCATAATGTTTGAAAGTAGACTATAGAAAAAATATTTGCAAGTTGGTTATTGGTATCTCAATAGGTATTTGCAGTGCATATCGATGTCCAGCTCTTCACACCTATATACTTACATAGCTGAGGCTGGGGTGATCCCGCATTTAAAGAATTTGCTTTCATCTCCAGATGCTGTGGCACAAGAAAATTCTGTTACTGTAATGCTGAACTTATCGATTTTTGATAAAAATAAAGGCCGAATTATGGACGAAGTAGGGTGTCTTTCTGCAGTTCATTGTTCAGTCTTGGTGCTGATTGTTAGGCAGCCAATTGGTGCATTGGGGGTGACTGCAATGTCATATTGAGGAGGTTTATATTGATAAGTTGCAGGGTAATGCTAGGGACCTCCTTAACTCTTATAGTCTTTGTTGATGACCTTATAGTCTTTGTACTGCAGAAACAGTTGCATCACGATCTCGATCACCGTCGATTGAAACTATATCCCCAATGACAGCTCGATCAGTAGGAAATCTCAATGTACCAGTAGATGTTGCTAGTGTTGTAGGGTGTTCATTTCGATCTTCTGTCGCATTCTCCACAATGTTAAAAGTGTCATTTTGTAAAACTGAAAATCTATTAGCATTTCCAATTTTTTTCTTCACTTGCTGTACTGCAACAACTTGCTCGATAGGTAACTGTTTTGCCTCTACAGTTGTGCCTTCATGTTGTTTAGTTTTGTTTGGACCTCTATTGCCTTCAACTTCTTTCCATATAGATATTTCATGTCGAGCTACCTTAATGTGACCATCTGCCCCTTTTGAGCTAGCACTAGGTAACAACATGATCAACTCCTTTACTTGCTGCAGTAGGCCGTCCATGAACTGTTTTCTTTGGCAAATTTGTCTCCAACGTTACTGATGCAGTAGCTCGATCTGGAGCATGCAAATGATCAGCTGCGCACTCCAACACTGCCCTACCATGCTCATCGGTTGAGTTAGCAAGACTTGTTTCACCTTTTTTTTGCGCATTCCTTAAAGAGTTAAGGAGGTCCCTAGCATTACCCTGCAACTTGTCAATATAGTCTTTGTTGATGACCTATGGACCCAACTATTCCTAATTAACATGGTCAAACACCTTGCTAGAACCAGTTCAGATCATAGGCCACTCCTCATCAAATGTTAGAAGGAACCTACAGAGATGTTTAAACTCAAAATGTACTACTCAAAATGTAAAAGGCTAAAGTTGTAAAGAGGGACTGACTGCTTCTTGTATAAGCATAGTGTCGGCACTACTGTCATGCAGGTCAGACTTAGCCATACATTTTTATACGTTGCAGGGCATGATTTCTCCGTTGAGGTCTTAACATTTTAACAAATTGTTGATTTCTAACACGAGTTAACATTCCTCTGAAGTAGTCCAAAATATTCTACATCTTGTGTTAACATTAACAAATTGTTGATTTCTTCCTAATTTTTCCGTTTTGAATGTGTAGGAAAATACAGGTGATGCAATTGGAAATGGTGGCCAGAAATCAATTTGAATCATTAAAGTGAATGGTGAAGACCTTTGGAACAAGATGTTTATTTTTGTTGACACTAAATTTGTACATTTGGTTTTGTAGAGGTCTTTGCTATTGAACTTCTTGAAGTAACATTGCTTTAATACTATAGATAGTACACAATGAGTTTCTTTTGTTGAAATTTATTTCAAGTATATGCATTTGAATTATTTTTATTCTATTATTTATCATTTAAATTAATGCTTCATATATATATATATATATATATATATATATATATATATATATATATATATATATATATATATATATATATATATATATATATATATATATATATATATATATATATATGTGTGTGTGTGTGTGTGTGAGAGAGAAAACTTGATGGAAATAAATATAGTTTTTTACCACAAAATTGTGGCTAATAAAACAATTTTGTAAAATAATTTTGTACAGTAGACAAAATGGCCACGCTTAAAAAGTATAGCCATAGGGATATCAGTCTGGTTTGCTAATTATAAATGTTTCTCTAGAAGCCACACTTGGTAAGCGTAGCCTATAACGTGACAATAATCACGCTTTAGAAGTGTAGCCTTATGTTAAATAAGCGTGGCTATATAAGAAAAATAAGTGTGACCTTTGTACCGTATTGGCCACACTTTTAAAGCGTGGCTTCTAAGGCAACGCCTAGAAAGCGTGGCCAATAATCAAAGGTTACGGTACTTTAGGCCACCCCGAAAAAGCGTAGCCTAAAGACATAAAGTGTTGCCTTTGCCCAAATGCTACACTTTTTGGCATTTTAGGCCACATTTCTCTGGGGTGGTTGTAGGCCTAAAATGCTGTAGTGGCAGTTAAGCAAAGTTAAGATCATACAATTTAAGGTACTTATACAAGAGTCAAAAATTGAGCTTAAGCATCACAACCAAAGTACTCACTATTCTCAAGGGATAACAAAGTCAATAGATATTACTTCAATTCAAAACACAACACAATGGCTCATATTCCTAAAAAAAACTAACTACACCCGGTTTAAATAAAACCCTTGAAAAAGAATCGCGACACAAAGAAAAACCAATAGGGAATTGCTACACAACCAAACAAAATAAAATATTTTTTTTCTTTAGACTTAAATCCCTCAAGAAAATTTTCTAATTGATCCATCGTCGGGAAAATTTCAATCTTTTCTATTTAATTTTTTTATTCAATTAAACTAACACAACTAAAATATCATAGAAAGTCACACAGACAATGTCTTCACCCCTTAATTAAAATTGTGAATTGTCCACAATGCACACCATAACTAATAAAAGGGTAAAAGAGAATCCCTGGTAGGCCAAGGCCGAAGCACTAATAGTTCATGGAGTACTCGAATTCTCCCAAGCTTGGTCCTTCGTGCGGGTACCTCACACTTAGTTCCAACCATTTGGTTTGATGTTGCATCCTTCCAATCCACTTGCTTTCCATGCTCCTATAAAATTAAAATTCGACACTACAAAAATAATATAATAAAAAATAAATAAACTGGTTACCTCCCAACAAGCGATTGATTTAACATCACGGCACGACATGAATCACTTTTTGCCTCCACCTCGAGCTTAGGAATTGAACCTCAAGTTTTGATTCAAGCTTATGATTATGGTCATGGGGCGATAACGAATCTAACTGGCCCAATGAAATAATGTAGTATTCTGAACTCCTTGGCATTTGTATGAGGTATGTAATCCTGACTTTCTGGAAAGAAGAATTCCGGAATATATGCACATTGTTCCTCATTTCTTGGCTCTTCGATTGGTTCAGATGATTCTATTTCCATATCATCATCCAAACATAATGTGAAAGTTTATTTGGAGTGTGGACCAATGCGCTCAAACACATGAACTTCATGACTTTCAACATCCTCAACATCATTGATAATAGAATCAACAAAATTTATATCATCAAAGTCCTTAGTTGGCTCTAGTCCACTTCTTCAACATTGAAGTCCTCAAATTGTAGTTGGAAGGATATTGATGTTCTAATTTGACATCCCTAATTAACACCTCAAATTCATGCTCTTTTTGGATACTATTCTCAATATTGGCCTGTTGAGCAATAAAAGCTCAAACTACTTGACTCAATTGAGCCTCCAACTTGCAAATAATTGCCTCTTCTCTTTCTATGTACAATTGTTTCTCTGTGACGACCCGGCACGTCGTCACGGTAATTTCCACCCCGTTATGTTGTAATTACATGTTTTATGATTTTATATCAGTGTTAGAGTCTATCGGGTGAGTTAGGAGTGAATTGGATTGAAAATGAGGCATATAGCCTTTTTGAAGAAAACTTGAATAAGGAAAGTCAACCCGGAGTTGACTATTTGGTTAGAGGGCTCGGAATCAAATTCTGATGATTCGGTTAGTTCCGGGAGGTGATTTGTGACTTAGGGGAGCAATCGGAATTGAATTTGGAGGTCCGGTGTAGAAATAGGCTTGAATTGGCTAAGGTTGAATTTTGGCGAAATCCGAACGGTAGGTGAGATTTTGATCCGGGAGTCGGAATGGAATTCCGACAGTTGCAGTAGCTCCGTTAGGTGATTTTGGATGTGCCTGCAAACTTTCAGGTCATTCGGACGTCGTTTGGTCGGGTTTTTGATTGATTGTGTAATTCGGAATGTTTTAAGGAATTTAGGCTTGAATCCGTGTGTAATCGGTGATTTTGATGTTTAGGATGGTGTTTTTATGCTTGAAACAAGTTCGTATCGTGTTTTGGAGTATGTTGGTGGTTTTCGTTGGGGTCCCGGGGGCCTCGTGGTGAATCCGGACCATCATCCGGCATTTGGAAGCAAGAAATGGTCTGTTGTAAATTGCAGATCACTGGGCAAAATTTTGGCCTTCGCGTTCGCGAGGGCTATGCCGCGTTCGCGTAGGCTGGGACCGGGTGACCATCACGTTCGCGAGGGATGGTAACGCGTTCACGTATGAGGGAGCTGGAACGCATCGCGTTTGCGTGGAGTAAGGTCGCGATCGCGTAAGAGGAAAAGGCAGGGTATCACGTTCGCGTGGACTGGGACGCGTTCGCGTAGAGTAAAAGTCCGGAGGATGGGAAGTTGACCTTCGCGGACGCGTGACTTTACGTCACGTTCGCAATGAAGGACTGGAATAAGGCATCGCGTTCGCGTGAGAGGCGTCGCGAATGCGATGAACAAATTTGACTGGCAGTGAGTTTAATTACAGAACAGAACCAGTCGCGGGTTTCATATCCCAAACCTCCATTTTTGAGTTCTAGAGAGAGAAACTCACGGGAATTGCTGGGAATTCATCGGGGATTCATTGGAGGTAAGTTTTGTGGCCTAATTACATCATTTTAACATGAAATCCTTGGTTAAATTTCGGTAAATGGAAGATTAAAGGTGGGTTTGAGCCCTAGGCCTAAATTGAAGAAAAACACCGATTTGAGTGGGCAAATGGAGTCCGATTTTGGTAAATTTTATACGCCTAGACTCGTATCGAGATGAGGATTCCGAATATGTGACTTTTGTAATTTTTCGAGAAGTGTACCGAAAGTCGGGTTTTGACAACTTTGGGAATTTTGATGTAAATTGAGTTGTATTGATTGGGTGTCATCCCATTTGCCTAATTTGTTGTGTTTCTACTGTATTTGATCAGATTCTACGTGTGCGGAGCTTGATTCTCGTGGAAAAGGCATTGCGGAGTAGTCGTCGCACTGTATTAAGGTGAGTAATAGATGTGGGTGATGACCAGCGTGTTCGAAACCCCGGTATACCACTTTGTGACGCTGTATAGCAGCGAGACACGTACTCTCATGTGAGTGCGGGGTCGATTGTGATTGGGGACTATGGCTTAGTCCGACTTGTTGATACTGTGTTATGACATTGGCTAATCTTGAGCCGTCGAACCTCCTTCTCGGATGGTTGCATACTATATATTGTGATATTGGCCACTCTTGAGCCGAGGAACCCCCTTCTTGGGTGGTTGAGTATACTTGTGGGCCGTGAGCCAGTTATTAGGATCGTTATCATTGTCTTATCATATTGACATGTTAGTTACTACCAGTCCGTAGCTATTTCTGTTATCATGCTATTTCCAATCTCTGGAACTTGATATTACTGTTTTCAACTGAAAAATGATAAAAGATGTTTTCAAAACTACTTTTGAGTCTGCGAGGCTGTATTTACATATTAGCTGACTGGTAGTGGATCGGGCTGCACGCCGCAGCGGTACATATGTTGGATCGGACTGCACGCCGCAGTGATATTGTGCTTGGGTTGTAGGAGCCCTCCGGAGTCTGAACCCCTACAGTGAGCACGGGTACCCAAATTGGATCGGGCTACGCGCCGTAGCGGTCATATCATGCATTGCATTGCATTTAGCTACATCTGCTAGCTGTTATATTGTTTTATTGGTACTTGTTGGTACAAGTACAGTTGATATCGATTCTGTGACAGGGTATTTGACTACAACTTTACATAGTGTTTTATTGCGGATTTCTTATCTACGATGTCTTACCCTTGTTTATTACCACTGAGTCTGGCAGTACTCATTTTACTCCCTGCACCTTGTGTGCAGATCCAGGTAACTCTCAGCAGTGATCCAGTAGCTGTGCGAGGCGACATCCGTAGGATATTCGAGGTAGCTGCAGAGTCCGCAGGACCCGATATTTCCTTCTTACTGTCTTTTGATTCTGTATTGATGTTTCTTTCCGTACTTGGTATCTTGTAAACCTTTAAACACTTATGTTCAGTAGAGGCTCATGACTCTTGACCCTTCGGTCTATGGAAGTTGGTATATTTTGGGACTTGGTTCCCCGTTTTCGATATATGTATCACTATTGCTTCATGTTTTGATATAATTAAAGGGGATAAAGTGAGCTTCCAGCTCCGTCGATGTTATTGATTGGTCAGGCTGGCTTAGCAATGTGCTGGGCGCCATCACGATCGGATTTGGGGTCGTGACAAGTTGGTATCAGAGCCTAGGTTTACTAGGCCTCACGAGACTTGAGTCGGTTAGTAGAGTCTTGTGGATCGGTATGGGGACGCCTGTAATTATCCTCGGGAGGCTGCGAACCTTTAGGAAACACTCCACTTTTCTGGAACTCTATCGTGCGATCTTGTTGTTCTGAGAACTGAACTTTTATATATTCTATTCTCTCGCAGATGGCGAGAACGCGAGCATCGGGACGAGGTGGATGACCTCCATTGCCACCGTTAGAGGTCGCGGGCGCGGTCGTGCTAGAGGTAGAGGTGAGCGGCCGAGGCGAGCGTGCCACCGACCCGCCCGTGGTACCGGCTCGGAGCGAGCCCCAGTGGTCGATGCTCCGGCAGCCCCGGCTCGGGCCGGACCGTATCTATTGCTATTCCCCGGCCTTCGGGAGACTCTTGCTCGGATATTATCGGTGTGTTACGGTTTGGCTCGAGTAGTCTCGCCCATCGCCATCGCAGCCGACATCTCGGACAGTGGGTGGTCGGCGGACCCACGCAGCTCGCACACCGACCCGGTTGTTCGTGGACTTCGGACGCCGGATGCGGTCCCCGCTCGGTGGTTGTACCGGTTATTCCTCCGGCTGCACCGGCTCCAGCTGCACCAGCTCCAGAGTTATGCCCGACGACGAGCAGCCGTCACCTCGAGAGGTTTGGTAGACTTCGACCACCCCATTTCGATGGTGTTGAGGGCGAGGATGCCCGTGGTTTCTTGGATAAGTTGTTAGAGGATGTTGCGGACGACCGGTATTCTTGAGTCCAGGCGGAGTTTCATTTACTACCTTTCTGTTCACCGGTCCCGCATTTGATTGGTGGGAAGAGTTTGAGAGGCGTAGGCCTGCAGGAGCAACACCTCTCACATGGCAGCAGTTCTCTCTACTCTCTTTCTAGAGAAATATGTACCTCGGTCTCGTCGCGAGGAGCTATGTCGCCAGTTCGAGTGGTTGGTTCAGGGCAACATGTCTGTGACCCAGTATGAGCTCAAATTCACACAGTTGGCTAGGCATGCCACATGTATGATCCCTACCGATAGGGAGAGGATCAGGAGGTTCATTGATGGCCTCAACTACTCTATCCTCATTCTTATAACTAGAGAGCGAGTTTGGTCATCATCATTTGAGTAGGTTGTGGACATGGCACGCTCCATTGAGGCGGATCGTCGCCGAGAGAGAGAGGAGCGGGAGGCCAAGAGGCCTCGTGGTTCTGGTAGTTTCGCTGGTGCTCCATCTAGAGGGCATTCCCAGCAGAGCAGAGGTCGCTCATCTAGACCTTCTCATTCAGGCCGCCCAGAGCAGAGCGGAGGTTCTTATGGTCGTGGTCGACATGGGTTTCAGCAGGGTCAGTCATCACTTAGTGCCCTTCCAGCCTAGGGTGCAGCACCTACTTCATCAGCCCAGGGTTCTTCTGTGGCGAGGGTTCCCTTCAGTCCCCTTCTCCAGCACCAGGTGCATGTTATGAGTGTGGTGAGTTTGGCCACATGAGGACACAGTGCCCTCGACTCTGTAGGGACAGGACTCAGCAGAGGGATCAGCCCTCCTCTTCAGCACCATCTCAGTCTAGTAGAGGTGGAGGTCAGTCTTCTCGTGGTCGCCCCAGAGGCGAAGAGAGATCTGGTGGAGGCCAAGCACGGTTCTATGCACTTCTGACAGGCGTGATGCAGTTGCCTCCGATGCAGTGATTACAGGTATCATTTCTGTCTGTCACAGAGATGCCTCTGTTCTATTTGATCCAGGGTCCACATATTCTTACGTGTCCTCTTATTTTGCACATCATTTGGGTGCGACTCGTGGTAGTCTTGATTTACCTGTTCATGTATCCACCCCCGTGGGTGATACGATTGTCGTGGATCATGTCTATAGATCCTGTGTTATATCTATTGGGGGTCTGGAGACCCAGGCAGATTTGCTATTGTTGGGGACGGTGGACTTTGATGTTATATTGGGTATGGACTGGTTGTCTCTGTACCACGCTATATTGGACTGTCATGCTAAGACAGTTACATTGGCCATTCCTGGTATTTCTCAGATTGAGTGGCGGGGTTCGATTGATTTCGTCCCTAGCCGTGTCATTTCGTTCTTAAAGGCTCGGAAGATGGTTGAAAAAGGGTGTTTATCATACTTGGCTTTTGTGAGAGATGTGGGAGCTGAGTCTCCTAGCATTGATACTGTACCTGTTGTGAGGGTTTTCCCAGATGTATTGTCACGACCCCAAATCCAGTCGTGATGGCGCCCAGCACACTGCTAGGCCAGCCCGACCAATCAACAATATCCATTCCTCCTTATCGGATGGCACCAGCTGAGTTGAAAGAACTGAAAGAGCAGCTTCAAGAGCTTCTGGATAAGGGTTTCATCCGCCCTAGTGTGTCCCCGTGGGGTGCACCGGTGTTGTTTGTTAAAAAGAAAGATGGTTCCATGCGAATGTGTATTGATTATAGGCAATTGAACAAAGTGACAGAGAAGAACAAGTACCCTCTACCGCGCATAGATGATTTGTTTGATCAGTTACAGGGTGCGAGGGTGTTTTCTAAGATCGATCTTCGTTCAGGCTATCACCAGCTGAAGATCAGGGACTCGGATATTATGAAGACCGCATTCAGGACCCGATATGGTCATTATGAGTTTCTTGTGATGTCTTTTGGGCTGACCAACGCCCCAGCAGCATTTATGCATCTGATGAACAGTGTGTTCAAGCCCTATTTGGATTCATTTGTGATTGTGTTCATTGATGACATTCTAGTCTACTCCCGTAGTCCGGAGGAGCATGCTCAGCATTTGAGTATTGTGTTGCAGAGATTGAGGGAGGAGAAGCTATATGCTAAATTCTCCAAGTACGAGTTTTGGCTTGAGTCCGTAGCATTTATGGGACATGTGGTGTCTCGTGATGGTATTCAGGTTGATCCAAAGAAGATAGAGGCGGTGCAGAGTTGGCCTAGACCGACCTCAGCTATAGAGATTAGGAGTTTTCTTGGCTTGGCGGGATATTATCGCCGGCTTGTTCAGGGATTTTCATCCATTGCTTCTTCATTGACTAAATTGACCTAGAAGGGTGCACCATTCGTGTGGTCGGATGAGTGCGAGGAGAGCTTTCAGAAGCTCAAGACAACTTTGACCACAGCTCCAGTGTTAGTATTGCCATCAGCTTCAGGTTCATATCCTGTTTACTGCGATGCCTCGAGAGTGGGGTTAGGTTGTATGTTGATGCAGGAAGGTAAGGTGATTGTTTATGCTTCTCGGCAGTTGAAGCCACATGAGAAGAACTATCATGTTCATGATTTGGAGCTAGCCGCCATTGTTCATGCCTTGAAGATTTGGAGGCACTATTTGTACGGCGTGTCTTGTGGCGTGTCCAGCACTTGTTCAAATAGAAAGACCTTAATTTCAGGCAGCGGAGATGGCTCGAGTTGCTTAAGGATTATGACATTACTATTTTATATCATCCGGGGAAGGCCAATGTGGTGGCCGATGCTTTGAGACGGAAGACGGTCAGTATGGGAGCTTGGCATATATTCCAGCTGAGGAAAGGCCGTTTGCTTATGATGTTCAGGTGCTAGCCAATCGTCTAGTGAGGTTAGATATTTCGGAGCCCAGCCGGGTATTGGCTTGTGTTGTATCTCGGTCATCTCTATATGATCGTATTCGTGAGCGCCAGCATGATGATCCACATTTGGCTGTCCTTAGGGACAGAGTTCAGCATGATGATGCTAGGGATGTCACCATTGATAGTGACGGCGTATTGAGGATGCAGGGCCGGATATGTATGCCCAATGTTGATGGCCTTCGTGAGTTGATTCTGGAGGAGGCCCATAGCTCGCGGTATTCTATCCATCTAGGAGCCGCGAAGATGTATCAAGATTTGAAACAGCACTATTGGTGGAGAAAGATGAAAATGGACATTGTCAGACATGTAGCACGGTGCCTCAACTGTCAGCAGGTTAAGTACGAGCATCAGAGGCCCGGTGGTGTATTTCAGCGCATTGATATTCCCGAGTGGAAATGGGAAAGGATCACTATGGACTTTGTTACTGGACTCCCTCGGACAGCGAGGAAGTTTGATTCTATATGGGTGATTGTGGATAGACTGACCAAGTCAGCTCATTTCATCCCAGTTAGTACTACCTACTCATCGGAGCGGTTGGCAGCGATCTTTATTCGGGAGATTGTCCGGTTGCATGGAGTCCCAGTGTTTATCATATCCGATAGGGGTACTCAGTTCACTTCTCAGTTTTGGAGAGCATTTCAGCGAGAGATGGGTACGCGGGTTGAGTTGAGTACAACATTTCACCCCCAGACAGATGGGCAGTCTGAGCGTACTATTCAGATTCTGGAGGATATGTTGCGAGCATGTGTGATTGACTTTGGTGGTTCATGGGATGAGTTCCTACCACTTGCTGAGTTTGCCTACAACAACAGTTATCAGTCAAGTATTCAGATGGCCCCGTATGAGGCATTGTATGGCAGACGGTGTAGATCCCCTCTGGGATGGTTTGAGCCTGGTGAGGATAGATTGATAGGGACTGAGTTAGTTCGGGATGCTCTAGATAGAGAAAAGTTGATCCAGGAGAGGCTTCGTACAGCACAGTCTCGCCAGAAGAGTTATGCGGACCATAGAGTTCGAGAGTTGTCTTTCATGGTTGGTGACAAAGTATTGTTGAAGGTTTCACCTATGAAGGGTGTCATGAGGTTTGGGAAGAAAGGGAAGATGAGTCCCAGGTACATTGGTCCTTTTGAGATACACAGGAGAGTTGGAGAGGTGGCGTATGAGTTGGCCTTGCCGCCCAGCTTATCCAGCGTTCATCCAGTATTCCATGTGTCTATGCTCCGAAAGTACATTGGAGATCCATCTCATGTATTAGACTTCAGTACCATTCAGCTTGATGGTGATTTATCCTATGATGTGGAGCCTATTGCTATTTTGGGTAGTCAGGTGAGAAAATTGAGGTCCAAGGAGATTGCATCAGATAAGGTTCAGTGGAGAGGTCGACCCGTGGAGGAGGCCACTTGGGAGATCGAGCGGGAAATGCGGAGCAGATATCCTCACTTGTTTGAGACCTCAGGTATGTTTCTTGACCCGCTCGAGGACCAGCGTTTGCTTAAGAGGGGGAGAATGTGACGACCCGGCCCGTCGTCACGGGAATTTCCACCCCGTTATGTTGTAATTACATGTTTTATGATTTTATATCAGTGTTAGAGTCTATCGGGTGAGTTAGGAGTGAATTGGATTGAAAATGAGGCATATAGCCTTTTCGAAGGAAACTTGAATAAGGAAAGTCAACCCGGAGTTGACTATTTGGTTAGAGGGCTCGGAATCGGATTCCGATGATTCGGTTAGTTCCGGGAGGTGATTTGTGACTTAGGGGAGCAATCGGAATTGAATTTGGAGGCCCGGTGTAGAAATAGGCTTGAATTGGCTAAGGTTGAATTTTGGCGAAATCCGAACGGTAGGTGAGATTTTGATCCGGAGGTCGGAATGGAGTTCCGACAGTTGTAGTAGCTCCGTTAAGTGATTTTGGATGTGCCTGCAAAATTTTAGGTCATTCGGACGTCGTTTGGTCGGGTTTTTGATTGATTGTGTAATTCGGAATGTTTTAAGGAATTTAGGCTTGAATCCGTGTGTAATTGGTGATTTTGATTTTTAGGATGGTGTTTTTATGTTTGAAACAAGTTCGTCTCATGTTTTGGAGTATGTTGGTGGTTTTCGTTGGGGTCCCGGGGGCCTCGGGGTGAATCCGGACCATTATCCGGCATTTGGAAGCAAGAAATGGTCTGCTGTAAATTGCAGATCACTGGGCGAAATTTTGGCCTTCGCGTTCGCGAGGGCTATGCCGCGTTCGCGTAGGCTGGGGCCGGGTGACCATCGCGTTCGCGAGGGATGGTAACGCGTTCGCGTATGAGGGAGCTGGAACGCATCGCGTTCGCGTGGAGTGAGGTAGCGATCGCGTAAGAGGAAAAGGCAGGGCATCGCGTTCGCGTGGACTGGGACGCGTTCGCGTAGAGTAAAAGTCCGGAGGCTGGGAAGTTGACCTTCGCGGACGCGTGACTTTACGTCGCGTTCGCGATGAAGGACTGGAATAAGGCAGCGTTCGCGTGAGAGGCGTCGCGAACGCGATGAAGAAATTTGACTGGCAGTGAGTTTAATTACATAACAGAACCAGTCGCGGGTTTCATAGCTCAAACCTCCATTTTTGAGTTCTAGAGAGAGAAACTCACGGGAATTGCTGGGAATTCATCGGGGATTCGTTGGAGGTAATTTTTGAGGCCTAATTACATCATTTTAACATGAAATCCTTGGTTAAATTTCTGTAAATGGAATATTAAAGGTGGGTTTGAGCCCTAGGCCTAAATTGAAGAAAAACACTGATTTGAGTGGGCAAATGGAGTCCGATCTTGGTAAATTTTATATGCCTAGACTCGTATCGAGATGAGGATTCCGAATATGTGACTTTTGTAATTTTTCGAGAAGTGTACCGAAAGTCGAGTTTTGACAACTTTGGGAATTTTGATGTAAATTGAGTTGTATTGATTGGGTGTCGTCCCATTGGCCTAATTTGTTGTGTTTCTACCGTATTTGATCAGATTCTACGCGTGCGGAGCTTGATTCTCGTGGCAAGGGGGCATTGCGGAGTAGTCGTCGCGCCGTATTGAGGTGAGTAATAGATGTGGGTGATGACCAGCATGTTCGAAACCCCGGTATACCACTTTGTGACGCTGTATAGCAGCGAGACACGTACTCTCGTGTGAGTGCGGGGTCGATTGTGATTGGGGACTATGGCGTAGTCTGACTTGTTGATACTGTGTTATGACATCGGCTAATCTTGAGCCGTCGAACCTCCTTCTCGGATGGTTGCATACTATATATTGTGATATTGGCCACTCTTGAGCCGAGGAACCCCCTTCTTGGGCGGATGAGTATACTTGTGGGCCGTGAGCCACTTATTGGATCCCGCGAGGATCGTTATCATTGTCTTATCATATTGACATGTTAGTTACTACCAGTCCGTAGCTATTTCTGTTATCATGCTATTTCCAATCTCTGGAACTGGATATTACTGTTTTCCAATTGAAAAATGATAAAAGATGTTTTCAAACTACTTTTGGGCCTACAAGGCTGTATTTGCATATTAGCTGACTGGTAGTGGATCGGGCTGCACGCCGCAGCAGTATATATGTTGGATCGGACTGCACGCCGCAATGATATTGTGCTTGGGCTATAGGAGCCCCTCTAGAGTCTGAACCCCCACAGTGAGCACGGGTACCAAATTGGATCGGGCTACGCGCCGTAGCGGTCATATCATGCATTGCATTGCATTTAGCTACATCTGCTAGCTGTTATATTGTTTTATTGGTACTTGTTGGTACAGGTACAGTTGATATCGATTCTGTGACAGGGTATTTGACTACAACTTTACATAGTGTTTTATTGTGGATTTCTTACATGCGTTGTCTTACCCTTGTTTATTACCACTGAGTCTGGCAGTACTCATTTTACTCCCTGCACCTTGTGTGCAGATCCAGGTACCTCTCAGCAGTGATCCGGTAGCTGTGCGAGGCGGCATCTGTAGGATATTCGAGGTAGCTGCAGAGTTCGCAGGGCTCGATATTCCTTCTTACTGTCTTTTGATTCTGTATTGACTTTTCCTTCCGCACTTGGTATCTTGTAAACCTTTAAACACTTATGTTCAGTAGAGGCTCATGACTCTTGACCCTTCGGTCTATGGGAGTTGGTATATTTTGGGACTTGTTTCCCCGTTTTCGATATATGTATCTCTATTGCTTCATGTTTTGATATAATTAAATGGGATAAAGTGAGCTTCCAGCTCCGTCGATGTTATTGATTGGTCAGGTTGGCTTAGCAATGTGCTGGGCGCCATCACGACCGGATTTGGGGTCATGACATTCTCATTGTTTTTTCTAGGAGGCACTTTAGCATATCCTTGATCTCCTTCAGGTCCGCATCCCCAAGTTCATTGTTCCTATTAACTTCACAAGAAAATGTAGAACCATCATAGTAAGGGGTTGGGGGGAACATAAGAAATATAAGCACAACCATAAAAGTGATCATTTTTACCACCACGCACATCACACACATCCACAAATAAGATTGAATTAGTGCACTCGAAAATATTTTGATAATTGTTATAGGGGTGGTTTCCTTCACAATATGTATGAGGATCAATAGTAGAACTATCTACACCTAAATTTCCATAATTCCAATTTGTCATGTTTCTCAATTCATCAGTTATAATAAAATAAAAAATATTCAAAAAAAGAAGTTCAAACTAGAAACCTAGCAATGTATACAGCTACAACTACACCATTGATTCCCTGGCAACGACGCCAAATTTTGATCACGCCCAACTTTAGTCCTAAAAAGATAAGCGGTCGCTGCTAATATAATCCGGTCTAAAAGTACGGAGTCGAATCCCACCGAGAACTAAGGCTTAACTATATCTATTTAATATCACTAAGAAGACAAGATTGAATAATTTTCTAAATTATAAAGATTGAGATTTATATTTCTAACTGATTAACTAGCAAATACTACAAAGCGGTTAGAGACTAAATTAAGGAGGTCTAGAGTTATGATTTTCCCAAGAGTCGAAATCCTTCTAGCTATGTTCCCTACAATTTTTGATAATGTATTCTCTACTGAATGTGAGTATTTTAGGTGCCGTAATTCTCTCTTGAGCAATTACAACAATTTACTAGACATATTCTCTCGAACTACGCTAGTTTGCTTTATCTAACTGCTCATTATGACTACGTCAAGGCTTTGTTATTTCTAAACCTAACTTTAAATCCAATATATTGATTTCTCACATACGCTAGGAATGACGTTATTCAACAACTACCTAAATATGTACTCTCTCTCTCAAGCAATACACACTCACTAGGCACAGTTGATGGCCATTCAATCAACAACAACAAACATGTAGTTGAACAAATAGAGAAACCCAACGACTCAATTATATAAAAACATAACAAATATTTATTCTACAAAAGGTTATATCAAAACCCTGGAAAATGAATTAGCCATTCATAATAGTATGTAAAACTACAATACTAAAAATCATAACCAACAATGAAAAATAGAAAGAGGAAGAAAAGCTTGTTGAAGAATTCTCCGCCTTGCCCCTATTGTGTCTTTGCCTCCTTAGGTCGAATTTGTGTCAAAAATACGTCCAACTCATCAAAAGTATTATTTTTTCATGTTTATATACCAAGTAGGGTCATGCCCAAATAATTATACCTTCTCCCACGCGTAAAAGAACAATATTTCACGCCTGGACTGCCGCGGCCACAGTCAACCGCGGTACAACTGTGGTATATGGCAGGTATACTGCCTCAGCCCGCCTTACTCCACGGTCACGGTTTCGATCGTGTTTTTTACCCTGTTCCGTTTGGAATTTAGAAAAATGTAAAATAGAAAAGTTGCAGTTCTTTGAGTTAGTTTTCTAACTATACATTGTGGAGCACAAATGGAGTTCTGAGCAAAAAAGGAATGTTCATTTTACTAGACAGTACACAATTTGCCTACTCGATTCTATGTTTTGTTGCTCTATCATCCGTTGATCCCCGAATACGATCTTGACTTAATTCCCAGGGCTTTTACTCAGACTTCAAAGCTTCAAATCATTTTAATTCATTCCATAACATCTATATAGCTCGGAGTCACTCCTAAAAGACATAAAACACACCGTTAATGCAAAACACTAGCGATCAAAACAAAAACTCAACTAATAAATTAAAGTGTAATAATCGACTAAAATATGTAATTATAGCTTATCATTAGTGCTTGAGCACCCATAGAGCTCCACATGGTTCAAACCATGCATGCATGGCCTAATGTGTTTAAAATAGAAAAGAATTGCACAAATATACATACATGCATATTGCACCCACATAGTTATATTTCTCAGCTACACTGATATAGTTTTTTTTTTTTTTTGCAAAAATATTTATACACTCTTATATATTATTATATAATATTCATACACTTATAGAAGCAATGTATCTACCTTATATAAAAGTATGTAATAGTGCAATATATATCAACCTTGAATAAAAGTATGTAGTAATTTATAAAGACATAAGCATTTCTACCTACAATGATGAAATTCTTCTATCATTTTCAATTGCAAATCATGTTTACGAGTTCAAATTCCACCAAATGATTTCAAATTTTGTAGACAATGCCTAAGATTATTTTCTAATAAATCGTAATAACATTCACTCCAAATTTAATACAAAAATTACAATCTAAATTCAAACTCACTATTTCAAAATTGTTCAGCAATGGCGGATTACCTTTCTAATATGATTTCCACCACCAAAATATTGTAAAATAAGTTCCTAACCACGATTTGAGCTACGAACACAAGTTTACAAAGAATGAGATTATTTGTTCATTAATTCATTTAAAATAGGATACAATTATAATTCAATTTTTTTTTTAAAAAAAAACTAAAACTCCTTACTTTATCCTTAGCGATAAGCGTTTGTAGCCATACAAAAGTTATGACATGTTCCAAATCATAAGTTTTCAAAATCTTATAGCTATACAAATATCACGACATATTTAATATCATAAATTAAAAAAAAAAAGAATTCTTTTTTTCTTAAACTCTATTTAAATTACTTCCTATAACTTTTTTAGTATTACCATATTGTTTATTATTCACAAACTCGACTAATTTAAATTTGCATCGTGTTAGAATTATTAAAAAGAAAAGTCCTCCATATAAAAATTTCTTCAATTGCAACATGATACCTTTAGTTAAGGTGCAACAATTGTAACGACCCGACCAGTCGTTTTGAGTCCCGACGCGTCATTCAGCAGATTGAGGCCATGAACAATTTCATCTCAGGTATTTGACTTGTGTGTATGGTCAGAATTAAAAATCAGGAAGTTTGGAGTCAAATCTAAATGGAAATTCTCATTTTGAAAGCTTAAAGTTGAAGAAATTAACTAGGATTGGAATTTTGAGTAAATGACCTCGGAATTGGGATCTAAAAGTTCTAGCATACTCGTATGATGATTTTGAACTAGGGCGTATGTCCGAATTTGGTTTTTGATAACCCGTGAGCATTTCGGCGTATATGGTGGAAGTTAGTATTTTAGAAAAATTTCATAAATTTGGGTTGGAAGGCATTTTAGAGTTATAGATGTCCATTTGGGATTCCGAGTCTGGGAATAGATCTGTATGGTGATTTTGGAGTTGGGAAAGCGATCGGAAGTGAATTCGGATGTCCGGAGATCATTTTGAAGTCATTTGGCTAAATACATGAATTTGAATGTTTATGAGAAAATTCGACCGGAAGTGAAAATTTTGATTCGGGGTCAGAATGCGATTTCGAAAGTTGGTACAAGTCCGTAATGTCGAATGTGACTTGTGTGCAAACTTTGAGTCAATTCGGATCGATTTTGGTAGGAAAAGGGACAATTAATCTCTTTAAGGAAAGCTTAAGTTGGAAAAGTCAACCCAATGTTGACTTATGCGTTAGAGGGCTCGGAACTGAATTCCGATGATTCGGTTAGTTTCGGGGGATGATTCAAGACTTAGAAGTGCAATTGGAAGTAATTTTGGAGGTCCGGTGAAAAAGTTAGCCTATTTTGGCGAAGTTGGAATTTTGGCGGAATCCGATCGATAGGTGATATTTTGATCCGGGAGTCGGAATGGAATTCGGACAGTTGCAGTAGCTTCATTAGGTGATTTTGGATATGTACGCAAATTTTCAGGTTATTCGGACATCGTTTGGTCTGGTTTTTGATCGAAAGTGTATTTTCGGAAGTTTTTGGAAACTTAGGCCTTGATTTGATGAAAATTGATGATTTTGATGTTATTTCGGCGATTTGATCACTCGAGCGAGTTCGTGTGATGTTTTAGAGTCAATGTGCATATTTGGTTTGGAGCCCCGAGGACTCGGGAGTGTTTCGGAGGTGTCTCGGAATAATTTCGGACTTAGAAAATGGGCAGAAAATGCAGAAAAATCTATTGCCATTTTTTACGATTTGGAGCTCGGATAGGGCGATTTTTCGTGGGATTTTTGGAGAGAACAACGGGGTAAGTGTTATTAACTCAATTTTGGTGGTATAACTCGCCATTTTTGACGATTTGGAGCTCGGATAGGGCGATTTTTCGTGGGATTTTTGGAGAGAACAACGGGGTAAGTGTTCTTAACTCAATTTTGGTGGTATAACGCGAATCTATTGCAAGTTTTAGTGTTTAATTTGAGAATTTTTGTAGAAAAGGGTAGAAAACCCTCTTGGATAGAAATAGTGATTTAAGGGGACAAATGAACTCCAATTTTTGTGAATTTGGCATGTACGGACTCGTGGCGAGATGAGGATTCCGGAAATATAAATTTCGAAATTTTTCGAGATGTGGGCCCGGGGCTCGGGTTTTGCCAATTTCGTGATTTTTGATATTTTTTGAGTTCTTTCGATTGGGTTATGTTCCATTAGCCTATTTTGATATATTTGTACTGATTTTGGCTAGTTTTGACGTGTGTGGATGCCGGTTCGAGGAGCTAAGGCATCGCGGGCATGAAGCTTCTACCGGTTCGAGGTGAGTGGTAGTAGTAAACAATGTACTGAGGGTTTGAAACCCCGTACTAGCACTTTACAGTGCTACATTGAGATGAGACACGCGTTCTATGACGGGCGTGGTGACATTGTGATTGGGGGTTTGGACTTAGTCCTTCCCGGCTAATAGAATACTGTGTTGTATGACTGTTACTGAGATTATAACTGTACAATAGGGCTAAAAGCCATGTTTGGGGCCTTGTGCCGATCTGTAGAGCATTAGGGAACCTATAGAGCTAGGTGACCCTTATATCATGTTGGAAACATACACTCAGCCGTAGCTCTAGCTGTATAGCATCATAATATGAGCCCGTACTAGATGTGTACATTGAGAGAGATTATCTAAGGTGGAATTCCCTGTTCTAGCTGAGTGGGCCTGAAAGGCCAAGTCTATACCGATTGAGATGAGATAGGGTCAAGGACCCACTATGAGATGTTATATTGGGCCTGAAAGGCCAAGTCTATATTAACCGAGACAGGGTCAAGGACCCATTGTGATATATTATATTGGGCCTGAGAGGCCAAGTGTATACTGACTGGGATAGGGTCGAGGACCCATTATGAGGTATTATGTATATAGATACCTATATTGGATCGGACTGCACGCCGCAGTAATATACATGTGATATACTGCATACCGCAGCAGTATATATATTGGATCGGACTGCACGCCGCAACAGTATATATATTGGATCGGACTGCACGCCGCAGTAATATACATGTAAAATACATGTAATATACATGTGGGACGGACTGCACGCCGCAGTATTATTGCGCTTGGGCTGTAGGAGCCCCTTCGGAGTCTGAGTCTGCACACATTCTCAGTGAGCACTGGTGTATATTATGGGATCGGGCTGCACGCCACAGTAGTATAGAGATATATACATATATATATATATATGATCGGACTGTACGCCGCAGTAATATTTATGTGGATCGTGCCGCACGCCGCGATATTATAGTGCTTGGGCCTAGGGAGCCCCTCCGAAGTCCGTATACACCCCCGCTGAGCGCCGTCGATGTTAAATGGGCCCAGGGAGCCCCTCCGAAGTCTGTATACACCCCCAGCGAGCGCCGTCGACATTAAATAGAGCGGGCTGCACGCCGCAGCGGTATATGTATTGGAGCGGGCTGCGCGCCGCATCGGTATATGTATTGGAGCGGGCTGCGCGCCGCAACATTATACTTATTCATATTCATATATATATACTGAAATATTTATATGTTATATACATATGTAAATGGTTGTATACCGTAATGGTACGAGCGAGGATGTGGTCAGTGTGGGACCTAGATGAGATAGATGTGGACCGGAGATCAGAGTACTCATTATAGTGATGACTAACCTGTGGTGTTGCCTTAGAACTGTTTAGTGATAGTACAGGAGTTCTTATTTTCAGTTATTGTTTATTATTGTTACTCACTGAGTTGAAATATACTCACCCCACTCCCCTGTACTTTTTGTGCAGATATACAGGTTCGGGAGGGCAGTTGAGCTATCGCAACTGCTTTATTATCCCCATTCTGTGGAGACTTCGAGGTAGCTGCCAACGTCCGCAGTACTTGACCTCTTTCTTTTTATCATTTTGTTGTCTCTATTCTGGTTAGACTTGATTTTGTAGTAGATCTCATTTGTAGAGGCTCAAACTTGTGACGCCACGATTTGGTTGGGACTGTGTTCTTGTATTTCAGTTCTACACTTCTTGATTTGTTATGAAAACAGGCTAATCACACCGATTAATCAGTATTAATTATACTTGGCTGATTTAAATGGATAAGATGGTCGGGCTTGCCTAGCAATGTGTTGGGCGCCATCACGACCGGGGTTTGGGTCGTGACAAGTTGGTATCAGAGCCTAGGTTAACAGGTCTCGCGAGTCACGAGCCGGTTGGTAGAGTCTCGTGGATCGGTACGGGGACGCCTGTACTTATCCTCGGGAGGCTTCAAACCTTTTAGGAAAGTTTCAATTCTTGAAATTCTTATCGTACGTACTTGATTCAGTTTGAGGTATGATTCTTGAAATTCCTTCTACACGTTGATGTGCGCACTCGAGTGCTTAGTGATAATTTGCCTTGATGACTTATGATTCCCCATTCGAGGGATGAGATATAATTCTGTGAATTCATGTTGGGCCAGTCGGGAGGACTTGAGGCCAGATCTTTGTCTATGGCTTGAGCACCAAGGTACTAATTTCGCGAGCCGGTATTATGAAGTTCATACGATCGGTATTGATCTTTATCGTGCAAATGACAGTTTGATAATGGGAGAGCTGTAAGGTATTCAGTTCTTGTTGTGATTTGATATGTAGCCTTAGTTATGGGCGTGAGAAATATGTTCATTGCCTCTTAGCGGAAATGTAAAGTGCACAATGTGTGGTAGTATGAGTTTAGACTCAAGAAAATTGAATTGGTTGTGCTATGAGTATTGTGGTGAAAGGTATTTGACATATGTTATGATTCGAGCAGGTGCAGCGCATGTCCATGTATCAATTTTGATAATATAACTTGTATAGTGTTGAGATTAATGTTGTTGATATACATTGCGATGTCTTGTTAAGTTATGGATGTATTGTTAGAATGATTTGGTGATTCTCTGGCAGGTGGTTAGGCCAAATTACAAAGGAAACTCTGCCGAAATTTTTGGAAAATTTGGGACTTAGAAAGATTTTTGTCACATAAAGAGAGTAGGCTTATTGGTGGTGTGTGTATAAATGCAAGAATTGCAGAAGGGTTAAGGTCTCCGATGATTCGAGTCTTTGTCAAGGCTTGTAAATGACTTGAGTTTAATCTCATTGTAACATTTTGGCATCACTTGAGTAATAATGATATAAGTGGTTAAAAGTGCTTTGATGAATGGCTTTGAGCCAAAGAGGTTGCTATTAAATAACTAATTGCACGGTTGTGTGCTATGTGGGCACTGTCTTTAAGTATGTTGGGAAAATTCTGACAAGGTTATGGCACTTCGTAGATGTGAAGAAATACTAGGATGCTTTGAACTACTATTGGTAAGGAATGTTCGGTGTATAGAAAAGAAAGATAGCGAATTGTACCTGTAAGTAATAATGTTCTGCGATGTCAGAGTTCTAACAAAACAAGAGTGGTTCTACTCAATAGGACAGTTGAATTACAGCTGAATAAGGGTGAATGATGCCCGAGAATGGTTTTGCAGTGTTCAAGATTTTGCTTGTAACAATCAGGTGCCTTAAGATTGTGTATGTGGCTAAAGATGGCGGTTTCGTTAGAAAAGATCAAGGCTTGTGTTATATCATGTGAATGATGGGATTCTATGTATTCGTATTGGGAAGTAATGATAACAAATTCAAAATTGCAGGAAGTTCTTCAAAATAAAGTGTGGTAGAATGTGGTACTTCTGGGAAACATTTGAGAGAGTATTCAGCGGCCCGTGAGCCTTAGACCATGTGGTCTTGTGTACGAGTTTTGTGTGGTAAAAAGGGTTGAGGCATTGTCGTGCTACAGTAAAGACTGATATGAAATTAAAGATGAATCAGAAAGGAAATTGGGTAAATGGATCAACTTGTTAATAAACCGAAATGGTATGATAAGGAATACGATTAATTCCTGGTATATGTTTGAAGTAATGAGTCTCGCCGATATTGTGCAATAAAGCTTTTGAGTATTGGCAGTTGTGTAACTCGGTATGGGTATAAGGACTCGGTCCTGGCAATTTAACTTATGCAATGTAATTGGGAGAAAGGGTTTGTTATGTGTTTTACCGTGGTTTGAAAATGAGTGTATTTCCTGTTGGTATGTAAAGCTCGAAATGTGTAATGAGTTTTCTCTATATGGGATCATGAAAGTCCTTGACTAGTTGAGTGTGCTGATGTTTGCGGCGTAGGGAAAGGGATATGAATTTTCCTTGTTGTCTTAGTGTGGTATGGTATGTGCGATGTGTTATGGAAAGTTGATAACGGCATGTTCAAGGTTTTGAGATCAATTCATATTGTATGGGGAGTCATTAAAATCCTCAAGCAGCGTGGGCAGCTGCAGATAATCCGAGAATCAATATTCTTGGTGATTTAGGAGAATGGTACTGCTATACTAGTATTTCGGCAGAGTCTATGGTCAAAAGGGCCAGGTAAAATAAACTGATAATATCTAGCGGTATGGTGGTATACTCTTGTTGGATCGACTGTAATAATTGAGTTGTTGATGACATAGTAAAATTTATGAATGGATTTCGTGGTATGAATGGACGTTTGAGGTGCGTTATGTAATCGCACGGTGAAGTACGGAATCAGGCATAGTGATTTCCTGTGTTATGTATGTGTTGGAGACTAGAAGTTCTCGTAACCCGCCTATGCAGCGGTGGTATATCGTGTATATCGGCACAGTGTAGCGGTTATCGAAAATTGGAAGCTCTAGTAGCTATCTCGTTACTTGATATGATGAATTTGAATAATGATATACGATTGCTGACTGGTTGTCATAAGCCAGGTTGTCTAGACTAATGTGATATGGACTATGTCAGAAACATGTCGCAAACTGCATGGCAGAGCGCATCAAATCATGCTCCATCAGGGTGGATGTACCCAAGGGCCAGCGGACGGCTGGTAGGTATTGCTTTGTCAGTTGGGCCTTCGTGGCGGATGTCAGTGTAGAGGTATCTACCATTGATTCAGTTCCGATATTGAGGAACTTTGTCGGATGAGTTTCATGTGACCGAGCTCGAGGCCATATATACATGTTTTTTGCAATGAGCAACTTGAGTCGATGTGCATTCCCTTTTGCTAGATTTATGCGTGGATCGGGTGGCACGCCGCCACATGTATAGTATCTGGATTGGGTGGCACGCCACCACATGTATAGTATCTGGATCGGGTGGCACACCGCCACATGTATGGTATCTGGATCGGGTGGCACGCCGCCACAGGTATGCTATTGGAACGGGTTGCGCGCCGCAACAATGTGATGTGGGAAATATAGCTTCCTATATGTACCTTGTATACAATACTTCCTCTCTTCTGAGGAATAGTCCGTATTGGGTATCGCTCGGGGAATAGCACATCGGTTGTGTCCATTCAGGATTCGATAGCATATACTAAATGTATCACCGCGTGTGTGATTGATTGCTTGAGTTCAGACCTAAATATGTGTGTGGCTGACCGTTTTGAGCATTGCGACTTGAGGTGCTCCATGAGTAATAGTGTTTGGATATAATCATGAGTTGTGGCAAGGCCACGTGATGTTATGACCTTTCGAGGAGGATTTAGGTACTCTAATTCTATGATGTGAGACGAGATCTCAGCTATGTGTTGTGATGGTATTGAAGAATTTGAATTATAGCTCTTTATGTGAGTTTGTTGTCATGATTCGAGTGTGTTCAGATCATTTCTTATTGGAGCCTGTGTTTTGCTCGTCGTGGCTTAGGCCGATGAGGAGGTGTCATATTACCACTGTGGTGTGTTATAATCGAAATGATCGTTGGAGTTATTAATGAGTGCGAACATACATGATTTCAGCTAGATAGAAAGGTAATATCGAGGTTTGGCTCCAAAATCCATTGTAATATCAGTCAAAAGAGAAATGGCTTCATAAATGGTGGATCTGAGGAATTGTTACGGTTTAGCCGTGTTTTATTTATCGTTGGCAGTATATGAAAGTGTTGGAATAAGACTTCAACTAATAAGAGGTTTCCATCGGTATTTGGGTATTGTAGGCAACTGTAGTAATAAAGAATGTTATTGTGGTCATATGAGTAAAGTTATGCGAAGTGTAAATTCAACAAAGTTATGCATGAATGTTTGGGTACAACGTGTGGAGATTGATATGGTGGTCGAATGATGGAAACAGACTTGGCAGGAAATTCATGGTGTTGGAATTTGGCCTAATGGCTTATTCGCTTGAATAAAGAATTATATCTACAAAATTATATAGCTAATGTGCTCAACTAAGTAGTGGTAGCACGGGAAGGTGCATGATGTGTTAAACAAGTTATTTGAGACTACATCATCGTAGTTCTCAGCACGTTCGAGGACGAACGTATGTTTAAGTGGGGGAGATTGTAACGACCCGACCGGTCGTTTTGAGCTCTGACGCGTCATTCAGTAGATTGAGGCCATGAACATCTTCATCTCAGGTATATTGACTTGTGTGTATGGTCAGAATTAAAATTCGGGAAGTTTGGAGTCAAATCTAAATGAAAATTCTCATTTTGAAAGCTTAAAGTTGAAGAAATGAACTAGGATTGGAATTTTGAGTAAATGACCTCGGAATTGGGATCTAAAAGTTCCAGCATACTCGTATGATGATTTTGAACTAGGGCATATGTCCGAATTTGGTTTTTGATAACCCGTGAGCATTTCGACGTATATGGTGGAAGTTAGTATTTTAGAAAAATTTCATAAATTTGGGTTGGAAGGCATTTTAGAGTAATAGATGTCCATTTGGGATTCCGAGTCTGGGAATAGATCCGTATGGTGATTTTAGAGTTGGGAAAGCGATCGGAAATGAATTCGGATGTCCGGAGGTCATTTTGAAGTCATTTGGCTAAATACATGAATTTGAATGTTTATGAGAAAATTCGACCGGAAGTGAAAATTTTGATATCGGGGTCAGAATGCGATTTTGAAAGTTGGTACAAGTCCGTAATGTCGAATGTGACTTGTGTGCAAACTTTGAGTCAATTCGGATCGATTTTGGTAGGAAAAGGGACAATTAATCTCTTTAAGGATAGCTTAAGTTGGAAAAGTCAGCCCAACGTTGACTTATGCGTTAGAGGGCTCGGAACTGAATTCCGATGATTCGGTTAGTTTCGGGGGATGATTCAAGACTTAGAAGTTCAATTGGAAGTAATTTTGGAGGTCCGGTGAAGAAGTTAGCCTATTTTGGCGAAGTTGGAATTTTGGCGGAATCCGATCGATGGGTGATATTTTGATCCGGGAGTCGGAATGGAATTCCGATAGTTGCAGTAGCTTCATTAGGTGATTTTGGATATGTCTGCAAATTTTCAGGTCATTCGGACATCGTTTGGTCGGGTTTTTGATCGAAAGTGTATTTTCGGAAGTTTTTGGAAACTTAGGCCTTGATTTGATGAAAATTGATGATTTTGATGTTATTTCGGCGATTTGATCACTCGAGCGAGTTCGTGTAATGTTTTAGTGTCAATGTGCATATTTGGTTTGGAGCCCCGAGGGCTCGGGAGTGTTTCGGAGGTGTCTCGGAATAATTCCGGACTTAGAAAATGGGCAGAAAATGGAGAAAAATCTGCTGTGAACAGTGTCCATGAACAGTGTCTGTGAACAGTGTCCATGAACAGTGTCCCGGACAGAATATATTTGAGGTCCGAAAATATATTGCCATTTTTGACGATTTGGAGCTCGGATAGGGCGATTTTTCGTGGGATTTTTGGAGAGAACAACGGGGTAAGTGTTCTTAACTCAATTTTGGTGGTATAACTCGAATCTATTGCAAGTTTTAGTGTTTAATTTGAGATTTTTTGTTGAAAAGGGTAGAAAACCCTCTTGGATAGAAATAGTGATTTAAGAGGACAAATGAACTCCAATTTTTGTGAATTTGGCATGTACGGACTCGTGGCGAGACGAGGATTCCGGAAATATAAATTTCGAAACTTTTCGAGATGTGGGCCCGGGGCTCGGTTTTGCCAATTTCGTGATTTTTGATATTTTTCGAGTTCTTTCGATTGGGTTATGTTCCATTAGCCTATTTTGATATATTTGTACTGATTTTGGCTAGTATTGACGTGCGTGGATGCCGGTTCGAGGAGCTAAGGCATCGCGGGCATGAAGCTTCTACCGGTTCGAGGTGAGTGGTAGTAGTAAACAATGTACTGAAGGTTTGAAACCCCGTACTAGCACTTCACAGTGCTATATTGAGATGAGACACGCGTTATATGACAGGCGTGGTGACATTGTGATTGGGGGTTCGGACTTAGTCCTTCCCGGCTAATAGAATACCGTGTTGTATGATTGCTAATGAGATTATAACTGTACAATTGGGATAATAGCTATGTTTGGGGCCTTGTGCCGATCTGTAGAGCATTAGGGAACCTATAGAGCTAGGTGACCCTTATATAGTGTTGGAAACATACACTCAGCCGTAGCTCTAGCTGTATAGCACAATATGAGCACGTACTAGATGTGTACATTGAGAGAGATTATCTAAGGTGGAATTCCCTGTTCTAGTTGAGTGGGCCTGAAAGGCCAAGTCTATACCGATTGAGATGAGATAGGGTCAAGGACCCACTATGAGATGTTATATTGGGCCTGAAAGGCCAAGTCTATATTGACTGAGACAGGGTCAAGGACCCACCATGAGATGTTATATTGGGCCTGAAAGGCCAAGTCTATATTGACCGAGGCAGGGTCAAGGACCCACTGTGATATATATTATATTGGGCTTGAGAGGCCAAGTACATACTGACTGGGATAGGGTCGAGGACCCATTATGAGGTATTATATATATATACCTACATTGGATCGGGCTGCACGCCGCAGCAGTATATATATTGGATCGGACCGCACACCGCAGTAATATACATGTAATATACATGTAATATACATGTCGGACGGACTGCACGCCGCAGTATTATTGCGCTTGGGCTGTAGGAGCCCCTTCGGAGTCCGAGTCCGCACACATTCTCGGTGAGCACCGGTGTATATTATGGGATCGGGCCGCACGCCGCAGCGAGATAGATATATATACATATATATATATATATATAGGATCGGACTGCACGCCGCAAGTAATATTTGTGTGGATCGTGCTGCACGCCGTAATATTATAGTGCTTGGGCCTGCGAGCCCCTCCGAAGTCCGTATACACCCCAGCGAGCGCCGTCGACGTTAAGTAGAGCGGGCTGCGCGCGCCGCGACGGTATATGTATTGGGAGCCGGCTGCGCGCCGCAGCGGTATATGTATTGGATCGGGCTGCGCGCCGCAACCGTCGATGTTAAAGAGCGGGCCGCGCGCCACAGCGGTATATGTATTGGAGCGGGCTGCACGCGCCGCGGCATTATACTTATTCATATTCATATATATACCGAAATATTTATATGTTATAGACAGCATGTATATGTCTCCATATATTGAGATGGTTGTATACCGTAGTGGTACGAGCGAGGATGTGGTCGGTGTGGGACCTAGATGAGATAGATGTGGACCTAGTGATCACAGTACTCATTATAGTGATGACTAACCCGTGGGGTTGCCTTAGGAATGTTTAGTGATGGTACAGGAGTTCTTATTTTCAGGTTATTGTTTATTATTGTTACTCACCGAGTTGAAATATACTCACCCCACTCCCCCGTACTTTTTGTGCGGATATACGAAATCGGGAGGGCAACAGCTATCGCAATTGCTTTATTATCCCCATTCTGTGGAGACTTCGAGGTAGTTGCCAACGTCCGCAGTACCTGACCTCTTTCTTTTTATCATTTTGTTGTCTCCATTCTGGTTAGACTTGATTTTGTAGTAGATTTCATTTGTAGAGGCTCAGACTTGTGACGCCACGATTTGGTTGGGACTCTGTTCTTGTATTTCAGTTCTACACTTCTTGATTTGTTATGAAAAAAGGCTAATCACGCCGATTAATCAGTATTAATTATACTTGGCTGGTTTAATTGGATAAGATGGTCGGGCTTGCCTAGCAATGTGTTGGGCGCCATCACGACCGGGGTTTGGGGTCGTGACAACAATCCACCTCAATTATATTTAATTCTATATAGATGAAGGGTGTGTTTGATATGAAGGACAATATTTTTCATGGAAAATATTTTACTTAAAAATATTTTTATGGAAAATGAGTGATTTTATCACTTATTTTCCCCGTTTGGTTGGTGAGTGTAATTTTTTTTTCCAAAAAATATAGATAGTATTCTTTCTACAACATAAAAAAAGTACTTATTTTATTGAAATGTAAGAAAATACTTTTTATACATCATGAAAAGAACATCCCATTTTGTTGAAATAAAGAAAAATGTTTTTCTTCATCAAGAAAAGAATTTGTTTTTCCGTTGAAATGAAAAAAATACTTTTTTTTACATAAAAAGAAATTATTTATTTTGTTAAAATAAAAAAATTATTATTTTTATCATAAAAAACAAAAAATAAATTTATAATAAAAATATTTTTCAAAACATAAAAACCAACTAAATATGAAAAATTAAAAAATATTTTCCTAAAAATATTTTGCTGCGTACCAGACACACCTAAGGGCATCTCCAATGCTACTCTATTTCTTGCACCAAATCGTGCAAGAAATGGTATTTTTTTTGCTCCAATGCAACATTATTTCTTGTACTATTATAGAGCATAAATAGTGTTGCACCCAATTTTGGTGCATCACTATTCATCACTCTATATTTGATTTATTAATATTTTATTTAATCTTTTTATTTTTGTAATTTTAATTTATCATATATTTGGTATATAATTAATTTTTATATTAGGATCTTTATAATTTTAATTTTATATCCTATTTTTTGATATATTAATTTTTGAATATATTATATTTATATAAAATTATAAGTTAATTTTATTATTATTATTATTATTATTGTATAAAAATAAATATAACTATTATTTAAAAATAAAAAATACAAATGTAACATATCTAATGTTGCTAAAATTGAAAAGAAAAACTAAAATTAAATTTGATATGATGTAATATTTATTTAATTAAATATAAATTATATATAATGAATATGGAAAAAATATAGTATTAGTTTGAAGAAAAAAATGAAAAATAAATAGAAAATAATAATATATATTATGGCCTTAAGTAATTATTTGTCGAGACAAATAGGTCAAACTTACTACACCCAAATTACTACAAAGGTTGTCTTCCAAACGGCCCTAAAACCGAGAAATTAGTTCATAGCTATTTTTCGCATACTCTTGTTCCCACTCAAACACCTGTTCGCTGCTCGCTGGACTCCTCCCACAATTTTACTCACCCGGTGCCAGCGCCACCCTACTATCCTTCACCACCGCCTTTGTGCTATCGGAGCTACCATCTTGGGCACGCTATCATCTTCTTTTCCTTCCCGAGGCAAGAGAAGGTTAAAAACTGAAGTACAGCAATGGTCATAGCCCCTTTCAAGCTCCTTTTATCAAATACATAGAATGCATTCGAGAGTAGGGTTTCTCTTAGCATGCACAAAACGGAGGTCTTCTTATTTTTCTACTTGCTCTACACTTCTCTCTGATCTATTCTCTTTCGATTCAAACCGAAATATATCCGCGGCTTGCTACCGGTGATTTTTGATCGGCAGTGATGTAAGTAAGGTTTATTATTTACCGAATTCGAATTTTTGTTGGTTAGGACAGCCGCATGGTTTTTTTAGATACCCTGCTACCGCCGCGTTGGAGCAATTCTCCGACGATGAATATGAATGCGACTATGATAATCATCCGGTAATTTCACTTTTGTTATTCTGAAATTTCCTTTTTTGGGATAATAAAAGCAGGCTTTATTGTTAAGTTCTATGCCTACGAGAATCATTGAATGTGTGTGCTTATCTTGTTCTATGTGTTGACTTTCATTTTGGCTTATTTTGGGAGATAAATGCTATATATGGATTTTAGATGTTTTCTGCTGTTACTGTTGTAGTTATTTATAATAATAACAAAATAATAATTGAAGTGCTAATTGTTGTTTGCCAAGTTAATTTGCAATTAACAATGTTTTTAATACTAATACTTCCCAATAGTGATAATTTATTGTACCAAGTTCTTTTTTTACCAAGTCCTTTTTTTCTTGGTTGGGCCAAGCAAGCAAGGGGTAGCTATGTTGTCTGGACTCTTCAGAGAGCTGCTTCACCCATATCGGACCTTCCGGAAACTATTTTTGGAGGATATGACACGCACTCGACGACATTTTTGAAGAGTCCGATCAACATAGAGGGTGTAGGTACGTGTAGCTTAGGTCTTGTTGAAAGCTAGGAGCTTTGATTTCTTTTCACTTGTGGAACCTTTAGTGTGAAAGGACACACTTATAATGTCGTTCTCTTGAAAATTTTGACTTTCAATTTTCCGATCGATATGTGATTGTTGGGTTTTTTTTTCGGGGGGGGGGGGGGCTCAACCCATTTTTCTGTTTTCAAGTTGTCCTTTACTTTTGAAAATACCACTTGGCTGGTGCGCTTGGGACAAGGATTCTTTCAGTTGCTATTACTTGAGCCTAGCGACCCTGGCCAATACTAGGCTGCTGCCATGTGTTGCATCCCTGAAGTGGTAGCGCAAGAGATTGCGAGTTGGTCTCTCAGAAGATTGCTCTGTTTTAAAGTTGGCAATAATAGTTATTGTTGCTGATTAGAGGACATATAGATTTGTATGCTCCAAAATGAAGTGTGAAGAATAAACTGGAATGTGGATTCTAGGAATTTATAGGGGTGGGCAAAAGCTCCATTTTGAATGCTTCTGCTGCAGACCTAAAATAAACAAATCAGAGTGGCTCTTCTCTAATAGGTTTAGTTTTTACTTTTTAGTTTTTAGATGAGGTGATTCACTTATTCCAGTATTGTCTTATAGACAATTCCGGTAAACCTATTCCAAAACTTGTAAGTCCTCATTCAAGTCCATGCAAGTACCCTGAAACTGGGTTACACATACAGGAGAGTTATCGGATATATATAGTGTTGCACATTGGGAGGACAACCAGATTTGTGTGCTTGAATGGGTATGTGAAGAATAAGCTTGTGTAGGAACTTTAAGGGACTTGTTTGGGTGGCAGTAGCTCAAATTATAAATGTTCAAGTTGCATGCTTGAAAATAAAAATGAAACTCATTCAATATTATTCTTCATTCAACCATTCAAAGCACACAAATCTAGTCACTCAACACCAAAATTGAACAAAGAGGAGTTTGGAGCTCAATAATCTTGAATTCAACATTAATTATGAGACAGACACAAGCAGGTGGATAGACCGGAAGGTACCTTTTTAACATTTAGATGAAACTGAAAATCTTGTCGTGGAATGTTAGAGGTGTAAAAAGTTTGGAAAAGTAGAGTGTGTTAAAGCTTTTATTAAAAAGACGAGGCTGATAAAATGTGTTCACAAAAAATCGAGCTGCATATTTTTTTCCCTTCACTTTGCAAGTTAAGTGGGGATAGGTCGTACTGATTATGTGGCTTTAGAGGTAGAAGTCACTAGAAGAGATGAGTTATTATTTGGGACTAATAAGCTTGGATTGATAATGAAATCCTACGGGTCAACATACCATTTCAGTGCTTTTCAAAAAGATTGTAACTATATCAAGCTGGTGTTTGGCTTGAACTTAGCCCAATTGAAGAATAATTCAACAAGCCTCGGAGTTATACGTGATGCCTTCAATGTTACCATATTCCTAGGGGAAAGGATGAAGAACAATAGAATGACAAGTGCTATGGAGGACTTCTCAATCTTCATCAAAGAGCTTGAACTAAATGACCTGCCGCTCGTGGGTGGCAATTTCATCTTGTCAAGAGGTCAAACAACACAACAAGCTCCATAAGTAGTAGATTCTAATTTTCTTCAAGTTGGGATGATTGTCTTAGAAACATAAAACAATCATTAATGCCTAGTGTTGCTTCGGATCTGTTCCCTTTATACTGCAATGCTGATAGTGGTCAAACAACCCATTACATGAAGTCTGGAACAAGTGATAGCATTAAGGATTCGATGACCTGGTAGAGGAATCGTGAGATTCTATATACATCCAAGGCAATCCAGTTCATTTTTTCTAAAAACTCTACCGGATTAAGGTTATGTTGAAAAATTGGAATTTGTACACCTTTGGAATGCTAAAAATCAAGAAATCTGAAATATTAATCAAGGTGCTAAATTTAGACCAGCAAGGGGAGAGCAGGGACCTTTAAGAGGAAGAGTTGGTGCCCAAAGCTAATCTTTTGATGTAGTTAGAAGAAATTGCTAAACTAGTGGAAATCTCTTGGGATATAGAAGTTAAGGTGCCTATGGTTACATCATGGGGCAAAAACACTAATCTTTTTTCATAATATGACCTATGCACTCAAGCGAATGACCATTATTAGTTTGAATCAAATGATATTATTTTACAAGAGGAGGAAAAAATCAACAATGAGATCCTGAGGTTTTCTTGAGCCGAGCATCTACACGAAACAACTTCTCTGCTCCTTCGGGGTAGGGGTAAGGTATGCATACACTCTACCCTCCACAGACCCCACTTGTGGGATTTTACTTGATTGTTGTTGAGATCCTGAGCTTCTATGAAGCACTTTATTCTTATGTCCGGAATCCGTGTTGGACTCTCTAAAAATACACTGCTTTTGGAGAATCCAACACACACCCGACGACGTTTTAGGAGAGTCCGAGTAACATAGCTTTATTCTACAACTGAACAATAGAGATCATCTTTGTTAAGTCTACCTTCTATTTCAGAACAGGAGGTACAATGATACAAAGACCTTTTGATGAGGAGTAAATTTTGGCATTGATCAAATTCTACAACGGGGATAAAGTTCCAAGGCTCGTATGGCTTCATTATGGAATTCTAACAAAAGTGTTGGGCGATACCTATTAAAAAGATGTGTTGCGGCAATGTCAAGTTTGATCTTACCAGAATTTTGTAGCTAAAAATATTTTGAAAAGAAGCCTTAATGATTCATGTATTGCTCTTATCCCCAAGAGAAGTGAAGCGAATGAGTTGAAGGATTGCATGCCAATAAGTCTCATTGATAGTTTTTTTTTGATAAGGGAAGTCTCATTGATAGTTCCAGTATACCTCTTGTACACAGGGTTGTAAACATTAGTAAAATTTTATTACTTTATCAATTTTTTATTTATTTTCATGTTCTGCTAAAAAGGTATGCATGATAGTTGGCAATTGGTGTGCTATTTGCCTCTTTAATTTACAAAAGAGTCGTGGAAAAGAATAGTTGTGAGTTGGCTTAGAATGTAGATATGGACTTCATTTAGGGATTCTATGGCTGTTGAAGGGCTTGATGGTGGGTCTTGTTGTCAGTGGTCAACAACCATTAGTTTCTGCTTGGGTTTGCTAAAATGAAAAGGCCAAGAAATTTTAAGAAATGAATAATATAGATCTATTTCATCAATTACATGTCTGCTTGTTGTTTAATCTTCTTAGTAAATCTTGTGCATATTTTTTTTTTGATGAAGTAAAGAGAATTCATTAAAAGCATCCGGCGGATGCAAGCAAAAGATTACAATTAAGAGAGATGGTGTCTGCTAATATACACAAAAAAGCTATTCTATCACTAAGGAGCAGATACAATCAAAAAATTGAACAGAACTAGTTACAGGTGCCTGATTTAGCCAACTAAACAAATTCGATAAGCATTTTGCTTTGACTACATGGATCGGAGTTGAGATCCCATCAAAACACTTACGGTTCCTTTCCTTCCAGATGCACCAAAAGATAGCAGCAGGTACTATTACCCAATTTTTTTGATGGATTTACCAACTCTCCATGAACACCAACATTCATATGCTTACTTGATGCTATTAGGCTCGACCCAGGCTAGTCCAAAAATAGAGAGGAACATGTTTCAAATATCACATGCTAAAGGACAATGCAAAAAAAGATGGCTAACACTTTCAGAATCCAAATTGCATATGTAGCACCTATTCACCATTGGTATACTCCTTCTGCTGAGGTTGTCTTGAGTGAGGCATGCTTCATTTAAGGCAACCCAACTGAAACAAATCACTTTAGGAGGCAGTTTTGTTTTCCAAATTAGTTTCCATGGCCAATTGTTTATCAGATCATTGTTAGAGCATAGGTGTGCATATGCTTTCTTCACTATAAATTTCCCGTCCCCCCATTCCAATTTGTCCTTCAGCTGGGGTTTGACAACAATATGTGCCAGTTTGGCCAGCAATTCCATTAGGTCATCAATCTCCCAATCTTGAAAATGTGAGGGTCCCGAGAGCTATTCTGCCAACATTGTTCTACAGTGGATTTTTGATCTACTGCCAGTAGTTATAAATTTGAAAATTCATCTTTTAGTGCCATTGTTCCCATAAATTGGATATGTGTTTCCATAGGCCTGTACCATGAGGTGGTCTGCTATGTCTTGTGCACCAGTTGTTCCTCACACCATGTTTAACATTAATCACCGATTTCCACAAACTAGGAAATTATACCTCCAATGCCATTTCATTAGCATACTCTTATTATGTAATGCCAAATCTTTAACACCCAATCCTCCCTGCACCTTTGGTAAAATAACCTTTGGCTATTTAACCAAATGAAATTTGTGACTTTGATTGTTGCCTTCCTATAAGAAGTTTCTTTTGATTTGATCTAGCCTCTTTTTCACTTTAACTGGAATTGGAAATAATGACATGAAATAGGTAGGAATACTATCCAACACACTGTTAATAAGCATTAATCTACCCCCCATAAAGAGGTACTGCATTTTCGAGGACCATTCTTTTCTCAAACTTCTCAATAACCCCACTCCAGATTCCTTGTGATTTGTATGATGCTCCCAATGGTAGGCCTAGGTATGTAGCTATCTCCGACATGGACCCGGAGAAATTGAATTCTCCGTGAAGATGCGGAGTACAGTCTACAAGAAGCTGGCAGAGCTTTAGCCATTGGGCCACATCTATCTATCCTAAACAGTAGCCCTTTTCTTGTTCGTTCTTCGAATGACGCTAGTGGAGACTAATTCCTTCCGGCTAATGAAGATAGCCCTAACTCGATTATTTCCTAATAATTGCTGCCTCACAAGCCACATTAATTGGTTGACCAACACTATCTCGACCTTGAACTACCAGCGCATTATAAATATTCGGCATCTTGCCTGGAAAGGCTACATGGGGAAGGATCCCGCACCACAACATATTATATCAAGTAGCTCCTCCAGACCAAGAGCATCATTGACATGAAAAATTGTGCTTTTTGACATGTTCATTTGTAAAACCTGATATGACTTCAAAAATCATAAGTGTGAGATTCAGGTACATTACTTGTGACCTCTCAGCCCCACAAAATATGAGAGTGTCATCTGCATAAAGAAGATGTGAGACTGAGACCGAGTTATGTGCATCATTCCCCACCCTAATCCTTCTATCCACCATAGCTGATTTGCTTTGTCAATCATTTTGCTGAGCCCCTCCATAGCTAGGATAAACAAAAATGGAGAGAGAGGATCACCTTGTCTGAGACCTTTCTGAGGAGAAAAGAAACCAAAAGGCCTACCATTGATCAAAATAGAGTATTTATCTGTGGTAATACTAAATTTGATCCACCTAATCCAAACTTCTCCAAAACCCATTTTCCTCGGAACAATGTTGAGATATGACCCATTTAGTTGATTGAAGGCTTTTTCAATATCCAATTTGAACAGAAGACCAGGAAGATTTGGCTGCCTTGATTTCAACTTCCAATCTAGAACCTCATTGGCTAACAATGCTGCATCGGTGATCTGTCTTGATTTTATGAAAGTATTCTGGTGTCCTGATACCAACTTTCCTATCACACCCTTCAACCTTTCTGCTAGTATTTTGGAAACAATTTTGTAGACACTTCCAGTTAGACTGATTGGTCTATAATCTCTCAGTTCCACAACCCCTTTCTTTTTAGGGATTAGGGCTATGAATGATGCATCACTTGATCTTACCATTTGTCCGGTTCGGTGGAAATGTTGGATAGCACTCATAAGGTCATGTTTGATCACGTCCCATTTTTTTTGATAGAATGCCATAGTATACCCGTTCAGGACCTAGAGCTTTGTCCGGAGCACTTCCAGTGATTGCTTTCCAGTACCTCAAACACCTCAAAAGGTCTTTCCAGCCACTTTTTTTCCTCCTCTATGATTGATGCTACATTATCCAGTCTTGCTGTTGGCCTCCAAGTCTCATTTTCTATGTACAGTTGATGGTAAAAGCCTAGGATTTCACTCTTGATTAAGTCTTTATCTTCAATAATTTTACGGCCCACTTTCAACCAGTCAATGCAATTTGATCTTCTGTTAGAGTTTGCAACTTTGTGGAAGAATTTGGTGTTCCTATTGCCCTCATTGAGCTATAGGCACCTAGACTTTTGCCTCCTCCTTCTGCTTTGGCTATTTGTTGCATCTCTTGTTGCAACCTTGAGAATTTTTGTTTCTCTTCCTAGGATTGGGGTCTCCTTCAGTGATCTGTTGTAGCGTGAATAGGTCCTCCAAAATTTTGTTCTTTTTTGCATCTAGCTTCCCCAGTTGCTCCCTATTCCAAGTAGTAATATTTTTCTTGAGAATCTTCAATTTCTGAGTGAAAATGAAGTCTGGATTGCCATTTACTATATAGCTTTGCCACCATGCCTTCACTCTATCCAATAATCCATCAATACCTAGCCACAGGCTTTCAAATTTAAAGTACGACGGATTAGTGCCCCAATCTCCACTTTCCAGTAGGATGGGAATGTGGTCAGAAATGACCTTTGGAAGAGCAAGTTGCTTGACATTATTGAAAGTGTCATTCCACTCAGAGGAAATAAAAAATGTCTATTCTTGAGGCTTGGATGCTTTCCTCCCCTCTAGACCATGTGAAATGCGCCCGTTGGAGTGGTAAATCTACTAAGCATAAGTCATTGATTACATCTTAGAATTCCTTCATTGCCCTGGATCTTCTCACATAATTGTTTCTTTCACTTTCAAACCTACAAACATTGAAGTCACCACCAATTACCCATTGAACATCCTAGATTCCTCTAACAGCCCCAAGTTCATGCCAAAGGATTTCTCTCTCCAGATTAGTGTGCGGCCCATATACTCCTGTGAAGCCCCATCGGAAGTTCACTGAAGAGTTATCGAATAAGCATGGGATAGAGTAAGACCCTTGTTGAGCTTCAATGCAATTCCATTGTCTCTTGTTCCATAATATTATTATCCCGCCTCTCGTACCACTAGCCTTGAGTTCTGCCCATCCAACCCATCTAGAGCCCCAAATGTGTCTTGAAAGTTGCTCATTCCATTCATCAATTTTTGTTTCTTGTAAGCAAAGTATATCTGGTTTCCATTTTCCTGTTAAGAGTTTTCACAATATCCCTATTCTCGTGGTCATTTAAACCCTTGATGTTCCAACTTATTATTTTGACTTTCATCCAGGAAAGGAATGGTATTTCTTTCTCCTTGCCTTCTCATTCCCCCGTCATAATTCACTAGACACACCAATCTTTTAGTTTCATTCTCCCCTTTCTTTTTTGATATTTTCTCCCCATCTGTTAGTGTCCCCTACTTTGTTTGCAGTTGATGTTGTCTCCTCTCTTCCATTCTTAGAATCATTCCCCATAATTCATATTCAAACCCAATTGCATTAACCCCAAATGCCTTGCATGCCTTCCCCAATACTAACTTGGTCCACTTGGATGTTTCTACAACTCTAGGATTTTCCTCCATCTGGTCTCCAGAATCGTACCAGGGAAGAGAAAGATAGTTGTTGATAGTGTGTGCAGAGTTCTCTGAGTCTAAATCACTTACCAGTGGTGGATGTAGCTCTGGAATCTGTCTTGACATGCATAAGAGAGGAAGTCTGCTCTGAATTAGAGTCCGCTTCATCGTCTGCTTCAATAGGTTGCTCCATCGTGGCTTCAGTTGGAAGAGGCTCAATATTCCGATGCCCGAAATAGTATTAGAAGGGGCTATTGTTATTGGGCCTTTAGCTCTCCAGTATTGCTTGTGTTGTCCCCTATTCCTTTTTCCCCTTTTAATTTCTTGTGGTTCTGGGCCTGTAAAATAATATATCTGATCTATAGCCTTTGTTCCCGAAGGCCTAGCTGATACTGTCTCCTGTTTCTTTTTATTTTGCTGGGTCGGATTGGTGTCACGCCCCAAATCGAGGGACATGACCGGCGCCTGACCGGGTTGCCCCAGTCAAGCGGACCTGGGTGCCTTTCATTCCCACGCGTTACCCCTGTGATGACTGTTTCTCATTAACCAAATAAATTACTAATCATAATTGATTTCACATTAAACAAATAAAACGATACGAGTGATTCATTAACAAGATTTCAATTTTTACAACGCCCGACATAACACCATATATATACATAAGACTGGAGTCCCACAGTTTACATGTCTATGGAGCCTCTAGGATACAAAAAGGGAAATACAATACTTGCGGTAACAAGGCTCCGGCTATACCTTACAAAACCAAAATGAAATCTAAACCGAGTGGCATGAACCACACAAGGCCCCGAGGAAGAAAGGGGCTCACCAAAACGGGCAGTGGAAGGAGAAGGATACTACTGCCGATGAGCTGAAGTGCCTGCTACTGATCCACCTACAATCATGACACGAATGTAGCGCCCCCGGCAAAAAGGGACGTCAGTACACTTGAATTGTACCGGTATGTATGGACAAACTTTGTCCCAAGTAAACTCAAGCCATTAAATTACATCAACAATTTATTAAGCCAGCCAACCATGTTTCCACATTTTCCTCATTTCAAATAATTCTCACACAAAGCACTTTCTACAATCAACCAATCAATCACGTAAAGAACAAGTAGTCAAACAAAGGGCAATCAGTGCCCCACAGGTTGCAAACTCTCCTGTCGTCTCCTTTCACAATTTCACATTATTGATTTATGTATCAATTTTCAATAGCGATTTCGATCGCTTTCCATCCTTATCGCCCCCTGACCACCCTTATTACCTCGGCCACCCTTATTACCCCAACCCAAACCTTATTTCACCCCGTCGCTGCGCGCGCAACACGACCCCGCCTTGCGCTTGAAAACACAACAATTTCAAACAAA